>CM056575.1:128774321-129374321 GCA_029721435.1 Gymnothorax reevesii | reverse complement strand
GCCCTGAAGACTAATGATGGCTCTTTTTACTAGAAGGGGCAACATTTTTTGTAATCATCGTATTTTCAGGATGTAAATACAACAGAGTTTTATTTTCCTCGCTGTTTTAGAATTACAGAAGAATTCCATCTCAATACCCCTAAAATGCTGAGATTCAACGAGGCATTGCTTATACTGCAGACTGTATCCTATTATTTATTTTCCCACCATTTCATAACTGGAGATTCTTCATTCAATGAACTCACTGCAAACGGAGTCACGCTGTGTATACGTACGTTTTAATGACAAACTGATTTCTGTCAGTCAACTTGTGTGAAACGTTAATTACAGTGATTACAAATGAAGACAATGATAGTTCGGCATTTATGCTCTGACCCTGACCTACCTAGTTGCCTGCTGAGTTTCAGCAGAAGAGATCAGGGAGTGTCAGGACATACCCCAAAACAGCACAAATACGAACCCCCAAATCAGCATGATTACAGTTCTTCTGCAGGACAGCCTAGCTAAAGAGCGAGATGGCAAATGCTTATCCTCGTGAACCTATCAATGTGCGACCAAGACACCAGCCGCTGGAAGGTCAGTTTCTGCCTGAATATACTACCTGATAGTGAAGCTGCCATTGCATGGTCAAGGCACCAGGTGCTGTGTGGCCATATCCCATTGCTTTTAAAGCCATCAATATGTCGTCAGTCGTCATGAAGCTACTTCAACAGGAAGTACCTCCAAAGAGCGAAGTACCTGATGATAATCCTGAAGGGACCCGAATCTAACACTACCGCTCAGTTTGGGATCACTTGGAAATTTTCTTGGGATCACTTGGAAATTTTCTTGTTTTCCATGGAAACACAAGGGAAATTAGTCTGAATAGGAAATATAGCGAATGAACAGAACATGCTGACATTGTCTGAGTTCAAAATAATGATTTTAATGGAAAATGATGAATATGTACTTCAAACTTTGCCTTCATCAAAAAAAAAAAAACACCTTCACTGTTGATACTGAAACTGGTGTTTCACAGGAACTATTTAGCGCATCTGCTAGTTGAGAACCTGAGTCTTTGTCTTAAACTACACACTCTCAGATATTTGTCCACTTGCACAGTTGTGCATTGGGACCTCCCACTCCTTTTTCTGTCCTTGTTAGTGCCAGTTTGTGCTGCTCTCTGAAGGAAGTAGTTGACAGCATGGAAAGAGATTTTAAGTTTTCAATTTCTCGCATTGAATAGCCTTCTTTTCTAAGCACAACAACAGACTGACGGGTCTCTGAAGGAAGTTCTTTCTTTCTGGCCATTTTGAGCTTGTAAATAAACAAACAACTGCTGATGCTTCAGGTGCTAAACCAACCTCAAGAATGCCCTGCTCGCTTTTGCGCTCTCTTATTAGTTGAATGGTATTCAGCTGTGCAACACATTTGCTGAAGGGGTTTCTAATAATCAATTAGCCTTATAAAATGCTCAACTTGGATTAGCAGCCATACCTGGAGATTGATGCAGAGGACTGACAGTTGCTGATAATGGGCCTCTATGCAAAAATGTAGATCATTCTTTGAAAATCATCTGATTCATTTTAATTGTTTGTGAAATGGAAAAAAAGTCTGAGAAATGCATGAAATTGTATTTTTCTTTGGAAAACAAAAAAGTTTGCAAGTGATCCCAAACTTTTGAGCGGTAGGTACCTTCAGCACTGGTAACAGCAACAGATAGCTATAGCCTATGTGTCATGTGAATTCATTGCACTTTTATAGTTTCACATGGCAAGGGAACTCACAGCAAACTACGAGCAGAAATGACTCCCATAACTCATCACAATGCCCTGTGGCTGAGAGGCTTTAAGCCAAGAAACAAACACAGCCATTAACCAAGTCATATGCATTCCAGCACCCGTTTTCCATTTGCCATTTGTTCAATTAAGCATACATCCGATCAACTTGATTTCTTTGTTGTTCTCATTTTCGTTGTACATTACCCGTAAGACGCGCTGTCAATCCACTAAGGTCACGTTGCACAATCCTGGCAGTAAAGAGATGCAGGTTATTCTTTTATTGATTATTTTATGTGCATGTTGGTGCACAGGCTAGCTTGCACCAGCAGTGAAGTTTGAGAACTGTCTGGGGTGTATCTCCCTCATTCTAGCATGATAAAGACATACTTCTCAACATTTTGCTGATGGGAGATTGCATCACTCGGTTGCCTGATAATAGAGGCTAATGACATGCCAGATACCGAGCTTAGCAACCTAATTAGGCTAGGTGCTGGCTATTGTTATAAGCTACGTTCAGGAGCGTAGCCCACTGAGCAAACGGTGCTTCTGGATTCTGTGTGCCTGAATAACAAACAAATAATTTACTGGCTGAACAATCTCAACAAACATGAAGCCTATAATCATTAAAAAATGTTAATGATAAAGTGATTGCCTATCAGCTATATTTGTATAATGTATGTGATATTGTAAGGATGACAGAAAATCTGACCAAATGCAAAAATAGCAAAACTTTTGTTGTTTTCGGTTTTTTTTTTTGTCAGCCGCAGTGCAATAAATCACATGATTGCGTATGACAATGACCCCTAACTAATTCATGCAAGTCTATGCTGTTTCATAAGATAGAAAATGTGTTGTTTGTTCTCTAACGAGCATCTGGTGGCGCACTTCTGAAAACATGCTGGAATGAAAATGGTCAATGACTCTCACTTAAGCTTGCATGATCTGGATAGAATAAAGGCAGTTTTTCTTTATGTTTTTGTTAAAAATCTAATTGGCTAATACAAACTCTAAACTGGCTAAATGACGGATAACTATGAGCTAACACTCCATAAAAAGTAACAAATCTGTTCTTTTTTTGATTTTAATTTATAGATATGACCAAAACAAACGGGAATAATTAAATTTTTTCTCCCGAAGTGCTTGCTATTCCCCGAATATTGAACATGAAAATAGTTATTGCGACCCACGAAAACTCCCCACGCCATTTGAAATATCTCATTAGTATTCATGAGTATGAAAAAATTATGTCACGCGAAAGCGGATGTGCCAGTGGACGCAGAAATGAAGAGAAGTTGGCCAGCAGCAAAATGCCGAGGCCAAAGAAATATCTGACTGATTCGGCCCGTAAAAGGGCTAGAAAAGGCCAGGATAAATATAAAAGGCCAAAGTAATCGCTGGCAAACTTATAAAGCCAGGTTTGGGGATATTTCCGATGAAGATATGGCCAAACTTTTGCTGGATACGTAAGTAAACTTGATGCCTGGTGTAAAATGCCCAACTTCGGTTTCCTAGCACTTTCAGATCGTTAAATGTACTTGAAATCGTCCTATATTTATTAGTAGACATATTTATAGCAATACATTTGTAATGCATAAACGTCATTTATTACCAGTAGTCGAATCTGATGACTGATCTGACGTGACTTTTCATACAAATCGTAAGTAGTAGGCACGTCAAAATGGCCACGGTCCAGCAGCCACAATGGCTGATCGTAACGTTGGAGTGATTGCTTTCCTTTGTAATTTATCCTTGTTAGGGCTCGAGGACAACATTAAAACTTACACACAAATCATTTTACTGGAACAACCTGGCAAATTATGTAAAAAAAAAAAAAACAAAAGTTGAGGAAAAGGAACAAATTGGTTACCTATAAGAGGATGAGGAAGCGAGTGGCAAACAGCAAACTTCTACACCTCCAGCTTGCCTTATTTTGTAATCACTGTGTTATGCATATTTTGTTTTATATTTGTCTCAAGTATTTTAACCTCTTTGAATATCTGCACCACTTGAGCATCGTTACTGAATCACAAATCTTTTTTGTGCCAGTCTGGGAATATTTATGACATCAGCCAAATGATTGTTGTTTCCACCTGTACATTTATCTGATGATGAAACATGGCTGAACAACACAGGCTGCTAAAGAACTTCATATAGTTTGCTTATGTTGGCTTGCAAGTAGTGCATATACTTCATAGCCAGACTGTTTATATTTGAGGAATGTGGTAAAGAAGGTTTGGTGTGCTAGCTGCTAGTTAAATTAAAAAAAATGGGTGCATATTTTGCCCTTTATTTTGATACTGCACTGTGAGTGACATGAAGCAAGAGATATGAGCAGCATTGCCTGCTATTAGCTATAAAGGAAAAAAAATATTCCTTGCTTTTAATGTGAAAAACCATGTCAGGACCACTTCATTTCAATATATCATTGAGTTTGAACAAGGGACCTAGCGGGAGACAACCATCTGGCTTCAAACTCAAAAATATATATCAAACATCTGCTTTGAGAAACAAGAAATTTCATCTTGGGATGACTTTTTGAGTGAATCAGAATGTAATGTTGCAAATAGTCCTGGAATTCTACGCACTACAGTTGTGGCGTCATCATTATTGTTATGATCTTCTTAAGTGAATCTATCTAATTGACGTGAACTAAATTGCTGGCTTGTAATTGTGCTTTAAAATACAAATAGGTATGATTGCACCTCAGAGCAACACTGTTTGATTCAGTTCTGAGATCGCTATATAATTCTGAATAGGAACGAGAGTTGACCAAATGCAGGAAAACAAGCCTTTCGTTTGAACTTGCTTTCAGCTGGTTTATTTACTGTTTGTACATGTTTGAATGGAAAGGCTATTTGTGCCATAAAACAGAAAAAAACAAGCAGTTCACTCAACTCAGATTGAAGTCAATATATCAGTATTTCAATTAAAATTCAACCCATCAGGTTCTCCATGATATGTATGTTTGTTAAGCAGGTACTTTTTCAGGTAAACTGTGTAACTTGGTGAATGGATAAAAGCTAAAAAATTTTTTAATATAATTCCTGTTAGCTTTAACTGATATTGCAATTCCAGTTTTCCGTGGTTTACTTCTTAGAGTTCCCAATAAGAATAAAGCTTGTCTTGATATTTTCTTTCTTCCCCTCAATCCACAGTTTTTGTTCAGGCAAGCAAGCTGCAGCAGCACATTTTCTCATCGCACGGTCAGGAAGACAAGATTTACGACTGCTCCCATTGTCCCCAGAAGTTCTTCTTCCAGACAGAGCTACAGGTGCGTACGCAAATGGAGCCGAGCGTTTGTCACTGATGCAACCACCGTTCTCTCATCTTGGGCTATTGAGGGGCCACAGTATTTTGCACACCATTCAACAGTGCTTGTGCACCGCAAAATAAGTCCATCCCACTACAGCACACTTAAAAGCATAATTCATTCTTGAAATATAGCCAATGAGGTGAGTGTGTTGTGTGCCATTGAGGAAATGAACACCCAACACAGCCTGTACTGCTGTCTAATTCTAATGATGAGACACGTAAAATGTATTTCTTTTCCTCTTAAGTTGTTGGTTTTATGGTACAATTTGCTTAACAAGTTAAATTTTGTGAAAAATTGGTATGGGTCAACACGACTAATCACTTTGCTGATTCTGTAGTCCTATTTAAAATACTGAGACATTTCAAGTGATTTAAATATGATTTAAAGTGTAAATTTAAGGGGAAAATGCTTAGTGGGGTTGACTTTTTGTTTGAGGTGATATATTGTAGTGCAGGACCAGTTCGACAGTAAAATGTTACCACAAGGTGTAGTTAATTGTGTTCTGGTTGAGTTGGTACTTGGTCTCCCAACTCCCACCCGCGCAAAAAGTAAACCCTGTGCACCATAGTAAACATACAATTCTCTGAACACCACTCCATCATTACAACACAACAGTGAGACCGAGAAAATGTTTCCCCTCCGCTTGTGAAGGCCTCATCCCGCAATACAGTTGGGCCCGAACTGGCCAGAATGGGTGATCTTGTGGGTCATATTAATAACCATTTCTCACAATATGAGGTGGACCAGGGCGCACTAGACTTGTGCCGCTTTCCTGAATTTGCTGAGCAGGAACAACAAGAAGAAAATAAATACTCCAGAAGTCTTGAAGGCAGCTCTCTTACAACTCTACTCCCAACTCAGTGCAAATAATAAAGTGTAGGTGAGACCTTGTTCGTTTTTCATACTCAATAACTAGCACGTTACTGAAATAACTAGGAACAGAAAGAGGTTATACGGCCTCTTGAACATTGGTGGAAAATTTTAAAAATGTAACATCATTCAAAGTAATATAATGAGACAGATTGATCTTCATTGGTCTTTTGATAAGTTGCTCACAATTGCACCCGGCTGAAAAAGACTGTTATTGGTCAATGCTAGTAGAGAAAGCTGGCTGTCAAACCATTGGATTACCTGAGTCTAGTATGTTTAGCTGGCGAGCTGCTGCTCCACGAACTGAAAGTGTCACAGCTGCTCGACTAGTTTAGGCTGGTTTACGATGGAATTTTGGAAGATGTGGTACATCATGGTATTAGCCAGTGAGTGAATCGGGGAAAGGTTCTCTCTTTCATGTAGTTATAATATGTAAGTCCAAAGTCCAAAACTTCAGAAGTAACAGTGTATTGGATTCCATTGCACAGGCGAAGAGCCACTTTTGACCTTAGAATTGTTTGTCAAAAGTGTCAAGAGATTGGAGCAAAGTCTCTAATTTCTCTCTGATTACATGGTTTTTCAATAATTATTCTGAAACAAGCCACTAACTAATAGGTGCCGGGAGCAAGGTTAATGCTACCCAATATTGTCAGTGACTGTTTGTAAGTCTGTGTGCCCAACAGAAAATCAAAATGCAGACGTTGAAGGTCATTGTCGAAAAGGTAAATGGCAAGCCTTCCTATTTGTGTGTGAGCAGCAGGTAACTGTGCCTGGAATGTAACGGTGTAAACCATATGTGTGCCACAAGCCCAAACCCATTAATGTGATTAAACTTAATGAGTGCTTTGAACCAGGGTCCTGTCATCTGTTCTTTTTGTTTTTGTGCAAATGAGCGGCATTAGGACAGTTTATGCACATTTAGTTCAGTCTGTTGTGTGACTGCATGAAGTAGCAGTTGGTGGGTACTTCATCTGCATTCATATTTGTGCACGATCAGTAATTATCTTGTAGTTTTGCTTTTTTTAATCGTTTTGCGGTATGCTCAACGCCAAGAACTACTGGCTATTTTTGGGCCCCGAAATTTATTTTCATACCTATTCGACAAAATACTTCCTCTTCTCTTTTCAGTTTAATCTTGCTGGGCGAGAAGTATACTAAACAATGGTTAAATGCCAGTTGCCACATACTGCTGCCTCTCCTGACAGAGGTATACTGTATAATGGTGCAGTGGTACGCCCCTTCTGCAAGAAGGTGGAATTTTTCACATGCGTGCTTTATTCGAGGAACTCAGAAATTATATTTTTTAACAATCAAGTTGAAATGCATTTATTAAGTTTAGTTTTGCTTTCTCTTTATGGGAGCTAGTCTTTATGGGAGTTGTTAGTCAGCATGAAATAATTTTAAAGAAATCGCGGTATCATTAACGTGACTAGTAAACAGCAAATGGCTTACTTTCCTCCGTAATTAATGATCGTGTTTAGTTGTTTTAAAATAAATATGTGGGTTTCTTGTATTAATAACAGCCACACTTGGACTGGTTCTTGTGTATTTGTCCAGCGTGAAGGACATATTTGGGTGAACTCATCACGCCACTTCTCACGGCTTTGTTTTATCCCTCCTTATATTTATTTCACACCATCTTTTTTTTTTTTTTTTTTTTTTGAAGTTGCTCAGACAAGACCAAGCATGAAAGATATATGACCTTTTCTGTGAGGGGTTATGAAAGAACTACAGGCCTGAGCCGTGGAGGGAAAAACAATCATTATATTCAACCTGTGCATTGTTCTCTAGCTGTCTCCTGCGGATGCACTCATCCAGACTGTTGTACTATCTGTCAGGTTTGATTTCTGCCATTGACTGCAACACTGGGGCCCTAGAAGTGATCTCTCTCAAGTTACAATCAGGAGTTGCTCCTAATAACGAAGGTGGTGTTTTTATTTATTTATTTTTTTAAGAACGCTCCGAGTGTTGGAGAAATAAGGACTTTACAGGGGCTCCCTGTCTGGTTTCATCATTGGTAGTGGGCTCAAGCGCTCTTCACTGTCTCTCTTCGCTCAGATTAATGTCTCGTGTCGCCGTTTACAGAAAATTACCGCTTTTCACATTGGCCTCTTGTCAGTGACACGGGCCTGTCAGAGCACCGTCAGATTATCATTCTGTCCCTTACTAACAAACCTTGCCGAGTAAAACCTGTGCCGGACCTGCTGCAGCAGCAGAAATCAGTTCGGCACACAGCTGCTAGTCTGTCTTTTCTGTAGAAACGACACACAAGGAGAGAGAAATTTACATCTTTAACTTATACGCTCGCGCACGAATACTCCAGCGCGTAATCATACTTATCAAACAAAAAAATGCAGATTTAATTCGTTGTAATTTTAGGTAATACTTGGACAGAGGAACAATCTTGCTTTTTCACGTTGGATTCGAAAACAATAGACATAACATTAAATTACAGGCTGACACCTTTAAGTAACCAGTATGATGTGACCCATGCAGGAATTTCAACGCTTTTATGCCGTACATCACTCTCCAAACACATACAGAAAGTGCAGTATATATACCGTATATATATTTTTCCTTACATCTACTCCAGTGGAGGTTAAAGATCAACCTCAAGCTGGGTCAGAGTTGCCAGGCCAGGCGGAAGCACACGGGGCTGATATTTTATTAATATGACGCTGGGATTCGGAATTCGGAAGCCCCTGACAAACTCAGTGACAGGTGAGCCTCCTGCCGCCAAACTACAGCCAGCTAATTCCAGCCGCATGGCGAGGTGGACCATACAAGGGCCTCCCTCTAATCAGCCCTCCAAGGACCCCCCCCAGCTGCCCTTCTACCTCCCTCTCCCCCCGCCCGCCAGCCCCTCTCTCCTCTACATCGTCCTCTTCCGGCACCACAGCCTGGGCCTGATTGAATAACTCCTGGGCCTCCCCCCAACCAGCCCCCCCCCCCCGTCCACCATCAGTGGGAGGCACGGGGAAGAGCAATCTCCTGCAGACTGGCACTGAAGTGAGCTTCAAACCCCTGCTTCAACATCTCCAGAGGAGGCCCCCCACGCTCGGAGAGAGAGGGAGAAAGAGAGAGGTACGGAATGTCGACACTTTCCTGTGAAGCTGTCAGGAGGAGAGCGAGGCCAGCGTCTCTGTGCGGGCCCTAGCTGAGCATCACCTCAGCCTGATTTTACGCCACCGGTTTTTTTTTTTTTTTTTCTGAGGTTTTTCGCTCTTCCTTGAAACCTACCCACAGTTCCACTACGCCTTTTCCCCTCTCATAGGAAGAAAGGAGAAGAAGAAACTAGCGGCACCTGTCGTAATCAACATCCAATTTGTTTCCCGAGCTTTGAGCCTTTCCAGCCGAGCGGAGAGAACAGACAAATCGGCTCCATCAACTCTGAAATATTAATAATGGCCAAATGGAGGATCTGATTCCTAACGTTACGGTTTCATAGCATGGCGTGCTGCACAGTACATCTGGAAACAAACTGCTCTGTTGTCCTGATTCCCTTGTGTGCTGTTTTTCTTTCTTTTCTTTTTTTTTGGTGCTTGCAAAAATTTGGAGAGTCAGAATATCTTTTCTTACGTTTTTACTGACTTTAATTACTTTATCACATTCAGATCCTTATTGTTATCATGCCAAAAATCTTGTTCCAAAAAGTTGCTAAGTTGCTATAATGATGTTTTTCTATGTCCCACAGCTACGTATAAATGACCACTCCATTCTCCTCTCTAGCAATCCACCATGAGGGCACTTTCACCCGTATAGTTTTTGTTTGTGGATTTATTGGACCGTGTTCGCCTCAGGTCACCCATCATTGGCTTGTACATTCTGTCTTTGGGGTAGCGGTGTTGAGGGGAACAGTAACAGGGAATCTTTTAATGAGGTCTAGTAAAAAAACAGGCCCCGAAGTCCATCTCACTCCTGTACAGGAATTCCAAAATCACAGAACTTGACAAGATTTCTGCTACCATAGGCGTACTTAAAGCAAAGTGAGGTAAAGAATGGCAGTCCAGAATATTTAAATTATTCGCCAAGTACCTGGTTGATGACAAAACTTTTTGTGCTGCTGCATAAAATTGAAGAGCTTTGTGCTGTAAGTGCTGAAGTCACATTTTCATGCGCTGTGAAGGGAGGATGGGAAGCTGTCTTTTATAGTTACCCAAGTCAATTTTCTCAACTTCCTCAAAATGGAGATTTTATGGCTTAAGGACTTTTAGCCCTGGGGTCCTCAAGTAGCAGATTGTATTGATAAATTAAAACCTTTTATGTGACTTAAATTGTTTTAGCAACAGGGTCTTCAAGTGTTTTTTTTTTTCATACATACTGTATATATGTATAGTCTTCTTTCTGAAGCTCTGCACATGTTGCCCTTGACTGTAATGGTTACGTGCTTAAGCATTGGCTGCTGATCTATAGTTGTTTAGAAAAAATTTTATAATACACTTTATGTGTAGCCCTTAAGCCTCCAAGCCAAGAAAATAAATGCCAGTGTATACCCCTCTCCCTTATTAGTGTATAATTACATTCATATACAGTAATTGGATCTTTGAAATTGATTTTCATGGGAGTTCTACATAAAATGTCAATTCATGTTTGAAAATCAAGCCTGGACATAGGTTTCTATTGGGAAAAACTAGACACGTTTCATTGCAAATCTTATTTGACAGCGATCTTCATACACACTAATATTTTTCAAATTAGCGTTTAGAAGTAAGCAATTCTCATGGCCTTTGTAGACAGTCTGGTGGACGGTAATAATTCTTCATTTTACCTTTGCATAGAGGGCCTGCTTCACCTGATGGAGGGAAAGTTGGTGCACAGCTGGTTGATTATCCATGTACTTTCCAGCATGATATTCGTGAATTGTTCCTTCCAGAGCTGTGTTGATCTTTCTGCAGTTGGTGTGGTTTGCTTTCTGATTTCAAAAGCAAGCACCCACATTTTCCTTGAAGACAATCGACTTTGGTTTACCTCAGAACCTAAAATGCTCCTAGCAGGCTGTCTCACTCCAATGAGTAAAATATCGGTCATTCAAGAGCCTTTTGTATTTTATTGCAAATGCAACTCTCACCACCGCCAGTCTGAGCTGCCACATTTGCTGAGATACTTTTGGTCCCCGTATAGAATCACCGTTGGTATTTTTTATTTTTTATTTTTTTCAAACAGCTTCTCAAATTCTGTGTCGACCCCTGCAGTACAAAATAATTCATGCTCGCGGAGACAATCCTCACCTTTGCGCGACTGTAGTGCAGCTATGTTTTGTCTCTGAGGGGTGGGCGCTACTGCAGTACGTCCGCACAGGTAGTTTGATGGACAGCTCTAAAGTAATACGGTACCGTACCGTCCGTGGTGGTAAAAAATGCATGGAAGCAAAAGGCCTCGGACGTGTTGTAGAAATCGCTCTGCTATTTCATTTTTTTTTTCACCCCAGCGATCTTGCGGGGCACAGAATGCCACATTGTTATTAGCATTCAGAGGATCTCTTGCAAAGTCTTAGCATGACAGCTCCTTAGGGGGGCAGCAGAGTGGAGTAGTGGTCAGAGCAGTGGACCCTGAACTCTTTTGTGGAGCTCAAGTCTCTTGTTGCATAATAACTGGACCACGACTGAGCAAGATGCTTCTCATTAACCCCCCCCCCCCCCCAAAATCTGCAAACGCAGAAATGAATGACATTTTGCATTTTGTTGCATCCTAAATCCCTCTCAGTAGACTGCATGAACAGGTAGGACTATGATTGTTTAGCCAGGATTCGGATTTGAATCAAAGAAATCGCTGTGAATTTCATTTTGAGGGAGGAATACAGGTGACATTTTATTTGTGGCGAAGTATTTTCTGTCCTTTTCTCTCAGACTGAGAGTAAGGAATGGTTTAATTTACTGAAGTGGAGTGTGAATTATAGAGTGACATTTCCTCAGACACCTTCAGACACATAGACTTACATAATTTGGGTGCTTCTTAAAATGAAATCTTTAAAGATAATAAAAACTTGCATTATCTAATGACAATGAGGGACTGATTCTGATTCTAAATCTAATTCTAACATCACGTTCCACTTCCTCAGTCCTTTGATGCATGCTATTTCCTGGTGTGTTTTTGCGTGTGTGTGTGTGTGTCTGTGTGTCCAGGTGTGTGTGTGTGTGTGTGTGCGTGCTCATGCATCTCGGTGTGCATTGCATATGCTCATAATTTGTGTGCACTTATGCTTTTTCTATAGGTTGCTATTTTGTATGCTATACAATTTAGCTCCTGTGTAGTTTGACATTTTTAGATTTACATTTTAAAAAGCTTTTTATGTATTAATATATTTTTTAACTATACTTTTATGCTCATTGTCAGTGAATTTTTTGTTGTTGTTTGTTTTTTTTTTTTCTTTTTAGAAACTTTTTTTACACCTCTCCTTTCCCCCAAAATTCTCACCCTCGGTACATCTCAGTGGACCTCAAATCACATAAATGTCATCTTTACTTTTAGTCACCATTATACCCATAACCACCGGAACAGTGGGAACAACAAGGGACGGCTAAGAGTTGCTCTTTGAAATTTTTCCTTTTATTTCTTAAAACAACTTGATTCTGCAGTTACTCAGTGATATATCGCTCTTGATGTTCGAGTGCATGGTTTCCATGTGATTGCACAGCTCTGAATAAAAAGAAAACAAGACCAAACAATTAGGGGAACGCGGTGCTAATATTTAATGTTATTTCTGACAATGCTCGTGTATATTGTAAACATTTTGGCGTTACCTTTTAAAGATGAGCAAACAACATGTAAGCAGCACGCAGATAAATGGCAGTGTTAGAGCGGTGTGACGTTCTGTGTCCCAGGTAGGGTGGAATTAGACAGCATGACAGGCCCTGTATCCTGAGAGGATTTCTGCTGTGTCTACTTCGTATATATGTAGGAGTGCACATCCCTTCCTCTCCCTCTCTCCTCTGCTCTCTCACTCCTCTCTCTCCCCGGTTCTGATTTGTGTATGCAAACACATTATCTTGAGGGAGATATGACAAATACTCCCACCAGTCTTTGAGAACTCATCCTTTTTCTACCATTTCCCCTTCTTGCTGGGGAAGCGTGAACTACATTGTCAAGTTTGACTTTGTTGCCGGTTTGTAGACAAGAAACCAAACAAACAGGAAAATCTACAGTGTGCATAAATGTATTATTTGTTGTGTGTTTCAGTGTTGCTTTTTGTTGAGCTTTGTAAAACTTGGATAAAAACCTCCCGTTCTTAATGATGTCAAGGAAATCTGATGTCTGATTTTTATATTGTGGACTGGAAAGCTATTAGTTCAGCTTCATGACATTTCAAGGCAAACTTGAAATAGTTTTCCTCTATTTTTCCAATACAATCTTCTTGTAACTGTCTAAATATCTTATTCACTGCATTATGCTTACGTCATAACAAATGACTTGACCGTTTGCTTTCAATTTAACCAGGATGAAATCAAGTAAAATGGATGGTGGGCCTTCCCAAAAAAAAACTGTCAAATGGAAGTAAACATTTTAGTTGTTAATAAAACTGAAAAAAAAAATCAAATATTCATCAACACCACACATAATTGTCTCACGAATATAGGTTCGTGGAAAAAAAAACGGCTTTTAAACAGTTCAGACTGGGATGCAAATGCTTGAAGAGCGGAGAGTGAAGCAGCTCTGGTGTTGTGAAATAATAATGCTTTATGAAAGTCTCCGGCAGACAATAACGGCATTATTCTCGAGCTGCGAGCGAGATGGAGGATGTCTCTGAAGAATTCATTGTACCGAAGCATCACCGCCATTCCCTTTACTCTCGACAACACTGGCAGTCCCTCCGAGCCCTGCATCTCATCGCCTGCAGTCAGACTTTTGGCCCACACACACCAGACTGTGTGCGCTACCTGTCATCTCTTAAAACATTAAAATGCATAACAGCGTATCTCCATTAGTTTGTTAATAATATCCTCAAGTCATGTAGTGAAGGTCTTTTTCACTGTGGATCAAATTAGATTTAAAGGACAGTAGCTCTTCCGTGTATTGGAGATGGTGGGTGATGGGAAAAGGGGAAGGGGGGGGTTAGATATTCAGACTGTATTGCGGTCAGTGGCATGCTGCCTTGTTGGGTGGGTGTTGTTTTTAAAGGGGGGGGGGATAGGCCGGGAGTAGGTGGCAGTTAGAGTCACTCATGTATGAAATGGTTAATTGTGAGAGTGTTGTGTTTTTTACTCTTGGTTCTGAGGCGAGGGGGTCCCACAGATCCTATCTCCCTCCCAGTGACAGGTAGAGTACATTTCCTCCCTCTCCCTAATTATAAAATGTAGCCCAGGGCTAGTTCCCTGTTCAAACCCCACCCCCCTGCATGGCTCTTACAGAAAAGCCTCAGAGGATGCCATTAATTATGGAGTTTATTCATAGTCTTCATTTAGTCTGGAAAAGTGACTGTGATGACCACACCTTCTAATTGGGCAGGTGTTTTTTTCTCCAGTTTTTTTGGGTGCTGGTGGGGGGGGTGGGGGGGCAGCAGTTTTTTTTTCTTTATTCTACCCCTTCACTCCCTCCCCTAATGAGACCTTTAATAAGACTACAGAAGCCGATTGGCCCGAGTCGAAACAGCGGGATTAAGGTATTATGCGTTCGGGCAACGTTTGCTTGTCTGGTATAGACGTTGTAATGAGTCTCATTTGCAGCTGAAAAACGGTGCCTGGTAGAGAGTAACATTAGTATTTTCTCTTTTTCCCCCTCAATGCAACTGACTTTCAGTGTTGGTCACAAACGGATGGACCAGTCTAGTATACAGCCGTACAACTGTGAGAAAATCTCTTCAGGCATTGTAATTAGATGAGCTGATGAGTGGTTTCAGTAAGATGGGGCGGAGAGGTGTTGGTGAGTAATTTTCAGTGACTATATAATCTTGATGATGTGAACGTGCGAGTAAGCAGGAGAGGCGATCGCTTTAATTGAGTGAGTGAGCTTACTAACGGGAGAGTTAACAATTGCATCATTTAAATAAGTAACTATGCCTTAGAACACCATTTTAAATGAGTTGGTTTGCATACTGTACGAGTATGTGCCTGTGTGTGTGGAAGTGAGAAGATGATGGTTGGAAATCATTTTATGAATTGAGAAAGTGACCATTAGAAAATGGGAGGGGGAGAGGGAAAATAATTGTAAATGTCAGAGGTCCGGTTTGGTTCTGTGTCTTTTTCTGTTCACGAGCCTGTTACACAAAGCAAGATTACTGATTTTGCTGGATTGTTGCAACAAGTAAAACCTGGAACCCTCCCTAATCTCCGACTTGGAATGAGCCAACAATGGTTGATCTGGGTGAGCTTCTCTCTTTTCTCGTGAGTAGCAGCTGAGGTGGACACACCGACAGTTTCACACTTTAATTTTTGTTCTATTTTTCCTCACCTGTTCCAGACATGTTTGAGCAGCGTGCGCCTGCCGTCTCGGACCAATAATTGGTCAGATGTTGATCGGCGATCATTGCAGCAATGCATGGTGTCAGATCACTGGTCTCTTTACTCTCAACAAATTGGCCCCCTGCTCCATGCAGAAACGTAACACGCATCATGTTTGTGTGAACGTGAGGCCCCATGCATGGCACCAGTTCTGCGTTTGTGGATGGGCAAGCCCAAAATATCTGAATAATTCTGCTTTTTGTGGAGTCTCCATTTTTGTTTTTGAAAATGGCACCATTGGTAGTGCTAATCCAATTTATATATTTTGGACAAAAATATTTTAAAATATTTTTTAGATCATTACCAAAGGGTATTCAAATCATTAAAATCATTATCGAAGAATTAAATGATTATTTTAATTATTGTTATCATTCTTATTAGCAGTAGTAATAGTAGTTGTGGTAGTAGTACGTTTGTTTTTTCACATTGAAAATAATGCTTATTAAAATACAGTTGCCAACACAAATGCAGAATAATTTCAATTAAAAATACTTGCAACTTTTAGTTAATATCTAGGCTTGTGTTTGTGTTAAGGGGCTGTCATGTTCAACATCTTCCGACTGCCAAATGACGCACTTCTGAAGCAGTTCCTGCACACTCTTTTTGGGTCCTTCCACCATTTTTAACAATGCTCTGCACAAAAAATAGCATACCCAGAAAGTAGAGGAAGATTAAGTTAGGTTTTTACTTTTCCTATAAATTTGCCTACTGCTGGCACGTCAGCAGTACTATACTTGTCGTCACTTAAAATGTTGGAAAGGATTTGCTCAGTTTGTGGTTTAAATGGTATTATCTGGAGTTAATGTTTGCAATTCAGGGAAATAATTGTTATAATTTCCATATTTCTTCCTAAGTATGATACTTTGTTAAGTGTTTTACTCGCAAAGACTTGTTTTTGCAAGTATGTTGATCATCATGTTTGTCTGTCTGTGCTCACTCTAGCGTACACAATTCCTGAGATATTGAAATTTATGCTACAAGAAGCCATATTTCCAAGGAAGAAAGGAATCAATTTTAAGGAAGTCAAGGTCAAGGTCATCAAAAAGGTCAGAAACACATATTGGCCAATACATCGCTTCAGAAAAATGGTACAACCATGGGACCAAATACAAAATGTTCAGGCTAGTCGTGTGAGGTTTTTGCGAGTGTAACTCCATAAGTGATTTCATTTGTCATTCTGTCTGCATGACAGTGACCACTATTTTGGTCCAATCACGACAAAAAAAAAATTACATTCCCTGAGACCCTTGAATCACGGGACGCATCTGATACTAGACAGAAGCGGTCATTGGGGTCATGCTGAAAGAAGTCTCAAATCTCAAAAATCTCAAAAATCCCTACCTTGTAACATTGATGAATTCATTAAAAAAAATCATCACTTTTTCAAAACTGGTGTTATAGACTTGCAATTTCACAGACACATGTGGATTGGTAAGCTCCATGACCTGACCAAATATTACAGATTGTGGATTTGGCGGACACCTATATTCATAATGGGAATCCTCATTTACAACTGTTGTTTCCCATGCTGCCCTCTATTCAATTGACCCTGTTATGAGGAATAGTAAACTGAGGTTAGTGATAGGTAATTTTAAGAGCAAATGTTGAGACTTTGCCAGGTTTTTGCTCTTGGGGCGATTTAATTTCTTTGTTTTTTTTTTTTTTTTTAATGTAGTGCCCACAGTAATACAGCAATCATTTCCAAACTTTGTACACAAGTTGGCCATGGTCCGGAATAAGTCACTTCATCATGTGAAAAGTTGGTCAAAGTTCAACAAAAATATAGAGAAAATTCAGAAATTTTTTTCTGAATTTGTCCTGTTGTCACGGACAGATTGCTTTCAAACCAAGCTCAAGAGATACCACACTCAACTCTGCATCCTCTAGTATGCAAAACTATGTCCTTAGAGTTAAATGTTAGCGGTGTGTGGGCAAAAGTTTAAAATTTCCATAAAATTGTAAATTTTTTCATCCTATTATGTTAAAGTTTGGTGTGTTTATTAGTGGTATTTTGTATTTCATCAAATATGAATAGAATAAGCCCATTAACTAATGGCATCCATTACAACAAAGTTGTCGTAATATAAGCAATGGACATTTATTCCTCAGCACTGAAGTACCTGCCTGTTGTTACAGTTAGGAAATAACAACACAAAAGCTCTAAAACAGTTGGTGGGGGAAAGTATGTTATGCCTGGCACCGCTTGTTTTTGATTATCTCAACAATTCTTTATATGACTAATTTGGTTAGAGTTCAATTTTGTGAGTTCCCGTTTCAAAATCATAGTCGAATATGAATGAAGAATTTTTAGACAAATGTAATAAACCAGACCGACCAGAACAAATATGGCGAAATATATTTTTGTATCGTTACAGAGTGAAAATGCGCCAGCTAGTGAACAGTTATGTAATGTTGAATGAGTGCGTGATTGTGCTTGTGAACTTCTTAGGGAGCGAGTGCAGTTTGAAAGGTTGTCTTAGGGGACTCGTGGGAGACGTGAGGCGGTAAACAATAGGCTAATCGTCCTGAGGCTAACCACCCACCTCCCCACCCCACCCCTTACTGGTTTGCACCCCCAGCACCAACCATCCCTCCCCCCTCCCTTGGGCCTGGCCACCCCCCTCCTTCCCAGCAAGCTTCTCTCTCGCATCAAAGCCCCCCAAAGAAAGACCAGCGGAGCACAAACGATAATGGTGCTTTTCCACTGCATGGTACGGTTCTACTTGACTCTACTTGGTATTTTTATGCAGTTCCACTGTGAATAGTACCTGAAACAAAGTACTTTTTTTAGTACCATCTCAGCTGAGGTTCCAGGCGAGCTAAGCCGATACTAGGTTGTGGGGTCTATGCGCTGCTGATAACTGATTAGTCAGAGGGAATCGTCATTCGCGTGACACAGGACAAGTGGATACAATACATGACGTTATCGACATTAAGATGGAAAAGGATGATTTTCACGGCAACGTAATCTGAAGTGTGAAACACAAGTTTAATCATTAAGATGTGGCTGAAGTAGGTGAATACCCTACTAAAGGAACAAGCTAACTAGCTTTCTATCAAGCCAATTTAAAAGGAAATAATCGTTTTGGGGTCAGAAGCAATAGCAACTTTCAGCCAAGACGTTTATGTTGTCTTAACCTCACAAATAAAGGGTGTAGCGAATGCTTAGTTGTCTAACGCATGGCAAGTCATCAGCAGTTAGCAGCCAAATGCAAGCGAGTTAAACCCTAGCTCGAAACGCAGAATATGACTGCTTATGGCGCAAAAATAAATCGGCCAAAATGGCCAGATGGATAGTCAGTGACGATGGAGGATGGATAGTGACGTTACGGAGGACCATGAACACAAGCCCCTGTTTGAACTCTTTTGTTCCTTTGTTTGTGTTGCGTTGAAGATGACATTACAGCACTTTCCATTGTTAATTCCACGTACAATTGAGCAGGTACTTTGCTGTGTAGAAAATGAGTGCCTGATTCCAAAACCGAGTAGAGTCCAGTAGAGTCCAGTAGAGCCAGTACAATGCTGTGGAAAAGTGCCATAAGGGAGAAGAGGGCTGTGACGCCCGGACAGCAGGATTTTAATTTTAAAATTTAAGGCTTGATTGCACCTTACATGGTTGATCATACAGTTTTGCCAAAGGAGGGTCGCGGTACCCCTATTTCTTCGCGGAGCACCGGTTTTTTTTTTTAATAATTCTCACTTAATTTAGCCAAAAAAAACTCTGAGTGAGACTAAACCTTTTTGGTTGTGAGCTGAAGTCATTGAAAACTTTACTAGAGTTTTCACAGTTCAGCGCAGACTGCATGGCCCAAGGTTAAGCTTTCCATTGCACTGTGAAAAAAGGCAGAACCGCAACCTCTTTTTCTCACAGTCCTCTGCTCTGTGGCAGACGGGAATTGGCTTGCTTGTTAAACGACTCAAAGACGTTAGGGAATGGGACAAAATATGTCAGGATCCATCTCGCATTTTTACACAATAGTCTTCTGATGAAATTTGAAAGTGCATTTGTATGAAAGGGATAGAGGGAGCTGGCAGAGAGGGAGAAGGAGAGAGAGAGAGAGGGAGGGAGTGCGGCAGACAGAGTGTGATTGACAGCAGGTTATTTGGATGCTGGTAACTCAATCTTCCCTCAGTTGCACGGTCCTAGCAGCAGTGAAGGACATCTGATTATTTCACCCATTAAAGGGCCGGGTATTTAAGTGCTTTCACTGAAGGACACAAGAGGGTGTGTTCGGTGAAAGCCATGTTTCAGGAAAGCAGAGGAAATGAATCTTTAACAGATATGCTGCACATGAACTACTGCAGGTTTCAAGAGGACACGTGAATGTTTATCCCTATACAGTCAAAACTTAATAAAAGCCATTCCTTTCATCTGAGAGAACATGTGAAATCAATTTATCCGTGTTACACTCTCAGCACTGTACTCCAATGTTACGGTGAGATTAATAATATTTGTTGACACACGTGTACAACTTCTGCTCATTCTTTGGAGAGTATCAGAGCTAGGGAAATGGGTTAGCAGTGAGAGGCCTGGAATTTTCACTGCAGCTCTAAGAGTTGTAGCACCTCTTGTTATGGCCCCAATTTGTTATTACATTTATAACACAACAGCAACAGCAAGGGATGACAAACACAGTTTTAACAACTAAAACACATTTAATTTTTAACAAAGACAAAGACTAATAACAACCTACAACTAAAGACCAAGATTGATAAATAAGAAAAAAACAGAAATAATTACAGTCCCTTCTTGGTGGGGTGGCTTGGTGATGTCCTGGATGAAGAAAAATGCTCAAACACAGGCAAAGAAATCCACAAAAGAAACGTCACAGGTCTTGAACAGAATGGCAGGTCTGGTCATCTTCTTGCAATTTCTCCTACTACTTTACTGTCTCAATTCTTTTCCTTATATACTCTTTTGCAGACCCCACCCACATTTAGACCTCTTTTTTTTTATTTTCTGAGACTTGCCCCAGACATGTCCAGGACATGTCTAAACATGACTCCCAGTCTGAGCTTAACAAAAAAAGGTAAATACTGCCATCTAGTGGCCTATATTCACATTACACCTCCATTCCAAAAGGGAAAAATTTTGACTCATAAAGGCAAAATTTTTCTTTTCAATACAAAATGGTTAAGTGAACACTTGTCTATATATACATATCATACAATATTCAAACACATGATATATATATATACACATTCAAACACGGGATAAGCAATCACCAATTACATTGTCTGTACCCTTCACATGCTTAATTTTCAAGTCAAACTCCTGTAAAATCAAACTCCAATTCAACAATCTCCGATTCTTGTTTTTCATCTTACTCAAAAACATTAACGGATTGTGGTCAGTGTACACAATCATTGGCTTTTGTCCTGTACAAACATAAACCTCAAAGTGTTGTAAAGAAAGGACCAGAGCCAACAGTTCCTTCTCTATTGTGGAATAGTTCCTTTGGTGGCGATTGAACTTCCTGGAGAAGTATGCCACGGGATGCTCAATGTCATCAGAGTCACTTCTCTGTAGGAGCACAGATCCACAAGCTTGGTCGCTAGCATCGACCGCGATGGAGAACGGTTTGTTGAAGTCAGGAGATTTGAGCACGGGGAAGTGACACAGCAGAGACTTCAGGCGATCGAAGGCTCTCTGGCATGCATCATCCCAGGTGAACTTTACGCCTTTCTTCAGTTGGTTAGTTAGACTGAGAGCAATCTCAGCAAAGTTCTTGCAGAACTTGCGGTAGTACCCGATCATTCCAAGGAAGCGGCGCAAAGCTTTTTTGTTGTCAGGAACTGGAAAGTCCATGATGGCTTGGACTTTAGCATTTATGGGTGCCACCTTACCCTGGCCTATGACGTAGCCAAGATAGGTGACAGTAGCACAACCAAAGTCACTCTTGTTCAGGTTAACAGTCAGGTTAGCCTGGGTCAGGCGCTGGAACAACGTCTCTACATCTTTTAGATGTTCTTCCCAGGAGTCACTCCATGTGATCAGGTCATCGATGTATGCACCCGTGTGTGGCAATCCGGCGATTGTAGACTGTATCATCCTTTGGAACGTGGCTGGGGCATTTTTCATGCCAAAGGGTAGGACTTCATACTGGTACAATCCAGATGGTGTGGCAAAAGCAGAGATGCTCTTGGCCCTCTCAGTTAAAGGCACACACCAATAACCCTTCAATAAATCAATCTTGGTCAGAAACTTTGCTTGCCCTACACTATCAATACAATCATCAATCCTAGGTATTGGAAACACATCAGTTCTAGTTACAGCATTGACTTTGCGATAATCTGTACAGAATCTAGTACTTCCATCAGGTTTTGGAACCAGCACACAGGGTGAACTCCAATCGGAGTTGGAGGGTCTGATAATATCATGTTTTAACATGTACTCAACCTCTTTCTCAGCAATCTTTCTCTTTTCAGGATTCATCCGGTATGGATGCTGTTTTATTGGTTTGGCATCACCAACATCTACATCATGAGAGGCTATAGTAACTCTCTTTGGAACATCAGGAAACAAATCCTCATATTTCTTGATCAACCTTTCAAACTGATCTCTCTGTGAGGGTTCTAAGTGCTGGAGTTTTACATCAAGATTTTGCAACACTTCAGTGTTTGACAATTTACATGAAAGAACTTCAGCTTTAATTCTTGGTTCATCATCTTGAAACTCCCCCTCATCTTCACACGTTTCGACCATTTGAGAATCTGAAGTGACAGCTGCAACCCTAGCATTTCTGTCATGATAAGGCTTTAGCATGTTAATATGACACAATTGTTTTGGTTTTCTCCTATCTGGAGTCTTCACAATGTAATTGAGATCATTGAGTTTTGTCAGAATTTCATAAGGACCATGAAATCTAGCCTGCAATGGATTGGACTGCAAGGGAAACAACACAAGGACCTTGTCTCCTGGTTTAAACTCACGGCTTCTAGCCTTATGATCATACCAAGTTTTCATTTTTCCCTGACTTGATTTCAAGTTCTCTTTGGCAAGGTCACAAGCTGCACGCAATCTTTCCTTGAACTTGCTAACATAGTCTAACAGACTGATTTGCGGCTCTTCCTCTTGCCATTGTTCACTCAATAATAGCAAAGGTCCTCTCACTTCATGACCAAACACTAGCTCAAATGGACTGAATCCAGTAGACTCCTGCACTGCTTCTCTAGCTGCAAACAACAGCAAATGAACCCCTTCATCCCAGTCTTTCTCATGGTCATAACAATAAGTCCTCATCATTGTCTTGAGAGTGGAATGAAACCGCTCTAAGGCACCCTGACTTTCCGGATGATAGGCACTAGAAAGAATCTGTTTTGCACCTAGTTCATACACAACCTGCTGAAACAATCCTGAAGTGAAATTGCTACCTTGGTCTGACTGAATTTCCCTGGGAAGACCAAACAACGTGAAGAACTTTATCAAAGCCTTCGAGATTGCAGTTGCCTTGATGTTACGTAGAGGTATGGCTTCGGGGAATCTGGTAGAGGCACACATGATTGTCAACAAGTACTGATTTCCAGATCTAGTCTTGGGTAATGGACCAACGCAATCAACAATGACCCTAGAGAATGGCTCCCCAAATGCTGGGATAGGCTGCAATGGAGCTACAGGTGGGTCTAACTGGTGTTTTCCAACTACCTGACAAGGGTGACAGGTTTTGCAAAAGTTGGAAACGTCTTTCCGAAGCCCAGGCCAAAAGAAGTGTTTCATGATCTTATCAACAGTCTTGTTAACACCAAGATGACCTCCTAAAGGTAAACTATGAGCCATTGTTAAGATCTCATTCCTATAGACCTTCGGAACAACAATTTGCCTGACCACTGCCCAATCTGCATTGGCAGGGATATCAGGAGGGCGCCACTTCCGCATCAACACACCATCCTTGAGATAATACCCAACTGGAACTGCATCTATTTCTTTTTCAGGAAGGGCTCTCCTCTTTAGTACACCAATTTCAGGATCATTAGTTTGCTCCTCAATCAACCGTTTTCTGGACAGAGACAAGTCTCCAGACACATCAGAATCACCAGACCCATCCGGCTGGCTGAATAGAGAACTGATAAAAGTATCTGATAAGTCCTCAAACGGAGAAACCATAGTAGGCCAATCAGAGTCATGAGGCGAACCACCTGAGTCCTGACTATTCAATGTACTGGACGGCACCACATCATCTTCTTCTTTAGCCTTCTTGGCCATAGCACGAGTCACTGCGCAAGAGGGATACAGAGATGGGTCCTCATCCCCATCTTCAGTGCTCGGCTGTGAAGTAAGATGTACAGGGGGAACTACTTTGCCCCCAGCCAGGTCATTGCCTAGCAACAGAGAAACACCCTTTATAGGTAGACTTGACATAAGTCCCACCTTTACCTGTCCTGTAACTAAATCTGACTTCAAGAATATAGAGCGCAGGGGTACAGATACAGTCCTCCCTTCAATACCTTGTACAAGTATGAAATCCCCTGAAGCGGTTTCATCACGTAACTCCAAGGAGTCCATCAACAAAAGTGACTGAGAAGCTCCGGTATCCCTTAGGATATATATGGGGACAGGAGTAGTATGCTCATTCAGAGCCACAAATCCCTCTGACACAAATGGAAGAAATTCCTCCCTCACAAAGTCAGCTGTATTAGGCTTTTTAGCCCCACAAGAAGCAGGCAATTTAGCAGATTGGTTATCTACTACAGGGGTTTCTAACCTTGTTTTCACAAAGGCATTTGGTTTGGTATCCTTTTCTTTTTCTTTCTTAGATTTAAGGAACCAACAGTTAGTTGTAACATGACCAGATTTCTTGCAATAACTGCAAACTAGACCACTTTTGTCACTGTCAGCTTTCACACTTTGATCAGACCTGTTACTGGATTTCTGAGCACCATCACCAGATTTGTCTTTGTCTTTGGGTGAGGAATCTTGGGTATCACCGTAACCCTTTTTCTGAAATTGGGACCATTTATTGTTACTGCTAGACTGAAATTTGGACTTATGAGTGAGAATATATTCATCTGCAAATTTGGCAGCTGATTGCAAGTTCAGTGCTTGCTTCTCATTAAGGTAGGTCTTAACATCATCCTTAACACAGTTCTTGAATTCTTCAACTAACACCATCTCTTTTAGTGAGTTGAAATCATCCTTGACCTCCATAGAAGTACACCAGCGCTCAAAGCAAACCTGCTTCTCATTAGCAAATTCAACATAAGTCTGATTTTCAGATTTCTTCAGACCTCTGAATTTCTGTCGGTAAGCCTCTGGAACCAACTCATAAGCTCTCAAAATAACCTTTTTGACAACCTCATAATCAGAGGAATCATCTGCAGACAAAGCCGAATAGGCTTGTTGAGCTTTACCCTTGAGGACAGTTTGCAACATCAGAGGCCAGTGTTCCTTTGGCCACTGGCAACTCTTTGCTACCTTTTCAAAACACTGGAAATAGTTGTCAACATCCTTTTCTGAAAATGGAGGCACCAGTTTTACCTCCTGACTGGCACAAAATTTATTTTTAGTTTCAATTTTAATTTTTAGTTGCTCCATTTGGAGTCTTTCTTCTCTATCGAATTTCTCTAATTCAAAATCTCTCTGTCTCTGTCTCTCTCTTTCTGCTCTTTCCTCTTTCTCTCTCTCAAATTCTCTTTGTTTTTCTTCTCTTGCTAATTTTTCTAACTCAAACTGCCTTTGTTTTTCTTTTTCTTCCCTCTCATTTTTTCTTTGTTTCTCTTTTTCCTCCCTTTCTTTTTCTCTTTCCTCCCTTTCTTTTTTCTCTTCTCTTGCTAATTTTTCCAACTCAAACTGCCTTTCTTTTTCTTTTTCTTCCCTTTCAATCTCTAGCATTTTTAATTTAAGTTCCATTTCTATATTTGGATTTTCCACTGGAAACTGTTCCAGATCTCCGGGTGCAAACACATTTTCATCAATGTAATATTCAACTATCTCTCGAGCCAGTCTTGCTTTTCGCATGGCCGGTTTCACCTCGGTCAGCTCCAACTGTCTGCAAATTTCTAGCAGTTCTGTCTTTTTAAAAGACTTCAAAACCCCTAAGGTTGGTGATGCCAAGAAATCATCCATTGCTGTTGTCAATATATATCTAGGAAAATTCACAAAAACAATTTAACAATTTGAAATGTTAGATTTTCAATAAATTACTCACACAATGGTCTATCCCGGACCTTGAGCCCCCAATTTGTTATGGCCCCAATTTGTTATTACATTTATAACACAACAGCAACAGCAAGGGATGACAAACACAGTTTTAACAACTAAAACACATTTAATTTTTAACAAAGACAAAGACTAATAACAACCTACAACTAAAGACCAAGATTGATAAATAAGAAAAAAACAGAAATAATTACAGTCCCTTCTTGGTGGGGTGGCTTGGTGATGTCCTGGATGAAGAAAAATGCTCAAACACAGGCAAAGAAATCCACAAAAGAAACGTCACAGGTCTTGAACAGAATGGCAGGTCTGGTCATCTTCTTGCAATTTCTCCTACTACTTTACTGTCTCAATTCTTTTCCTTATATACTCTTTTGCAGACCCCACCCACATTTAGACCTCTTTTTTTTTATTTTCTGAGACTTGCCCCAGACATGTCCAGGACATGTCTAAACATGACTCCCAGTCTGAGCTTAACAAAAAAAGGTAAATACTGCCATCTAGTGGCCTATATTCACATTACACTCTCCACTTCCAGTTGTTGTTGGAAAGCACCAGATCTATCGTTCCCAACAGACTCAAAATTTAAGTATCCGTGTCCCACTTTATTGTTTTCTTGGACTCCCTCACGGCTAGTTTGGAAGTGTTGCATCTGGCCTAAGTGGCATTTTGTCCTAGGCCTCCACTGAAGCACCACCCCCTTTAAAAGTGAAAGATCAGAAAAACAAGTTCATAGCCTAATTCATCCCACATTGCAATATCCCGAGCATTACCTGTTTTTCCTGAATCCCTTTTAGTTTGCTACTCCAGGAAGCCTGTGGGGAAATGATGCCCCCCTTCCCAACAAAACCCCCCAGAATGGTATGTCCATAACTCCCTCGGGGAGGCACTTCAAAGGTGATGGTCAGTTTCTAAGGAGACCGAGCCCAGCTGCAGCCAAACAAAGGGACGAGGCCTTGTCTCACATGGATCTGATAAGTGTTGACTGTGTCAAATACACACAGCATTTTTTTTCCCCTTTTTGTCTTCGGCTGTACTGGACAGCGGGTCCCTTGGCGATTTTCCAATTCAGGAAGGAATTCCTCCACCCCCTGTGTCCCAATCCCCCCCCCTCTCTCAGTAGACAAGCAAGCAGTTGACATCTCTCAGGGTGTTCTCCTTTAACACAAAAAAGGAGTAAAAATTACTTTGAGCTGAGTCAATACTGGCTGGGCTTCAAAGGCCATAACCTCTCAAGCCAAAAAGCGACTCTGTATAACCCCCTGACCGTCAACACCGGCTCTGAACTCTCCAGTGTTTTGTGTCTGGTGTGGAAGACTGTCTGCCGCTCCGCTGACTGTCTATTGCCATTATTGCTGTTATTTTTGTTGTTGTTTTTAACCAGTACTGTTGTGTAACAACATAGACAGTGTTATGTCTGGGACAGAGAAGGTCAGGAGCAATTTTCTCTGGAGAGCTCTGTTTCCTGTATGAAATGCAGAGGTCATTTAACAGATTGAAAAAGCCATGAGAATCTGAGTGTAGGAAATGCGTCCGTAATGCACAAAATGTGTCACAACTGGAAATTAACCAGTTTAGTCACTGAAGCGAAGGAAATGTTTGGTCTTATGGACTTCGCTTTCTGCACTTTCTGCTGCCCCTCTCTCCCCGCTTTGGGGGTTTTTTTTTTCTTTGTTTGTTTTTTGGGAGAGTGTCCTTGTCTCCTCCTACTTGTTGTTTTATATTGCATTTAAAGTATTAATGAAAAGAGAGGGACAAAAACCAGTCATCAGTGCTGAAATCATCAGAGCAAACGTGAAATCAGCAAAAAAGGAGGCAGATAAAATGGCGATTTCACCTCCTCGCTGCAGATATCGCACGATCATAATTAAACAGTTTGAGAGGATTTGTGCTTACGCTTTATTTGCGATCAAACCGCCATCATCCTCTTTCACAGCATTGTGCTCGTACGCCTTCATTAAAATCTTGACTGATGACTCTGAATAAATTTGAGTTTCCGAATTCTTGTGCTTCGAATGCAAATGAGTTCGGGATCAGATAATAATGAGCAGTTTGCTTTGGAAAAAAAAAAGTGCTGGACCCTGGTAGAGCCATGGAAACTGCAGGCACACAAAACAATATACTATGCTGTATTGTTTATTATCTTGCCCGTGACTAGGAAAATAGTCAATATATGCTGTGGGTGTTCAAAGCCCTTGTTTACAATATGTTTGTTTGGTTCAATTTACATGCATATTAGTTTGTTGGTGCAACCTGTCTCGCACGTTCGGAAAAGTTTTGACACCTCGGCCTCCTGCCGTGCTGCATTTCTGACTAAAAAATATCTCCGATTTAACGGTAAAATCTCTGACAAATGCTTTCTTCCTGTCGTACATGTTGCAGATATGTGACCCTTAGTTTAAAATACAAAATTTAGTGTATTTAATGGCTATTTTAATTTCACCATGTGGCTGACTCGCTCTTTTTTTATTAATCAGTAATACTGATTCATTTTACATTTTAATGGTGGCACATTTGGATTTTGGCATTGAAATGGCATGGATGCATTTGTTAGTTCTGGCTGTATTTCAGAATTGGTTGATCTATCAGGTAAAACTCCCCCATCTCAGGTTCTCTGGCGCTTGCACACTTTTATGTGTTTGTTTTTCATGAGGGGAAAAAGGTTGAGGCGTCGAGGCAATGCTTCCTCCTCTCTAGATATCGCTATATGGCTCCTGTGAGGTGGTGCAAACTCAGGGGTCCTCTTTGGATGTCACCATGATATCTCCTAGATATTATAAAAATGCCACACAACAGAAAGCATGGCTTTGATCAGCGGCCTTTTCCCAAAATGCCCCGCTGCCAGCTAAAGTGTATATTCGCCTAATTTTGGGGGAATTCTCTGAAGAACAGTTTTTAAAATTCCCTTCAAAGGTTACAGTATTGGATTTTTGGACACTCAATAAAGAACCAATAATCTTGGTGCTGTAACTCATTTTTATTCCCATTAAGTGCTACACCGTGCTCTGTAACCAATGTAAGCCTTGTAGATCTATCCAGGGGAGACTGACATGCTTTTGTGCTCTTGCAACCCCTGTTTTCTATTGTAGAGCAATCAGTGTGTAAATTATTAGCGTTTCTGAATCATGTTTTCAGTTCACAGCCGTGTAATGTTAATTGTTAATTGTATTTGCACCCTGAGCGGTCTTACTCACCCGCTTAATATGTCAACAATGGAAATGCTTGGCGCATTCATTTCACGTTCTTTTGCAATGTGTGGTAAGCTGAGTACGATGAGTGCTCAGTGATGCATTGTGGGTAGGCTAAATATTTCACATATGAACTTATCTGTCCGGGAGAGGCTCCTTCACGAATGCAGAATATCTCCTCTCAAGACAGGTATTTGCATAGTCATAAATTATTCAAATTTAAGCTTCAGAATGCAAATGAGCGCACTGAATGGGAAGATAAGAGTGGAGATGAAGACCGGCCGTGGTAACTGGTGAAACGACATGATGGGATTGGTAGCTATTAAGGCTCATAAGATTGTCTTGTTAGCTTGAGTTATACAGGGTGATACAGGATGCTGTGGGCCGGGATGGAGCGCGGAAGCCCCCGACTAATTCAAGCAGAGATGCCATTCTCGAAAGTCAGTTTTATAATGAGAGTCGGTCCCGAGCGCCACACTGTGGTCTTATTTTGTGGTCAGGTGACGAGTTCGAATCGGTCGCCAACCCCACGGAATGGCCACTGTGTTCCACAATGCGTGGAGGGAATTTGGAATCCCCATGGTGGTCCCTTACTGTTCAGCTGGAAAATTTAGTTTGTGAGTGTTTGTGTGTTTGTATATGTATGTGTGTGTGTGTGTGTGTGTGTGTGTGTCTACGTCTACCTGTGTCTGCTTGTGTATTGTGTATGTGGTCAGGCTTGTGTGTGGAGTGTGCCTGTTAT
The DNA here is from genome assembly GCA_029721435.1 of Gymnothorax reevesii. NCBI lineage: Eukaryota > Metazoa > Chordata > Actinopteri > Anguilliformes > Muraenidae > Gymnothorax > Gymnothorax reevesii. Next base: position 129,344,861 of record CM056575.1, on the reverse strand, counting down.
GTACAAACCCCAATTCCAATTAAGTTGGGACATTGTGTATGACATGAATAAAAACAGAATAAACTGATTTGCAAATCCTTTTTGTCCTATATTCAATTGAATACACTACAAATACAAGATATTTAACCGTTTCATGAATGGAGATCACTACAGTGTACAGCTGTTTAAAAGTAATTTTCTCTATATATGCCTGCAATTTTGGGCACTGCTGCATATTAGGGAAAAAAAATCCTGACTGAGTTTATCATAATTCATGCTTTAGAGGGTTCATTTTCAAACTGATAAACTTTGTTGTTTTTGTGTTTTTTTTTAAATATTCACTCATTTTGAATTTGATGCCTGCAACATGTTCCAAAAAAGCTGGGACACGGGCAAGAAAAGACTGGGAAAGTTGAGGAATGCTCAAAAAAACACCTGTTTGGAGCATTCCACAGGTGCACAGGTTAATTGAAACAGGTGAGTGTCATTATTAGGTATAAAAGGAGCATCCCCGAAAGGCTCAGTTGTTCACAAGCAAGGATTGGGCGAGGTTCACCACTTTGTGAATAACTGTGTGAGCAAATAGTCCAACAGTTCAAGAACAACGTTTCTCAACGTGCTATTGCATGGAATTACGGGATTTCATAATCTACAGTCCATAATACCATCAAAAGATTCAGAGAATCCGGAGAAATCTCTAAATGTGAGCGGCAAGGCTGAAATCAACATTGAATGCCCGTGGCCGTCGTTCCCTCAGGCGGCACTGCATTAAAAACTGACCTCATTATATCCCCAAAATATGAGTTTCGGGGATATCATGGTTTCGCCCCACCTGCCGCCACCATGTCCGCAGATTTTAGCCGTTTGCGGGACAACTCACAAAATACTTTACATCGGCTTCTTAATTTTAGCATATGGGTAGATATGGTAGAGAGGATGAACAGATTAGATTTTGGGCAAGTATGCACTCCTAGGTTTGCCACCAGGTGACGCTATATATTTAAAAATCGATTTATTTCATATCTCTGAAACAATTACTTACACAGACCCTAAATTTGCCTCATATTGTAGGTCTAGTAAAGGGGAATCTAATAAAGGGGGCTTCAAGGATTGGGGAATTTCGGGGATATACCCCTTGCTGTCGGCCGCCGACAGCATAGGCCTAGTTCTGCAAAGGATTTTACCATGTGGGCTCAGGAACACTTTGGAAAACCATTGTCAGTTAACACAGTTTCGTCCCATGAATAACAAAAGGTTGCAAGTGACATTCCTGATGAAACCTGTTTTTCTGCACCACAAAGTACTACAGCCGCTGAGGTACTTTGTGGTGCTGAAAAACAGGTTTCATCAGAAATGTCACTTGCAAATTTTTGTTATTCATGGTACGATTTGTCGCTACATCCAGAAGTGCAAGTTAAAACTCTACCACGCAAAGCAAAAGCCATATATCAACAATACCCCTGAAACGTCGCCGGCTTCTCTGGGCCCGAGCTCATCTGAGATGGACTGACGCAAAGTGGAAAAGTGTGGTCTGACGAGTACTCGTTTCAAATTGTTATTTGAATTCATGGATGTTGTGTCCTCCAGGCTAAAGAGGAGAAGGACAATCCAAATTGTAATCAGCGTAAAGCGCAAAAGCCAGCATCTGTGATGGTATGGGGATGTGTTAGTGCCCATGGCATGGGTAACTTGCACATCTGTGAGTGCACCATTAATGCAGAAAGGTGCAGACAGGTTTAAAGCAACGTATGCTGCCATTCAAGCAACATCTTTTTTAAGGAACAGCCCTGCTTATTTCAGCAAGACAATGCCAAGCCACATTCTGCATGTGTTACAACCTGGCTTAGTAGTAAAAAGAGTGCAGGTAATAGACTGGCCTGCCTGCAGCCCAGACCTGTCTCCTATTGAAAATATTTGGCGCATTATGAGGTGCAAAATACGATAAAGGAGTCCCCGGACTGTTGAGCAACTGAAGTCTTACATCGAGCAAGAAAGGGAAATAATTTCACCTACAAACCTTCTAAAATTAGTGTCCTCAGTTCCCAAATGCTTATCGAGTATTGTTTAAGGAAACGTGATATAACACAGTGGTAAACATGCCCCTGTCCCAGCTTTTTTGGAACGTGTTGCAGGTATCAAATTCAAGATGAGTGAACATTTCCAAAAAACAATAAAGTTTATCGGTTTGAACATTAAATATCATGTCTTTGTAGTGAACTCAATTGAAGATAGGTTGAAAAGGATTCGCAAATCATTGCATTATGTTTTTATTCAAGTTTTACACAAAGTCCCATCTTCATTTGAATTGGGGTTTGTAATTCTGTATGTTTGTGTGCATGTGTGTGCTTGTGGATGGTGTCAATGGTCGTATTTGTGTGTGTATGTGTGTGTGTGTATCTGTGTGTGTGCATGGTCTGTATATGCTTTATATGTGTGTGAACATTTTTGTGCTTGTGCACCGTGTATGTGGTCATGCTTGTGTGTGATGTATGTCTGTGCATTGGTAGTATGCCTGTTCTATATGTACTATATGTGTGCGCGCGCATATGTGTGTGTGTGTGTGTGTGTGTGTGTTTTCCTTGGCTCACCCTTACTGTGCACTCTGACTCTGCCTGAACCTGGGCGTCTGTCTGTTCCTCTCCATCATGGCCGCTGCCAGAAACCATGTCCGTGGGGGCAGCGCTCCGATGTGAGCGCGAGACAGCACAATGACTTCCAGAGAACTCCTCTAAGGCAAAGCTCAGGAGGCCGTGATGTCATCCGCAGGGTGCTGCGTGGGCCGGCGCGGGGAAACGGCTGCGATCTGACCTTTGCGGAGATACACTCCTGGAGTGCCGAGGCTTCATGGGAGAAAGCAGCTTGTGAAAACACAAGGGCGAAACTGCATTCAGCCCTTGCACGCACACAAACGCGCGCGCACACACACACACACACACTCACACACACTTCACCATGCACCCTTTGTTACAGATATGACTGGAATCTCTTTGTTTTTCTCTTTCTGTCTATCAGATAAAGGGCTAACCTCTCTCCCCACCCTCACCCTAGCTATTCAATAACATCCCCCAAAGACCAACTGGGAGTATCCCGACAAACTGAAAAAATGTGCTAAGAATGTTACTTGAATGTTTTATCAATAATATAACATTGCCACTCTCTGGCAGTATGATTCTGAGGTTTTGCGGAAGATGGGGCAGATTTACTCGTTGTGGGTAGAGCTTCCTGTCATTCATAGTTTTTGGTGTTTGGTCACCAGAACAGTCTGGAATGCCATTTTGCTTAGGGAAGAGAAGCTTAATTTCTGGTATCCACTTACATGTAAGTGAAATAGTTCATTTCCCTGTTGTAGCATTTGTGGAGCAGGAACACAAACTGAAGACGAGTGTTCTGATGGATAAGATATAAAATAAGATAAACTTTATTAAGCTCCATGGAGTAATTTGTCCTCTGTATTTGACCCATCCTAGTTGCTTTGGGGCAGTGGGCAGCCACAGTGTGGTGCCCAGGGAACAACTCAGGGGTAAGAATGTTTTTATAGTGCTTGTTTCTCAGGGAGGGGGAAACCAGAGTACCGGGAGGCAATCCACCAAACACAGGGGGAACATCCAGACTCCTTGCCACCAGGGACTCTCTAGAACCTCCTTATTGCGAGGCAATGGCTCAAACCACTGTGCCACCGTTAGCCACCCAATTACCAAAAGCATGTAACCCCACAGCACTTCACAATGGGGAGAACCAAAACCAGGAGGTCATCTGCTGCAATGAGAGACAATGATAATTACTGGTTTAAAAATGTCTGACCTTTCATTACTTTCCTGTCTCTGAAGGACCAAAAAAGCACACATTAACGAGCCACACCTGTTGGCATTTGCATATCTACTTGAGAGATGCTGCAATATGATGTAATCTGGTGAAAGTGGAGGTAACGCTGTCCATGATGCAAATGCAAGGGGGCTATTCCTTTTGCAGGTATAGCGCTCATCAATGAGAGACTGTTTCGCTGTCATGAGAGCTGTTCAAAACCGGCACCAGCCGCTTCTCCCAACAGGAGCAAAACAAAGTGTAACTAATCAGTTCTGGCCCCAAGGGTTGTAGCTTTGGGAAAGGAGCTTTGGGAACAGGGTAGCCCCCCAAATAGCCTTACTGTGAATATCCAGAACCACACAGCAGAGCGAGAGAAAGTGAGGGAGATGCGAGAGAGAGAGAGAGAGAGAGAGGAGTTAAAGAAAGGGGAGATGGATGACCCTAAAGGCGAACAAAGGAAAGAATAAACAATATATCCGCCACGTGCCACCTGGCAGGTACAAAAGGGAGGTAAGGCGATTTGTCCGCTCTGTCAGAGCGGCGTCTCTACCTCCCGCTCGCGCGTTTTGACGCCGCGACGGCCGGGTTGGGGCCGTCAGGCATGAGCGACTGGGAATCATGTACCCGTCTAAACTCGGGTGGGGGTAGGGGTGGAGGTCTGGCGGGGTTAGAGAGGAAGAGGGGACAGGTCTCCTTAAATTGCTGAAACCAGGTCGAGAGACCACTGGGGGTGGGGTAGGGGGGAGGTGGGGCCATAAATCTCGTCGGTGCGTAGGCAGGGCTCGGAGCCCCCAGCATGTTGGGTCCATGGAGAGACGGGTGGAGTAGAAGTACCACCTGCTACCGAAGGCCCATGTGCCCTGTCCGTCCCAGCCGAGGTCCAAAATTAAGCGGCGCCGCCTCCGAGGCCGCACTTCCTCCCACACTTTCCCTCTCATCCTCTCCCTTCTGCCACTCGCGGCATTATTCATCATTTACCAGAGCCGATCTGCGCCAGCACTCGACAAAACACAGGTGTTTAGGGTATAACCCATTATTCTTTGTTTTTTTTTTTTTTTTTTTTCTGTCTCGGGTCTCATCGGCAGCCTTTGTCATCACAAAAAAACAGCACAAATGGCTCCACCCCTCTGGTCCAATTATGTTTTTGGCAAAGGGAGAGAGGGACCAATATGTGCGGGGAATGCTTCATTATTGCCTTTGTGGAAGCGCTGCACCTTTAGACTTTTTCACTTTTTTGTGGGGGGGGGGGGTGCTCTCACATTTGGAAATTTTTATTACTCACATTTCACCGCCAAACCAAAGTTCATAAGAATGTACCCTGAAGTCATGAGTCTGGAGAATAGATGGAAACATGAAGTCGACCACTGATTAACCAAAAAAAATTCTCACAGACATAATGAACACTCGCACACGGGCACGTGCAGTGTATAAGAAACACACATCATCCAATTCAGTTGTTCAATTGTCTTGAATGAGTGTAATCACCAGATAATTTATTTTTGCACTATTTTTTAAATGAGAACACGTAAGACCCTAAAGCAACAAAGAGAACATTAGCAAAGAAATGAGCACCATAACCCCCCCCGACCATATTTACCATCGATTGAGACAAGCAGGTCTCCTCAAGTACTGCTTCACCAAAAAAAAATAAAACCCAGTGCAGGACTGCTGCAAAAGTCCTTTTAATGCTGTCCTTGAAAATGCCTTCACTGAGAAATTCCTCTAATGTTTAGGGAGAAGGTAGAATGCGGTATATGTCAGCCAGGTCCCGCAGGGTTTGATTTCGTACTCTAATAGCTGTTACGAGCCCACATTATAGCCGAGGAGTAATTTTCCTTGGGGGTGCCCTGCTCGCTTTGTGTCAATATTCTGGCATTTGAAGTCACGTACTGTATATGCTTCTGGGAGTAGCTCAGGAGCCAGGCAGACTCATAATGGTCTGCATTCATTAATAAGGCTACAGCTCCTGTCCCTCCATTGCCCAGAACAGGGATGGCTGGCTGCTCCTGTGGGACCCTCCCAGACACACTTAAAGAAGCTTTATTTTCAAGCGGGCAGGAGATGAAATGGAGAAGTTGCAGGCACATCTCGGAGTCAGCGTTTGCCGTGCTGGAGCGCGCGGCTAACCTTAGCGGGTCGGAGAGCTGCTCGGGTCAAAAGACTTATTATCCCGCCTGTCGGAAAACCAATTGCCTGGCTAAAAAGAAAACCTGCCGAGGTGTTTAAACGCAGGATGGTAATTCGGGGGAGCGTGATGGGCCAGGCTGCCGTCTGTTTCCCTACAGCTCCGGGAGTTTCCTTTTTTTTCATTTTTTTTACTTCAGCAGTGACAGGAATGAAGGTGGCTGTGTTTTTCGAAAGGCTTTACTCCCACCGTTGCTCAAGCTAAAATTTCAAATCACGTGATTGTGAACTAGCGAAGTGAAGACCACTGTACCGTTGCACATGGAGTTCTATTTAATTGAACATATTCTCGGCTCTGTGGTGATTTTTGTGCGTCCGTGTGTCTATAATGTTGGTCCACACTAGTCAAACTGGTCCTATAGTGACGCGCTCATATGTCAGAGCTGTGACCGGTGTTAGTGAGGTTTGTTAGGCGGGTCATCAGCGAAAGCAATGTCAAGAAGTCCACAGCCCCATTTTTTTTTTTTCCCCCACTGAGCACAGCAAGTGGGGCATGTAGTTTGCATTAAAGGGATTAGCTGCTTCCTCAAAAGATGACCTGGATTCTGCCCACCAGGGACACCAGTCAGACATCCCCTGGCGCACACCTCCCTTTAAAGATCTTGGCCTGGCCCCGTCCCTTTACACAGCCGCTCATATTAACCAGTATGTGCGTGTGTCTGTGTGCGCTTGCCGGCTTTCATTTACATTATGTGTGTGTGGGAGTGCTTGTGTTTATAGTCACATGATATACATGAGACCTTTGCTCTTTCACTCATTTGGTTCATTTTTACCTTCAGTTTGGCTGAAAATTCTCCATAACAGCTCTGCAAGTCAGTGGACAAATGGAGTAGCCTTTCTGTATTAAGAGACCAATTCTCATCATCGAGTTGAATTAGTGTGTGTGTGTGTGTGTGTGTTTGAGTGCGGGAGAGACGTATTAGCATGCACTTGACACGCCTGGATGTCTGCATTAAGGGCCACATTAAAAGCTATTGTATTACGCGTAATAAGGCAATATACATTTGGCGTTAATGAGAGATTGGGCAGTGCCTGACGGCTGTCTCGGGCTGCTGTGTTCTTTTACGGATATGTAACTCTTTTTTACCATTTGCGCTTCATTTCTTTTCACAGTCAGCCACTCCTAATTTTTATCCTGTATCGTTTTCAATATCCATACCCCAGCCACCCCCACCCGCCCACCAACCCCATTCCTTAACTGTTGCTGAGGATTAAATTGTCACTATCTGTTTTCAGCAGATCCGCGTAATTGCGTCAGGCAATCACTTAACTGAACCCAATCTTAGATGGTGCTGGAACATATTGATTAGGCCATTGATTCGAATGCAAATTGAAGACGTTTCATGACAAATTGGATTTAAATGTATGAACATCGTGGTAATCCAGGAGAAGACTCTAAAGTTTTGTCATATGCCCCAAACACAATTAATACCCCAAATTAAAATGCGAATGTGTGTGAAACAACTCATGCGCAAGTCCGGAAAATGTCATGTTGCTGCAAAACCAATATCCTCCTGACTCGTGACTTGACCTCTGCTAAAAATGTGATGCATTTTGTTTGTGTACCGTTTCTGTGTGATAAGAGTGTGCTATTGCAAAAAAAAAAAAAAAACAGTACCATAATTTGAAATCAGACGTGGGCCCAAAGCTGGTTTTAATATGGTTTTTTGGTTTTGATTTTTTACTCATTTTTAAGGTAAAGCAAATACTAGCCTTCCCTTTCACTGTCTGGAACTTAGCTTGAGCCAAGCTTCTATATCTTTTTCCAGTATGATTGTCACTGTGCTGGTGTCTGTATATACTTTCATACGGGCTAAAATGCATGTGCGTGTGTATACTGGTGTGGGCATTTGTTACATGTGTACATCCAGGTACAAGCTGTGCTGAAAAATGAAAAAAAAAAAAAAACTTAGGTAAATGAGGGCCAAGAATTATTTGCTGGTTAGTAGGGCTGCATGGAGTGATTACAGTTGTTTTGAAAGAGGCATAATTGTTGGGTTGAATTTCGTTAGGAGCTTTAATGACCAAGATGGGTAAACATTCTGCAGATGCAGAACTAACAGTGCTTGTGTTGGGACTTTTAAGTGGCATATTGCAGAGCAATTCCCAAAATAGAATCTCCTACTTCCTTAAGCAAAGTGATTGTTGTAGAATTGCCTTCGCGGGCCAATTTCTTCCTAATTTCGGGAGCAGGTAGACTATTAATATAATATCACTACTGTGATATTCACGCATCCATTATCTAACTTGCCTCTTCCTGTCCGGGGTTGTGGAAGATGCAGGAGCCTGTTCCTTTACGAATTTTACGAGAGGCAGAAATTTACACTCTATAATTGTTGATTATCTTTTGTGACTTTTTTTTTCTTTTTCTGGGATTTGCAGGGATGTTAACAATGTGAAATTAATGTTTCCTTTTCTGTTTTTTTTTCCCCCTCTGGAACAGAATCACACCATGAGCCAGCACAGCAGCTAATGCTCCTCAGGAGACGGTCTCCTCAAGAGGACCTCTGAGAAGGCAGCAGACTGGGGTGAATGAACGAGATCACCCATATCCATGGGTGTCTTCCTAAAGCTGCTTTCGCACCGGACGCGAAACGAATTTTTCGCAGGACGGATTACATTCGAAGTCGATGCAAAGACACGAATGCACGCATTTCGCGTGTATTCCCGTCTTTGCATCGACCTCAAATGTAATCCGTCATGTGAAAAATTTGCTTCGCGTCCGGCGCGAAAGCAGCCTTACTCTTTGCACGGAACTTTCATTGCAATTGTACACAAGAAACTAAAATGATGTATTGTATTAAAATACAAAAAAAAATCTTCAAAAGAAAGCAAAGCAGGGGTCAGAAAACATTGGACATTGTGTAGTTCCCTTTTTTTAAGCAGCATCGGGTCGACTTGTAAATAGAAGCACTCCATGTATTGCTGAACTCAAGCTACAGAGCAGTTAAACAATGCCTTGGGTTCAGAGCTGCGTCCACCCTCCAAGGAACAGGCTCAGCTGTAGGGAAAGGGATGGGGTTTTTCTATTCTGGGATGGACTGGTGCAGAGGGGTGGTGGGAGGAGGCCGGTTCGGACAAAGGAAGGCTGCGGGTGTCCTGTCCGCGGTAGCATTCCTGTCGGACATCGCGATGATCAGAGATGGGCTCGTTTCAGGGCAGAAGGCTTTGATGTGTGGCTCAGTTGCAGATCCTCTGATAGTCCTGTAAAAAGAGACAAGAAAGGAGGAGTAAAAAAAAAAAAAGATGACCTCATGCATAAATCTCATTATTGCAAAGGGGCGACCAGAGAAGAAAAGTGGATTATTTAATGTGCTCTGTCTATGTGCAGAGCTCAAACACAAAAAAACCCATTCCCATATATGCAATAGTGATGACACCGATTGGAAACATCTTTTTTTTTCCCGTGGAACTGGTCCGACTCTTAAGCCTACTTTAATAATCCCGGCACAGAGAAATCTCAAGTCAATTAAGCCAACCTGTATGTTACTGTTATTAATGTTTACTCTCTAGCCTGGACCTGGAGATTACTGGAATTGTTTTTTTGCAATAGGAAATAAATCCAATTTACCTTCAGGTACTAGAGAGTGCTTTTATTTCCTCCTCTTCAATTTTGATGATGTAATTACAAAACCCTGTCCTTCTTTGCACTCTTGGATTTTGTTCCAGTCCTCGACCCTCTTGGCTTTTGTGACATTCCATTTCTCCTTTGGAAGCTGTAAGCTAAAAGCAGAGATATCACATTCCATTAACTGAGATTTTAGTATTATTTGATCTTGAAAAGCACTTTTATATGGAAACATAATGTCTGACATTTTGAAATCTTTTCATTTTTCGGATAACTGGAACTATCCTCCGCGGCAGGACTTTGGAATATGAAAAAAAAATGTTATTAAATATGTAATGTACAAATACGGACAAAGTTCTGAATTTGGCAGAACTCATTTTTTGTGTTGCACATGTGAAGCTTATTAAAAGTGTATGTGAAAATATTTCTGAAGTCTTATTATGCGTGCACTCCAAAAAAAATCAATGATACTGTTGGTGTATGAGAACTGCTTGTCTTATTTCTTAAAACAGTCATATATATATATATATAAATCAGTGGCAGCTGGTGAACTGGCGATAGGGGAGGCTCAAAACAATCCCTTTAAATTAATGATTGGTTATGTTTTCAATCGTTCATTGAAATGACCATTACAGACACTTAGAAAACTCTCCATTATCAGGTGTGGCCAGTTTTTATTAAACACGCACATCTGTCATCTTTCATGCATTCTGCTTGAGTTTTAGTGGCATATTTACGTTCCTCTGCTGTAGTCAGCAATTATTCAATCAACGCGTATGTAAGAGACTCTCACGGGGAACTGAAGTCCTTGTGCACTGGAGGGGTTGTAAGAAACAGAATTGCAGAAAGACGTTTCAGATTGCCTTATTTACTTTAAACGATCATGAAACACATGCACTGCTTCCAATCCCTGAATAAAGAAAAGCGTGAGAAGTCCGAAGTCATAATCAGTATGCATTATAAATGAAAACTGGTCACGTCTGATAATGTTGAGATTTTTCAGAGTTTCTGTGAGGGTAATTTAAATGAATGATTGAAAACAGGTCATGACCAATCATTCATTTTAAGGAATTGTTTTGAGCCTCCCCTATCGCCAGTTATATATATATATTTTTTATTTTATTTTTTTTTTTAAGTATTTAATAGATGAATACATGCCATTGCTTTTTGCGGCTGGTTACCTTACCAGGTTACTATGTTGTGGTGGACAAATATCAGCCACAACATAGAAACCACCTGCATAATATCTAATATTCTGTAGGTCCCCCTTGTGCTGCCAAAACAGCTGTCAAACTGACATCCGCTTGAATTCCCAGACTCAGGGTCTCCCAGTGGAAGATGTCCCAGAGCGTCACACTCCCTCCACCTGCTCATTTTCTGCCCGCAGTGCATTCTGATACCATCTCTTCCCCGTGTCAATGGTGCACATGTACACAACCAATGCACATGAGGGGAAAAAAAAGAACTTTCTGGACCAGGTAACTTTTTTTATATCACTCCAAGGTGCATCTTCGACACTCAAATACCCATTGTAGGCGCTTTCGGCAGTGGTTACTGTGGGCACTGCTGCTGGTCTGCAGTCATAAAGCACTATACGCAGCATTGTACAATGCTGTGGCATTCCTCATGTAAGTATCATTAAAATTTTGTCTTGCGCCACAGTAGTCCTTTTGTTGATTCGGACCGGATGGAATAACCTTTGTTGCCCTTGGGCCCTGGTACACAAATTACAGTCCTTGACATCTGAAAACTGCTGGTTTTCCATCATCCCAATGCTTAGGAATCCGGTGAGAAGACAGCCTGCCCAATCAGGGGCACAAAGTGCTCATTTTGCTGACATGGGATAAAACAAAACCTGGACTGGATTTGGATTTGGAGTCATGGTCCAGATTTGAAGATCTCTGCCCTAGTGCTTCGATGAGCCTTGGGCCCTAACTCCTGGTGTTGCTTCATTGTTCTTCTTCTTGGACCACCGTCGGTAGCTTCTCACCACTGCCGACCAGGAGCACCCCGAAAGCCTAGCCACTTCGAAGAAACTCTGACCCATTTCTCTGGCCATTATGATTTTGCTCTTGTCCAACTAGCGTGGTCTCATTTCTCCCTCATCCCACACATTGACTGTGAGAACTGACTATTCTCTTACCATCTAAGGTCTGACTGCAGGCCTTCTCATCCACCATTGTTACGGGATTTAGCAAAAGTCATTTGTGTCGTTTGTTTTGGCTTATCAGTGTAAATATGCCTAGTGGATGATTGCTGAACTTTTATGCATCTGCTCTCCCCTACATTAGCTTTCCAATTGAGTCAAAAGTGAATTATCTATATATTAGCTTTTAGCGGTCAAAAATTGATAAAATATGCAACAGAACTTTAAACCACAATTTGCTACCCAGCACAGGATGAAGTTTTTGGCAATATCACACACAAGCTATTAAGCAAGTGTCATTTAGTCATTGGCATATTTCAAGATAAATGTATTTGATGACTTTTTGATATATACTGCTATGGACAATACAGTAGGTTTACAGTAGTGGCCTAATTACTTGACTCTCAGCTTTAGAGTTGCTGGTTCAAGCTCCTAATGGGGCTTGGGATTCTGAAGTGTAAGTCGAGATTAAGTTTGAATAAACTCCTTCATCCTCATCCCCAAAACCTCTCTAAGTCCTTGGTTGTTCATCCTTTTATGCCTGGTCAGGGTCACGGAGTCACTGTAGCCCACAGTGCTGGGCGCAAAAAATATGTTGTGAATACTTCTATTTGGCAGGGATGCTTCTGAAAAACAAAGAATGTTTCATTGCTTTTAAAATATCTAAGTGTCTACATGTCAAAAGTGAACAACATTGAGCGCAAATTGTTGACTAAATCAAGCTCATTTGCTGTGACTGCCTTTTGCCTACTGAACTGTAAATGTTTTTGTTACTCAAGAAAATTGGCTGGGAGCTGGTCATGGTTCTTCTGCAGCCTGACTTTCACCTGCATCCCTCCAGGTACACCCAGACTGCCATGGATATGTTGAGATTACAGTTCCGTGAAGGCAAATATCACATTTAATCATTTTACTTGTAAATCAATTTATGGAAATGTACAACGCACACAAGCCGAAAACATTTTTTTTTTTTTTTTTTATAATGTAGGCGGCTGTACAGTTAAGTGTCTAAGCATTGATCCTCGGGCAAAAATACATTCTGAATATGGTTGCCAGACCATAACAGCGGAAAAGCTCCTCTCTCTCCTGATTAGCCTACCCTGTTAATTGGAGGAGGAACAAAGTTTCGGAGTGCTCAGAGAAAACCCTCATGGACGCAGAGCGTACAAACTTCACACAGAAACCTGAGAAGTTAATGAGGATAAGGGACAACACGAATGCCAAGCCTGTGTTTACATTTATATTACACATTTCTAGTGTATGTCTGCAGAAGAAGGCTCATAAAAAAATTCAAAAATTGTACATCACAATAAATGTCATTATTTTCAAGTGTTTCTACTGTAATGTGAATATAGGCCACAAGATGGCAGTATTTACCTTTTTTTTGTTAAGCTCAGACTGGAGTCATGTTTAGACATGTCCTGGACATGTCTGGGGCAAGTCTCAGAAACTTAAAAAAAAAAGAGGTCTAAATGTGGGTGGGGTCTGCAGGGGAGTATATAAGGAAAAGAATTGAGACAGTAAAGTAGTAGGAGAAATTGCAAGAAGATGACCAGACCTGCCATTCTGTTCAAGACCTGTGACGTTTCTTTTGTGGATTTCTTTGCCTGTGTTTGAGCATTTTCTTCATCCAGGACATCACCAAGCCACCCCACCAAAAAGGGACTGTAATTATTTCTGTTTTTTCTTATTTAATCAATCTTGGTCTTTAGTTGTAGGTTGTTATTAGTCTTTGTTAAAAATTAAATGTGTTTTAGTTGTTAAAACTGTGTTTGTCATCCCTTGCTGTTGCTGTTGTGTTATAAATGTAATAACAAATTGGGGCCATAACAAATTGGGGGCTCAAGGTCCGGGATAGACCATTGTGTGAGTAATTTATTGAAAATCTAACATTCCAAATTGTGAAATTGTTTTTGTGAATTTTCCTAGATATATATTGACAACAGCAATGGATGATTTCTTGGCATCACCAACCGTAGGGGTTTTGAAGTCTTTTAAAAAGACAGAACTGCTAGAAATTTGCAGACAGTTGGAGCTGACAGAGGTGAAACCAGCCATGCGAAAAGCAAGACTGGCTAGAGAGATAGTTGAATATTACATTGATGAAAATGTGTTTGCACCAGGAGATCTGGAACAGTTTCCAGTGGAAAATCCAAATATAGAAATGGAACTTAAATTAAAAATGCTAGAGATTGAAAGGGAGGAAAAAGAAAAACAAAGAGAATTTGAGAGGGAAGAAAAAGAAAAACAAAGGCAGTTTGAGTTAGAAAAATTAGCAAGAGAAGAGAAAATTGAGAGAGAGAAAGAGGAAAGAGCAGAAAGAGAGAGACAGAGACAGAGAGATTTTGAATTAGAGAAATTTGATAGAGAAGAAAGACTCCAAATGGAGCAACTAAAAATTAAAATTGAAACTAAGAATAAATTTTGTGCCAGTCAGGAGGTAAAACTGGTGCCTCCATTTTCAGAAAAGGATGTTGACAACTATTTCCAGTGTTTTGAAAAGGTAGCAAAGAGTTGCCAGTGGCCAAAGGAACACTGGCCTCTGATGTTGCAAACTGTTCTCAAGGGTAAAGCTCAACAAGCCTATTCGGCTTTGTCTGCAGATGATTCCTCTGATTATGAGGTTGTCAAAAAGGTTATTTTGAGAGCTTATGAGTTGGTTCCAGAGGCTTACCGACAGAAATTCAGAGGTCTGAAGAAATCTGAAAATCAGACTTATGTTGAATTTGCTAATGAAAAGCAGGTTTGCTTTGAACGCTGGTGTACTTCTATGGAGGTCAAGGATGATTTCAACTCACTAAAAGAGATGGTGTTAGTTGAAGAATTCAAGAACTGTGTTAAAGATGATGTTAAGACCTACCTTAATGAGAAGCAAGCACTGAATTTGCAATCAGCTGCCAAATTTGCAGATGAATATGTTCTCACACATAAGTCCAAATTTCAGTCTAGCAGTAATAATAGATGGTCCCAATTTCAGATAAAGGGTTATGGTGATACCCAAGATTCCTCACCCAAAGACAAAGACAAATCTGGTGATGGTGCTCAGAAATCCAGTAACAGGTCTGATCAAAGTGTGAAAGCTGACAGTGACAAAAGTGGTCTAGTTTGCAGTTATTGCAAGAAATCTGGTCATGTTACAACTAACTGTTGGTTCCTTAAAGCTAAGAAAGAAAAAGAAAAGGATACCAAACCAAATGCCTTTGTGAAAACAAGGTTAGAAACCCCTGTAGTAGATAACCGATCTGCTGAATTGCCTGCTTCTTGTGGGGCTAAAAAGCCTAATACAGCTGACTTTGTGAGGGAGGAATTTCTTCCATTTGTGTCAGAGGGATTTGTGGCTCTGAATGAGCATACTACTCCTGTCCCCATATATATCCTAAGGGATACCGGAGCTTCTCAGTCACTTTTGTTGATGGACTCCTTGGAGTTACGTGATGAGACCGCTTCAGGGGATTTCATACTTGTACAAGGTATTGAAGGGAGGACTGTATCTGTACCCCTGCGCTCTATATTCTTGAAGTCAGATTTAGTTACAGGACAGGTAAAGGTGGGACTTATGTCAAGTCTACCTATAAAGGGTGTTTCTCTGTTGCTAGGCAATGACCTGGCTGGGGGCAAAGTAGTTCCCCCTGTACATCTTACTTCACAGCCGAGCACTGAAGATGGGGATGAGGACCCATCTCTGTATCCTTCTTGCGCAGTGACTCGTGCTATGGCCAAGAAGGCTAAAGAAGAAGATGATGTGGTGCCGTCCAGTACATTGAATAGTCAGGACTCAGGTGGTTTTCCTCATGACTCTGATTGGCCTACTATGGTTTCTCCATTTGAGGACTTATCAGATACTTTTATCAGTTCTCTATTCAGCCAGCCGGATGGGTCTGGTGATTCTGATGTGTCTGGAGACTTGTCTCTGTCCAGAAAGCGGTTGATTGAGGAGCAAACTAATGATCCTGAAATTTGTGTACTAAAGAGGAGAGCCCTTCCTGAAAAAGAAATAGATGCAGTTCCAGTTGGGTATTATCTCAAGGATGGTGTGTTGATGCGGAAGTGGCGCCCTCCTGATATCCCTGCCAATGCAGATTGGGCAGTGGTCAGGCAAATTGTTGTTCCGAAGGTCTATAGGAATGAGATCTTAACAATGGCTCATAGTTTACCTTTAGGAGGTCATCTTGGTGTTAACAAGACTGTTGATAAGATCATGAAACACTTCTTTTGGCCTGGGCTTCGGAAAGACGTTTCCAACTTTTGCAAAACCTGTCACACTTGTCAGGTAGTTGGAAAACACCAGTTAGACCCACCTGTAGCTCCATTGCAGCCTATCCCAGCATTTGGGGAGCCATTCTCTAGGGTCATTGTTGATTGCGTTGGTCCATTACCCAAGACTAGATCTGGAAATCAGTACTTGTTGACAATCATGTGTGCATCTACCAGATTCCCCGAAGCCATACCTCTACGTAACATCAAGGCAACTGCAATCTCGAAGGCTTTGATAAAGTTCTTCACGTTGTTTGGTCTTCCCAGGGAAATTCAGTCAGACCAAGGTAGCAATTTCACTTCAGGATTGTTTCAGCAGGTTGTGTATGAACTAGGTGCAAAACAGATTCTTTCTAGTGCCTATCATCCAGAAAGTCAGGGTGCCTTAGAGCGGTTTCATTCCACTCTCAAGACAATGATGAGGACTTATTGTTATGACCATGAGAAAGACTGGGATGAAGGGGTTCATTTGCTGTTGTTTGCAGCTAGAGAAGCAGTGCAGGAGTCTACTGGATTCAGTCCATTTGAGCTAGTGTTTGGTCATGAAGTGAGAGGACCTTTGCTATTATTGAGTGAACAATGGCAAGAGGAAGAGCCGCAAATCAGTCTGTTAGACTATGTTAGCAAGTTCAAGGAAAGATTGCGTGCAGCTTGTGACCTTGCCAAAGAGAACTTGAAATCAAGTCAGGGAAAAATGAAATCTTGGTATGATCATAAGGCTAGAAGCCGTGAGTTTAAACCAGGAGACAAGGTCCTTGTGTTGTTTCCCTTGCAATCCAATCCATTGCAGGCTAGATTTCATGGTCCATATGAAATTCTGACGAAACTCAATGATCTCAATTACATTGTGAAGACTCCGGATAGGAGAAAACCAAAACAGTTGTGTCACATTAACATGCTGAAGCCTTATCATGACAGAAATGCTAGAGTTGCAGCTGTCACTTCAGATTCTCCTATGGTCGAAACGTGTGAAGATGAGGGGGAGTTTCAAGATGATGAACCTAGAATTAAAGCTGAAGTTCTTTCATGTAAATTGTCAAATTCTGAAGTGTTGCAAAATCTTGATGTAAAACTCCAGCACTTAGAACCCTCACAGAGAGATCAGTTTGAGAGGTTGATCAAGAAATATGAGGATCTGTTTCCTGATGTTCCAAAGAGAGTTTCTATAGCCTCTCATGATGTAGATGTTGGTGATGCCAAACCAATAAAACAGCATCCGTACCGGATGAACCCTGAAAAGAGAAAGATTGCTGAGAAAGAGGTTGAGTACATGTTAGAACATGATATTATCAGACCCTCCAACTCAGATTGGAGTTCACCCTGTGTGCTAGTTCCAAAACCTGATGGAAGTACTAGATTCTGTACAGATTATCGCAAAGTCAATGCTGTAACTAGAACTGATGTGTTTCCAATACCTAGGATTGATGATTGTATTGATAGTGTAGGGCAAGCAAAGTTTCTGACCAAGATTGATTTATTGAAGGGTTATTGGTGTGTGCCTTTAACTGAGAGGGCCAAGAGCATCTCTGCCTTTGCCACGCCATCTGGATTGTACCAGTATGAAGTCCTACCCTTTGGCATGAAAAATGCCCCAGCCACGTTCCAAAGGATGATACAGTCTACAATCGCCGGATTGCCACACACGGGTGCATACATCGATGACCTGATCACATGGAGTGACTCCTGGGAAGAACATCTAAAAGATGTAGAGACGTTGTTCCAGCGCCTGACCCAGGCTAACCTGACTGTTAACCTGAGCAAGAGTGACTTTGGTTGTGCTACTGTCACCTATCTTGGCTACGTCATAGGCCAGGGTAAGGTGGCACCCATAAATGCTAAAGTCCAAGCCATCATGGACTTTCCAGTTCCTGACAACAAAAAAGCTTTGCGCCGCTTCCTTGGAATGATCGGGTACTACCGCAAGTTCTGCAAGAACTTTGCTGAGATTGCTCTCAGTCTAACTAACCAACTGAAGAAAGGCGTAAAGTTCACCTGGGATGATGCATGCCAGAGAGCCTTCGATCACCTGAAGTCTCTGCTGTGTCACTTCCCCGTGCTCAAATCTCCTGACTTCAACAAACCGTTCTCCATCGCGGTCGATGCTAGCGACCAAGCTTGTGGATCTGTGCTCCTACAGAGATGTGACTCTGATGACATTGAGCATCCCGTGGCATACTTCTCCAGGAAGTTCAATCGCCACCAAAGGAACTATTCCACAATAGAGAAGGAACTGTTGGCTCTGGTCCTTTCTTTACAACACTTTGAGGTTTATGTTTGTACAGGACAAAAGCCAATGATTGTGTACACTGACCACAATCCGTTAACGTTTTTGAGTAAGATGAAAAACAAGAATCGGAGATTGTTGAATTGGAGTTTGATTTTACAGGAGTTTGACTTGGAAATTAAGCATGTGAAGGGTACAGACAATGTAATTGCTGATTGC
This sequence comes from Gymnothorax reevesii, assembly GCA_029721435.1. Taxonomy (NCBI): domain Eukaryota; kingdom Metazoa; phylum Chordata; class Actinopteri; order Anguilliformes; family Muraenidae; genus Gymnothorax; species Gymnothorax reevesii. The sequence goes on along the minus strand of CM056575.1, from coordinate 129,326,483 downwards.
TTATCCCGTGTTTGAATGTGTATATATATATCATGTGTTTGAATATTGTATGATATGTATATATAGACAAGTGTTCACTTAACCATTTTGTATTGAGAAGAAAAATTTTGCCTTTATGAGTCAAAATTTTTCCCTTTTGGAATGGAGGTGTAATGTGAATATAGGCCACAAGATGGCAGTATTTACCTTTTTTTTGTTAAGCTCAGACTGGAGTCATGTTTAGACATGTCCTGGACATGTCTGGGGCAAGTCTCAGAAACTTAAAAAAAAAGAGGTCTAAATGTGGGTGGGGTCTGCAGGGGAGTATATAAGGAAAAGAATTGAGACAGTAAAGTAGTAGGAGAAATTGCAAGAAGATGACCAGACCTGCCATTCTGTTCAAGACCTGTGACGTTTCTTTTGTGGATTTCTTTGCCTGTGTTTGAGCATTTTCTTCATCCAGGACATCACCAAGCCACCCCACCAAAAAGGGACTGTAATTATTTCTGTTTTTTTTTATTTAATCAATCTTGCTCTTTAGTTGTAGGTTGTTATTAGTCTTTGTTAAAAATTAAATGTGTTTTAGTTGTTAAAACTGTGTTTGTCATCCCTTGCTGTTGCTGTTGTGTTATAAATGTAATAACAAATTGGGGCCATAACACTACAGTATGATATAACATTGGTACCAGTTGCCTTTTACCTCCGGCGGTCTGCCTTGCTGCATGACACTGCTAACCAGCTAAACACACACAGCAATATTATTAAAATGTTTTTTTAATTAGCCGGTTATATTTGGTTGCCAAATCGTTCACTCCGTGAGAGTCCTGTTGTCATCCATTTTATTATTTAGGCCACCAGCTTACTGTACCAGAAAAACCAGCATTGTCTAGCTTGAAATGAGTAGACATTAAAGCCAGTGAAGAAATGACGCTGGTCTAAATTTTTCAGGAGGACGAGGAGTCCGCTAAATTGCAGTCACCCACAGTGACGTGAGTTTAGAGGTCCTGCCTGATTGCAGGTTTCCACTTGGCAGAAAAAGCTGCTCTCCCTGTAACCACAACTCCTAAAGTAATGAACACGTCCATCCAACGGCTACCAGAACATGGCCAGTGAACCGGACATGAGGAATTTAGCCCTCTTGGCCCTGTCTTTTACTGGACCCATCTGATATTATTTTATGATTTTTCGCATCTGCTCTCTTCTACATTAGCTTTCCTCTTGCGTCTAAAGTAAATAATCTATATACAATAGCTTTTAGTGGTCTCAAATTGATGAAATTTATTACCGAACTTTAAGCCACAGTTTGCTTCCCAGTATGGGATGAAGTTTACGGTAATGATACACACAAGCCATTATGCCAATGTCATTTTGTCATTGGCATATTTCAGAGAGAAATCTTTTTGATGACTCTTGGATATGCACTGCTATGGACATACAATAAGATTGCATTAGTGGCCTAATGTTCCTGAAAAAAAAATCCAAACTGTGCGTTCTCCGGTGCCAGAACATTTTGCCGCTGCACCTGTTTTTTGACTTCACGGCCCGATATGGCTCCCAAACCAAAGTTTGGCCCCGATAACTTCATTAATGAATGCCACAATGGTCACATTGAGTCTCATACCATAAATGAGTATTGCTCAGTTTTGTGAGGGGGAGAGGGGGGAGGGGGGGGATGCTTTGGTCCGTTGACTCGGCCGCTGATATCCAGTCCCAGTTTGATGGGAACAGCTATGCTGCGTGAGAGTGATCAAAGCCAGCTGAGTGGTTTCGATGCAGGGATAAAATTACATGGCCACCAAAATTAGGGGACCTGGGGGTTGGGATTACGGTGTTGGGGGGGCAACAGTGCAGAGGAGACTTTTGGGGTGAAATTTGTTTTATTTCTTTGTTTATTTTTACACTCGATGCAAGAAATCAGGCATTGCTGAAGAGAGAAACGTGACAAGCACCTGAACTCCTGGGACACGCGGAGGGAACCGTTATTAATAACTCTGTGTCTCCTCTCCCTACACACAGTCCTGCATATTCATTCACTCCAGGCCAATTAGTCACTCCCCCCTTTCCCCATCACTGAAGGTGTATTTGGGGGTTTAGAGACAGGGAGGTGGAGGGATACGCCCTCTCCAAGGCCTCCTCAAATCCTCCAAACTCACATGGCAACATCTGTCCTCTAGATTGATTTATAATTGTCATTAGATCAACCCTCTGTCCGTGCCTGCGTACCTTTCATATAGAATAGTTGGCAAGCTCAAATTCACAATAAATTATGTTGGGATAGTTTCTTTAAGTATTCCTGGAGACACTGTTTTCAGTTTGTGCTTTTTCTCTGCATTTTATTTCCAGCGGGGTGTAAAGGTTTTTATGTTTCACACGGGCACAAATGCAATGTGCACATGCATGCAAATAACTACATGTGTATTTAGTTAGGGGAACTACGATAGACACACATTTTCAGAATCCATCTTTGCTCCATTCTTGTATTTGAGTGAATGCATGAAACCTAATACTGAATTTATCAAACACAGAAGTATCAGACCATGCACTGACACTGCAGTTTGGAATTTCCTGTCTTCATCTCAGATTGACTCAAGAATATCTTTTGCTTGCCCATAAATTCCAATAAATTCACTGGAATTAAGTAAAATACATAAAGCAAGTGAAAATAAATTTTATGCACAACAGAGCCAAAAGTATGTGTAAGCCTGCCCATCCAACATCTCACTCCAAAACAGAGGCAGCTGCTCAGCTGAAATTAGAAGATAGAAAAATCCCTTCTGACTAATGAGGAGTCTTGACCTGTTTTCGTTTTGAGTTTCCCAATGATTAGAATAATTCGTTCCCAGTGAAGACACAGTGCTTCCTTGATGCAATGCAGTGGCAATTAAATTGTTAAGTCAATTCATAAAAAAAGTATTTACTTCACAAATATAACATTTAATCAGTTTACTTGTAAATAAATTTATGGAACACACACACAAGCCAAAAACTAAGAAAAGACCTTTTTCTTTTTATAATGTAGGCGGCTGTACAGTGAAGTATCTAAGCATTGATCCTCAGGCAAAAATACATTCTGAATATGGTTGCCAGACCATAACAGTGGACAAGCTTCTCTATCTCTCTCTCCTGATTAGCCTACCCTGTTAATTGGAGGAGGAACAAGGTTTCATGTTTACTTTGCGTGCGTCTTTCCACTATGCTATCTAACCTGTGCTTTGTGACTTTTCTTTATCACAACAAAAAAAAAACAGGTATCCACAACTGAATATTGTTGATTGACACACAATTTTGCGTCGAAATGGTACATTTTATATCTCATCTTACCTAAACGAGGAGACCTGGACATAGCTTATAGTGTTGAGTGTTTTCAGAGCTTGCAAAATACTAATTTAAATACATGACAGAAAACAGGCTACGACCAATCATTAGTATGATGGTATGTTCTCGTTCTCTCCAAGTTTCAGCACATCGGCCACCAAATCTCCAACAACAGGAAATAAAATGGAGTTGGTCTCCCTTTGTTACTTCTCACTCTTTCGAGAATGTTTCCACTAGACTGTAGAATATGGCTTCAGGGATTAGCCTCATTGCGCTCAGAAAAGCCCTGGTGCAGAAGGGTGGTAATACTGGGAAATCAGGCCTGACGCAAAGTTTGCACGCCACTGTAGTTGGATGCAGTTGAGATCAGAGCTCTGCATAAGGGCTCTGTCATATTTAAACAGGAGACGGCCTTCCTAGAACTGGAAGCTCAGAATCATCTATGTCATTGTTGTATGCTGTAGCATCAAGCATTTCGTTCAGTGGGACTTGCCTAAAATGTTGAATACCTCAGGCCAAAAAGATTCAGGATTTTCTATGTTGATGAATACCACACAGTCTTTTTTGACATATTAAAGGAGTTATATTAGAAAATACTGTTTATGCAAACAGTACCTTGAGGTAGTTTCCAGTCGCCTCCATCTTGAAAGTCTCAATAAGTCGATTGACGAGCACGAACGAATAGGAAGGATAGGGGAACAGATTGCAATCAATAGGCGCATACTGGCAGCCACGCTTCCGACAGTCTGCCCCAGGGCAGCTGTGGCTACAAAAACGTAGTTTACCACCATCGGAGCGTTAATGTGTGAGTGAATGAATAATGCCTCCATTGTAAAGCGTCTTTGAATGTCCAGAAAAGCGCTATATAAAATTGATGCATTATTATTATTATTATTTGTTCGTGCTCGTCAATCGACTTATCGTGACTTTCATGATGGAGGCGACTGGAAAATACCTCTAGGTACTGTTTGAATAAACAGACTTTTTAAATAAACTACCTGTGCATTTTCAAAGATCTCAGTGCTTTGTTTTAAATCTCGGGGCCCTCAGAATTCTCCCAATGAAGTGAGGAGCTTCTTTGAGCTTTGTTAATGTTGAAAAAATAGCGATTTCTTTGCATGGCAATGCTATGCCCAATTCACTACCATCGTTAGCCTGTTGGGAGCTTTGACTAAAAAGCCATGTACTCCGAAATGTTGCGTGAGTACGGAGGTGGGGTATTCGACAAAAGTTAGTACTCATTATCATGTTTCAATGCACCCCAAGTCAATTTCACACTGGAATTCTCCTTTAAATATCTCGCAAAAGGACTGAACAGATTTTATTTCAGTGTGTTCTACTGCAGTTACTTTTTTTGTTCTGTTTTTATTTATTATAAAGACATTTAAGAACAAATGTTTTTCCATTTATGGACACTTTGTAAACTTTTTTTTCATGATTAGAACACTGCCACAAATCCTTGCTGACTGAGTGCTATAGCTTGTGCTCTGTTCAAAGCTCTGTCGTCTTAACATTAAGAGCCCACTCCAGATTCCATTATCCTTGACAAATCTTCTGTTAGAATCTAATTAAGCTCTGTGTTTGTGACTTTTACAAAAGAGAAAGAGCACTTATTACTGAATATTAATTCTGGCTTTCTAGAAAAATTGGTCAAATATTCAAATACTAACAATTACCATCCTTGAAGAACCAGAGAGAAAAAATAAATTAAAGTCTGACATGATTGAACAGTAAAATAAATGCTTAAGTAATTACTATAAATTTTAATTTAGTATTTTTTATTCTTCGCATATTCACATTTTTATTAAGAGTTGCGGGTCTTAGTGCGATTTTCAGACAAGTATAAAATCCAGAAATGGCAATTTATTCTTCGATGACCCTCTGAACTTCAACGTAATCAGCTCATCCATGCTTGCCTGTCTTTGCAGTAATGAATATATGTGTACAAACCCTCACCCACAAACTCTGATTTAAAGATGCAATCAGGACATTCCAGACCTAATTGTACAACCAATGCCCCAAGAGTCCTCATTAGCCCCACCCCCTGGCTCCAACAATGAATTTCGCAAGCCTTTGATATTTATACATAAAACACTGTTTAACATAGACTAATTAATCTCCTTGCCAGGGAAGGCCTGCTTCAGAGTGCACAATATTTAAGGAAAACTAATCGACGATATTACCTGTACAATTAAGGGAAGCATGCAATAATCAGATATGCATCTTTAATATCGTTTATCAAGGGCGGTACTTAAGAGCAATACCTAGGAGCAATATGGGTGGGCGCCCAAAGGATTCTCGCCTTTTATTTTCCTGATTATAATTTCCTGTTCACATGAAAGGAGTCCTAATTAACATCTATCCCATTGCATAAAGGGAAGGAGTATTATCTGTTGCGCTTCTTTCCCCTGTTTATTCATTACAATACTGGAACTGTGCTCTCAAGCAGATGCTTGGTGGCACAACAGGACCAATCCGTCTTCACTAAGCATCCATGTGCTGGCCTATCCTATCTCTCTCTGACTGCCCATAATAAAATGTGCTGTGCTAATTCCACTCTGGTACAATGCGTATGAGCCCAGTTGAGTTGATTTAAGAGTTGATTTAACAGTATTGCAACAGAGGAGAAAGCCCCAACAATTGCTCATGCCTGCCAATCGAAGTGCTGCGGTGCCTGACTAGAAATTCGCTCCGTAAGTCTACGGAATGAGGGTTGATTTCCATATCACTGTCTACGGGCCTTGTCCATTGCAGTTGTGACTGCAGTTTTTGTCAGAGTTCTGCATCAGTGATAACATGAGAGATGGCAATGCTTTGGTCTGAGAGGTCTGCGAAAATATGTGACAATGCTGAGAACAGCAAGCAGTAAACGGTGTGATGGTGTTGTTTTGCTAATTTTATTATGTTTATTTATCCGGAACAGGACAAGAGGTCTTCAATGACAAATGAATGATAAATACAAAATTTGTCAGCTTATTCGCCATCTAGTGGTGAAATATTTCTGCAGGAGCCTCTAGCTTAATTTGTTTGGTGGCACTGATGTATCCGGGGCTCTGTCTTCCAGTGGCAGCCAAAATACTTTGTGGATTGGATGATAGAACAAACTGCATTTATGGCCCAACGGTGATACAAACAAAAAACACATAAATAGAATGTGCTTGTCTCGTTGCAACACTGAAATAAATAGGGGAATGGTTCTGCCAGGGAATCAAATTTAACAAGCTTCAAGGGCATTCGACTGAGTCCAAAGTTTGAATCGTGCTGGACTGGCCAACCCTATCCATTACTTTAAATGGGGTGGTAACGGCCTGTTCATATTCGTGATTTAATTAAATTCATTTGGAATGAGTATCAGGAACCCGTAGTTTCTTTACAGCCAGCTTTGTGGGCAAAGAACCACCAAACAAATGTGCTGCTCAATCCTGCCCAAAGTAAAGAATCTGTAAGAACTTGGCAAAGCCATTCTCCAGGGTCTCTTTAAGCCAATATAATTATATACACCCTGACCATTTCTGACAGTCCTTCAGACTGCTTGGGTTGAGCAAAGACATCCGTCCTTGAATGAATTCTCGCCGGTGATGCAACTAAACGTGCTCTTGCCAACGAGCGTGAATAAATGGTGAAAATACTCTGCTGTACTACACACAAGCTCTTTTGGAACTCATAGCAGTCTTCAATGGCTGGCCTCCAGTCCTGACCTCAGGAAAACCACTCGTGTCTCCGCAGAACTCCATTTGACTTTAGCGGGGGTGGGTTGCAATGGCAGGGTCGACCGTCGGCTCCGCAGTGTAGGATGGTGCAGCGATTCCCATATGATAATGCAAAAAAAAAAACACACAAATGCCGGGGCCAATCGGAGCTTGACATTTTGGCTGTGTGCTGCTGGGAGGCGGCGTCAGGAGCTGGAGGCTGTAAATGTAAGTTTTAACCAGCCCTCGGCTTCCATTTCCTCTCTGGCTTTTCTGCCAGGCGCGTGCTTAATGTTTCCTTCCATTCGGCTTGATCGTAATTGCCCCCTCTGGGAATCCAAATTTGGAGTTGCACTTTGAATGCAATGCAACTTTATGAGGCTTTCGTATACCATGCGTGACACCTTTGTGAGCGAGCTATGATTGCTTCCAAAATCACCCATAAGGAATTACAGAGCAGATGGAGAAATAAAGGATTAAATACAAAAATACATATTAAGTATGCATGTACAACATCAGTCTGATGGATGGATAAAAAACAACGTTTGATTACAACTGCTGTGGTTATAGTTTTAGTAATGACATGATTACGATGATATTACAAAGCCTTTACAATGGGCTTATGAAGTTGCAATATACAGCGCGAAGTACGCCTAGCTGCACAAGATGAAGGAAACAGACGATCAAAGGGCTGTGTAGTTGAAAAATAGTCAGTACATATGGTGTAAATTGGCATTTGGTTTTCAGTGTGCAGCACAAACATCTGTTCAGCTGTGGAGCCGTAAAAGAAGAATCTTCATCATATTTGCCCAATAGAAACCCTGCAACAGTAATCAGCTCATTTGTACTGGCCCCTTGGAGAATAAGCTCCCCACTGTAATCTTTAATTAGTCAATAAAAGATAGACACACCTGAGACTAGGCCGACTGAACATGTATTGCAAGCTTTTTTTTTTTCCGAAATATTCTCTACATGAAAACCCTTTATTGCTACTCAGTGCCACAATGTCTGCTCAAGCTTCGCAACTAATTCAATCTGAGCTGCCTTCAGATGCACATTACTTCTAAAGTACATCTCACGAATACCATTATGTTGATGTTGTTTTTCTTTCAGTCGCAATCACTGGCTAAAACTTACTCATCTTTACTGAGAACCGGTGCTTAATCATTGAATAAATGAAATAAACACCTGATTACACAGTATGTCGTTGTATTGTTTTCATTAGCATTTTCTTTTCTGTTTTTAATATTTTAATATTATTACAAAATATCCAGTTGATTTGACATCAGAGATGAAACAACACACATTAATTTTGAGTCTATCAAGTAAAATAAAATCTTTTTCAGAGAGCCAACTCACTTGTATGAAGTTAATTGCAGCATTCGCAAACAGATACAATGATAGTTTGGCATGACCCTTACACGCCTTGCAGCATACTGAGCTTGAAGGTTAGAAAGTAGAAAGCTTCAGGATACTCTCCTTCCGCTTGCTTTTGGGGAACTTCAGAGCCCAGAGGTGTATGTTGGGGTGCAAGTGGGATATTAGGCAGCGGCAAACAAGAGTGATGCAGCAGCAGGCAATGTTTCTAGAAGCAGCTTAGAATAATGCAGTGCAGCAGTAGGCAGAGACTTTTTTTTTTTTTGCATCAGAGGCCAAGTATAAGAGCAGCTTAAATAGGCCTCCTTTTAAAGGGCCATGGCAGAGGCAGACATAGGAGTGTCTGTGAGAATGAGGGAATTGTCTGGAGTGGTCTGTCTGAAATAGCTCCCTAAGCAACACTACATGTTTGGTTTATTACACTTATTGTATATTTTACTTTCAGATTCACATTGAAAGAGTTAACTTTTGCAGGGTTAATTTTGAGCCCACCACTCTCTGACCACTTTATGGGCCCTATCTTGACAACCTAAATGCAGTGTGCAAAAACAAGAGCCAATGGCATCACAGATCCAAACTGGGTGGGTCTACCTCCATTCAGGCAATTTTGTGAATGGATGAAATATCACTGCGGTGCAGTTGTCAAAAGGGTTGAACTTAGACAAATTTATTTCCTCTGGGTGTGGCGGGGGTTTGATTGCTTCAAGGCCAATGAGATTAACTGCTGTCATTCCCTTTAAAGGCCTCCCTCATTCCTCAGAGAACTGCTCAAAAATGGTAATGCATGGAGGGGTTTAGGAGGGGGATAGAAGCTAATATACCACATAAAGTGATTTGTATGAAAAGATGTGGGTGATTTAAATCGTATACAGAACGGCACCCATGGTATTAAAACGGATGAGACTGAAGATAATTATCAGCCCTGAGAAGGTGGGGCTGGTTTCAGTATTTGTCCGCCACACTTTGTTTTGTCTATAATAATTTTGCTATCTTAAACTTATTTCTAATACTTTAGTCACAGTTATTATAGCCCTAGGGAATTGTTTTGGCATAATCACTGCTCACGTCAATGGTCAAGCTCATGACGTCTGACCACGCCCCTCAAAAGGCTTGTTAACACTATAATTTCAAAAGTATTTAGGATAGAAACCTGTAACTTATATAGCAAATGTATTGCAGGGCAAATCTTCTTTCAACTTTGCGTGTCATTCCACTGAAGGTCAAGGTCACAGCAAAACTTCATTCATGTTGAGGCATCTATAACTTTCCTGCTATCTTGAACCCAATTGCTACTTCAGTCACAGTTTATACCGCTGGGAAATTGATTTGGCATAATCACTTTGCATTGGTTACTTCAAAGGTCAAGGTCATGAAATCTGCCTACACCCCTCAAAATTCTTCTTAATACAATATCTTAAAAAGATTTCATCACCCCATGCTGTAACTTAGTACTATATGGCAAATATTAAAACAGGACTCAGCTTCTATCAACTTTAGGACAAATTCATTCATGATCAAGGTCATAAAGCCTGATTTACTCAGACCTTTGGCACTTGTAAAATCTTTTTGCCTGTGCAAAACCAATAACACTTGGTGATTGGCCAGGGTTCTTGCCTTGCACCAATCAGTCACAAGGTTTCTGGTTTTGCAATGGCAAAAAGATGTGCTAACGCTTTCAGTAAATCAGGCCCATATTGAGGTTATGGTCATGGATGTACTCACATAAAACTTCTTGTTCACACAATATTTTTATATGTTTAATTATTCTTCATGAAATTTACTTATAAATGTGTCCCAAGGGCTGGTGGAATGGAGGGGCTGCTCTGTTTTTGTGGTGTCCCACAAACACTTTTATAGTTGTTTTTCTAGTAGTTTTCTAGTTGTGTTTCCCCCACAAAAAGAGATATTCACATGCATAACAATAATCCCTTTGCCCTCTCCTTCTCATTAGACCCTACCACCATTCTGTAGGCATTTTTGAATAAGTACATAACGCAAATGAAAATGGGATGGAAACAATATGCATTTATTTGCAAACAGCTGCTATTCAATCCCATGAAACTATCATAGAAGAGGTTTGGGCGAGTCAAAACAGAAAAGGAGATGTGTGACACAAAAGTTGCATGGTGCTAGCTTGATGCCTTTTGCGCTGCTCAACCCTTTGAGATGCAAACACTTTTATTTTACAGCAGGAGACTTCCAAACTGGGCAAGGGTGATAAATATGTTGTGTGCAAGTGATGAAGTTGTGCTTAACATTACCACCGCATTCATTCCCATTTGCAAAGGCATGAAAATAACAACCTACGTGTATAAGTGTTGAATTATTTGAGACCATTTGGCAGTAATTTAGAATAGTAGTTCTCAAACTCAGTCTGGGGGGGCGCTAAACATGTTGGTAATTGCTCCATCCATAACTGTAATTAAAGAATTTTGAAAAGCTGTAGATTGCTTTTCATGATTAGAGGCGTTATGTACCCACTTGATCAATGTAGTGACAAAATATTCCATGGACAATAAAATCTCAGCCTTCATACAGTGACCATCATAATTCATTGGATAGTAGCACGATTTTTGTTGTTATTATCTTTCTGCTGGCAGAGTCAATCACATGATCTGAATCCAACTGAACATGCATTTTACAAGCTGAAGCAAAGACTGAAAGCAAAAAGTCCCCAAAATAAGCAAGAACTGAAGATGGCAACAGTACAGGCCTGGCAGAGCATCTAAAGGAAGATGCCCAGCATCTGACGATGCCTATACACCAAAGTCTTCAAGCAGTCATTGCATGCAAAGTATATGAAACCAATAGTTCAGGAATAGTGCCATGGGCACTGTAACTCACTTGGTTTATTTCAGTCTTTAGTGTCAGGTAAGCTCACACTGCAGCAGTATTTTTAAGCTTAGGTTCAACATTGGGAAAACGACGACGCCTTTTGTAATTTTTATAGGAAAAAAGTAAATTTCAAGCAAACTTCAGCATCATGGTTTGATGTCTCATCATGTCATTTTTTTGCAGCTCATTGCTCCTTTCAGAGTGCAACTCCACTGAAATATCAAACACCAGACACCAGATCATTGTACCCACCATTATATACTGAAGAGTTAGCCAGTTGACTATTGGGCTTAAGAGTGTTGCTCTAGCTAGAAGTACTGTTGCAAATTAAGAGCTAAACTTTTTATTGTTTTGTCCTCAAAGGTATAAGTGCACCAAGTCGGCATTCTAGCTGCTTTCAAATGATCCTCAGCATGAAAGAGTGCGATTTTACATATGGCCGACTGGTGACCATGTTTGATGCCGAGTTTCAACACCTTGAACAAATTTTGAATTGGGATGCACACTGCCATCCAGTATTTTGGACATTATGCACGTGGAGTGACAGAAATAATGTGAAGTTGAAGAAACCTGGCCATTGATATCCATGATTGATGATCTAGCTGTATTCTGGACATTTCTTATTTGAGCTATTTACTCGACATGCATAATGTCCAATATTTTTGATAGAGCAGATTTATTCCAACAAATAGACATGCATTACATAGGTTATGTGCTTTTAGTTTGTGCTACATAATCTACGTATATCCATCCCCCAACAGAAAAAAGTCTGATCAAAACTTGAACAATATAAGACTATTTCTGACTTTCGTCAACTTACCTCTCCCTTTTGGATACAGCCATTGTGATTGTTTGTGGAAAATCATGTGACTAATCAGAGAGGCACCTATTGACAAAAATTATCATCTGGAAATGTCCAGTAAAATTTACATTTTGTGTTTTCAGGATATCTACGGGCCTGGAGAAAAGAAACCCCACTTATGCCCAAAATATTGGACAACATGCAACAAAGGGTTAATGTGTGCATCCATATGCACCTCCTCACCAAATTTCACATTGATGCCTTCAGTGGTTTGGCAAAAGATCAAAGTTAATGCAGATGCCAATGCCTGCGCCGACTCTGATGCTGCCGCATGATTCCATATGATCCCTTTGTGAGCTGAAAATTATTCCTTAATATGTGAATGTAAGGGCTGTGTCACATGCACAGTACAGATGCACGGACAGGAAGTTGAGTAGGAAGTTGAGCACTGGACTTAGGTGCAAGGATGGATTTGGTTTTTATTTATTATGCGAACGGCAGGGCAGCGGGCATAGACATTGCTATACAAAACAATAAGGAACAGAGGTTCCATAATAACCCTATGAGTGATACAGAGATTGGGCCATGGCTGCTGTACGATGTATTGCGAAATTGGAAAACAAAAGGAAACGATATTCCTTAAAATATGAAGTGCTGGATAAACAAATAACTGCACTGAGCTTAAAGAGTTTAGACATAAACGAATACGGAGATAAGTCTACACAAGAAGAACAATGCCGCTCAAGTGTAGCTTTAGGAGACTTCGCAATGGCCCTCATTCATCAAACGTGCGTACACCAAAAAATGGGTGTACGCCAAATCTCCCGCAAGGATCGACATTTATCAATCTGAACGTGACCGAACGGTCTGCAAAAATCTCACGCCAGGTCAGACCAGGTGTACGCAGATTTGAAACCAGTATGAACAACATCCAGGAACGAGTGCAGCTGTCAAAATGAGTAATAAACCATATGTAGCAATGCAGGCGTCATGCTGTTGTTGCTGTCATTAGCAAAATGAATAAATAGGCTAAATAGATAAATGAATGAATGAGTGAATGAAAGAAAATAGAAAAATAAATAAATAAATAAATAAGAAACCTGTGTTGAGAAATTTATTTAACTTATATTTTGGGACAGCCTGCTTGTCAGGCCACGGATGACAATTACAATCAATTTGATTAAGCACAATACGCGGCTTGGCAGATATGCAGTGTGGTATGTCACATGCTCATCCAGTCAGATATATACTGATCCACAACATCAACAAAAAAAAAAAACGCAAGGTAATTAAAGGCAGACTGTAAAATAAGTTTGCGCGTAATTATTTTAGAAAATCTAATTTATTGCTAGCGCTTGCACATTTACACTCGTTTCATCACTTTTAATTTTGCAGTCACTTTGACTGCGTAACCATAACAGTAGCTACATTAACTAACTAGCTAACTTACGTTTCTTTTGTTGTTGAGCCTACAGACACTTTGACCGTGATCACATTTTGACAATGGCAGATCTTTTATTGCTAGAGGACCACTTTTTTTTTTACCAACATGTAAAGCATTTGGATTGTCAATTATGTAGGCTATATAACATGAAATATCATGGATCTATAGATTGAATTTATTAAGGCCGATGTTATTCGCTCTTACACGTGTGGCCAATGCAGAATTTTTTTCTTGGCCACACTTAAGTGCGCCAGTTGATGACCATTCCAGTGCCGCTTATAGAAAGTACCGCTTAAAATAAGTTTGGCCACGAAAATTTTTTTTTAGCTTTGGACACACTTAAAATAAGTGTGGGCAATGGAGAAATGTGCATCTTGGCTACACTTATAAGTGCGCGTATTTCCATCAATTTTTGTGCTCGGACGCACTTAAATAACTGCGAATAGTCACTTTAATTTAATAATGAATTAAATCAAACTACTGCTGCACTCCAAACTGTAGCCTTCTGAGCTCCTTTTATGCCACTCTTCAGGCTTCAAAATGAAATTATTTCATTTTTCTCCACCTCGGACAAGATAATTTATAATTCCTCCTCAGTGAAGTTCTTTTTTCTTTGCCGTCTTTCGAGAGTCCATGTCGTAAAGTGGGCAGGACTATGCCTCCCGGAGCATGAATTTATAGGGGCGTGTCATGTAAATTGCGATGTTTTTTGCTGCCAGATTTATCAATGCTACGCCAGTTTTTCACTAAAATCAGCGATGTACACACTTATAGTAAATCAGACGTGATACCTGGAGAACGCTGATATTTACACCAGAATCTACACCAGATCCTACGCAAGTTTGATAAATGAGGGCCAATGAGACTGAGAGAGGCTTGAGAGAAGTCTTAAATACATACAGCTACCACTCAGTAGCAAACAGGTGAGAAACAGGTGCGAGTGATAATTGAATAATTAATGAAGTGCAGTCCGGGTCTTAGTAGACTGGTGAGCTGGATGGCTGGAGGCATAGTGTTACAGTGAAACTGCCTAATATTTTTCATGCACCCAAAAATAACGCTACATACAAACGATGCTGTCCTTTCTAAACAGTTTATCCAAAATGGATGAAAACACATTAAAATTAAAGCTAACAGTCAGCACCTCAGTTATTTTCCTCGTAACCTTTTAAACTCGAAGTACGAAGTGCAATACATGGTTATTTCTGTAACCAATAACCATGTGTTCGCAATTTCAACACAAAGAAGCCAATTAACTCATTCCCTACGGCAAGCCGCTGATAATGGCGCGGCTCATGCTACCATTCCTTATGGTAAGCCGGTGCCAGTGGCGTGGATGACCATTTGCAGTTCGATGAAAACACAAAATCAGTTGACGATCGCGGTGATGGGCCACCTGTGCTTCAATACTTTATATTGCGTCATTTTCAGGAAAAGTGTTCCGTCCAAAGGCGACGATTGTATGTAAAAGTATTCTGTAGGGAATGAGTTGTGCCCCTCAGAACAATAGCGCTCTAACTCCATTTTTTATCATTTTGAGAAAACAGCTTCCAAAATTTCGACGTTGTCCAATTCAGCATGCCAGTAAGCATTTAGACATGTCTTGAAATGACATCCTTTGAATCTTCGTTTTCATGGTCAGAAAATATTTTGTTGTCAACGTTGACGATTATTGTTATTTTTGCATGTTTCGCTTAAAAACTAAGAATTTTGGAGTTAGACCACTTATCTATATTTCAGAGGTGGGACTAACTATCTTCTGGCCCATTATTGCATGAATATATTTGACCTTTAGCAAGAAAAATATGGGGTAAACTTGGAAAATTAGAAATCGGAGTTAGACCAATATTGGTCTGAGGGGCTCACTTAATGCCATAATTAGTTAAAAAAAAATCCTCCATTTTTACGGACTAAAGAGTACTTCTTAGTGTAATATAATATGTGTTATAATTCTGCTGTTGCCTGACTGTGTTTTTATATGACCCTGATTCCTAGCCATTTTTCTGAAATAGTCCATGCCATGTTTTGTATCTTGCCTGTCTTTTTTGTTATGCCCTTTGCCTGCCATTTCTAATATTCACTGTTTAGTTATCATTCTGGTTTTTGTAATTCTCATACCCTGCATTGCACACTGTTTCCCCCTTGTCTTGTCTTGTGTTCTGAGACAGTTTTATTCCCCAATCGTGTGTGCCACAGTTTCAGGTGATTTCATGGTTTCTGGGTTTCCAAATATTCCTTCCATTCTTGTTTCTCGTTCTATCTTAATTAACCATGCTTACAGTTTATTATTTTAGATAAAAAATGTTAGTTAATGTTAGTAATTTATCGTACTAACTTACTAACAAGCAGTATGGTTTGTATAGCTGCACATTACTAATTGACTAACGAGTCTCCAGCCCTTGGCTTCATTCAATTAATTTTGCTGCGCTTCAGCGGATTCTACGCACCTTGTTAATCACTGTTCTGCCTCTCACTCTGTGCACTTCAGAACTCCCTAACTAGAGTCGTCTGTTTGTCATAGGTTGTCTGTGTGACCCCTGTCCGTGTTTTGCTTTCACCAATTTCATGTGGTTAGGTACTTCCTCTTGTTCATTTCTTTGTTAATTAGTCTGATCCAGCTCACCTGTTCCCTATCATAGCATGTGACTTCCCGTATGTGTATTTAAGCAGTCATTTCACTACCAGCTCTTGTCAGAACGTTGTCCTTGTGCTGCGATTGTATATGCCTTGTACTCTTTGTGTTACACTTCTGACTGGACCGTCCCTGTTTCTGATTTTGGCTTTGTCTTGGATTTTTCTGCACCTGTGTAATGAACCTGTTTTGCCCGACCCTGAGCTTTGTGTTCGCTGCCCTGCGTACAATTTGGATTACGCCCCTGGGATTCTGATTTTGGATTGTAGACTCTGTACCGTTGCTTTCTGCCCTGTGGAGGTTTACCTCCCAGTTTTAATGAAATACAAATTTGCTGGATCTCTTGGTTCTCGCACTTGGCTCCTGAACGTAATTATTGCTGTTTTTTTTCAATGAAAAGAAATTGACTACCCATTAAAATTTCAGGATTGAAATTATAGGAGGGATAAAACTAGTATATACCGTGGCTCCCCAGGACCAAGTTTTCGAGCCATTATTAGGTTCCTCTTTGATCTATCTAGTTTTGCATTGAGTCTATCTAAAAGCCTGGCATTTGCACCATGAACCATACATCACATCATTTGCATGGCTCACATTTACAGAATACAGCTGGATATTTACTAGACCAGTTCAGGTTAAGTACCTCGCTCAAGGGTACAATGGCAGCTCCCAACTCGGGAATAAAACCTGCAGCCCCTGGGTTACAAACCCAGCATCTTTTTGACCACCACGCCACACTGCCGACCCTTATTTATTTGTTACTATATTTACCCCATAGCAGGTTAATTACCCCATGCCACGTTATTTACCCTGCGGGTTTGCTGAGCATGCGCCACGGTGAGGCAGAAACACTCTGACTAAGAGCAGCTAGAGAGCAAGCAGAGCTGACTGCATTCAATAATACCGTGGCAGCATGCGATCCCCCTCCATTTGGCTCAGGTCCTCTGGGAGCGTCTACGTAACCCAATCTCCCACAGCGGGAGCCATCTTGAGTGGAGAGGCCACAGCCTTGCTCTCTGTTTTTCGAAAACCGCTCAGTTAAAATGGACACACTGACTCAGTACCCATTGCTCATGCAAACATGGCTGAAATGCTTCCCTTTTGGGCGAGGTCGGTTGCTGAACAGATCAAACTCTCGTCGAAATCCTTGTATCCGCAGCCCATTCTTTATTCTTTGGTTTTCATAGGTCAGCTTACTTCTGTTTTTGGTAGAGATTTCAGCAGCTGTGTTTAATTTAACATGGATCAGTGTTTCAAATAAAGAGCAGGTCACAACAGAAGAATCTCATCCCGACTCTCGGTGGACTGATTGTTGGCTCGGCTAGCTGAATTCCACATTTCTCCGGTTCAAACAGGGGAACCGTTGGCCCGGGGAACCGTTTTGCCTTTGAGCAGTTGGAACCAGGGATCTGGGGCTTGAAGAGGTGGGCTGAGATTTGGACTTGGCATCCGAACTAAAGGAAAAATGGAAGTGCTGGATTCTATAATGAATCAGTAAAAGCAGAGCCCATTAATCTTGCTTGTTGCCTCGTTTCCTAATCAGCAGTCACTATATTTTAGTTTTGTGTGGTTTCTCTTTTTAGTTTTTTTACAGTTTCATCGGAGAGATTCCCTTTGAGCATAAACAAGGTTTTCCCTTTTCCTATGAAGATTCCTAGGAGCTTTATGTTAAAACAATAAGATGATAAGATAAATGTGCTCCTTGCTCAGAAAGTGCAGATTTATTATCATTTTGAACAGCTACGTATTTGCACTACATACTGTACGTACACTTGGAAAAATCAAAGGGATACCAAATTGACATCTGTAGGTGTAAATGTGAATTGGCTGCTGCAGGTTTTAAATGTGCTCCAGCGGTGATCCACGATCTTCCTTGTTAGATGAAGTAACTAATTACACAGTACTAGCTGCTACCCGCTACCCGGAGTGAAATTGTCATTTTTTTTTTTTGCGTGCATGACCGTTTTTCAAAACTCGGGCAATGTCAAGTCCTTCCTGGTGTCCAAGTGGATATTCACACAAAATTTGGTGATGATCGGTCGAGAAATGTAGGAGAAAAACGTGTACATACACACAGACAGATATCGACCTCAAATATATTATAGATAAATGTAATTTTCAAAGGCTGAGGCAGAAAAAAGCACTGAATTCTATATCAGTTCATCCCTGCTTGTGTACTAGTGAGGAAGTGCACCATAATAAAGGATTGCTATACGTGGCTGCTATACGTTTTCCTATCGTAATGTGCGCTCTCTTTCAGTCCTCTTTCAGTTTCAGTTCATCAGTGTACATTTCACCACTGGATTGAAGCCAGTGCAATATAAAAATATAAACAGAGTGCATAAACAATGACAAGACACTCATTCAGTACACTACATATGAATTGTGTATCAAACAGTAAACAAAAGCAATTTCATCAGGATGCTCGCTAAACCCTGCAAATGCACGACTAAAATCATGCACACATTCTAGTGAAACCAGACACATATACGACTGAAATCATACGCACATAATAGTCAATCAATGCACACATAATATACCACTGAGATCATGCACACACGACAGTCAATCCACGAACACATACTGTACTAATGAAATCATGCATATATAGTAGTCAATCCATGCATGCATACTGTACTACTAAAATCACGCACACATTAATACAACAGTAAAAACAGGGACTTATATTACCTAAACTTCTCAAAAACACAATATACACACATGCCACTGAAATCTTGTTAAACATTGTAGTATGATGGATGAGTGATTTTACCCATGTATGGAAAAGCCCCCATCAAGTATTATGACGAGGGCTTGCTCTCAGTACTCAAGGAAAGTCACTCGAGTATTTCCTCAGAGGAATTAAATTAGACGGAATGTGGAATTTGACATCAGAGCCCAGGCTGCCACTGTTTATCACGTAGTAACAAACACCCCTGTTTAATTGTTTGAAAATGCAGTATGTTGTGCGTGTTACGGGTGGACGTGTAGTTGGGGGAAGTTTGGTATTGCCTCATGTCTGGTCCACTGGGACAGCCACGGCTACCCAGGCTCTCGATGGACTAGCCCATTTGACCCCCCCACCCATATTACACTTCACTACTGCATTCTGGAATTCCACTTAGAGCAGTGGCTCCTGGTTGGCTCTGATCAGCTGAGCAGTCCTATGGGATGTGTTCTGATAGGCTGTGCAAGTGGGTGGGGGTTTCTCAGTTAAGACCATGCCATTAGGCGTTCATGCTGCTCAAACTCGCTGTTGTACTGGGGAAGAATGGGGGGGTCGTCTCATCATCCCTGGTCTCCACGCACTGTGCCATTCTCTGGTCTGCCATGCATATTTACTAACAGGATTATCAGGCTGACTGGTGCCTGACATCTTTCAGTATAAGATTAGCAGGGATCAGTGCTGTTGGAAATAATGAATTCATAATAGCATCGGTGGGGAATAATTTCAATGAACATCATAAACAATGCTGTTATAGGAAACGGTGCTTTCACCGCTGGGCCCACGGCACTATTAGGACTGGCCTCCCAGTTTGTGCTTAAATAGAGATTAATGTGATGTCTAAATACAAACATACACGATACCAGAGATTTAATTAGCTTTCAAACTTCAGCACCTCCCCAGTATATATGCACATTTAAAAAATTGATATTACGATCGGAGGTATAATAACATTGGTGTGATTCAATTACCATGACAAAAATGGCCACTGATTGAAATTAATGTTTAATTATTTGGACATACAATAGCAATACGCTGTTCTAAAGTATGCTGCCCACCCAGAACATCTGGTATCAGTTTTTATACGATTGAAAATATTGCTTATTATATTTCCAAACATGTTGTAAACAGAATTCAAATGACGGTATTTTTCATTTCACAGATGCAGTCAAAATATATGGACCATTGAACAGCAGGCACTATGTTCAGTTAAAATAAAAAGGACAAAAGATTTTTACAAGACTACAGGCATAATATTTCAGCACTATCAAGATTATATGAACTGCATGAAGAAGGCTAGTTAAGTCTCTAAGAATGACAGTTTTGATATTTTGGCTTTACCCCATGCAGGCAATGACACAATAAAATTTGCTGCTGAATCTTATATTGACATTCAGGTGATTTACGTAATGACATGCATACAAAGATTTTCTATTGCTTTTGTTGAGTCCACTAACATGAATTTGAATGAATGAATGGTCACCCTATGGTACACAAGCTTCAGGAGGAATGCGCTCTGCTGTGGATATGCGTATTAAATCAAATTCAAAAACAATTCATGACCTTTTGTAATGTGCAGTGCATCTTTGACTGCACTGTGAGACATTTATAAAGAATAAAGCAATTTTCTCTTTTTTTGCGACTATAATGGGTTTATGGGGAAGTTTTTTTTCGGTAAGGTCTTGCGGGGCTATGTATTGTGAAAGACCTGATTTTATTGTTGAGAGAAATCACAGTAAAGAAAGTAATGAACAGTTGTCCGAATGGCAAGGCCTGTGATAATCTTAGGCAAAAAAGCAGAGTTAAAACTGGAAAATAATAATCCCTTCAAGGCCATATGCAAAGGTAGCAAATCAATTAGACAGCGTAGGTACTTCTCTGACCAGATTTCTCCATTAGCAGGAGGCGCATTTGTAAAATAGCACGGGGCAAAACACCAGTGTTTTATACATATAAATATTGTATAACACACATAACAAACACACTCTCTCTCTCTCACACACAAAAACACACATGCACACACACACACTCACACGCACATAATAACTTCAATGTTTTATTTTGTTTACCATATTTGTACTGCAACTATCAGATTTTTAATACTTAAAAAAATTGAATTTTGGAAAACTTGAAGCCAAAGACAAATGCAGCAGGCCCATGTGTGCACTCACACACACGCACACGCACACGCACACACACACACACACACACACACACGCATACGCAAAAATGCACGGAGACACACACACACACACACACACACACACACACACACACACACACACACACACACACACAATAGAAGAAAACGGAAGCAGCACGCATCAAACTAGTTCAGCAGGCGAAAAACTTTTCAGGTGATAATTGCAGGAAAGCAATTGAACTGGGAATTTTACTCCACCGTCTTGGGGGAATTTGATGAGAGCTGGCAACGAACATCCGCACATCCGCCCACACGATAACACAAATACCTCTCAACATATACTTTTCCTCTTCATCATTTTGTCTGCAGCTCCTTCTTTTTTTCTATTCGCTCTCCTAACCTCTCACACTGGGGCCACATAGGCTTAACCACAAAGCCCCAATCCGTTCCCATTTTCTAACCTTGATCGCCAATTATTTGCTCTCCCTTGTGGTTTGGGCTAGCTGAAGGCAAGCCAAGCGCTCCTGCCAAACCCCCCACTACTCACACAGGGAGAGAGCTACAGAAAAAGGAACTGAATAGAAATGCGTTAAAAATATATTCCGCGTGCAGCCGGATCTGGAGTTTTTGATGGCGACCCCTATGCGCTGCCGCAAGGACAAAAAAAAGTAAAGCTAGGCTAACCACAGCGAGCTATGCAGATTATTCACCACTGTGGATAACATGTGCTGGTAATGATCAGACGCACTTGTGACTCCTTTGAATGGTCACACGGCACCTCGTAATGATCAGAGGCATTCGGCACTGTGTGTCGTGAACCTTTGTTCTGCTGCATGCGGCTATGTGTGACTTTGGCTTTTTTGATTGAATAAAATACTGAGGTGTGTTCTGTGTGTGTGTGCATGTGATACAATCTGACTATACCGTGTAAAGTGTAGTTCCCGAATATACAAAATAATGTTTGTCCAGGAGTAACATTATCATCTACCAGTGAATAGCAACTCTGACACCCTTTGTGCAAATTGTCATACGTTTTCATTGTCTGAAGTTAGCCAGCTAATGTTAGCAGATTTTTCATGAAGACGAGGAGAGACCTACAGAGATGTATGTTACTAAGAAAACTCAAAATAGTTTGGCCTTGTAAGTTTTATATAACTTTCAAATCACTTTCACTCTTAAATGACTCACCTTCGAGGATTTTGCATTCAGTCAGCAAGCCGAAGGTCCTTGCTAGCCGAGTGCGATACACGTTTGCATAGCCTTTGCAGTTTTATGACATCATCATAGCAGAACTGGTATACATCGGTGCACTATAAAGCAGTGTTCCCCAACCCTCTGCTGGAGGCCCACCTGTCCTGCATGCTTTAGATCTCTCCCTGCTCCAGTACAGGTGATTCAAATGATCAGGCTGTCATCAATCAGCTTTAGGGAGTGATTAACGAGCTGATCATTTGAATCACCTGTGCTGAAGCAGGGAGAAATCTAAAGCATGCAGGACAGGTGGGCCTCCAGTAGAGGGCTGGGGAACACTGATATATTTAATCCTGGAGGAGCCTTATTTTGTTGATCCCGGAGCAACTCGTATGCTGCTTTCACACTGGATGCGACACAAATTTTTACCCCGACAGATTACATTCAAAGTCAATGCAAAGACGCGAATACACGCAAAAAATGTGTATTCACATCTTTGCATTGACTTTGAATGTAATCTGTCATGCAAAAAATTAGTTTTCGCGTCCGGTGTGAAAGCGGCTTTACACGGCGATATCAGAATGTGCATGTGTGTCACTGCAGACTCCTTTAGGATGGCAAGTGAAGCACTGGATAGGTTCAAACAAACCTTGGGTTCTCTTCTCCTTAATTAACCTAATGAAATAGTAATGCCACCAGTATTTAGTGGAACTTCACCATTTAACATAGCATTACTCAACTTGTTTCCATGTGCTTTGTCTGACTAACAATCAAGCAATATTGACTCAATAATCATGACCACTATGTTTCCTGTTATGATTCATAAATGATCACGCACAGAGAAAACTAGGTCACGTGTGAGATTGAAAGGATGGCAAAAATATGAAAATTTGCGTTGAAAAAAACTCTAAACTCTCTTGAATTAGTTGATGTTATCCTACGCTTTCTTCTCACCCAAAATGCATTCTAGATTAATTCTACGTGCTCCAATGTCGCCTAAATTTTCCAAATTCATCCAAATTTTCTTCTCTTTTACTGGGCCTTCCAGCTCAAATGCATCAAGAATGGGTGACACCCTGATACTTCAGTCTTGAGACAAGCTTTGGAGGAGTTGATTGCACATATTCTTTGCTTGCAACATATTCCTTTTTTAAAATTTACAAGGCAAATCTCGTGTCTGCTAATTTAAAGCTTGTATTTCTCATGTGTTGCAAATGTGAGGGAAACTGAAGAAGCACATTTTACGCACTCATTTCCAATTATGCAGGAATAACTTCTGACTTTCAGGTTCTCATCCCTTTGCATTTTCTCTGTGGCCAAAACACAGTCTTAAAAGGCTTGATGATTTATTAAATGCACAGGGCCTGCTTTCCAATCAAGAACCAGAGAAAAAAGGCAGTGGGAAGACCCTTCTTTCTGCAATATCTCAGGTGTTTTGGTCATTAATTGAAGGCAGAGGTATATCCCTGCAATGCCACTGGCTCACCAGTTTGGAGATTTGATTTATGTATTTTCGCTAATGCTAGACCTTGTGTCCGTGTTTAATGGCAAATTGTCTTTGTCCAAGTTGAAATGGTTAAAGTCTACATTGTAATGAGAGGAAGCATTTCATGCTCTCAGGGTTAAACCGGATTGGAATAATGAATATGGATATCTCTTCCAAAAAACAAGCCTCATTGATTCATTCATCTCAAATTTGCTCACATAGCCAGTGCTACCCGACTCAGATGATTCCAAATGAATTTATTTAATGTATTTATTCAAATAGCCAGACGAATTGCCATTTGGGTACAATGGTGAACTATTCACAAGTTTTTTTTTGGGGATACCCAAAAATTGTGAATTCATGTTGTGTTAGCTTTTAATAATAATATTTCACCATTGATGTCCCCTTATTACCACAGGTGTTATTGTTATCAAGTGTGTTGAACCAGCATTGAATGCTCATTTTCAGATTTTCAAACCGTCTCGAAACGGCTTAATTTGACTTTCTGTAACCCTAAATTTAAACCCCAACAAATTTATTCGCAACGCTCCACAGTTCCAAAGTTGTACATTAGTTTTGCAACAAAATGCATCGCAGCTTTGCAACATAAATAAAAAATAATGCTACCTAAATATAAATTGGCCCGCCGTTATACCAATCTCTTTTGGTTATTTAATATGCCAGTTCTTCAAGTGTTAATCATTGATTGAGAGCAATGAGGCATTAAAAGGCAATGATTTTGCCTACTCTATATTACCTCTGTCGGCAAGTCAGTGCTTGTATGCGGATGTGTGAGTGCATCAGTGTGTGGGTGTATGCATATGTGCGTAATTCATGAGTAAATGCTCATGGCAAAATTGAGTGGAGGTGGTACTTCGAATTCAGTCAGCCTAGGCAGAGTTCACGGCAACAAAAGGCCCCGTTGCTGGTGGATAGGGGCGGATTATGGCGCTGAAACTTTGTGAGGAGGTCCCAACTGAAGTGAGACTGTGGAGCTCTGATGTAGGGGCTTCAGCAAAGCACACTTCCCCCCCTAATTCAGAATCATTAGTGAAGGAAAGAGCATCGCAGAAAGAAAAAAAAAATCAAAATCCTCCAGGGAATAGGCAGTTCTGTAACTCCCAACATAAGAGGGGAAGAGGAGGTTTTTGATTAGGTTAATTCAGGAGAAGACGAGAACCCAAGGTTTTTTTTGAACCTCTTCAGTTCAACGTACTGAGGGCTGAAATTAAATTTTTACAAGACTGAGAGAAGGGAAAGAGTGAGAGGGAATGAGAGGGCTCTCATTGTTGCGATGACTTCTAACAGCAGGAAACACAGTGGTATTGGCGGCTCAGCAGTCGAAGTGAACCACCTTCAATCATCTGTCGAAACCCACCAGTGTTAGCATAAATTTCTCATCTTCAAAGACAATAAACTTTTTTTTTTGGTCTGATTTTTGTTTTAATTATAACATATAAATAAATACCATTACTGCGACATACTGTGTGTTGAGCGAAAGCGAATGACTAAAAATGGCTATTTTTAATTGTAAGCATAGCTATCGGCTTTCATTTGGCTGAAAAAGGCAGCATAATAGATGGTACTTCAAGAATCTTTTCTGTCTTTTTTCCCCATACAAGTGATTTGCAAGGAGTGAAAATTTGAATATAATTTGGGAAACTGCTGTACTAAGAGTAAATGTATTTTGGTGGAGATTCATAACACTTTTTGTCATAGTTTTATTTCCCTTTTCTTTGAAATTTAAGCTTTATTATGAAGCCAAACAGTATGGCTCACTCTGCAGAATAGTGTATATGGCACTTGAATTTGTTGACTCAAGATATAATAATAAAACAATTGTGTGCTCTGAGCTGGAGTATTAGCTTTAAATGTGATGCTCCCTATTTTTTAGACATGAGTGGTATGTAACATAATCGTTTTAACTGACATACTTTTTGTGACTTCAGGTATTTGCAGATATGCTCATTATCCTGGCATGACAGGTCATTAAGGGCATGTAATCCCAAGGTGCCAGATTTGAGTCCCAGTTGGGACAACCATCATTGTGACCTGGAATATGATCTTTCACCTGAATATTTTATATATCTGGGTTTATGATTGAAGACCTGAATAGAGTATAGAATTGAATTGAAATAATGTTTTAACACATATTATCAGTAAGATAGTTTTCAGATTACATAAATTTTGAATAATTTTGCAGCATGTATGAGATTTCTACTGAGCCTTTTACTCTTTTCTGACTCAAGATTTGAAATCAAAATGATGCCTTTGTTTAGAGCCAGAGCCTTACACAGAAACGTTTACTTGAGTTAGGCATTATCATTTCCTTAGACATTTGGAGTACTTTTGCTGACCGCTGCTATCAAAATATCAGAGCTGATGTCATGTGCGTGCCCTCTTTCTTGAAAGCAGAAACACTGACATCATCATGAACACCATAAAGGTATTCTCATTGAAGCATTTGACCGGGGCAAAGTGTATGGCCATTACAGTGCTTGATAACTGGCCCTTTACAATGACATATCTATTCTTTGCATGATGGTGAACCAAAAAAGTAAAACTATGAACAGTAACTTGATGCCAATAACAAAAAATTCCCAGTAAGCAGGCGATATGTGTTAGAAACATCATCCAATGTGGCCTAATAAAAAGGGAGGAGCGAAGGGGTGCAGGGGTAGACAAAAACATAAAATATCATTGTATGTTTATTAATAATAATATGATAATAATAATGCTTATAAAAGTTCAATGTCTGATTTTACTTTGAGTATTCAGCCTTTACTTAATTTCCAGTCTAACTTTGAATACATTTCACATTCATCTAATTCTAGATACCTGCAATGTGAAAACTTTTCTGTTCAATTTAAAATTAAATTTAACCGCGCTGTTTTCTTTGTTTATTTATTTACCTTGGAAATCACTTAATCTAACTACACTTGGTATGCCTTGAGAAATAAATCAAATTATTCACTGTCTTTGTGGCACTCTAGTTTCCTTTCTTTGCAATATGAATTTAGCTTGTATCTGAGGGCCGGTTTCACGGATACAGAATAATCCTCGTCCTCAAGTGAATTCAATTTTGAATTGAGAGATGCTCCAAACAAAACTCAATCAATATCCACGAAACTGGCCTCAAGTGTCTGGACACTGTTCACATGTTAATCCATGAAAGTTTAATCAGACAGCACTGGACAAGCAATAGGCACAATAGCCCAGGGGGAGGCATGATTCTACATTTAAACCGCATTCATTTGAAAAAGACTTTTTTTTTTTTTTTTTCAAAACAAGTTTATCTGGTCTTAGACTATGCATATTTCCCAATAGTCTCTCACAGAGGAGGTTCTTATCCTAAACTCAGGTTGGACTCCGCAGCCAAAGTATTACGTTCTGTCCTCTGATCTGCCAGTTGCTAGCTGAGTTATTTTGGGCTCCTAGTCCACCAGCGAACACAGCTTACACAGGTTACCTCATTTCATGTGAAAATTATGAAGTTAGTGCAGAGATGACATGTCAACTCTAAATTTTCCCACACAGGTGTTATGCTAACACACGGATCATCATAAATGAGATAAAATCATCAGGATCCTTATTGTCTTTGTTTTGAACACTCTGACCCTGGGCAAGATCTAGGCATAGGTGTTTAAAGTGGTAAGCTTGGATTCCATCCATCAGGTGTAAAGTCAAGGGGGAAAATGTACAAATGTACATATTGCATCCATGATGGGCCTAATTTAAAGCCTGGCCTAGGTGGTCGAGGAAAGAAAGTACCAGTTGACTCCATTCCAGTGTTCGGAAGAGATGCACCCACGTCTTACCAAATCCATCAGCCAGCGTTAAAAAAAAACCACAGACGTATAGTCAATTGAGACAACACACTGCAATGATTCAAGAAGCCGATTCCCCATAAGCTTATTTTCAGTCATTTGATAAATTAAGGCAACAAGAGAAAAAAAAAGAAGAGTAATTAAACTAAAAATAAATCCTGTTACCATGGCACCAGGCACTCACTCTGTCCCTTTGAAGGAGGAATGGCATCCCTTTGCCAGGTTGGTAGGCTACTCTGTGCACCAAATTTAATGGAGAGGGATTTTAAAAAAGGCTCATTTGCCTGAACGGAACTACACAGGGGCCTCAGTCCAATCTGGCTCGCTGTCATCTGCGCGAGACCATGTGTTTGGGAGGAACCAAACGCGTCTGTGACACGTCTCAAGTTAAAGAGGTTTTTTTATTCTTATTTTCCTTTTTTCTCCCCCTTCCTGTTCGTTGTTGCAGGGATTCTCAGAAGAAGAAAAAACATTGTTTCTTTAATGTGAGACTGTAATTTTTAATGCTTATTGGTGAGCTTGGAAACGTCTCATTATGAACCCCCCGGAGACTCGCTGCGTTCCCCGGCTGCTGCTACTTCTTTGCATATCTTGTATTGTAAATGGTTCACAAAGCATGACAAGGTCTCGCTCATGTTTCCCGACTCCCGTCTCTGTTCGCAGCTATTTGTTATTGTCTCCCCGCTATCGCATGTTTTCACTTTCTCTTTTTTTTTAACGGAAAAGTTAATTAAATATGGAACAAGACTGGAGCAACATCTTTTAAACCATCATGTCATTAAAATGGCATTCCTCCGGGAGCTTCTTAAAAAGAGGGCACAGAACAATGTCTCCTCAATCAGATATTTACGGGTATAGTTATGTAAACATACTCTTTATTGTCTATGTATTTTTAATGTAATTATCGGTTTTGTATGGTCTCTCCCCTGGGGAGTGCACCACTACTGAAACCGACTTGAGCTTCTGAAAGAGATGTCAGCGAAAAAGACAATTACGTTCCCGTTTCGTGGTTTCATCCATTCACATTCCATGCTGAGAGAGGACTCCAAATAAACGTGAGGCTTTATCGAGGAATGATCAGCAAGAGATTCATAACAACATAAAACGTTTTTGCTTGTGCAATATGTTTATTATTGTGTTTCCGTGCAGAGATTACTTACAAAGCAAAACTTCACGGAAAGTCAGCAGCGTATCAAATTAAACTAATTCGAACTGTAATACTAGTCTATCATCACATTATTGTGTCATTCTTGTCAGGGAATCGGTGATATCATAATTGGGACATTGATACGCAGAACTAATGTTAGCCAGACTGGATCCCAGAGGTCAGTGACTTGGGATTCTGGAGAATGCTGTTTGCCCCAGAGAGGGGTATAGTTGTGGAAAAAGTCCCAGAATTAAACTCTATCCAACATGAGCAGAAAAAGCAAGCAGAAATTATGCACATTCACAGTCCCAGCTGTTCAGATCTGAGAGAAATTTTCTGATGGTGTGTAGTATTGATTTCTAGATTGAGTTGACGAAGATTTTCAATTAAGACGTACCTATGTCCTGGATGTTCTGTGTGATAATAGCATGAAAACCACCTCCTGTATTTACTATGCTAAATCACAGTAGTTCAATATCTGTTTGATACAACAAATCCTTGTTGCCATCTCACCAAATTCCGTAACGGGCCGTGGAGTGACATTATTGTTTCGGAGAGGGTGTGGTCTTATGAGTTACCCTATCAGCATCGTGCTCTTCCCAGTACAGTCCTGCAACTTCAAAGCCATTTTTATCCCACATGTTTTAACAGAGATGCTAGAGAAGGCATGAAAGTTTAAAGAGGCAAAAAAGTTTAAAATTTCCTCCACCCTGTAATCTCATATTTGTCAGATGCAGTTGCTTCATTCAAATCTGTGGAAGCTCAGGCCTACTTCAAATTGTAGCAGAGATCCCTAGATTTTCAAAAATCCTAAAAAAATATGTCCGGCAGAATTTGAGGGAAATGTGAATGAAAATATGCACAAGATCAAAATATTTTCTGTTTGATGTAGTGCTGCAGCCATAAAGGCATGGTGCCCTAAGTTTGAATATTTCACTCAGTATGAGTGATGTTGCTTCAGTGAGGCACTGCAACCAGTCGATGCAGAATATGTATATGGCAATGTATATGTCCAACAATATGGAAAGAAATGCTCTTTTTAACTTTGAACCTACTTAAAAATTCAAGAAATTTAAGCAAAAATCAGGGTTTAAGGGGTGCATGCTTTTTTTTTCTTTTTTAATTAAACCAACATTTTTGATGCATCATGTAAATTGATTTTAGACAGAAGGCTCACTCTATCATCACGGAATCAAGATGGCTGCAGATCTAACTGCTGCTCGAATTTCCCTGGAGGGCAACAAGGAAGTGCTTAAGGGTGCGTCTGCGTTGCTCCACGTCAACAGGTAGTGCCCTCTAGCATTGCTCCTGGATCAGTTTTTAGTGTTTTGTGCAAAATGTCAGTTCCATATATAATTACTGAGTATGCTTAGAAAGCACCTCATGTTAAACTTATATTCTAGTGCCTCAATTTATGCTTTATCCCGACTAGTTTCATATTAAATTTAAGGGAGAATCACACAGGAGACAGAGATTTTTCTTTTGAAGCTGTTGTTGTTATTATTGTAAATTTAAATTAAAAGAAGAAGCCCGTCTTCATTTTCACAGACAATCATGAATGTTTTTGCGGAAACTCTTACCTCTTCTTGACTCTCTACATTTTCAAATAAATGGAGGCAGTTTGGTCAAGATGTAAGCCTATCCCTTTTTCTGGAAGGCTCTTTCCACCTTTTTTTATGTTGAACAGTCCAGGTCTGTATCAGATTTCGGAGGCTTGCAGATTTTATTCAATGCACCTAACAACCTACTTTCATAAAAACAAAAATTTGATCTCAACAAGTAATTCTGCTGTATATTATACATTAAATTTTATTCATGTGACATTTTTTGCTTATTGATCAAAGCAGAAAGGAAATTCATTTTCAGTGGCAAAAAGCACCTTAAAACAAGCCGTTTTCTGACTTCTTGCTGTTCAAGAGCTTTTTGCTCAAGAGCAAAAAGTCAGGTTTAGGTCTGATGTACATGCCACTTGTAAAAGACTTTTATCGGCAGTTTAACACCAGCTTTGTGATACAAACCTTCTGCCTCCCAAAGTATTAATCCAACACTTCCCTCGTATGAGGAAGGGCGGCTGCATCAGACCCGAAAATCCCTTAAACTTTAAAAATGGCAAGGTTTACAAACTCACCCTTTCGCCCTCTGATGAATTCCTTTTAATCAATGTCTGAAATGAGGATGACTCTTCAAGTTGCCCTTGCTGATTAAAATTAATTGTTTAATTGCCAAGTGCAAGGAATCCACCCAGGGAGGATTGTCGCAAAATTATTTAAAATACAAATCTTAAGACGTAAGGGGTGTGGATGTGTGGATGGGGGTGCAGTTTAAAAGAGGAGGGGGAAATGAGAATGAAAATGAGAGAGAGAGAGTTCATCTTAACCATGTTCATTTCAACATTTCAATGGGCTAAATAACAAATCTTGATTTGGTTCTCGTCTCGTGTCCCCCTCCCCGCACCCTGCTCATTTGAATAAAGTTCTGCTTCCAGTAAACAGCCCCGAGCAAAAACAGCAGGCTGTAGGGCTCCTATTGATGAGCATCCTCACAGGACGTGGTGCACCCAGAGGGCCAGCCGCCTTGCATCAGCTCAAAGTATCATTAAAGAGCAGCAGGAATGGCGTGAGCTCCCGACGCACTGCAGTCCACCCAAATCTCACAGTGGCTTTCTACTCATAACTCGCTCCATATTATTCCATCATGGCCATTTTAATGGTCATAACATACAAAACCCAAAACCAGTGAAGTTGGCACGTTGTGTAAATTGTAAATAAAAACAGAATACAATGATTTTCAAATCCTTTTCAACCTATATTCAATTGAATACACTGCAAGGACAAGTTACTTAATGTTCGAACAGGTAAACTTTGTAATTTTTTGCAAATATTAGCTCATTTGGAATTTGATGCCTGCAACATGTTTCAAAAAAGCTGGCACAAGTGGCAAAAAAGACTGAGAGAGTTGAGGAATGCTCATCAAACACTTATTTGGAACATTCAACAGGTGAACAGGCTAATTGGGAACAGGTGGGTGCCATGATTGGGTATAAAAGCAGCTTCCCTGAAATGCTCAGTCATTCACAAACAAGGATGGGGCGAGGGTCACCACTTAGTGAACAAATGCGTGAGCTGATTGTCGAACAGTTCAAATACAACATTCCTCAAAGAGCTATTGCAAGAAATTTAGGGATTTCATCATCTGCGGTCCGTAATATCGTCAAAAGGTTCAGAGAATCTGGAGCAATCACTGCACGTAAGCGACAAAGCCGAAAACCAACATTGAATGCCCGTGACCTTCGATGCCTCAGGTGGGACTGCATCAAAAACCGACATCAGTGTGTAAAGGACATAACCACATGGGCTCAGGAACACTTCAGAAAACCACTGTCAGTAACTACAGTTCGTTGCTACATCTGCAAGTGCAAGTTAAAACTCTACAATGCAAAGCGAAAGCCATTTATCAACGGCACCCAGAAACGCCGCCGGCTTTGCTGGGCCCAAGCTCATCTAAGATGGACTGATGCAAAGTGGAAAAGTGTTCTGTGGTCTGACGAGTCCACATTTCAAATTGTTTTTGGAAACTGTAGACGTCGTGTCCTCCGGACCAAAAGGGAAAAGAACCATCCGGACTGTTATAGGCGCAAAGTTCAAAAGCCAGCATCTGTGATGGTATGGGGGTGTATTAGTGCCCAAGGCATGGGCAACTTACACATATGTGAAGGCACCATTAATGCTGAAAGGTACATACAGGTTTTGGAGCAACATATGTTGCCATCCAAGCAACGTCTTTTTCATGGACGTCCCTGCTTATTTCAGCAAGACAATGCCAAGCCACATTCTGCACGTGTTACAACAGCATGGCTCCGTAGTATTAGAGTGCGGGTACTAGACTGGCCTGCCTGTAGTCCAGACCTGTCTCCCATTGAAAATGTGTGGTGCATTATGAAGCGTAAAATACGACAACGGAGACCCTGGACTGTTGAACAACTTAAGCTGTACATCAAGCAAGAATGGGAAAGAGTTCCACCTGAAAAGCTTCAAAAATTGGTCTCCTCAGTTCCCAAACGTGTACTGAGTGTCGTTAAAAGGAAAGGCGATGTAACACAGTGGTAAAAAGGCCCCTGTGCCAATTTTTTTGCAATGCATTGCTGCCTTTAAATTCTAAGTTAATGATTATTTGCAAAAAAAAATAAAGTTTGTCAGTTTGAACATTAAACATCTTGTCTTTGCAGTGTATTCAATTGAATATAAGTTGAAAAGGATTTGCAAATCATTGTATTCTGTTTTTATCTACGATTTACATAACGTGCCAACTTCGCTGGTTTTGGGTTTTGTACAATCTCTATGTCCCTAGTCCTCAAATCACGGTCCGAGACCTGCTGGTTTTCCACTCTCCCTTTACCTGGGAGTCAGGTAACAAGACAGTCTTGCCAATGAGAGTCACAAATTGGTCATTTACTTGGCTGGGGTAACAGAAAACCAGGGCTGAATTTGGATTTGTGGTCCAGATTTGAAGATCCCTGCTCTATGTACTATTGTTCACTACTGTCCTATGCTATGACTGTACTGCGCTGTACTCATGGACTTTAAATGTAGTCATGCTGCACAAGCTAAAGCCTAGCGTGTACCATTGCCTTTCGCCGAGACCATGCTACACAAGCCAGGAACTTCTGTACACCATTGGCTTTCAATATGGTCCACCTTTCCAAGTCAGACGCACTGCTATCCATCCATGGCTTCCTCTATGATTAGTGCACCTATATTGAAGAAGCACAAGCTTGTCAGAGAGCCTGACCTGACAGAGAGAGGATTATTCACGTTTTTACACACATTTTTCCATCACTTTTAACTGACATTTTTAGTCGTGGAGGCTCAGACCCACTTTTCAATACATACATCAAATCTTGTTTGAGAGGTGATGGCAGGAAAACAATCTAATAAACAAGGAAGGCTTTACTTTACCATTAGGCAGTGGGACCTATAATAAACATAACTGTTACCAGAGTGTTTTCTCCTTTGGTGGAAGTCTTTGATCAGGGCTTTTAAGCAAGGTATTCTCCCACTGCAGCTGAAGTTAAAAGAGCTTTGAATAAATGTACTTTTATGCATGTAAAAGAAATGTAAGCAATGCCGGCTGATTCGAGAAGGGTTTCTGACAAGCATGTAAATAATGCAATATAAATGAGCAGTCAGAGGCCCAGGGTGTGAAAACTGTGTCCGGTCGAGTTTGTGGCAGGGCGGGGCAGGGGTTTGAGCAGCAAGCCTCGCGTACAGGGAAATTTCCCACCTCCGCAGTGGAGTTATGCACAAAAATATGCTACAGCCAATCACAGCAGCTGTTTCTCATCCAGAGGTCCAGCAGACAGTCCTGACCGCTTGAGTTGCCTCCCTGTGGATAATGTGTGGTGTGAATGTGATTAATGCAAAACGAGCCTGCAAACTTTAAAGATGCAGAAAACTCGACTAAGCCCAGCTGGATCTCCTGAGGGAGCTATCCAATCCCCCTTCCACTAACAGCCCCCCCCCCCCCACTGCCCCCTCCCACCTCCCTCTTGCCCCCTGCCCCAACAGTCTCCCCTTGAAGACTGCTTTCCTGCCCTGCTAGGACAGCCTATAAATTAGACCGTCACAGGTGGGTGCAATTACCAGTCCCCGCCTCAAAAAAAAAAAAATAAAATCCCAGCACTAGGGGACGCACAACAGTGTTTAAGTGGGGTACAGGTGTGACCAGCCTGACCCATATACGATGTCACCCAAACACGTGATCAGGTGACCAATTCGGAAGACCATGAGTGGGGGATGTATGAGGGGAGGGAAAAGGAGAGGAGGAGAGGGGGGTCAGTCCTGTCCCCTGACTGTGGCAGATATGTGGGTTGTCAAGGAGTTCAACCAGAAAGCTCCGAACATGAATGCAGGTTTAGTCTGATGTTTTCCTGGTCACCAGGGACGTCTTTCCACATCTTAAGATCTCCCAGCAACGGTGACCCCACGACCTTCTGAATTGTGTGTGCGTGTGTGTTTGTGTGTCAGAGAGCATGTGCGTGTATGTTTGGAGTCACATGGTCCCAGAAACATCCTCAGTAGTACCTCGGCCCTCAAGTCAATCACCAAGACGTGACACCAAATCGGCCTCTTGTGCGACCAGAGCACGTAAACACATCCTCAGGCTGTAGCATGCCTGCTCTGTGTTAGAAAGCAAAGAAAAACACTCACTGTGCGACAGACACAATGTTGCTCGATTACAGCAAACTTCCCGGTCCTGAGTCCAAATTAATGTTATATATCGAGTTACATATCATCTTTGTTGTAAACTCCAGAAGCTCTAAATCAAAGTTAGCTAAGTCCACACTGCAGCTCGGATTAATGTTTCTCTCTAAGAACTCATCCAATAGGTATCAAGACCGCAGTAGTACGGGTACAAAGGGGTGAGGGAGATATGCCTACAGTGTGCTTGCTGGTAGATCACAGAGTGCAGCAAAAAGATTCCTAGATGAGCCAAATGGCCTTTTCTCATTGTTAGATATTCCACAGCAGCCGGCAGCTACCAGGAAGACTTGGCTTCTCGGCGCTTTGCGGCACCGCTCCTACAGAGACCCGAGTTTGAACTTGGTTTCGGGAGGAAGAGTGTACCGCGGCAGCGGGCGGAGGAAGAAGCGCGCACTCGCTGTGTAGCCTCCACAGCGGGGCCGTCGAGATATCCCCCCAAGCCCTGCACGCCCCGGTGGAGTACGTGGGCCAGATGGAGCTGCCTGCGACTACAGAGGGAAGAGGAGGAGCGCTGGCCCGTCCCCAAGAAGTGCTTAAGAGCCGCAGAAACGCTCGATGCCGTCGAAAAGGGGAGCTGCCGGAGCTGAGGATCTCAAGTACCCTTCCTCCTGTTTCGGTTTGATGGCCTCGAGAATTCCCCAAGCCGCAATCTCTCGACAACAAGGATATTCTTCCACAATGCTACACTGCTCGACCCCAGCTCGCTAGGCCATTAGCGTGTAGCCCGTAGGAATGATTTTTGCTTCCTAATTCTGAGAATCATGTCATTACCATTCACAAAGGAACTGGATGACTTCTTCGGTCACCTGTTTAACGTACTTGTGGAGCGGTGGTGAAGGGTCATTGCAGTCAGACACGGTGCAGGATTAGTGGTGAGGCTTAGACCGGAGAGCACTTGTTTACTGGCTCTGGTGTGATCGGCTATTAGTGAGTGGGAAAGAAGAGCCCTTCAGGCAAAAATCACTGAGGGTCAGAGAGTTTCCATTCTGATTTTGAAGAACAGCATCTGTGATTTTTTTCGTGGTTACAGCACACAGTCACTGGTGAAATGAAATGGAATCATAATCATGAAGGTTTGTTACACAATAATTACAAAATAGTGAGATGAACAGCTAGAATGGGGTATTATTAATACTATTATTATTTTAATAACTAATATTATTGTGATATTACTTCTCAGAAATATTAAAATATAGGGAATAGGGATCATACTGTATTCACCCTCACTGTTATGCTAGTTAGCCTGGCATACATGCTTTTGGACTGTTGGAGGAAATCGGGGGGAACTCATACAAACATCATTATTATTATTATTATTATTATTACAAAAGTATTATTATGCCATTTTACGCAAGGTAGTTTTCAACATTAGAAAATCAAAGATATGAAGTTGCATGACACAGTTATGACACACTCTACCATCACAGTCAGAAAGAAAAAAAGAATAATGGAGGTATCTCATTTTGATCATGAAATAAATTCCACTGATCTTTAAATAAAATAAAATAAAAATAAAATTTAGAAACCTTTTAACTGTCCCATGCATTCAGTGCATTCAGTGGTTTCTTTTTCTTAGGAAAATTCCTTACATGATGGAATTGACAGGACGTGTTGATATGGCAGCCAAGATAAATGCTGTTTGAATTCTCTAAAAGCTAAGACAGCTGCTTCAATGCTTCCTTACTTATTTTCTTCAGCATGGGGTACACTGGACTATCCTTCACAAAAAAGGAGATTACACTGTCCTACCAGCACCCCTCAATTGCTCACAACAGCGACATTGAAAACGACGCACCATCCGTCTGGCCGTTCATGAAAACAAACAAACGTGATGGAAGGGATGCGCGATGACGTTGCCTAGTGTAAGTGCATTTGGATTCCCTTATCAGCACTACTGTCCTTTCCCGAGTTTTCTTTTACATCTCCCCTTACCCTCATGGTGTTTTCCATCGAGCTTGAGGAAAAGTGGTTTGGTAATTTTTGACCATTCGACTGCAGTATCCGTCAACCTCTTGGCTAAAGCAAATAAAGTTTTGGGGTGGAATTTCACCCTCTGAACCAAGACTTCCACAGAGTCAACTGCAGTGTTAGGGAATCACACAATAATAATCAATGCACAGATTCGTATTGCTATAACATGCTAACACATTACATAAAACAGCCTTGTGGTGACTCTGCAATGCAAGTACATGCTTTTCCTCCAATATTTTAGCCAGACATCCACCTCACCGCCTTGCAAAGGCATAGTAAGACTCGCCCTTGTGTCCGATTGGGTGATGGGGTGTAACCTGGGAGAAGTACAGTGGTGGCCACTTCATCATGAGTCTCCGTCCCATTGGGAATACTGGGACGGAAATGCACAGAACACAAGCCAGTGGTTTTAGGGGACGCCTGATCTCCAGATCGGGGCTCTGTAGTGACAGTGTTACTGCTGCTCTTTATTGATGTTTGCTCTTCCCATTAATCATGCTTTAGGAAGGTCCTGATGCCCTCCTGGGAGTAGGTGGAGGAGCTCCACTGAAGTGGACAGCTCTTCCCATTGTTGCTGGCACAGTCCAGAAAGTCTGCTTTAGGTCATTACCCTGAAGAAAAATGAACCATATATCCCAGACCACTTATATTTCTCTGCCATCGAACAGTATCCCCCCCCCAGGTATGAATCTATGGCTTCAAAAATGCCCTGTGTGCGCAGATAGCTGTACGTGCAGGCAGGCACCGTGAGGAAATGTAACGAATACCCGTCTTTTTCAATGACATCTTTGAAAACTTTGCATAAAATTATGCTTTGAACACCGGCAACACTGAAGTTAAATTATTCCTTGGGTATTGCATGGACATTGAAACTGCCTATTTTTTTTTAAGGCAGTTTGACTGTTTAGTATGCCCGAAAATCTGAATGCATCATTGTTTACGTTTCACCTTTTTATTGTGACTGACATAGATTAGGATAAACTGAAATTTGATTGTTGGAATTGGAATTATTAAGAAGAGACTGACACTAGGATGCCGAATCTAATATGAATGGACTTTGGAGGCAAAATATCAGGAAATTGTGACAGAGAAAGAGCATCATATATGCAATAAAAATGCGGTGCCTGAATTGGTAGTTTTCTACTAAAGATTATTTTGTCAAATTTTTTTTTTCAGATCATTTAATAGATAATGTTCTGGAATACTTTACTCCTTAAAAAGTCATTTTTGTAGATGTATTTGTCTACCTCCGTGTCTGTCTTTTAAGAGTGTCAATGAGTGTCAGATATGGAGGGACTTTACAGAGTGATTTCAAAATCATGAAACATACTAAGACCAAGAGCGACATCTGATGGTCACAGAACATGATAACCTCAAACTCCAACTCCTAATACCTCAGGAAGTTAGCATGGGGCAGCAAATGTTTAAATATCCCACCCCTACCACATTAAGTACATACATTATCCTGTGTGAAAACAAACCAAAATAGTTTCAGGTTTAATGCTTGTAACCAGTGGTTTAGCAAGAACTGAAAACTGGGAAGGCAAAGGACATTACCTTAAAACCACTAGAAGTCTTCACTTATTTTCAGTATTTTTTCCCCAATTAACAATACATTCACTCCAAAAACACTCCACCATGTTGCAAGTTCTTCTTTTTAAGGTGAGATGACAATCATTCATTTCGAAGCGCAATTTCGTGTATTTCAATCGGCCTTATTCAAAATTGTGTAAAGTTGTTTAAAATATTAGTTTTTGATTTAATTTAAACAATTTAAATGATCATGAGGCACAGTTTGGATTGTGCCAAAAGAGTTAACTCAGGAGTTCCAAAGCAATTAACCTTTTGTAAAGCATAGGCCTATTTTTCTGAACTGAATTAAGCCTATTATTTTGTTACCCTTAGATTGCATTAGGCAAGAAGATGTGTCTGTAATTGCCAATGGATTATTCTTATGATTGGTAAAAAGTAAGGAAGGGAAATTATTGAGAATTATTTAGAACTACTATTTGCTTTAAAGGGATACTCTGTGCCTATGTAATTTTCAGTCGTGACTACGCCACTGCTGTGCATCCATCTTTGTGTATAATTTATGAATGACTCTAAATAAATTTTCGATACTGAACTGTCGCTTCATCAACTTTAAAATCGAAGAAATAGTGTAAATAATAAAATCCATCCATTTCTGAAGCTGTTTTTTTGAATCGGGGTTAATGGAACAAATCATTCTTGACAAGGATAAACACTGCCCTCTGCTGGTCAAGATACAAAGTAGTGTTTGTACACACTGAGCAACTTCTTGCGAAAGGAGCAGCAGACATGGAATGAATCAACCTCATTACCTGTCACTCACGTTGTGTCCATATTATTTGTGCACTCCACGGCCTCTGTAGAAAAATAAGAATCCTCCCAGGACTGAACCCCCTGTGATGGAGCTTCTTCGCCAAATTTTACATATAAATCATTATCTTTCATGCAGAAAACAGCCTGTCACTCACAATAAATTGTTGAGACTGTTTTACAAATAAGAAAAAATGACCTAAACTAGACAGAAATTAATTTATTTTTGACAGTTGCCATAAAAAAGATGTTTTTAACTAGGACCAGGCTTCAGTCCGGCTGCAGATTTCATAACTGCTGTGTAAATTCACTGTGACCTAGTGATACATCCCTTTTTAAAATTCAAGAGGGACATGTCAAACTTTTTAGAATAGAGGAAGAACTCTAGGAAAAATATTGTTGGTAAACTTAATTTAATGGGCTTTAAACAGCTTTTGAAAGTACTTATGAATTCCAAGTGACTGTACTGTACTATACGTTTAAAAAAAAACGCTGCTCCAGCGTACTTTGTCGGTAATCGAGTTCTGTTACTTTTTGGAGTTTCTGCATCCTAACGAAATACATTAAATAGTATGCTTGCAATATATATGTCTGTATTTGAGAATGACAAGGTCAAGATGTGTCCATATTGTGTCTTTCACTGCCTACTTATTGCACAGTTAGCTTCAGAGAGCAGGACTGAAAATGCTTTTTCATGAATTGTGACCGAACATTGTTTGGTACAGCTTACTTTTTGAAGTATCATAGACAATTATGCAGTAAGGAGCACCAAGATCAGAGAGTTAAGATTTCTCCCAATGTGGCAGAATGAGAGTATATTCCAATTTGTAGATCGTTTTGAGCCTTGACAGTGCACTGATGATAGGCGTGTCAATTGCTCACCGTTTTTACGGCCCCTCTTACTATCTGTCTTGTGATGGGAATGACATGTTGCTCAACAAGAGCCTAAATGATTGGTTATCTAGTTGTCTCTCTAGAACAGTTCTTGTTCTTTATTTAGAGCAGAGCAATAGCCTATCTGTAAAACATGTCACTTCCTGTGTGCTGCACCCATTTGTTGGCAGGAAAATCATTCCAATAAATCAATTCAGCTCTCTCCTTAAACGGCAAACACGAGCACAAAAACAATGCCACACAAAAAAATCATCAAAATATCATATGGGCAAGCTGTTGATGTCGTAGCCTGTTCATTCACTGATGAAATATCCCTCCATTCTGAAGAATTTCCTGTAGAAAACTCTTCTGGACTACTGTCTACAGCGCCCTCCATAATTATTGGCACCCCTGGTTACGATGTGTTCTTTAGCTTCTAATAAATTCAGTTTTTTTTCTAAATAATATAGGAGCACAGTGAAAAAAAGAGGAAAATCCAGCCTTTAATTCAAGAGCTTTTATTCAGTGGGAAAAAAATCCCTCATTAAAAAATAATTCTTTTATATCAAATCATGTGTGCCACAAGTATTAGCACCCCTGATGTTAATACTTTGTACAACCCCCTTTTGCCAACAAAACAGCACCTGATCTTCTCCTACAATGTTTCACAAGATGGCAGAATACAGAAAGAGGGATCTTCGACCATTCCTCTTTGCACAATCTCTCTAAATCATCCAGCGACCTGGGTCCTCTCCTCTGCACTCTCCTCTTCAGCTCACTCCACAGGTTTGCAATGGGGTTGAGGTCTGGGGACTGAGATGGCCATGGGAGGAGCTTGATTCTGTGTCTGGTGAACCAATTCTGTGTAGATTTCGTCACGTGTTTAGGGTCATTATCTTGCTGAAAGACCCAGTGACAACCCATCTTCAGCTTTCGGGCAGAGGCCACCAGATTTTGATTTAAAATGTCTTGGTATTTCAAAGCGTTCATGATGCCATGCTCCCTAACAAGGTTCCCAGGGCCTCTGGAAGAGAAACAGGCCCACAGCATCACCGATCCTCCCCCATACTTCACAGTGGGCATGAGGTGTTTTTCTGCATACTCATCTTTTGTGTTCCCCCAGACCCACTTAGAGTGTTTGTAGCCAAAAAGCTCTATCTTGGTCTCATCTGACCAAAGCATATGGTCCCATTTGAAGTCCCAGTACCGCTTGGCGAACTCCAGACATTTGCGTTAACAAATGATTTTTAGTGAAAAAAAGTTTTTTCCGTGCATGCCTCCCAAACAGCTTGTTGGCATGTAGATAGCGCCTGATGGTTGTTTTGGAGACTATGTGACCCCAAGATGCTGCCATTTGTTGCAATTATTTAACAGAGAGCTTTGGAGAACTTTTTATTTCTCTTACCATCCTCCTCATTGTGCGTGGTGGCAAAATAACCTTGTGCCCTCGTCCAGGCTTGTTTACCACTGTTCCAGTTGTTTTAAACTTCTTAATGATTCCTCTGACAGTAGATATGGGCAGGGGGCAGGCGAGCGGCTATTTTCTTGTAGCCATTGCCTGACTTGTGAAGGTCGACACACATCTGCCTTACTTGAATGGTGTGTTCCTTTGTCTTTCCCATGTTGAAGATTGGATAAAAGAAATGGCCTCTGTGTCATGTCATATTTATACCCCAGGGAAACAGGAAGTGATGAATTACTAATTAAATGTTCTTAGATACTCTGATTAACTTTGTAAACTACTGTAGAAATGACAGAAATACTTTAATTACATTTATTTTCTAGGAATTGTTACGGGTGCCAATAATTGTGGAACAGGTGATTTTATGAAAAATAATAATTTTTTAGTCAGGGATTTTTTTTTCATTTAAAATTCACTTGAGTTGAAGGTTACATTTTTCAACAATTTTCAGTGTGAGAGTATGCTTCTGCAATAAAAATTGAATTTATTTTAAGGCTTTTAATACATCTTAACCAATAATTATGGAAGACGCTGTAAGTCCAAGTCAGCTCAACCTCAGAATCCAGAAACAATTTCGGTGTCGCTTTCCGTCATTTTGATCGATATTCTTTGAGTGATGATGAATGAAAATGAAATGGGTTGCAATGCATACACAGCTGTCACCATGTGCAAGCAATAGTAAACAAAGGTTGTTGGTAGAAAATGATGTCATTTGCTTCGAGGAGCCAAACTACAGAGACGATAGTCGAACATTTCCATATTTGGGTACGATTGGACAGAGCAGATTTCTTTTCATGTCTGGAATTTCCTCTGATGTTTAATACAAAGCAGTGGCATCTCTGGAAGTGATAATTGGTGGGGCCCGTAGCATGCCTTTATGTCAATAATTTTTCCTGGCTTGTACTCAGTTATTTTCCGTTATTAACATGTTTTCCAATTTTGACAATAATCCTCTGGCAATCGAAGTGACGGTTTCTCTCTCCATGCGATCTATTGACGACTGAATAATGGGATAAATTCAGATCAGAAAAATTATTTAGGCCACTCAAAAATTGTTCAACGCTTTATGAAAGACAAACTGCTCTCAAAAGTCTGCGCTACCTTTTCCACACATCAGTGATTTAACTGTCGCTTAATGATCTTTTTGTTTAAATAAAATAAAAGTCTATTTGAAACGTCGGTGTGCAATTCTGAGTAACGCTGATTTAAATGCACGAAATCACGCGTCCAGATTAATGATTGTCGCCGTACCGAAATGTATCGTATCGTATCGGCGTGTTCTCGGAGTGAATCTATTGCTCAGTCCCTCAAGGAAGTTTCATGTCGCGATTGCAACTATTAAAGCAAATTCAACCAATCCACGCAAACTTCTTGCGGACAAAAAAATAAACCGCCAAGACATTGTAACTTTCATTGTCACTTTTTGAAAAAATTACCGCAAAAAAATAAAAACAAAGAATAAAAAAGCCAGGAAAATCCTGGAAGGATGGTTTGTCAATTATGCAAATGATTGCGTGCAAGTCAGGGTTAGTTAGTGTTTTAAAGGGGAGCTCTGAGCCCCATCAATCTTTAGTCCTAGAGACGCCCCTGACAAAGACTATTCCGTAATACAGAAAGAAATATGATCGCGGAAATTTTGGTGACCTCACTTGCCAGTCATATCAAACCGTAATGTGGTAGTGTCAGGATAAAACTTGACTGAGGTACAAAATGTTACGTGCAGGATTAGAGGGAGACCCCAAGCACAGAGTAGCAGGCAAAACGACTGATTTAACATTCACTGTACAAAGTTTGCAAAAGGCACACAAGCACACAATGACAATGGGAAATACAAAATTCAAAATGGAAAAAGGCTTACACACTCCAGAAAGACAGAATATAGCAAAGCCCAAATAGGTAGTAAAACATACAGAGCGCTGAATTAAAGTTAAATTAAGGAGGGAAATTTTGATGCGCGAAAGCGCAGGCTCTCAAAAAGACAATTTAGTCTCCCAGAAGGGTGAGAACCAAAGAAGCACAGAGAGGGAAGTGAATGGTCTGACCCACAAAGGACCACCAAAGAAATCAAAAACTAAATAGTGAGGTAAGGTGAGAAATGAAGCAATGAGGGGCTGAACTAATAATTGAATGATTGGCGCAAGTGGCGGGAAACTAAGTTGACAGGCAACACTGACGAGCTTCAGCTGGTGCTCGTCACAGAAAATAATTACAGCTGAGATTTTTAATGCATTTTTAAAGCTAATTAGCCATTTAGTTCCTAATGCCTGAGTAGAACCAGTAGTAAACAAAACCAAAACAAAATTTACATGAGTAAAAAACTATATACATGTAAGGTGTTGGGCTAGTCACTGTGCAAATTCTGTGATATTCAATTGCTCTTAATCTGGGATCATCAAAGCTGGTCCTCCAATCCAAATCCAGGCCTGGTTTTCTTTTAGCCAATTACCTGAATAATTAATGCTTCTGATTTGCCAGACTGTCTATACATCTGACTTCCGTGTCATAACAAGGATGTAGTACGTACTGAAGTGCTGACAGAGGTGATCGCTGAACAAAGTTAATATACAGAAAGGTCAACGCAGACTGGAAAACACAATACATAAACTGCAAAACAGCCGACCTGACAGCAAAGACTAAAGCAAAGCGAGAACACACATACACACAGACTGACGCAGAACAGGTGGAAAAGACTCGAGGAATGCTCCGTGGGTTGCCCCAAGAATGAAACAGTGAGGAAACAATGATAGAATTACAGGAACTAGTGAAGGCACACAGGGGAAGAGAAGACACCAACCAAAACTTCAAAAAACAGGGAAAACAAGACATGGGACAGAAACCAGAACTGAATCCTAACATTCCAGGTGAGGGGAGGGTGGAAAACCAGCAGGGCTCAGACCTGGGGGACTGTGGCCATGATGATCTCTGCTCTGATATATAACTGGCTGAATGATTAACATGTGGCAGAGAGAAAATCTGACTTCAGCGCCTTTTATTTGAATCTGTGATTCAATTAGGGCCCATCTCCAAACATTTTCAAAATTCAAGCTTTGTGCTCTTTTTGTGACAAGGTTTTTGATTGCGTGCAGGAAGGTCCCAACTCCAACGAGTAGATGCAGTTATTTTTAATTAATTTTAGGCAGTTTAAGAGTTCGTGTGAGTTCAAGATGGACTGACATAAAGGAGTTGGGCCCCAGTTGCAAGAAGTTCTGCCTTGGCCTATAGGTGGCAGCTGCAGCTAGAAGTGCGACATCTTACAACTATTTTT
Source organism: Gymnothorax reevesii (assembly GCA_029721435.1). Taxonomy (NCBI): domain Eukaryota; kingdom Metazoa; phylum Chordata; class Actinopteri; order Anguilliformes; family Muraenidae; genus Gymnothorax; species Gymnothorax reevesii. The sequence goes on along the minus strand of CM056575.1, from coordinate 129,281,720 downwards.
GGTGTTATACCTTTATGTTTCAGCTACAGTGGTATCAAAAAGATAATACAACATACCACTTGGCTTGCCTTACAACTTCAGGGACCAGAGACTTTTTGAGTCTTTGCTCTGAAAATCGTAGTCATCTCAGACTGAAAAAATGATTGTTTCATGTTTCATTCAAGCTAAACTGGCCTATTGGCCAAGAGTAGACAAACTGCTCAGAACAATGGAAAATTGGTCGAAATGATCTCTTTCTGGGATTCTGTGACACAAAAACTCTCCTCTATTTTGGTCCGCAGAATCCTTTCATCCGCACAGCTCTGTCTACAAGGAGACACTTCAGTCACCAATATACCTAACAAACACAAGAACAGTCTGCTCATGTCTTTACAGCTGCCAAGACAGCAATTCTCTCAAACTGGAAATCGAAAACCTCAATAAATATTTACCACTGGACTAATCTACTTTCAGAATACAAACTATGGAAAAACTCACCACTTACAATAACAGCCAAATGACAGTTTACTACAGAAAGATGGTCCCCATTCTTGTCCGCAATGGGACTGACCTAGCACCGGCACATTCACACATCGACACACATATGCACACAGAAATCACAAATGTGCTCACACGCATACATAAAGACACGCCACAATTGCACCTTAGCGTGCAATTACCCACATGCACTTCTACACGTTTATATAGACATCAACAATCCTACACACACACATGCTGAATTGTTGGTAAAACAGATACAAACTCACACATAGGCACATCTGGTCTTTTCTCACTCTCACACATATACTCATGCTCTCACACACAGACACTCGGTTTTGTTTGTGGGGGTGTAGTGGTGGAAAGGCCAAAAAAAAAGAGAGAAATTGGTCGGAATTACATACATTAGTCATTGATGTGTCAGAACCGTCTTGCGAATCCCTATCGCTCCTCCTCCGATCCAGAAACCTGTGAGTCTTTTAGATGTATTGTCTTCTTTAATTGTTCAGCGTTTTGGGTTCATCTCCCTCCCATAGTTATGAATCTGTGTGTCTCTTTTATCTCTATAAGCCTTACAGAGTGCGTAGAGATGCCGGATTGCCCCTGCCTAATTGAAGCACCCATTACTAAAACCCCATAAGTCACACTTGACTTGACTTGTGGGGTTTTGGTAATCAGTGCCTCAATTGCTCTTAAGCACCCAGTCAATATCTTCCTAGTCAAGAGTTCATTGTCTTTGGAAATTATCGTAACCTTTAATGATAGTTATATATGGAAATCCTCTTGTTAGTCTTATTAATAGGGACAAGCTCCCAAGCCCAATTTCCGGTCTCCAAATTTGAGACCACGTTATTATTAACCTGTCTCTTTGGTCTGTTCCTCTGTTTATTAGTAATACATCGCAAGTCATCAGTGGTTTCCAGGATTGGGAAAGTGTTCCTGCTAAAGTTTCCAAACTGCCATCTGACAGTTTTGCTCAGGTAGGGGTGATCGCAATCTGGCTTCTGCCCCGGGACACCACAGGCCAGGTGTGGACATGCCATTCATCCAAGTGCATTGCCAACTCTGAACTGAACTGTTTCTATAAGTACTGTGGAGTTCTGGAAGTCCCACTCAAGCCGCGCCACTGCCTGGAAGTTCAAGCTACACCAAAACAGTTAATCAGTCTCGGAATATTAATCAATTTCCAAACTCTGGCTGACTCTACATGCAGGGAATCCCAGTCACTTTATGACACTTACGGCTTGTCAGACCGAGTCCAGAATGGAATAGCCACCTGTATCCTTCCCTCATACCTGGACAGTCTCTGCAACTGGTGCTCAGAATAGCTGCAGGAGAGATGTCTGGATCAGTGGGCAAGGTTACAGGCACCTTCCACGACCAAGAGCCTCCTCCCTCCTGGCTCCCCCAGTGCCCATAGTTGTTTATAAGGTCCAGCTTTATAAGTTGCTCCAAGAGGAATGGCCATGCTAAAGTAAACGGAAACCTATGCTTGTATTGTTGAAATACCTTCCACGCCATTGCTGAATTCCCTGTTTGCAAAACTCACGCTACATCTGTGAGAAAGTAGTTGTCTGGAGTTGCCATCTCATGTTTTTGACCACTGCTACTCATTCACTTGAACTAGCAGGGTTGCCTCGTCTCAGCCAGGGCCTTAGGAGATTTTTGTGTAACGTCAGACACTTTTATTACTATAATGTTACAAATCTTGCTCGTATCAGCTCAAATTTCATTTCCTAACAGGGACAATTGATAAGAGTGTGCATACCAAAAAGCAAGTTCCTAAGTTAAAAAGTTTTGGAAATATGGCAAAATGAAAATTTGGAGATGGTCGATATTTTAAGTTTTTTTGCGAACACTATCTTAACTTTGGTGTAGCACACTAGATCTGCATCATACACTCATTATTATCCCTGTGGATGTAATTCAGGATGTGTAGTGACTCACACAACCATCATTTTGCACACTTTCAACACCTGAATGGCGTAGTACACCCTCAACTTCGGTGCTAAAAATCTTATAAAAGTGTCTGACGTTATACATTTCATAGGACCTAGGAATACCACTGATTTTATCACCAAAGATGTCCAGAACGTCTCCAAACTCAGTACACATGTACAAAACAGGTTGCATGTTTCTTTTAAAGTCACAAATGATGCCACCTAAAATTCTTTAAAAAAAAAAAAAAGTATGTGGTATTGAGTAGCATTTGATAATAGTACCATAGAGGCATCTAAGGTTTAAAAAATGGCCTGCTGGCCTGAAGGCCTTCTGTCCCCCGTCGCAGAAGTGACCAGAAACATGTGGCAAAAACTGTTTTGATGGTTGAAAATAATGTGGTGCACTGTACCACTAATAATGTGAAGTACAATGACACTGTAGCTCATTAGTCATTGGTTGAACAGAGAGATGGATGAGGGATGGATCATTGTGACATGAGCTAAATATAACCATGAGTTATGAGAGAGATTACAATTTTCATGACTTGTGGATGATGGACGCATCGCCAAGGCACAGTTTTGTGCCCATGGCTGAGATCAACCTAACAAGCCAATAAGAATGTCATATGAATTAGGTGAGCCTCCATCAAAGCTGTCAAAAGTTATTGCGAGTACAGTGCTCCTCATATCTTTTTGCTCAGTGACCTATTAAACTAGGTCAAGGTCACTCATCATTCAACTTGAGCAAGGCCTTCATGAGAGGCATATGTGGTGTGAATTTGGTGATCCTCCGTCAAAGCTGTCAAAAGTTATTGCGAGTAAAGTGTTCTTCACATGTTTTTGCTCAGTGACCTTGAAAACTAGGTCAAGGTCAATCATCATTGAACTTGAGCAAGGCCTTCATTAGAGGCATATGTGGTGTGAATTTGGTGATCCTTCATCAAAGCTGTCAAAAGTTATTGCGAGTACACTGTTCCCGGATGAACAGACGCACGGACGGACGGACGGACGGACGAACAGCATTTCTAGGTCCCCCGTTCCGCGGGGCGACAGGGGACAAAAATATGGAGAGGCTACTTCAAGGCTAAGAGGTATTTCTAATAGAAAAACTGATTATGTAACGTCAGACACTTTTATAATTTTTCATAATTATATACACAGCAGTGACATACAGTATGAGTACACCCCTCGAATTTTAACAGGTAATTTGTCATATCATTTCAGGGGACAATGTTATAGAAATGAAACGAATATATTCTAGAGCAGTCATTTTATTATATGTGTAGCAGTGTAGATTTACTGCACTGTCCAAATAACTGAACAAACAGTCATTTTTTCCAAAATGGGTGGCGACAAAAGTGAGTACACACCCCACTTGGTAATGGTCAACCAAGCAATGAAACGCATCATTATTGATCATGTTCATGCTTTTGTCTACTCAACTGGGCCTTATGAGGTTGTGTAAAGTGTTGAAGGTTTAAATTGTGGTGCTTAAGGTGCAATGCTCTCATTTTGTTCACTGGATGGTCAAAATTTCACCTCGTGGGAAAGAACTCTCTAATGATCTGAAAAAGAGAATTGTTGCTCTCCATATCGATGGTCTAAGCTACAAAAAGATCTGTGAAACCTTGAAACTGAGCTACATCACAGTGGCCTTGGTTATCCAGCGGTTTTTCCAAGATGGGTTCTGCTCGGAACAGACCTTGTCAGGGTGGACCAAAGAGATTGAGTCCTCGTGCTCTGCGTCAGGTGGACAAGTTGGCTTCAGAAAACAGACACAGGAGTGCTGGCAGCATTGCTAATGAGGTTGCAGCAGGGGGAAAACGGCCTGTCAGTGGTCAGACCATACATCATGCACTGCACTGAGTCGGTCTGCATGGTCGTCGGCTAAGACAGAAGACTCTTCTGAAGCTAGCCCAAAAGAAAGTCCTAAAACAGCTTGCTGAAGACAGCCATGCAAGAATATGAACTTCTGGAACCATGTTCTGTGGTCTCACGAGACAAAGATAAACTTGTACGGCTCAAATGGTGTCCAGCATGTGTGGTGGCGCCCTGGTAAGGAGTACCAAGACAAGTGTGTACTGCCTACAGTCAAATATGGTGGCGGCAGCATCATGGTCTGGGGCTGCATGAGTGCTTCTGGTCCTGGGGAGCTGCGCTTTATTAATGGAATAATGGATTCCAACATGTACTGTGACATTCTGAAGCAGAGCATGATGCCCTCCCTTTGGAAACTGGGCCACTCGGCAGCTTTCCGACATGATAAAGACCTCCATGGTGACAACTGCCTTCCTGAAGAAGCTCAAGGTGAAGGTGATGGCGTGGCCAAATATATCTCCCGACCTGAATCCCATTGAGCACCTGTGGGGCATCCTCAAGACGAGGTGGCGAAGCAGCAGGTGTCCAACATTCACCAGATCCCTGACGTTGTCATGGAGGAGTGGAGGAGGATCCCAGCAACAACCTGTGCAGAGCTGGTGAATTCCATGCCTAGGAGAATCAAGGTAGTGCTGGACAACAATGGTGGTCACACTAAATATTGACACAATGGACACAATTTGGCAAGTTGACGGTGAAGTGTACTCACTTTTGTTGCCACCCATTTTGGAAATAGTGACTGTTTGTTCAGTCATTTGGGCAGAGCAGTAAATTTGCACTGCTACACATATTTCACAATGATTACTCTAGAATATATTCAGGTTTCATTTCTTTAACATTGTCTCTTAAAAAGATATAATAAATTAATTGTCGAATTGTGAGGGGTGTACTCACTTTTGTGAGATACTGTATTTTGGATATGTACAGTTATATGAGCAGAAATCTTAATAAAATAGAAACGATGTAACGTCTGACACTTTTATTACCTATGCCTCTGTGATCAACTACAGGAGGTATATAACTTGTCTAAAACATAAACAAGGTGCCTCTGATGACTGCGCATGCGCAAGGGATCGAGACCACTTCCGCCGGTTAATCTACGGCGTCTCAAAGTTTCGCACCTCGATAGAGCGAATAAAAGTGTCTGACGTTACATCGAGCGAAGTACATGCACAGGGACCTAACGGAAGCAAGTATCGATACAACAACTGGTCAGATTTGTTAAAAATAATCATAAATATGAGCCAGGGTGCAAAAACCACAGAAAAACTGTAAAGAATACTCAGGAGCAGGCCAAACGTTGATGCAACATCGACACTTTTATCCAGTTTAAAATTGTGTTTTGAGCATGTTGGTGAATGACAGTAGACCCAAAATCTTTACCCCAACATACTAGCCCTAGGCAATGGCCAAAGTGAAGGTGATAGTTATAATCTGCCTGTATTGGTTGTACAGTACATGATTGGTTAAAATAAAAGTGTCTGACGCTGCAGTCGAAGAGTTGGAATGCAAAACCCAGAAAGTCCACTCAACCTCTTTTGTTTCCTGGCCCCTCCCCTAGGGAACCAGGTTAAGCAATGATCATGTGTGTGTGTGTGTGTGTGTGTGTGTGTGTGTTTCTGTCAGTCTGTCTGTCAGCCCGTGGCTGGGGCCAGGTCTGCTATCTCTGATTGCCTTGTTTTATATTGCGTTTTTTTACTCAGCATAATATGCAGTAGCTGCAAATTGGGGCACGTGACCAATATGTAGCGGCAGTATGACTTGGTAGCACTGAAAAATTTAGTTGGAATTTTAGCAAGAAAATGTTACTATTGGTGTAAAATTTTGACTAACTTGTACATAGGTGGATATAGATCCTTGATAATCACTGGATATTAGTAAAATATCCATAGACATAGTCAATAACTGGATTTTTTTAAAAACAGTCGTTTGTGTTTTACGTGTTGGTTCTCATGATGCCGAGGTCACGCAACAAACCCGGCCGTAAATCAAGCGATACGATCCCATTGTCGCCTGTTGTGGCCCCGATTGTGGAGGATATACCAGAGGGCATGAACGCCCGGGTGTGGGAGATCGTGACTGCACTATCACAGACGGTGCAAGATTTAACCAGCGAGGTCAGATATGTCAAGGACACCATGAAGCTGTTAAAGAACCAGTTACACCGCGAGGAGAGGCGTAACACTAAGTTGGGAGAAGAACTTGCCGAGGTTAAAGCTCATTCTATGGGCGATAACTTAATCTTATCGTGCGGTCATCCAGACTACCTTGAACCCCAAGGAGAAGACTGTGTGGCACTGGTGAGAGAGCTCTTGATTAACGCGATGGGGAATCACGATGCAAAGGAATTTTTTATTCCCGTGGTGCATCGACTAGGATCCCGGGGAAGAGGGACTCGTTCACGCCAGATAATTGCACGAATACTCGTAGCAAAGCAGAGGGGGGAAATCCTGGCAAATACGGTACGTCTGAAGGGCAACCAACACTTCGCGTCCAGACAATTGCCCCCGGAGCTTCGGGAGAGGCAGCAGTTCGCGTTGGACAAGTATCACAAGGCAAAACGGATAAGGCGAACAATGCAAAGATGGTTCGGGAAAAACTAATTATAAAGGGACTGGTTCAATCACAGTTTTTCGCACAAAAACTGCCCCTCAGCGCCGACGAGCCCCCCGAGATTTGTGTTGCCAAGGGTTCCATTGTGGACGAGGCCGAGAGTAAGTTCGCTGGCTTCGCTGCCCATGTGGAATCCCTACAAGATGTCAGGACTCTCCGGGATCAGTTGCTGAGGCGCCCGGCAGAAGCGACCACCTCTGACATCATCTATGCTTACCGGATCAAGGTGAAGAAAGGTATGAAAGAGAACTTTGACTCTGATTTAGATTGTGGTGTTGGACTTGAGCTGCTGAGGTGGGTGAGAAAATAGAAACTGATGAACTGTTTTTGTTTTGCGACTAGAGCCTGTTCTCTGGTTATATGCATATCGGGAACAAGCGTTTCGAGATTGTGAACAGGCTGTGTGGAGAAGTGGTAAGCTCTTTATTAGTCCGTTAGTGTCTGTGTATAGGATTCATGAATTCATGTTTCGAGTATAAAATTCAAATTCTTCCTATGTCTAATAGGAACGTTAATATTTTCTACTTGAGCTATCAAGCAATCAAATGTATGAAGCTACTTGGTGTATAAATGGCGTGTTTACACTGGTGTAGTCACCTACTTTGTGTGAATCCTTCAAGGTGTGATAATGATTTGAGTGTTTTTTTGTCTGTTTTTGTCCTTGTGTGCTAGTCCTGTGTTCTCATTAGTTGTGGTCATGGCTGGTATTTATTTAGTTGGCTTGGTGAAAAGATGGTGCTGGATTTAGATATAGTTCATGAAATTCATAATGCTGTGGATATCTCTATTCAGGTAGGAAGTCAAATGGATTTACAGATCAGAAATAATTCAGTATCAAGTAGATATTTGTCATTAGAGGGCGATAAATGCACTTTAAAATCATGTGGTGATTATTTATATTCCACGCTTCATTTGAATATTCACAGCTTGGCTGACAAATATGAACGGCTGAAAATGTTATTATCGCAATTGATGGCGAAAAAAGTTAATGTAGATTAACATTGTGTGAAACTGTCTTAAATGAACAAAATCAGTCATGTTTCGAATTGCCTGGCTATAATTTTTCTTTGTAGAAATCGCAAAGGTAAATCAAGGGGTGGAGTGGCTTTGTATGTGAAAAATTCTCACATTTCAAGAGAGAGATCAGAGCTTGGCATACATTGTGAAGGGGAATTTGAGTCCACCTTTGTAGAAGTCCAGTCACAGACTCTAAATAAGAAAGTTATGGTTGGAGAAATATATCGAGTTCCTAACACCAATGAAAAACTATCAATTGAAAGGTATGAGCAAACGATAGAACAGGTCAAGTCGTTTGGGAGCAATAACATAATAATGGGTACCAATCAGAACTTTGACTTATCAAAGATGGACTCGCAGGTTAATTCTAAACTTCTTCTTGACACCTTTGTCTCCAATAACATATTCCCTACAATTACCCGCATTACTTCTTGTAGAGCTACTCTCATTGATAATATTTATGGAAATGAGGCCTCAACTGAGTATTTGTTTTCGGCTGTCCTGATATATGATTTATCTGACCACCTTCCAATATTGGCCCTGTCTAGAAGGAAAAATGGTCCATGTCAACCTAATAAACCCCTGACATTCAAGTTTAGAAATCTTTGTGAAAGCACAATTTCCCAGTTAAAAGAGAATCTGAGCACCACTGACTGGTCCTTCTTGCCGACTCTTCCGATTGATCAGGCTTACGAATCTGTTGTTCAGTGTATTAACTGCCTTCTTAACAAGTATACACCAGAGAAAACTCAATTTGTCCGAAGGCATGCAGTTATTAAACAACCATGGATGACATCTAGGATGATGAAATCATCTAAAACCAAAGATAAATTATTTAGACTTCAGCTTGGGAAAAATAAAACTCACCAATCCCACATTAAATTTATTAGGTACAGAAATATATTCAATAAATTAAAAACGCGTATCAAAAGATTTGTATTTTAAAGAAAAACTACAAGAATATAGAAACGATTTAAAAAAGACTTGGCCCATTGTGAATACTCTTATTGGTAGAAAAACTAAAAATTCGGACATATCAGAGGTATTTAAAATCGAGGGCAGAACTTCAACCAACAAACATGAAATTGCCAATGAATTTTGTTACTACTTCACAAAAATTGGCTCAAAATGTGCCATGAAAATTGGCGATTCCTTCAACACAGTTCCTGACTATCTTGGCAAAACTAAGGGCATACAATGCTCTTTGTTTTTCAATCCAACCAATCCAGTTGAAGTTTTTGATGTTATTACGGCATTCAAGCCAAAGAAAAGCACTGGTAATGATAACATTAGTATGTGGCTGGTAAAGAAACTAGCTCACTAACTATCTGTGCCCTTGTCTATCATTTGTAATTTGTCTATGGTTGAAAGTCATGTTCCTGACAGGATGATAGTGGCCAAAATAGTGCCAATTTATAAAAAATCAAAAGATCCACATGATTTTACTAATTATCGACTGGTATCACTTCTTCCAAGTTTATCAAAAATACTTGAGAAAATAATTAATAAGCGATTGTATAACTTTATCTTATGTAACCAAGTGCTCTACAATAGTCAATTCGGATTCGTCCTGGTCATTCAACAGAACTGGCTATATTACAGTTTGTTTCTGAAACCATTAAATCTTTGGAAAAATTTTTTTAACGCTAGCAGTGTTTCTGGACTTGTCAAAGGCGTTTGATACTTTAGATCATTCAATTTTACTCAAAAAACCAAGCCATTATGGTGTAAGACAGGTTGCACTGGAGTGGTTACGAAGTTATTTGAGTAAGAGAGCACAATTTGTTCAATATAATGGTACTTGCTCAGAATTGATGAAAATCACTTGTGGGGTACTGCAAGGCTCTGTACTTGGACCACTTTTATTTATTTAGTATATAAATGATCTTCCCGATATCTTAAACCGAACAAAGTGCATAATGTTTGCTGATGACACCTCAATTTACTGGTCATCTAACAATCAAAAGGAGCTGTATGACGTGCTTAATGTTGAGCTCTCTGTTATATCTGACTGGTTTAGAGCCAACAAATTATCAGTGAATTTGGGTAAAACAAACTACATGCTGTTTCGAAAAACTAACTCTGCTCAGACTCTGGAGGAACAGATTTTTCTTGATGGAAATCCTATCAATTTCGTAAAATCGGCCCGCTTTCTCGACATAATTATTGATGAACATTAAAAATGGCACAAGCATATTGAGCTCTGCCACAAGAAAATTTAAAGTGGCATGTATGCTATGAATATGGGTAAAAATTCACTTTCAATAGCAAACAGGAAAATGCTTTATTTTAGTCTTATTAATCCTTATTTGCTCTATGACATTATAATCTGGGGAATGGCTCATAAGAAATAAATGAAATCTTTAATAACATTGCAGAAAAAAGCCATAAGGATTATTACTGGAGATAAATATAATGAAACAACAGCACCGCTCTATAAAGGCCTCAGTATACTCAGACTTGACGATATATACCAGTTGGCTATGGTCAAAGTTCTCTTTTTATTTAATCAATCCCTTTTATCGAAGCCATTATTATCATTATTTACCTATAATCATGAAGTTTACGTGCATAATACTCGTCAGCGTAATGATGTTCATCATGGACCAATTTGTGGGGGGCTGATTCACCACAGTTTCCTCCACAGGGGCCCCAATCTCTGGTCGACACTTCCGCAGCTTATCAAAGACGCACACTCATTGCCATCATTTGCAAGGCGAATTAAAAATCATTATCTTAAAAACTACTAAATATCATTATTTTTCCACACATGTTTATATATGTCTATTGGCCAGCCATGCCATGGTTTTTATGCATTTATGAGTCTTTCGGATATGTAATCGTGTTTATGCATGAGTCTGTGCCTGTCTGTGTGTGTGTTAGTGCGTGTGTCTGTGAGTGTGTGTGTGTTGAGTGGGTGTGCATATGCATGCGTGTGTGTGTTAGTGTACATTTTGTGCGTGTGTGTGTTGGGCAACCCCACCTCCAAATTGTTGTTTATTTGTGATATTTAGCTTCTGCTTTGGAGGGGACAGACTGAGGTCTTTGGGGGTGTCCTCGGGTCTACTCTATGTATTATACATTTCTGCATGCGAGTTTTAATGTATTTTTTACACCCGAAATAAAATTTTCTATCTATTATCTATCTTACAACACGTACTTATTTCTGATTCAGGCCATGGCACACCAGAAGAAAGACTCCACCAACGGTTCAACTTAATGAGTCTTGGAGCCAACACTCCAGGGCACATGAGAAATAAGTTTGGGGTGTACTAAAAGTGCCACTGTGGTTATTACACACACCCAAATATTAAATAAAAAAAAAAAACATCCCAAAAACAGGTTTTTGAAGCATTTTTCATCTTTGAAGGCCCACATCTCAGGGAATACCCATGGGATTCACACAAACTTACACTTTTCTGAAAGCGCTAACTGTCCTGTATTGAATGAGACAAGATAGGCCCGATTCATTATTATTCTGTAGCTCTGAAAAGTTGGGAAGGCTGGGTAAAGGCCAAATGGACGCTATTGAAAAACTGACCCAAATATGTCACTATGTCAGAGTAAATGAAGATGGAATACAGAATAAATGAAAGATCTGATTTGCGCCCAACAAAGTTGTGAACTCATTTAGTTGCAGTCTGAAACCACAAAAAAAATATTACTGCACAGAATCTCATCATTATGTGTGCCAAAGTTTATTCTAATCAAGTAAATCAGAACAAAATTAAGGAGGAATGTCAATATGGCTTCACCAAAGTGGCAGTTCAGGTACCTTGTCTGCCATTTCAGATCTCTTTCTAACCAAACTATAAAACTCATTTAATTAATTTATATGTCACTACATGCATACATTCCATCCAAATATAACCAAATAAAAAAAAAAAATTAATATTTTTTATTATTATTTCTATTACATTCTGTGTCCATGTTTTCCCCTAACCCTACTGTCTCTAGTTTTGGTTCTTGTCTGTCTGTGCTGGGCCTGTTGTTCGCTGGCTTCCCTTGCAGTCACTCACGCAATCAACACTCTTTTCATTATCCAATTACTGACTCCTCCCACTCACACCACATCCTACTCTATTACTCAGTTACTGATTCCAGCCTCTGCCCTGCTTGCACTCCCACCATTATACTGACTGACACACCTCACCTGCTTCTTCCCCTTTATAACCCTGCTTTGCCCTCTGTTGTGTGCCATTTTGTTTTAGGTTCTGTTGAAGAAAGTCATGTGAATTCTGCTGCTCAACCTTGGCTAAGTTTTTTTTTTGTTTTGTCCGCTCAGCTCCTTCCCTGCCCAGCTCCTGCCGGCCCGCCCACCCTGACCTGCTCTGGTCCAGCCTCATTCCCTGCCTGCTCCTCCATCCAGCTCTGGACTCATCTGCCTTGCTGAGACTTTTGTTATTGTTTAATAAACTCTCTACAAGCTTTTCTGCATATCTGCCTCTGAGTTAAGCTTTTATGGTCAAGCCTCCTTAGACTGAGACAATTTCTGCCAGTCCTGTAATATTTTCCCATTCAAAGAAAATACATATAAAGAAAAGTTTTACTTCACTGAAGCAGATGTATTTGAAAAATAAATAAATTAATTAAACAAGCAAATAAAAAAACTTATAAATACAAAGATAGAAAGAACAAGAACCCCAGAAATTATTTAGGCAAGAATAATGCTTTTACTCCCTCAGTAAAGTCATGCTGGGATTAGAACCCTGCTTTCTGAAGTGAAAGCCCCTCACTTTAATGACTAGGCCGCACCAGCTGATAAATTACTTTCTGTCGAATTTCCGATATGAAGAGCGAGTCTAGTAAACACGTCATGCATCCCAGTTTAGTGTTTGTACTGCTGCCAGTCTTAGTGCTTGTGCTTAATGGCGCAAATATTCTCTGTCAGAAAAGACTTTGAAAACGACTGTTGAATATTTTGCAGATAATCATACCAAAAATACTGCAAACCAACCAGTTATGCGTTAACAAACACAATTCCGAAATAGGTGGGATGAAGCGTAAATAGTAAATAAAATCAAAATGCAATGACTTTCAGATCACATGAGCCTAAATGTTATATATATTGTATATTACACAGTTAACAACTGTATAAATGAGACTAAGAAATGCTTAGGTCAGTTCCTATGTAGCCTAAAATCCCACATCGTTGCGCCTAAGCTAGGGTGGATAGCAAATTTAACTCCAAGAATCTTTCTTAATCTTTTTTTAAGAACCATTATTTGACATTCTCAGACCATGCCAATTTAATTGCATAAAGCATAAAACTCAACATTTTCTTTATTAAATACATCTTTGGAGCCTTGTTCTTAAATCTCCAATTCAGTGTCCATTTGAACTTCTTCAAAACCTGCGTGCCCGTAAGATACTCACGTCCAGTTGCCGACTGTCACGGAAGGTGAAATGGCCCCGCTGGAAACAATGCACTAGCTGCATGTTAAATAAGGTCCCATGCAAAAGGACAGGAGTAGGTTAATTATCTAGCTAGCCAGATAGGAACATGGCTGGCTAAGGTAATGTTAATTGATTTTCCTCAGGTGTTCTATTGCTGCACGTTGCACAAGGGGACAAAAATAGGAATTTACTATTTTCATGATTATATAATGTCATTATAAACATTAACGTATTGAAAGCTTAAGAATGTTATTTCCCACGACAGAAGTATTTGTCTTTACTGTAATTTATTGTTCTAAAACATTGATCCACTTGTTAAGTGTGTTGTGTGGTTTGTAACTTACGTTCATCTACCACTCATGCATATTTTTCTTTTTGATTGCCACTGATCATATTGCCACAGAGTTTGAAAGGATCCATACCGCACATAGGCTTGGATGCAATTGAATTTCCAGTGTTTCTCAAGGCCATTCTCAAGGTCACTCCGAGAAATTGTTCATTTTGACACGATTTCACAGTTTGTGGCAAGGGACAAAGACACGTTAGTGTCAAATACTTGTTCACACTGAAAATAGCGTCTCTTTCTGAGTGAAGGTTGAGTGTAGGGAACACCTCCCTTGAGCCGCACTAACTTGCCCCCGTATTTATGTGTCAGGGCTTTCCTGTGGTTACAAACATTAGAACCTCTGGATCATTTACAGCCATGTGCTCGACACAATTACAAATACGCAAATTTTAAATTTAATGATGAAAACGATGCCGGTAACTTGCTGACTGACCTCCTGGCTTCAGTGGTTACGGAATGCACTGTGGTGAACTAGAGGTTAGCATCTGTGTACCCATCAGTGGCAAGTGGTGAACTGGCAATAGGGGAAGATCAAAACTATCCCATTAAAAATAATGATTGGACATGACCTGTTTTCAATCATTAAATAGAATTTTATTTACTTGAACTCCTAAGGATCATCATGTTTTATCAGATCTGCTTCTTAAGTTAGAGTGAGCACTGATAATTATTTCCCCGTTTTAAATGCATTATATTACCATTGCAGAAACTCCGAATACTCTCAACATTGTCAGGTGTGGCCAGTTTTCATTAATGACGCGTATCTGTCAACTCTCACGCATTTGAATTTCTCTCTCTTTTCTTTACTCATGGGTTGGAAAATTCTGCGCTCACCTGGCTCATGGGGTGCGTGTGGATGGGTCTGCGAGGCTCATGTAGCTGTAAGTCACGAGATTCCATTCTTTTCTACATTCTTAATCGCTGAATGTAGATGGAAACATTTCGGCACGTTTCACAGCTTGTTGCTTAGTGAGCCTCGCGGGCTGTCCTGCGCCTCTCACGAGCCACTTGACCACAGAATTTATAAAGTCATGCTGATATTTACATCATCATTTTTGTGCGAAAGAAACGCCTCAATTTTGTGAAGCAATGTATAACAACGCTATGAAAAATAAATTTTAATAAACAATTAGTCTGAGAAACTTTCTAATCAAGAAAACTAAACTGCGTCAGGTTTAGGTCATTCAGCACTGAAGGGTGAGGATTGAGCGTCCCCTGCAGCAGCTGGCACACCGCCTGTGGTACCCAGTGCCCACTACTGTCAGTTATGCTCGAGTGGCGTTTGTGAATAGCAACTGGCGAGGAGTGGGACCGCTCCCTCAGTAAATGGTAGGTCGATCTCTCTCTCACACTCCAGTTACATTTCAATCATATTCACTATATGGTGAGTGGAGGGTGAGTGTGAGTGTCGTTTCTGAATACGGGCCATGGTCTCCTGGTCTCTCTGTGTTTACTTAGGCAATATGCTGGCTTTCTCACCAACCCTGGAAGATCATACCTGCTACATCCACATACTTATTCAAAGATTGTTGGAGAATCACCTCTATTTGAAACCAGTAAAATGTTAATTCAGAGCTGTCTTATTGGAGTGTATGGAGTGATCATTGATTAAAAGAGCAGTATGATGAAAAGTTATATCATATTTACATTTTTTATTTCTCCCTTGAAGCCACTGAAAGATGTTCAAAGAAGCTGTATCTTGTGTGAATTGTGGCATGTTTGGGGTCAAGTAGGTGGCATCATTCTAGAAAAGTTGACGTTACTTTATTGTACAGGCTTGCAAGGCCTTGCCTTAGTCTATGCAAGAGATTATATGTGGTTGTGGAAGCAAAAGTGTAGCCTTTTCATGAAGAAGTGCAGGGAAATGTACTGAAATGTACCCTCATACAGTCAATACAACAGACTAAGTTGGGTATCATACTGACAAGAGAAAAAGGAGGGAAAGTGAGTTTTCCGAGGCAAACAGTTTCAGATAATGGTTAACAGTCAATGTGTACACATAAGGACTCTGAAAAATTAATTTAAGTTATTATTCATGATTATTCAAAATGGTAGATTTGGAGACATCTATGGTGACCAATGATAAAAGTTTGTTCTTGTGCTTGGAATAGCATAGATGGATTTGAAATGATGGTCTCATTTTTTCAACAAGATAGTCCAATGATTGTATCATTCAGAGAAAGAAGAACAACCAAGATCATCTGACATAATTGAGCAATATATCAAGCCTGAGTCTGAAGACACTTTTAGATTTCAAATGCTTTTCTATTCACCATATGACATCCTGTGCATGTGTCATCACTTTCAAATACTTGGCAGGATTTGCACACCCAATGCCATCCATAAAAAATAGCAATTAATATTGTTACACATCTGCCAGTGTGAAAAAAATTCTCAATCTGGTGTTAAATTAAAAAAAAAAAAAAAAAAAAAATGTCAGTATGTTTATGAAATCAGGCTACTATGGGAACAGAAATCATTGCTGGCATGCTGGACTCTTCATAGAAGTGCAACACCCAGGCTTTTCTTGTGTATTCAGCAGTTATACCAGATAAGGCATGAACACCTTGTAAATGTGGTTAGGGTATTCCAATAAAAATATTTATTTATTTATAGCCACCGGTACCATGGCAGTATTAAATATAATTCCGCTGTCATATTAATAGACTGCAACTGGCTGTAAACTTAATTGAGTGGGGCAGCCTTTGCTTCAAAAAAAATTTTTAAAGGTAATTATTTGAATTATTGGCAGGCAAGTTACTTACAGCTGCATGAGAAATACAATTTATTAACGGTGTGTTCAAGACATGTTTGTCAAATGAATGCTTTTGCAAGAGTTAGTGTTTAGATACTATATTCTTTAGCCTCTAAAACAGTCGCGTGATCATTACATAGAATTTAAGCAACTTTATTTTATTTTTTAAACTCATTTCTAGATTTATATCTCAGCAGCAAAGCCTTGAACCTTGGTTCAGCAACAGGGGGCAGCATTGAACAGGTATTGTTTATAATCGTTGGCGACTCAAGATCAAAGTATTCATTTCTGCAGGTGAGCGCGATTCAGGATAAAAGTATTCATTTCTACTGGTGTACCAGAATATTTTTTGTGCATGTCGATGAAGCAGAAATCCAAATTGGCAATGGAATGCATTAACTGAATTCATAGTAATAGGGGAGGGGAGTGGACTGCACTGGCTGACTTGCAATGAATGAAAATTCTTTGCAAAGCCACAAGATAAATTGAAATGATAGCCACCTGAAGTTTTTCTCTGCAGCTCTGACCTCTTTCACAGAAGAAAACTGCAAAGAATCTTCGATACCTGCATAATCCACTCCTGGGTCACTGACTGGTAGCATTTATAATGGAACTTCAGAATCTGTATTGAAAGACCAGTTATGGCTTATTCATCCAGGTGAGAAAGTATTCATGGAATTTTGCAACTTAAATTTGAAAGTGGAACCGTCATCTGTGAGAAAGATAGAATGTGCATATTTCACAAATTTGGACAACAGATGTTATCCATAGTATTATAAAGAAAAACAAAGGTCAGACTGTGATGCTCTTGGCGCTATCATTCTTTATGCAGCACATTGATGCATCTTTCCTCACATTAAACTGCCAATCATCCAACCAGCCTACCCTTGGTGAGGATCACAGAAGCCTGTCCCAGCATACAGTCATCAAGAGGCTGGAACCAGAGGTGTAAAGTCCAAGTTCAGAAAGTAAGAATCCTCCTGAGAACTTTATTCCAAGCGTCTGGATTTACTTCTGACAGGAGCCAATATGAGTGATCAGCTCATTCTGTGGGAGGGAGAAAAAACTGGCTGGATTTTTACTTTCTGACCCCTGGATTTTACACCTCTGGCTGGAACACATCGTGGACAGTTTCCTGAAGGAAACCCATGTGAAGTAACATAATCTCAAATTAATCTTCTGCAAAAATTGAAATGGAAACTACAGATTTCCGTTGAGTCCATCCCAGTTCGAGAAACCGTGGGCCTAGTTTTCCTCTATCATATGTGACAAAAGGCAAGGAATATCGCAACCTCTTTCACAATCCATCAGTGTGAGTGATTCCCTTGTGTAAATATAAATACAAGCACGTTTTAACAACAGTCACAATTGGGCATGATAAGAAAAGCTGCGATCAAGAGTCAATACTAATACTACCCCCCCGTCCCGGCCCTCTGGTGTAAGCACAAGTTCACTTTTCTGGGTTTGTTCAGCCATTTGCCCTTATTTTCTGGGCAATACAGAAGTGTTTTATTAACCTCCGCCAGGAGGTATATGTTTTCGGTGCCGTTTGTTTGTTGGTTTGTTTGTGTACAACATAACTCAAAAACTTTTGGCCGGATTTTGACAAAATTTTCAGGGTAGGTGGGTATTAACTCAAGGAAGAGGTGATTAAATTTTGGCATATCTAGGCCAAGGTACTGCTGAGATATACGCCAAAGTTCAAGATTTCAAGTCTTTCCAATGGGCCGGAGTTCCAATCGTCGTGCTTTTGGCTTTGCTGCCCCCTGGCGGAGATTCTGCGCTCTCTGAGTGCTTTAGTATGTATCAGGAAGTTTTTTTTGTTTTTTTTTTTTGGTGCATGTTTGTCGTTTAAAATGAAAACAAATGCAAAGAGAGTGATCACCTACGTATCAAATACCATATTCAGTTTCATGCGATTTCAGTCTCATAGAGGAAGAAATATATCATCTTCTTCAATGACTATCGGTGGTTGGCAAAGCATTTTACATTCTCCATATCATTTGGCTCCAGCGATAAAAACGCACTTTTGAATTATTGAATTTCTACGGAAAACTCCTTAATATAGAGAGCATAATGCCTGACTACTGAAAATATTAATTACAATGCAAAACGATAAGATTTTCTAGGATGGAAGTAGATTTTGACTTGCAGTTAAGTGCATTCACTTACTTCTGAGCTTGCACAGCAATCGTGGCACAGCTCGTTTCAGTGGGCTATTCCTATTCCTTGCATGTTGCATGCTTGTAAAAGTTTTATGCCTCATGATTGTATGATAGACATTACATTACGATAAAACAACCCATAGAATTGCAAATAAAGGCAGAGAAAACCATGTATGAAGGGATCTTTGTTTCACGCTGAAAAAAACTGTCTAAAATACAGCAGAATGCTCATAAAGAAGAAAGTGAATTGAACTGCTCTACACTTGTTCATTGCTCATTTTTTCTTTTTCTCTTTTTTCACATCCAGACATTTTGCCCTCTTATGCTTGTCGATACCATAGCTAGCTGGTTTACTGTTTTCCCCCCAAAATGAATATGTCTCCCTCCAAGAAAAGATGGCGAAGGTTTTGGGCGACGGACACACAAAGGCTTCTATATTCTTGAGTTGTCTCGATTCTCTCTATCTAAGGTCGCTAGCGATAAAAAGAAGCAAGCTCAGTTTTCTAAGTATGAACATCATGACAGAATCAAAGAGAAAGAAGAGGACATTTGCAGAGGAAGATAAGAAGAATGAGAGGAAGTGAGACTGAGCAGGAGGTCAGCCAAGAGCAAATCTTGGACTGGCTTTTAGTCAGAGCTTCAAGACCTGGCCCTCTTACTGTTGGAATAGAAAATAGTATTGGTTGGTTTGCTGTGTCTTGTGTTGTTGCACTTACTTTATGTTTGGCTGTGGTGGCAGAGTTGTTGAATCACAAGTTTTCAATCATAAGCCAAGCCAGCCCATTTCGGTTTAACCACTAGATAAACCTCTGCCTGTAATCAATACTTGACCCCAAGTTTGTGTCATGTTGTGCCAAGGGAATCCAGGCATTGTACATTTAATTCAGTTGACTAGTTGTCATGTGTCCATTAGCATTCCCTACCATTCCTAAATGTTATAGCCTGGTGTTGGCAGCCTAGCAATTGGTTAAACATCTAAAACTTCAGTAGAAAGACAACAGCGGAAGCTTAGCTACATCTCTGCCAATGTTAATTGTATTTATGAAATATTGAGACATAGGCTGTAACCTTATATGTGTCATCCCAATCTCGCAGAGTATTGTAGTTTTTCCACATGCCAAAAGTTAGTAAACCTTAGATCTGTCTCTGGCTGGCAGAAATACAAATAAATACATTCATAGTGTTCGGTCATTCTTGGAAATCTTCCAACAAGCAAGCTTTTAAAGTCTGTAACCTTGCAAACCAGTCTCAGCTAGCTTGAAGCAAATCACACTGTCCCATGGGTATTAAGTGTAATGTAGCCTATATCATGTCGCCAGCAATATTTCATTCAATTCCACGTTCCACATTCAAATGCTTGGAAAACAATGTATATGGGCAGAAAATGTCAGCAGTATTTCAGCTGCACAAAGACTGTGTCATTCTTTTTTGATATTCTTTTATTTACATAGCGTCCATTTCCATAGGTCACCGTAAATAAACCTCTGGAAATTTGTGTAAAATTCTGGCATATTACTTTTTATTGGCTGATATATTTATGGTTCTGACATTATCTTTGCCTATTCAAAATCCTTCACCTCGTCAAGCAATACATGTGTGCCACTTTCCATGAGGGAATGGGGGGCAAAGCATGACTTGAATTTACAACGATGATGTTATGCTCAGAAACTGTAGAGGCACAGTTTCACAAATAATACCAATTCTTACATCATGGGGCTTCTCAAATGGAGGCAGAGTAGGACTGTAGGCAGGCCATTCTAGCACCCACCGGAGCACATGTTCATCAAATACATATTCTTGGTGCTCCATCCATGCACTTGTAATCCTAGCAGAATGTGTTTTGGTATTGTTTTGCTGGAAACTGCAGGGCTGTCCGTGGAACAGACAACATCAAGATGGCAGCATACATTGCTTCAAAATTCATACATACAGTTTCTTTCTGCATTAATGGTGCCCTTGAAATGTGCAAGTCCCCGACACCATGTGCACTGGCACACCCCCATACCATGACATATGCTGGCTTCTGGACGGTGATATGAGTTGTTTTTGTCATCTTTGATCCTGACAGCACGGTGGCTGTTCTTTCCTGCAGGTACTCAAAATGTTGACTCTTCAGACTACAAAATACGCTGCCAATGCATCCAAATGGTGTTGACAGACAAACAGTTGCATGATTGTTCTTATGGCAGTATCGTCTGATGCATTGGAGATTGCAAGCATTCAGAAGAGGTTTTTCACCATTCCCTTAATGCACTAATATTCAATCGTATTCCTTCCATCTTTTAAGTATACTGTGTCCTGCAGTGGGTAAAATGGTGTAGAATCCTTCTGATTTGGCTTAAAAAATGTTATGCACAGAGAAATGGACTTTGAACTCATGCATCTGCTGTCAAATTGATGAGCCTTGACCCATTTTTGGTTTCCAGGGTGTAGGCGTCTTTGGGAGGCTTTTTTTTAAACAACACAAAACAATACAACACAACTAGCTCACTTGTTTAATATCTGTTTCACTTTTCCTTATTAATTCCTATCCATCTCACCATTATTAGTCCTAAATTGCCCCTGCGCCAACTTTCTTAGTCTGTTGCTCTCATCAGATTTGAAATAAGTGTATATTTTCAGTAAACAATTGAATTCACGAGTTAAATCATCAAATAAAAGTGTTGTAGTGTTTTAAGACAACAGATAAGATAAAACTTTATTTAACCCAGAAAGGGTAATTAAAGCATTACTGCAGCAAGTCACAAAAAATAATCAGACACCTACAAGACAAAAGAAGCGTGACTTACAATGTTACTAATGTCTTTATCAAAGATGTCTGAATTAAGATGATATAAACAAACTAACAAACAAACAGTGACATAATAGCAGCTAAAATTGGAGCGAATAATAGGAGCACTGAGATGTAGCCACTTCAAAGTGACACGTAACCTAACAGTCTAAGGCAGCCAGATGTGCACAAGGGCAAGAATAATAAATAATACCCTACTGTTAAAACTAGGGATCCAGCTGTGATGGATGTGAGCAATGCTGACGGATAGAGCCTGATTTCCGTGGGAACAAATGATCTGCAAAATTGTTCTTTAGGGCAGCATGGGCAGAACAACCTCCTGCTGAGGGACCTGCTCAGGGCACACAGGCACACATGCGGGGGGTGGCTGTGCAAAGTGGCTCAGGCTTTGGCCTGCATCCTCCTCTTATTCATCATTTCCACAGTGCCCCAGGAGCTCCCCAGGACAGATCCCCACCTGCTGATCAGTTTATCTAGTCTCTTTTTGTCCCTTGCAGCAATGCTACTTCCCCAGCAGACAACCATATAAAAGATGACAGGTGCCACCACTGAGACATAAAAGGACTTCAGAAGTAGTCCCTGTACACCAAAGGACCTCAATCTACTCAGTAGATGAAGTGAACTTTCAACTCTGGCCCGTTTTATGAATGGCCGTGATATTTTCCATCCAGTCAGGTACGTTCTTAAGATGCGCAGCCAGAAATTGAAAGGACTCGACATTGTCAATCCTTGAATAAACACTGGACTGAACAGTGACTGCCGAGCTCCACAAAATTTTACCACCAGCTTTTTTTTTTCTTCATGCACTGAACTGTACAGAAATCCGTCCCCTGTACTTGCGGTCATCACCACGGGCAACACAACCATTAATCGCTGTGTCGCCTGAGGTTTTTTGGATGTGGCAGCTAACCATGTTTATAAAAAGAAATGTAACCAGGACTGTTCCTAGTGGAGGACTTGTAAAGCTCAATACTGTGTTCCGTACCCAGTCCAGTGATCTAACATATTATGGTCTGTTTGTGAGGGAGTCAAAGGACCAGAACACAAGGTGTCAATCCACCCCCATCTTCTCCATTTTGTTCCTCGCCAGTGATGGTTATATAGTGTTAACACGCTTGAGAAATGAAAAAAAAAAAACATCATTTACAAAGTGCTTCCCAGTTTTCGCAGACGTGACATGATTTCTATGAATCATGCAAATGACTGCATTATGCACTATTATACATGGCACATACGCAAACTGCGGAGGGTCCATGTAGAAGTTAAAGAGGGGTTGGAAAAGTCCGTTCACCCTCGATATTGTGGAGGGTGAATGGACATTTAAAATCACTGCTTTGTGAATTTCTCTTCATTTTGCATAATGTCCAATCTATTTCAGACAAGGGGTTGTTTCATAGAACGCTGAAAGTATAATATGCCTTTCAAAACATCAAAGATCCATATTTTATGTATTCAAACTATATTAAAACTCTCACCAAATTATGAAAACAATTCTATATTATATTATATATATTGCAACCCAATAAAGTCCAAGCAATTCCCTTTTTCCATACGCCCTAAATTTAAGTCTTATTTACAAAATGCATAAACTTTTCAGCGTCTTCTGTCTCAGTACAATAATATAAATGATGTTGATTGTTTTAGAGATATTTCCTCAAACTCTCGTCGATAGAGGTATTCATAAAAAAAGCCATTTGCAATATTATGTTTATTTAGAATCTTCATAATGCAGGTATTTATTTTCAAATCAGACAAGCAAATGTACCTGTCTTCTGCCATAAAGACAAGCATAGTGGCAACAGAAAGAAAGGAAAAAATAATATCATCGAAATTATTCAGGCTGAATTCGCATCTATTTATGTCAGCTCTGAATTTAAAGTTGCATATACCCAGTGACACATCCTTTTACCTTGAAATAGAGCGGTGTTATGTGGGAAATCTATTTAACCTTAATAATCAAGTTTCTTCAAATGAATGAGCCATCCATCCATCCATCTTCTACCGCTTATCCAGGGCCGGGTTGCGGGGGCAGCAGTCTAAGCAGGGATGCCCAGACTTCCCTCTCCCCGGACACTTCCTCCAGTTCTTCCGGGGGTATCCCGAGGCGTTCCCAGGCCAGCCGAGAGACATAGTCCCTCCAGCGTGTCCTGGGTCTCCCCCGAGGCCTCCTCCCGGTGGGGCATGCCCGGAACACCTTCCCAGGAAGGCGTCCAGGGGGCATCCCATAAAGAATGAATGAGCATTGAAATGTATTATCAAATGTATTAACAGAAGCATTACTATATTGATCTATTGCTGAATTGTTGTATTCATTATCTGAATATATTACTAATCAAGCATTATATATCCGAATGTATTAATAATCAAGCTTAAACTCATATTAAATGAAACACTGTATTAATCTAAAAGCAATGTGAATCTGAGGGAATCGTACCGTTTTTCCAGGGACGTTCTCTATCTCATATTGAAAGAATGCAGGACCCTGCAATCAGTGGAAGGGGCCGTATTCTAAATGTAGACTATAAACCAGCTTCATGTCTTGTGAGACCCAGCTGTGGCTATTAATTTATTGGCCCATTCTAAAATAAAAATAGGGGATTAGCGAGTACGAATCCTCCTGTTGTTTTTAAGGGCTCCAACTCTCTGAGAGAAGACGTTATAAGGGTCAGAGATGGGTTATGTTCCTTGATAAAATATCTTGTGATTCGTGGAGGTGTAGCCGCATGGGGCTCATGAGTCTGGAAGTCCCCGGTTGGGTGGAGTTCATGCTTATTTTTAGACTGAGGGTGTTTTGCAGCTGGAGATCATATAGAATTGGAAGATTGACAACAAAGGGACAATGAGCTATAAAGATGGAGACTTGGAAGAGTTCTGGGCTGCTCTCTCTCAGCCCTCTGGTCCTCTCTACGGCCAGTGCTTCTGTTTACCTGACTATTATTCTTTCCAATGCTTTGCTAAAGATCATCAATTGTGTATGGTTTCTGTATTATTTGATGGTTTGAAGCCTATCTTTCATTTGTCTGTATCTGTGCACATGAATTTACCTTATTGTACTGTTTTTACCTTCTGTATCATCTGATGGTTTGATTCATATTGCCTTTGATGCTTGTTGCTTTTATTTGATTACATGCATATGATTTCTCTTGATTATGTATTGACTTACTTTCTGATTAAATGATGAAAACATAATTGAAAATTTAAACAGTGTTTTGGGTCCTTCATTTAAGGTGTTAAGATTGGGAAGGAAACACAAGGAACAGGGGACACTAGAAAACTGGACTCGGAATCAAAAGGAACTGGAGGAGACAAGGGGGAGAGACGCCAGATGCGGGGATCCAACATAATTTATTAAATAAACAGAAAACCAGAAAAGGGGGGAAAACGGGGTACTCAGGCCAACAGAAACACCGTGCTACTGCACTGAAGGAAGGAGAACTCAGGAATCCAAAATAACCAGACACACTAGGGGGCAGACTTGGGACCACTCAGACGGGACTAGGGGAGACTCGGAACAGGGAGCTAGGGGACACTCGGAAGGGGAGCTAGGGAACATTCCATAGATATATATGGAACACTAGATTGCTGATAGGGTACACTCAAGTGAAGCACCTGTTCTAAGAGCCTATACAGCCGGAAGTAAAATTCGCTCATAGACTCTCATTCATTTTCTCCGACTTTTAAATTACATTTTCAAAAACACTTGCATGAGAGGCGGTGTTACTTTGGTATCGCTGTGCAGAGCAACATTTTGTCTCCATAAATATGTGCTTTTCGGAGGATGGAAAGCGGCACACTTTCTAAAGGGAAGATCGAAATGTGACTCGGCGTTAACGTCAAAGTGCAGCAGAAAAGCGACGATAACGTGACCGAGGCTTTTAACCATAATAAAATAATTGCTTGGAAGTTATCGCTGTTACAGGAAACCTCGATGAATGTCCGTACACATTATCAAATTACACTCTGGTTTCCTCACTTCATTGTACCCTGGTTGACTATTTGACATCAACCGAATTGTTTATATTGAAGCATATGGCTAATGCCAACACAGATAAAAGGAAGCGCTAGTGAAGCCTTTCTCCCCTCCTCTTTTGGAGCTCTTTATAAAACAGACAAAGCGACTTGTCCACTGTTTCAAATATTATGCGGGTAAGAAGTACTGTCGTTGAATGTCAATTACAAGTAGCTAGCTAGCTTGTTAGAAGTAAATAAAATTAACAAGGTGGCTAAGTCAATGCAGTCCTCGCGACAGTAAGGGAGCCAAGCTGACTTGCTGGTGACCGTTATCAATCGCTAGCGTTCGCTTTCAGTCAGCGGTCTGTTCATGTCAATGGGACGGCTAATTAGCTGGCTAGCACGGGAACCCGATTTTTTCTATTAAAGTGACAACTTTGCGTAATTATGTTAACTTACGTGTGAAACTTTTTTACAGCTCTTCTAATAAATATTGCTGCAAAAGGCAGCCACATATTTCGGCATTTCCTCTCTCGTATCGACTCATTTGAAGTTGGCCTCATAGGAAACCATTCATACCATTCATTTTTATGAAGAAGTTGGGTGTATCAATATGGCTGCCGGGTGCTTCACTTTTGATAATGTAAATATGAAAACATCGGCAATCTAGTGTTCTAAATATATATATCTATGGGACACTCGGAAGGGGAGCTAGGGAACACTCGGAACAGGCAAAGGGCAGGCACAAGACGAGACAGTGGGTACAGCTGGCAGATGGCTAACCCGGGAAGCACAGCTGGCTGGGAGAAGGGTCAGGGAGAACATGAGGAGGGGGGCAGACAGGACGGCAGGAATGCTGGCTAGGAAGCCGGCGAAGGCGGCCGGCACACTGGGCACTGGAGACGGCGAAGGCAACTGGCACACTGGGCACTGAAGACGGCGATAGGGACTGGCACACTGGGCACTGGAGACGGCGAAGGGGACTGGCACGGTGGATACTGGAGACGGCGAAGGGGACTGGCACACTGGGCACAGGACAGGTGGCACACAGGGCTCTGGAGACGGCGAAGGGGACTGGCACACTGGGCACTGAAGACGGCGATAGGGACTGGCACACTGGGCACTGGAGACGGCGAAGGGGACTGGCACAGTGGATACTGGAGACGGCGAAGGGGACTGGCACACTGGGCACAGGACAGGTGGCACACAGGGCTCTGGAGACGGCGAAGGGGACTGGCACACTGGGCACTGGACAGGTGGCACACAGGGCTCTGGAGACGGCGAAGGGGACTGACACACTGGGCACAGGGCAGGTGGCACACAGGGCTCTGGAGACGGCGAAGGGGACTGGCACACTGGGCACAGGACAGGTGGCACACAGGGCTCGGAAGACAGGGGGCACCAGGGGCTGAAGGCAGCAGGAAGGGAAGGCTGGCTGGGAATGCGGCTGAAGAACACAGAGAGATGAGGGGACCAGAGGAAGGTGCACCGGGCAGGGAGTGGTGTGAGGCAGGCGGGAGTGAAGTCAGATCTGATCTGAAGTGCTGGAACTTAATATAATTAACAAGGGGTGGAACATAAGGGAAACCTAATTACATGAAACAGATAAACATTAACACACAGACCAGGATCACAAGACAATCCCAAAGACGGGATAAATAAACTGAATAAAAAGACTCCTAAGTGTACAGAATAAGAGCCAGAATAGATAATGAGAATGAGGTTCAGCAAGAAAACTTAGCAAAGCCAGTGAATAGAAAAGCATGAGGCTGAGACAACAACAGATCATTAGTCAATTAGTAAGAGCAGCTATACAATCCCGGGTGCTCGTTAGTAGGTTAGTATTATATACAATATTAGTATGGTTGGTAATTTTAGAAAAACAACAAACTATTAGTAATTGTTAGTACATATAGGAAAGCAAAGGGAAACTAGCAAACGAGAATGGAAGGAAGGCTGAAACCCAGAATCCATTAAATCACCTGAAACAGTGTCACAATCAATTAAAACAGAAACTGCTACAAATAATGACGCGACCGGGGAGAAAGCAAAGACAGTACATGGGTAAAACGTGGACTGGACTAACACGGGAGAGGAATAAAATGTGAACACTGAGAGATGGACTAAAAACTGACATCACCAAAATAATAAAAACCTAAAATTGACTAAGCAGACACACAGACCCACAGGACACAACATAAGGTCAATTCCAGCCAGTACGAATTCCTCAACAGTTAACAATAAAGAGTTCTTTGGTGCCTCAACAAAACTAGACATAGCTACCCTAAGCTGACCTTTATGGTGCAACAAACATAATCCACACAGACAAATAACAAACGTACCATGTGTTTTATGCTTGCTGTTGCATTCAACAGCCGGGCTCATTTGAAATGAATGTTTGCACTATATAAAATTACCATATCATAACTGTTCATTTTCAATTTTCACTTGTGCCTTTTCTGTCCCAAATAGTCTCAAATGTTGTTTATAAATAAATGCTCATTTTCTTGGTCACTCAAGAATGTTATTTGGGCCGGCAAAAGTGGATACCAGTTGCCTGTATGCTTATTTATCATTAATCTTCATTTTAATTTTGCTGTAATCACTTCCATATACTGATGCGATGTGTAGTTAAAGACAGAGTGTGCCTACTCTCTGGAAAGCTATAGAAGGTAGCCCATTCATTTTCACTGTGTATTCCATGAATCTCTTATGAAATATTCTCTCATCAACACTGGGAAACATGTCGGACACAAGAGGAATAATCCCATCAATTCATGACACCATCATATGGTGAAGTAATTCTGAAAAGATAACATACGCTTTTTTCAAATGTGAACTTTTAAAATTGAGATTTCCCACCCAGCTCCCTGCGGAGGTGCTTCTCCATTTTAAAATCCTGCATTCGATGCACAACTGTGTTGACCTTTCCTCGAAAATTCCTGCCGAAAGAATTATCGACTTGCTGCCTCAAACACATTCTGCCACATCCCAATGAAAGGTATGCCTCATTTTCACATACTTTTATGTGATAAATCTATGACCAACACCCAACTGTCTTGTGTCTGAGCATTTGGGGGTTAAGTTAGGCTACATGGTAAAATGTACAGCATAAAAGAAACTCTTGCAGGGTAAATATGAACCACTCAGGTGGGCTAATGTGTATACTTTAGGAGTTAACTTCACAGTGGACATTCAACCCCATGGAAAACACACATGGGCGCTAAATTGACAGCCTAAACACAGTCAGGAAATGCAAGTGCAAGGAGTATCGCATAAAAAACTGAACGAGTCTAACTCCATTTCTGTAACTATGAGACAAGAGACGATAACGCATCTGTGGTGCTGTTTTAAAAAGGTTGGTCAGTCAGATCAGCTACTGTTATTTCCGTTGAATCCAATGCATTAAAATTATCGTGAGTGAGCAATTTCATCATGTAAGGTCAAGAACAAGCATCAAACTGTGACGGGCTCTGCCATGAATGCTTCTCTCAAGTGGATACAGAGCTACTTGTTTGGGGGACAGAGGTTGCTTCACCTGGTAATGTTCACCAGAAAAGATATGGGTCATTAAAGTTGTATATAAAACAATACTCACTGTATTAAGACAAGGGCAATTTAATTACTTGTACTGGTACAATATATCGCCCCAGACGTCACTGGACAGTTCAGTTTAGACCTTTCACTTAAACCTCACAGGCTTACACAGAGACATTTTTATAATCAAAATAGTTGAAGTTTAAATTTAATTTGGAATGAATGTGTCAGTATGGGCTTATAGGAAAGACTTTCAGCTTTCATTTGAGGGTATTTTCATACAATTACCGTCCACGATCTGGATACTGATGCCCCCTCTCTACATGCCCCCGTTCACCATTCCTCAAAATTTGTTTCAGATGAATCATTCAGTGGGGCCTTCTGTCAGGGAAGGGGTGAAGGGGTATTCAAAATGCAAAAATCGTGATGGTGGAAACGGATCTGAATTGCAATATTCTCAAGACTGACAGTTTGCTCTAATTGAAATATCAGTCATTCAGAATTTAAAATTATGGCTTTCTTTGCATGTCAATGAGATTTTAGTGGTGTCCACACATGATTGGCTGTACCATGTATATTCATTTTTCCAGCAGCACTCAGCAGATAATTTACACTGCCCCAAACAACGAGCAGGTGTGTGAGGCATATAATTCAGAAGAAATGCATTTGAGACTATTGCATTGCATGCCACACCACAATTAGGTGCATCATCTGGAACAAAATCTTTTAATATTTGGCAGTCAACCTGCTTCTAAATTGAGACAGCTGTGAATCGCTCACTTCATCATTTGTCAAGACTACTTTGCTGTCATTGCTACCTGTACCTTGAGTGGCTCTTATCTAGAGGTGTAAAGTCCGGGTTCAGAAGGTAACAATCCTCCGCAGAACTTTATTCCAACCATCTGGATTTACTTTTGACAGGAGATCGAGCCAATATGAATGATCAGCTCGTTCTGTGGGAGAAGGAGAGGCTTGGCAGGACTTTAACTTTCTGACCCCTGGATTTTACATCTATACTCTTGTCATCTATGCTCCTTCAGAGCCACACCAGCATTGTCTCATCACTGTGCTTTGGGCTGTTGTCATGTTAAAAGGTGAAACATGACACCAGCGCGAGTTCTTGTGCACTTTCTTGCAGGTTTTCTTCGAAGATCTCCTGTGCTAAGTGGCATTCATCACTCCCTAAATTCTTGCCTGACTGCCCCTGCCTCTAAAAAAAATACGCCCAAAACAAGATGCTATTCCCTTATCAGGATGACTTTGGTCAATTGGTGAACAGAACCTGGTTTCAGCATACCTTGTGCTTGAGGTTCTACCAAATGAGCGCAAGATAAAATGGTAAAAATAGTGATACTGCTGCAACTGTGGCTGAGCTATTTGCGCTGCCACATCTGCTCTGAATCCCCTCAAGAAGTCATTCAAAGATGAACCAGCTTCTTGTTTGGTTGCCGGCCGTAGGCCAGTAACCTATTGTCGTCACTTTGCGTCCGGCGGCGTCGTCGGCGTCGTCCATTTAAAGCCGTATCTCAAAAATGGTCTGATGAATTTTCTTTTAAATTTGGGGATGTGATCAAATTGGTCATCGAGTTAATGCCCCAGCAAAAAATTTTTAATTGAATCCTTCATTTAGACTTGGCAGTCATTTTTATTTCGAACATGGCCATTTTTGGCACTCAGGTGCAATTTTCTCAAAAACCGACCAATGAATTTAAAAAAAAAAATTCAGCAACGGAAGCAATGGAATCAATATCATGACCTGCTTCAACAGTCTAAACGGAATTTTGATTGAATCACTCCTTCATAGCACCACCTCGGCAATGTGTCTGGACTTCATCATTTTTCGGGGTGTTTTGTGCTATAACTCTCTTAATATTGTAGCGGTTTCGCTACTGAAGGACTGAGACTGAGGCAGGAATAGCGGTTCTCGCATCGCCCAGGGCGGGCTTCGCTTTATTTGTTGTTCGGCCCTTAAAAGGGCCGTTTCCTCATCTCTCGACAACAGACTCATTATTTCCAACAACACACAACACCCTGTCTGGCTGGCAACTCTTAAACCCCCCACCCCAGACCTGATTGGCTCCATCTCCTTCCCTAGGTGCAGCTAATAGCGATACTCCACTGTTTAAGTTCAACTCCAACAGGCAAACACGAACTGGGGCAGGATCGCCACAAAATGACATTTAGAGCTTAGGTATGCTCAGGCACCTATAGGGAATCAAGTATGCCGAACATTGTGAGTCAGTCACATTTGACCTTGGTTCCTCCAGGTCAAGGCCAAATGGCAAAAATGTGCTATAACTTGCTTAATATGACATTTAGAGCTTAGATATATATGAGGCACCTAAAGGGAATCATGTATGGCAAACATTCTCTGCAAGTTGAATATAACATTGGGTGTCAAGATCAAATGAAAAAAATTGCTATAACTTTCTGAATATGGCAATTAGAGCTCAGGTATGTAGGGGGATCTATAGGAAACCATGTATGCTGAACATTCTTAGGCAGTCAGTTAATTTGATGCTGGGCCTCAAGGTCAAGGTTATATGACAAAAATGGCCCACATTTGTGTAATATTGTTTGTAGAGCTTAGGTATGTATTGGGCATTAATTGCAAATCATGTATGCTGGTTGTTTTCGACACATTGGATTTGACCTTGGGCAACAAGGTCCAGGCAATGACAAAACGGCCAAAAAGTCCTTTAATGTTGGCTTTAGATCTTCGGTATGTATTAGATACTAATGACAAAACATGAATGCTGATCAAACACACCATATTGGATTTGACTTTGATCGTCAAGGTCATGTGACAAAATCAATCTATTTATTTCCTCGTTTAAACATGTCTTTAGAAATTAGTATGTATTAGGCACTAACATATATATGTATAATTACAATTTTTACGGGCATTGTAACCGCATAGTGGACCTTTTTTCACGATCAATTGCGGCAATAAAAACTGGTCAAAACCCTATTTTGGATGTTTGTTCCTATTAGCATCATGGAATAGAAATTATAACACTAATTAGACCCACTCGGTGCCAGTGTTGAGTAAAAAAAAAATCATTGTCTGAAAGCAGAGCAAGAATGAGAAGTGAATTGAGAAGAGGGCTTGTTGGAAAACATGGGTAGATAGAAGATAGGCCCTCTGAAGTCTTGCACATTGTGGAGGGCCAATACACAACCTTGTCTGGCCCCAATGCTTCTTGTATATAATTCCTTGATCATTTTCTTTGTGTGTTAACCTCATCACCCCTCAGCCCACACCCCATTTACCCTCACCTTGTTTGTCTCTCCCCCCACCTCCTATTACTCTAGGCAAATTATCATTTGTTCCTTTGCATCCTTTGAACTTTTAGCTATAAGTGATCACATTTTCCCTCAGTAGTTGGTTCTTGTTCATCTGTACTTGGGAAACAGACCCACTAGTCCCTCTGCTCTATTAAACTATCCATTTTGCAACTAAGACGCGCCTGCATTTATTTTTTCTACTTACAAAAGTACGGAGGAATACAGCAAACTCTTTAAAAAATCCCACATTATTGGCGAGCCAGCCTAAATTCGTCGTTCTTGTTCCGTTTCTCAAAAAAAAAAAAAAAAAACAGGGAGGTTGATTACGGTGGGATCTTTTTTGATCCTGGACTACAGGGAAGCGGACTTCACTTTTTTCACGGCAAGAGGAATACATTTGGAATCCATTCATCGACCCCGACTGGGGAGAAACGGCTTGAGGGCACGGACGAACCACATACATTTGTGAGTATGAAATGTTTCTGCATGTAATATTGTAGAGGAAAAGTTACGAAAATTGTGTAATGTTTTAAAATACAAGTGGCTAGAATTGACTGTGCATGTGTGCGGTGTTCTAAGCAGGGCTTGTATACAGTTACACAGACCTTGGAAAATTTTCAAGTACCAAAAGTAAGTTTGTCCATTGTATGAGGAGTTTAAGAATGGCTGAGAAAGATTGGAAATCGTGGGCCGCAGGATATTTGGCCAAGCATTGCAAGGATAATTTTTATAATGTACCACTGGAAGTGGATGTTGTTGGATATCTTCAAACTGCATGTGAAAAACGCAATGAAACTGAAAAAAACAAGAGTAGGTGAAAGGCTTATTGTGTGATGGCTATGGTTCAAACAATTAAGTTACTGAAGGATAAAGTTGTAAAGATTCCCGAATTGCGAAGTAACATTAAGACTTTGGAAAGCAAACTGGAGGTAAATTCCAGGGAGTTGGAGGCTATGGTCCAAACAAATAAGTTACAGAGGGATGAAGTCGTGGAGATTCTAGAATTGCGAAGTAACATTAAGAGTTTGGAAAGCAAACTGGAGAGAAATTCTAGGGAGTTGGAGGCCTCTGTTGCTGAACGCATAGTACATGCCACGTCTCATTTAGAATTTCGAAAGGAAATTAGTCTATTGTGGGAGAAATTGAATGTCTCATAGCAGAACTGGCCAAAACTCAGGAAAAGCTACGGGATGCGCAAATAGCATATAAAGAGTTATGGAATGTGTCCGGGGAAAACAAGGATCGGGCTGTTGTCCAAAAGTTAAGCTTAATGAAGAAAAAAATGTCACAGCAAAAGCTGATAAATGAGGCAATGAAACGGTGAATTGCAGCTCTTGGTTTGGGAACTTTGGTGGGGCACAGCGAGTCAGAATTAAGTTCAGATGATGATGATGATGATTGGGAACTCGGACAAGCAGCTGCAGCTCCCTTGTTAGATGTGGCTGAGCAAGATTGTGATCTTGCAAGTTGTGATGAGCTACTGGAATTGCATTCAGAATGTAACACATCTTTTGCTGACTCGCTTCACTCTAATTGCCGAAAAACGGTCCCAATAATGCTAAACCTCTGGAAACTACCAAAAAAAGCAAAAATTGCTCCTATAGTCACTGGCAGAGTAGTACTAGTGGGACACATAATCCTGTGAATGTAGTGATCAAGTATGAATATGAGAACCAAGAGATGCGTCGTGATCTAACTCCGTCAGAACTGAGCACGCTGCAGCAACAACTTCCCGCATGGGATGGAGTCAGTGACCCAACCACAGTTGTTGAAAAAGTGCTACAGCGAATGCACTCCCTAACAGATAAAGACTGTTGTAAATGATTACAGTCGGTGCTTCCTCTATTCCGTTGGAATTTGTGCGCAGTCATGGAAGCCCTGCTGTTTTTCCCAATCACGACACAAGGTTAAGATCAATGCGCGAGGCTTTTGGTTATCGAGTGGTTGCAGACATGACCAAAATCCTTGAGTTTGTACCTAAGGAGGGCCAGCATCCGACCGACTTCCTTAGAACATTTGTTGGTGTCTACAATCGGAACAGAGGTGGAGGGGCCAGAGCAGAGCTGACTGGTGATGATCCGATTTTCTGGAGTTTGGTCATCAATAAATACAAAGATCACGTGTCCCCCTACTTGCCAACATTTATTGATACAATTTAATAGGGAATTGGGTGCACAGCCAATCAGACAACACATAGGGAGGGATATCCAAGACTGTTTAATGGCATGGAATGAGTCTCAAATCTGTGAGTCCCACAACAAGTCAAAGAAAAAGATTTCTGTGTTGTCATTTAATAGGGACCAGGTCAGATGTTTTAACTGTGGGAAGCTAGGCCACATTCAGAAGGAGTGTAGCAGTCCCCGTGTGTGTGTCATTTGCCAGTGTGTTGGCCATTCCAAGCGACAGTGCTGGTCAAAGGGAGGGGGGAAAGAGGGAAAAGGGCCCAAACAGTTGGGTGTACAGCAGCCTCAGACAGAACAGTCTCAGACTGAGGGCTCCACCACATTTACAGACCGACTGTCTGCTGTACAGCAGCCTCAGACAGAACAGGCTCAGACTGAGGGCTCCCCCACATTTACAGACCGACTGTCTGCTGTACAGCAGCCTCAGACAGAACAGTCACAGACTGAGGGCTCCCCCACATTTACAGACCGACTGTCTGCTGTACAGCAGCCTCAGACAGAACAGGCTCAGACTGAGGGCTCCCCCACATTTACAGACCTACTGTCTGTTGTACAGCAGCCTCAGACAGAACAGGCTCAGACTGAGGGCTCCCCCACATTTACAGACCTACTGTCTGCTGTACAGCAGCCTCAGACAGAACAGGCTCAGACTGAGGGCTCCCCCACATTCACAGACCTACTGTCTGCTGTCAAGGTTATGGGGAACCTACTACTGCAGCTCATGTCTTGTGGGAACAGGTGCTCTCGCAATGGGGGTTTCCAGAATGACCAGGAAGAGACAATAACACATAATTCATCTCCAGAATTCTGCAGCACTTTGGTCCTCTGAGGGCAATAAATTCCTGTGCCATATTTGAAATCATTCACAATCAAATTCTAAGATATTTGAGAACCCATGGACAGACTTGGGGAACAAATTTGAAATTGGCGATAGTAGGACAGACCAAAACAGTATTTGTGGTATCATGGGGATCAATATAAAATGTACAATAAATATGAACTGGATACCAATGCCAATGTAAAAAGGTAATTGAACTGCATAAGAATATACACGCGCACTTGGTCTTTGTCTCCCCTAGAGAATACCTGGAAATGAAGGCTTTGCTCTGGTTGGACATCGGCAGCAAGTGAGATGTTCCTGTGAATTTCATGGCCTATACGTGGTGTCAAGCAAGGACAGTATCACTGGCTGCAGTTTGGACATAAGACTTAAGGAGAAATTGGTGAAGCATCAGCGACACAAAACACAGGCAACGTCTTGGATGAAGTATATGAACACGCACCACTGAGGATTAAAAAAAAAAAGGACTGAATGGACACATTGTCTCAATGCAATAATGCTGTTTTCTGTAAGGGGCAGTTTAACATGGGAAAAAGGCTCTTGATGCATGAACTAATATATTTCATTTGTCGAACAATGATGCATCTAAATTTATATGCTCATGACAATAAGAAATGAGAATATAGAAATTCAACCTCTGGGAAAATGGGAAAAATCAAGCAGTTGGACTGGTGCAGAGGTGAGTGACCCTACCTTCTTGACACACAAGTATGTCCCCCCCCTTTGATGTCTCAGTATTATGAAATATTTTAAGGTTTGGACAAATTACATTGCTCAGCACCGTGAACAGTTTGAACTGTTGAAAACTGATTTATGTTATTGAGTCTCATTTCGGTTTGTTGCATGTTACTTGCTTCCACACTATTTTTAATTTCTCAAAAGTACATTGTTCTACATGACCATTGTTCCGAGATATTTGGTATTTGAAGGTTTGGACAAATTACATTTTTTGGCGCAGTCAGTACTGCAAATTATTTAAAGGTTTGAGTTGTTTATAATGTCAGTGTGAACTGACCTCCTTTGCAATCTGCGTTCACCCATAAGAGGAGATGGAGTGGGGTGTGCAGGGATGTAGGTTTCAATGGTGTATTCTGAGTCAGGTAACTGGATTTCCATTTAATAATATGTGATGTACGTCACTCCCTGTATCCTGTTTCACACCAAACTTCACTGTTTAGATGAGGATTACTCATACACTAATACACTGTGCGTATAGTGTACAGTCATACACTAAGGCCAGTGAGATCAGCATACTGACCCTGAAGGACGATACGGAGCTGTCTATTTCATCAAATGCGTGTGCAGGTATCCATACTCAGAGGAAGAGCCTCTCATAGAGAGTGATTTTGTGCGAGGCTCAAAGCAAAAGCAAAGGTGAGCTTGGCCCAGGCAGAGGCCACAGTTCTGAGGCAATATGGATAGTCTGCTGAAAACTACACATTTTGAAACTTGAAATTCGTGGCAAATATACTGTAGTATCCCCAGGAATCTAATTCAGTGTTTCTGGTGTCGTAATCTGGAAAAAGTAGTTGGAGTAGCCAATGATAGCAAAGAAAGCTGTGGGATGGCTCAGAAATAACCTCTTGAAATTTTTTGTTGTATAGTCTGTTCCTTTTTTTACCACTTATACTCACCATACATTTTGGATTAAAAGTTTATTTTTGTTATATTCTTATTGGTACACCCTTCTAATTAAAAAAAAAGTAGGGAATGTTGGAATACATGGGTGCCAATAGCAGATAGGCCCTCTGAAATTTTGCACATTGTGGATCCTTTGAACTTTCAGCTATAAGTGTTCACAAATTTACCTCAGTTGTTGGTTCTTGTTCATCTGTACTTGGGGAACAGACCCACTAGTTCCTCTACTCTATTAAACTTTCCATTTTGCAACTAAGACGTGCCTGCATTTATTTTTTTACTTACAAAA
Organism: Gymnothorax reevesii; assembly: GCA_029721435.1. Lineage (NCBI taxonomy): Eukaryota > Metazoa > Chordata > Actinopteri > Anguilliformes > Muraenidae > Gymnothorax > Gymnothorax reevesii. The sequence continues at coordinate 129,244,614 of CM056575.1, read as the reverse complement.
GTACGGAGGAATACAGCGAAATCCCACGGGGCTCACTTCACAAATTGACAGCAGACGACAGTGAAAGTTCAGGTTAGAAAAAAATCTAATCGAATTTCATAATGTAGACTTCTTAAAGATTATATTTTTGCTAAATGGCAGAAATGTTGCTGTCTGTCACTCATGAAAAAGTATAACCGCTCAGTCGAGTTGCCCAATAATGGTAACTAAAACCCCTTTCTCACTGAGCTGCGTTGGCCTGTGGAAGTATGCAGATAAAACAACTCTCTTTTTTCGCAAAGAAGAATTGATTCGAAGAACCATGAATTGATTCGTAGTGGTACTGGCCCATTCGCGTTAAGTTAAACAGGTTTACTTTTTTTGCGGGTGTTTGAGCTGGAGCTTTTTAACGTCAATATCGTGTAGACAATGTTTTGCTTTCACAAGAATTCATGTTGGTTTGCTGTTGAATCTGCGGACTGATGCTTTTCTCCTGTTGGAGCTGTAACTGCTGGCAACCTTCAGGGCCCTTGGCACTGTTTTCATAGCAGCAATAAGAATAGCTCAAGTCAACAGCTGTCATTTGCTCATTCATACTTAACATATTCCTAATTGAAGCAGTCTCATTATGGTCTTTTTTATCGTGCACAAATAGTAACATTTTTTCTTTACAACCCACCCAGCCAGCAATATTGCATCACACCCGTTTGTTTCCTTATACCAGCCAAGTTTCGCAAAAAGAGGCATCCCGTTCAACATGAGCAATGATTTTCTCACATTTTTGGCCTCAATCCACTAAAATGAATGGTCTGACTATAAAATGTTATGGTAACATTTAGTTAGTTGGCAACTAATGTTCGTTGCGAAAAAGCACAATATTTGCCCCGCACCAAATTTCTTTTAGTCACCAATCATAGTCCCACTAAAATATTTCAGATCATTCAAGCTCATTTTTAATATTTGACAGAAATAACTCAGGTTCACACGAAAGCAATTTTTAAATGATCGTTTCATTTATAGACGGAAAAAAACTACTCATCCCTACTTGGCCCTTTGAGAAAAAGTACTCCCCCCATCCCCCCACCCTCCCCTTGCCTCACTTGCCTCAGATTAGGTCAGTGTTCACAATTCTGCAAGAAGGAAGTGACTAGACAAAAATGGCATTTGTGGGAAAGTTGCACCTCAGAAGATATTTTGATCGTACACAGCAGACACCCTCCCACAGAAAATACATTTCTCTGGACACCCACTAGAGCAGGGGTTCTCAAACATGGCCCTCAGGCTTCCCTGTGTACGCTGGTTTTTGTTCCAACCATTGTTGCCATCATACAATTTGAAAAAGCAGATAATTTGCTCTTATTAGGAGTATTTAGAATTTAAGGAAATTCTGTGCAGTTTTTAATAGCAATAGCACATGTACCATGATGAATCAAAGAGCCTTGAACGTATAATCTTTTTTTTAATGTAGCACGCAACTTCAAGTGACTACATTTTCTGACAGATCATTAGTCACCGAAAAAAATCAGTAAGCACCAAATCAGGTTGCTGCACACAGTTGTTCAGAGTTTTTTTGAAAATTATTTACTTAAACTTAATAACAAAAACACAACATAGAACAGGTTTGACTCTGTCATTTGCATTTCTAATAAATTGTGAGTTTTTGCGACCATGTGTCCACAGTTTCACCTGTTGGGAAGCTATTGATTGCTTATTTTGATAAAAAATTTTTTTTCCTCTTTTCATAGTTGTTACTCATATATCATAATGTGGTTATGGAATTCATTCTTCACTGTATGTATGCAAATCCGTCAAAATGTGTTGTAACATGATAAATTACAGCTCTAAAAATAAATGCACCTCATTCAGACTAAAAAAAGAGATGCCACTTGCAGGCAGTCACGAAACAATTGGATAGATGATCTCAGCAGAAGAGCAATGCTCACAGATTATCAGACAAATTTGTGTGAGAAATTTAAAAGAAATATGTTTTTTGAATGCACAGAACAATTCAGGGTTTTTTATGTCAGTTAATGAAACAAGGGAGAGAATCTTAACAAGCGGTATTTAAAATTTTGCCCAGTATAACTTGACTGGCTCCCTATGCCATGTCCAAACCTACATGCTGGAGTTAACTGGGATGAAATGTAAGGAGCGGGAACACGATGCAATGATTTTTGGAAATGTCTTTGAAAATCTCCCAAAAAGCAAATGCAGTGGATGAGACATTACTCTTAAGTCAAATTACAATGTCAAGCTGATGCCATTGCCATACTAGAATAGGATCTGAGTGACCGTAAAATCAATCAAAACTAATATGATGATTGTATCACAAAAGAGATCTGAAATACAGTTCACAAGAAATCTAGTAGGAAAGAAGCGGGAATTGGAACAACAGCATCATCTTGAAACAGAAGTAGGTACAAAGTTTCATGAATTCATACTTGCTCAAACATGTGAATCTGAAAACCATTTTCTGAAAAGATTTTGGCCTTTGCAAACTTGATCCTTTTGGAGCCATAGTCCTTTTTTGTGATTCCAAAGAGATACGACTCAGCTAAGCCCCAGGTAGCTCTGAAATCTTTGTCACACTGATTGTTGCTTCGGCAAAGTATCCATTTTATTTTTGGTGTTGAACTTTAACGCAGTGTCCATTTTATTTTTGGTTTCCGAACATTTTTTATCCTCTCTTCCTCTGACAATCCAAGGGGATTCATGGTTGATCTGGCAAAACTAGATGGCAAATTTACCAAGCTCTTTGTTAGTGCGCATTCGTGTGTTTGGACAAAAGAAAAGGGCATAGAATTGTGTAATACTCTTGTTAACCTTCCAAGTGGGTCCGCTTCAGGAGGATTATTAACACTTAAGTTCATCTTGCATCCAGCGGCGGCTCGTGAACTGGCAATAGGGGAAGCTCAAACATTCCCTTAAAATTAATGACTAGTCATGACCTGTTTTCAATCATTCATTCATCACTCTCTACATTATCAGATGTGGCCAGTTTTCATTAATAACGCATATTGATTACGACTCCAGACTTCTCACGCTTTTATTTACTCAGGGGTTGGGGTTGGAAGCAATGCATTTGTTTCATGATCGTTTAAATGAAATAAGATAATTTGAAACGTCTTTAAGCAATTCCATTGCTTCAAACTCCTCCATGCACAAGTACTTAAATTCCACGCGAAAATCTCTTACATACGTGTTGATAGAATAATTTCTGTCTACAGCAGAGGAACGTAAAAATGCCACTTAAACTCATGCCGAATTCGTGAGAGTTGACAGGTGTGCCTTATTAATGAAAACTGGCTGCATCAGATAATGAAGAGTTTTCGGAGCTTCTGTTATTGTAGCCTAACTTAAATTAATGATTGAAAACAGGTCATGAACAATCATTAACTTTAAGGGATTGTTTGAGCTTCCCCTGTTGCCAATTCACGAGCCGCCACTGCTTGCATCCATTATTTCCACTTGAACTGAATAAAAGAAAACATGGCAAACTCCCTTTAGCTCTGAACTGTGAACTATAGATTTGATAATATATTGTAAATAGTTTCATAAATAAATAATGCAGAAAATACTGTGTAATACAAGATAAAAAAACTGAAGCATGGAGGAAAAAAGTATGGGCAGAAATTAGTGCAACTAGAAATTTAATTTGAATTATTGATATTTGAATTTGAATTGCTCAGTTTGAATTTGAAGTGCACGATTTAAATTTGAATTTAAAACTTGTAATTCAGATTCAAAATTTAACTGTGGATTCAAAAATTGTAATTCAGATTCAAAACTGCTCTTTGAATTTGAAACTTGTAATTCAGATTCAAAATTGCACTGCCACACATCCAGGACCCTCATGACGATTTGTGCCACTTTAAGAGCAATCGATTCCCGATGCCGAACTCCTGTCTTAGTACTGTCATTGATGCCACTTCTATACTGCCAAACACAAGAATATCAATTGTTACCACATATTTACTGATCTTTTGACTTATGTAACATTATACAAGAGATAGTGTTACTGTACCTGTTAGATTTTGTTAACATGGTACAGCTTACTTGCTGAATTTCGGGCGCAGTCATGATGCATGGCTAACAATGAAACCTAGCAAGGTAACCTTCAAATATGAAGCCCCTTTTACACCGGCCAAAAAAACCACTTGCATCCATTAACAATCGGGTTTTGTCTCCGTTACAATCAGAATTCACTCCCGGGTCAAATGACTGCAGTAGTCATGAGTATTTATCAGCTCCGGCTCCGATCGCCAGTTATATAAATACGACACCTGGGTGTACATGTCGTGCTGGGCACAAAGGGTTTATGGAGTTTTAAGGCCCTGAAAGATGTCACAGCACTAATATAAAGTCATATAGCTGAGGGGCTGTTAACCTAGCATGCTAATACTGAACATACATATGAAATCATGCAGACATCGCTCCAGAAAAGCGGCTAAAATTAGCATGTACACCTGGGTGTCGTATTTATATAACTGCTGATCAGAGCTGAAACTGATCAATACCTATGACTATTGCAGTCATTTTACCGGGGAGTGAATGCAGATTCACCAAAGGCAAAACCCGATTGTTAATGGGTGTTAGTGGTTTTTCTGGCCGGTGTAAAAGGGGCTTCATATTTGAAGGTTACCTTGCTAGGTTTCATTGTTAGCCATGCATCATGACTGCGCCCGAAATTCAGCAAGTAAGCTGTAACATGTTAACAAAATCTAACAGGTACAGTAACACTATCTCTTGTATAATATTACATAAGTCAAAAGATCGGTAAATATGTGGTAAACAATCGATATTCTTCACTTGGCAGTCTAGTGGCAGCATCCATGACAATCCTAAGAAAAGTGTTCGGCATCGGAAATCGATTGTTCTTCGAGTGGCACAAATCGTCATCAGGGTCCTGGAAGTGTGGCAGGGCAATTTTGAATCTGAATAACTAGTTTTGAATTCAAAGTGCAGTTTTGAATCTGAATTACAAGTTTTGAATTCGAAGTGCAGTTTTCACTCTGAATTACACTTTGGATTCAATGTGCAATTTTGAAACTGAATTTCAAGTATCGAATTCAAAGTGAAATTTTGAAACTGAATGTCAAATTTTGAATTCAAATTCAAATTGTGCAATTTAAATTCAAATATCAATCATTCAAATTGAATTATTAGTGGCACAAACTTCTGCCCATAGAAAAGTGCTTTGCTTTAGCATTGGGGTCAGCTCCCAAGTACAGTAGATTGTGCTTTTGGGCCAAGAAAAATTGTCACAGCAGAGGCCCTATCAAGCTCACAGGTCAATGCCCAGAGACAGCATTTTACTGTCATTATACATTGTTCTTCAAAGTCAAGACTGCTTTATAATCTGAGGCTGTATGGATTGTCGTTTGGGGCACAGTATTTTAATAAAAGCTCTTTTGAAACTGCTGTGACAAAGGGGATACAGGAATGGGTTGACGGCTGAATTTAGCCACAGGAGCCAGAAGGTAATTTCATACCAGTGGTAATCGACACAGCGCCCCTTGCAGGCTGCCCGAATGATCATCAGAAGCGTGTACGGCGCCCAGCAGATTCCAAAGATGCACACAATGATGGCCAGTGACTTGGCAATTTTCTTGTCTCGTGACAGACGTGAATTCCCAGGGATTCTTTTAGGTGCCGGGCAGCGAGATCTACATCCAGTATCCTGGGAGTCAGGGCCGACGGATCTCCGCTTGCTAGGTGCTCCCTTCTTTTTCGGCATGACAGGTTTGTGGCCAGAGGAGCTAGAGGAGGGTAACTGAGCATCCACATCAACCGCGGCAGATAACTCTGTATTGATCTCGCCAGATGACGCCTTATGAGTCTTGACAAAGAACACAGAGGAGCCCTGGGGCTTTGGCTGCCGGCCTTGCTCTCGCATGTGGATGGCCCGCTTCCTGTTTCTCCGTCGGATGTTCAGGTAGATGCTGAGATTAAAGAAAGCCACCGAAATGAACGGGGAGAAGAACTCGAAGGTGGAGGCACAGAGCAGGAAGTACCAGGTGTAGAAGAACTCGGCAAAGCATTCGTTGTCGGGCACATTGCTCCTGCCCACCACAAACTCCCAGAAGATAATCGCTGGACCGTACAAGAGGAAAGCCAGCACCCACACGCCAACCATCTTCCACACCGCCAGACTCGTCAAGCCTTGCTGAGCTCTGTACGTAACCTGTGTGTGAAAATAAATAGTTATCACAAACCAACTTGGGTTGCAACACAGTGAAAAATAAAAAGTTGGCCCGACATGAAAAGGTAAGACAATCTGCTGCGAAGCATTTTTGAGTTTGCTCAACTTGTTCGGCTCCAAGTTCCTTCAAAAATGGAGGCTTGAGGTAGAGCAAACTGAAAAAGATATTTGCGGCTGGATGCCTAACTTCTTAAAGTTTAGTCAACTTTTTATTTTCAAATTGAAATAATATCCTTTTGCATTAAGATTTTTTGATGCCAGGTTTTACATAATGGAACTAAGCTTATTCCCAAAGTCAAAAACATTAAGAGAAAGATAAAGAGGAAAAGGCAAGTGCTGCGTTGGGTTAGAAAAAACTTATTTGAGGGATCAGGTGCTCTTCCAGGATAAGGACAAACAAGTTTGAATCATACTATAATTTGAGGAACGTTTGTCTGTCTGTTTGTTCCCCTACTCCTTTGAGGTCCTCTGACGGATCTTCACCAAACTTGATGGGTCTATGTAGGTTGTCCCTGGAATTGTCCTTGATGGGTTAGTTTTTTGAAAGGTCAAGGTCATTGGGGTCAAAGGTCAATTTTTCGCATCTCCCATCTCCCTGGACAGATTTTCATGAAAGTTGGTACGTGGACGTAGGTCGTCACAAGAAATAACCGCGAGAGGTCCGTTCTGTCAAAGGTCAAGGTCACGAGGGTCAAAGGTCACCGTATTTATGAAAGTTGGTATGTGGACGTAGGTCGTCACAAGAAATTATTCTCGCCACGGGTAATTCACTAGTAAAGCAAATGCGACTTCTTTTGGTGCAGATTTCCCTTTTGAAAAAGAGTCTTAAAAATCTGAGGCACTCTGATCGTGAGTTAAAAATCCTTTATTATAATGGATACAGCCAAATGTGCGTTGGCTGTTTCCATAACAATAAAAAAATTTTAATTACGATCAGAGTGCCTCGGATTTTTAAGACTCTTTTCAAAAAGGAAATCTGCACCAAAAGAAGTTGCATTTTCTTTATTTAAGCTTAGTCCCAGTTAGAGTAAAATAACCATCTGCCAAACAAATAAATTACCAGGCAGGTCATCCAAGTAATACAAAATTAATCGGAATGAATTTCACGCAGGCTTTTGTTTGTATTATGCATATTGTATTCTGAAACAGCTGTGTTGGAAATAGCACTGGGAATTTTAGAAGCTTTGAAACCTGTGATCTAAAGGTTAAGTCTTAGCAAATATTCTTATGGCGAAACAACACCTGTGAATAAACACTCTAAAAGGGATGAATGTTTTCCTTGTTATATTAGAGGATGAAAAGCAGTACTGTAATTGATTTGATGAGGTTTTCTGGATGTGAGGAGGGTTAATTGGATAATTACTTTGGTTTGAAGTGGCACTTGAATAGATGTATTTATATACCCACTTAAGGGATAAAAATCACATAAAGTATTATGCCGTTAAAGCAAGCTTTGCAGGCACAAGCCTCTCACTGTGGCTTTATTGTATTGCATAAATATTGTACTTTAATTGAGAAAAAAGAAAAGAGAAAGGGAGAGAGAGAGAGAGAGAGAGAAAGAAAGAGAGGAACCATGTCACCTAAACACAAATACTTTTTGAATCTGGATCAATTGACATTTATCACATTTGAATGCATTTTAGTTTTTTCTGCAGAAAAAAAATCTATGGTTCCAGAGCATGGAGATTATTCACTTCCCTGATTAAGGACAAAACAGAGGCCACTGTGTAGAGTTTCAATCGCTTCACATCTTTAGTCAGTTCCCCCATCAGTGTAAACTAGGTTTTTTCCAGTATGAGATATTTTGAAATGACGACACTGTCATGGACCCCCCCCAACACACACACACACACACACACACAGACACACACAGACACGTCAAGGGCAGCAAAATACAGAGGGAAAAATAGCCTTAACAAATGCCACCCTGAAGAAAATTGGGCTGGAAAGGTCAGCTGTGATGCAACACTGGCACCCTTTTAGTTTTAATATTTGGCCTCATTTTCAACATTTATTATTGGATAGGCTGATGTGGGAAAATCCTGTTTTTAAAAGAGAGTGTATTTTATGGCTACTTCAAGCCTGAAAATATACAGAGCACATGTAATTCACGGGTCCTGAGTCAAAAATAAAATCTTTTTTTTTTTAGTAAAAAAATAAAATGGTTCACTGTGAAAGTTCCAAATTTTAATGCCACAGTTCAAGTTCAGTTCTGAGAACGTCTGACCTTCTCAAAATTGTTCAACCACACTTTGCAATTTTGTTTGAACATCTCTTCACACTTCCGATGCCAGTCCTGGCCCAGTGCAGAATCCTCATCGCCACAACACACTCTTCATCACAGTCTGAATGCAACCGAATGTACTGAAGTGCTGTACTTAAGCACAAATTTCAGGAGCTTGCTCTTTACTTTTTGTTTAAGATTATATTTTTTTATCCCCCCCTGTATATAGTGCGGGGGGATACAGTCATGAGTGAAGTTGTCTGTCTGTCCATCCATTTGTCTGTCTGTCTGGGAACATTTTGTTTCCGGAGCATAACTTGAAAACTGTTCAATATTTTTCTACAAAACTTGGTGTGCATTAATCATGACCTGAAATGGTGTCTTTTGCTAATCCGATGTTGATGAATTTTGTATTTTTTCTGGTTTCCATGGAAACAATTTGAACTTAGAATTTTAGGGGGTGTGGTTTGTTTCCAAAACAGGTTGCATTTTCATTCTTTCAGTATGTGGGGCTGGGGGGGATATGCCATCTCCCGATGGCTCTTGTTCATAACCTTCTTGTCTAGTGAAAACCATTTATCTACAAATGGTGCTTTTGAATTGGATAAAGTGAATCTGATAATTTTTTTTCTGATAACTTGAAAGATTAAATGTTCCTTTGTGGATTCTCCAACATCCTAAGCTAATAAACAAACTTAAATCTCCCTCAGATTAGCTGGAAAATGCACTGTCACAAAGCTGAAAACAGGACTGTTTTCCTGAACCCATGAAAAGTTGACTTTGTAAAGATACGTGATCCTCACAGGACAGCTGTACTGCAAACATATGAAGATCTTACGGAATATGATGCATTGCTGTAGATACCCAACAGTCAGTATGTAAAGCAGTTTCTGAAATTAGCAAAAACTTCAAAAACTACAGCAATAAAATACAACATGCAGAATAATGCGCCAGTAATATTAATTCCTCCAGAAACATGTAATGGTAAAACACTGACAGGGTCAATTTTACTGAACAATTAGTACTTTAACTTTTGATGCTTTAAGTAAATTTAGCTGATTATACTTACTTTTTCCTCCTGCTGATGTTTTGGATGCAGAGCTATTATTTGTAGTCAAATATTTTTAATGTGTTCCTGCTCCTTTCACTTAAATAAATTATCTGAATACTTCCTCCGCCACTGACCTCCAAATTTCCTGATAGAAGCACAGCACAAATTTCACAAAGATTTACTGGTAACCCCAAGGTGACGGCACCCTCAATGATTGTCCTGCACAAAATCCTGAGAGTCTTACTCCAATCAACTGGATTTGCCAATAAGCACAACTCTTCAGCCAGGACATAAGCCCACAGTAATGATGATAAGTGATTGGTGACTTATAAGTTTGTGTATGAACAGACTCACACAGCAGGACTCTTACGCTCTGGGCTTGGACTTGACACCTCTGGGCTTGTACCATATGTCAGCCTCTACAGCCCCTACAGTTTACAGCCAAGTGCAGCCATTTACTGCATCCAAATAGGACTCGGTACTGTCGTGCTCAGAGGCCCAACACCAGCCGGAGGTTAAACCCCAGCTGATCCTACACATGCTGGCCACTTTTTTCTCCACCTTTTCTTTTTTTGGACTATTCCACATGGTACATCACTTGATCTTTGAGTCTTTCTGAAGAGAAGCACTTCAAACAAATCAAACAAATCAGTGGTCTCACTTGACATGGTGGCTCTTCAAAGGCAGGAGGTGAGACTTTAGTCATTCTGAAAATGAAGCAACTGAATTATTCTATGAATGGATTTAAAAACTGCATCATTAAAACTAATATTTGTGTGGCATATTTTATCTTATTTATTTAAGCAGGGGGCCAGACTGAGCCCAAATCTCTTTTTCAGTAGGGCCCTGTATTACAAAAAATTAGAAAATCACAAATATAAAACAGTGATACAAGAAATAGAAATTGCCATCTTAAAATGAACATAATAACTGCTTAAAACAACAGCTGTTCTGTAGAAAAAATGATTTGATCAGTGTTTTAAAATGTCCAAAAGGAAGCAGTTCATTCAGTTTCAGCTCACCTTGCAACTGATTCCAAGTGTGCAAGACATAATAATAAAAAGCAGCCTCACCCAGCTCTGCTCTGATACGAGGAACATCTAAATATAATAGGTCCTGTGTCCCAGGGCAACTCACTCACTCATTGTGTAAGAGGAGTGACAAGATGTGCTGGGATTTGAAATAAAACACATTTATAAACAATTAAAATCAAATTGTTGTCTCGTCTAGATTTCAATGACCCCCACCCTACTGACTTGTATAAGTGGCGGGTGCGGAATTCAAGTCCAGTCAAAGCTGAAGGGCTAAAACCTGCATATTTTGCGCAGACTGCTAGCCTGCATATACCATTCAAATGTGATAGGCAGTTACAGAAATTCTCTATGAGCTTATTGTCTCTCAACATCCAATTTCATGGCTTTGATTGACTGTTCTTTCATTCCTTTTCTTCTTTAGTCACAGATTCTGCCATCCCAATGTCAGAAACGCATTTGGTGGATCAAAGCCTCATCTATAAAGGTCAGAGGAGATAATTTGCATTCATCTGTGTACAGGCCGTTGCGACTGATGCAATATAAAAAAGAAAAATACCCAATACACTCAAATAAATATAAATATAAGCCATGTATTCAGTGACTTCACAAAGGTATTCAGCAGAACCAGAAGTGTATTACTTCTAGAAGTGTGCAAACACTCATTGAGTGTCATAGACAGCATTTGTCCCTTAATATCAAGGAGATACTGTAATATAATAGAACTAGAGAGAGCGAGGAAGTACCACCCCTATTACTTTCAATGGGAGATGCTAGGCTAGCTACTTCAGCCCAGGAAGTACGGAATTGACGGACGCCATCTATAAAAATAGCGTTCCATGGGTGCTTATTTCCGGCACCATTTCATAAGATTGCCAATCTGAATACACAGCACGGATTGCGGATTGGCGAATGTGTTCGAGGGGAAATGACAAGCAACGCTGTTAATTCGGAATGCGCATGCACTATACACTCATTGGCTGAACTGTTGCAGACAGAGCAACGGCTGGACAACCAAACTCGTGCATGAGCCGTCATCAAGATCTAAGTAGCAGTTCTTATTTTACAGGCCCTCTTGAAAACATCGTACACTTGCGTCAGACAAAGAGCGAAATAATGAAGGATTACCAAATACATTTTCTTTTGTTTTCACTTTATTTGGCAAAAAAAAGGTGCACTTTTCAATTGGTGTCTATGGAGCTAAAGCATCTTTTGCCGCAAAATTGCATCCTTGGGAAACGCGGAAGCAGGAAGCTAACAAACTAACTGGCTGAAGCAAAGGTACTTCCTCATTCTCTCTGGTTCTATTATACATATCTCTATGCTTAATATCATATCGGGTGAGTTTTGGCACCTCTAGCGGTGAATCTGGAACTGTCAGGGGAGGCGATCATTTTTAAACCAAATGGCCACAGCTCTTAACAAATGCAGTGCAGCCTATCCATACACCAGTCCAGCTATAAGGTGCATGGAATCATGGTATTTCCTGAAGTAAATAATTTCATCAAAAAATATGGCTAATAACATCTAACAAAGTACGTTGACTTTAATAGATTAAAATATTGGGTAAAATTACTCATAACAGACCATCATACTTAAATTACAAAAGTCCATGTCTCTACACTATTCTGATCTGAGATTTTAAGCAAACCAGCATAAATTTATCTCCCATAATTCAGCGTGTTTTATGTTAAGGAAGCCGTGGGGAATTAAGGACAGTTAACAAATTTCTCTGACGATGGGCTTCTCTGCAAAAAGTGACAGATTTCGTGAATTTACTGCGCAGATCATGTGAACAGACGTCACATCGTGTGTTATGGTTGGCTGCGGGTCGCCATTGCCGTCTACCCAATCTAAGTTACCATTGTTCACTTCTAGGAGTAACTGACTTCCGGCAGAACTGATATAACCTGGAAAAAAGTGATTAATCAATCGACGACTTTACAGAATCTGAGAAAAATGTGGTGATTTCAGTGTTTTTGGCTTTTGTTTTGCTCTGTTGGTTTATTCATAATATTGTTCAAAACACCCACCTCTTTACACCACACTCTGTGTTCACAAATTTTTTGTAGAGATATATCAAGATTCATTTAGCATTGTGAAGGTTGCACGTGCTTTACCAGTGGGATGTCATGACAATGCTGACTGATGATGTAAAGATCCTCAAAGAATTTTTCCAGTGCCACGCTATCAGAACCTCTGTTAAATGGACAAATAACAGTCAAAATTTTAAAGAAAAATCTCTTGCGTCTTGTGGTTCAGCAGGGTATACGAATGAATCCTAGGAGGTAATGTTATCCTGGAGAATTGTTTGGATGAAGAATAATATTTCTTCAGTGGTCTTTTATTGCTCATCTGTAACCATACTGTACTTGTGTAAGGAAGCACAAAGCCACAGTGGGTAGCGTTGTCGCCACTTAAGGAGGTTTCGGATGTGAGTCTGGCTTGGGGCCTTTCAGTGTGGAGTCAGCATGTTCTCCCTGTGTTTGTGATGTTTCCTCTGAGTGCTCCAGCTTCCTCCCACATACAGAACATGCTAATTACAGACTGAATATAAATAGCCTATCGGTAGATGAAGATGTACTGGAGTGAATGTAATGTGAGCCATGCAATGCATCAGGGTGACCTGTCCTGGATGTGTTTCAGTCTCATGCGCATTACATGCTAGTATAAGCTCCAGCCACCACCCAACCCCGCTCTACCTTTCCTGCAGCCCTGACTGACCATAAGTACGATAATTGGATAATGGATGGATGGATGGATGGATGGATGAATATAGCCAACTTGTATATAGAAACAGAGATCCTATTATATCAAAAGTGGGGGACAAAATGAACTGTTGACCCAAATTACTTCTCTATTTAAACATACAAACGCTCTATCTATATTCTGACCAATTAACTGAATGCATAATTTAATGCATTTCCTGAAAAAGTCAAAGTAAAAAAATATTTAAATATGTACATCTTATTATATTATCTAATATAGTAGATATAATATTTAGTCTATGCATCAGAAAAGTATTCTTGGGGAAAAAAATAGATCACAGTCTTGTCCTCAAAGAGGGTTTAAGTGAAGACAATATTCAGTAGATGTCACATCCATATTCGGACTCACTTTCCAGCTTAATGTATCCTTGGTGTTAAACTTACCATTGTCTCAAAGGATTAGACAAGGAGTAAATTCAATTGGACACTCCACACGATAAGCTAACCTTCAGATGATAATGAACAAAAGTCACTGGACAAGGCAGTGTGGTGGGAAAAATGTCCTGAAATATTCTAAATTCAAAGTAAAACCATAATCTCAGTTCAACAAGAAAAACATTTTTTTTTTTTTAACTGCTGTACAAGAGGTAGCAGTGAAGAAGTAAAAACTTATGAATCTGCCAAGAAACACAGACAAGCCAAACTCTGCCGAACCTTCAAGGCCGGCCTAATGAGCTAACCTTCCGGAATGACCATATCGGTCAGCCTGGTCCCACTGTCTGAGCATGTGCACCTGAGTGTTCTGGAACCAGCCATGGCCTCAAATAATTTACTAAACTTCAGGTGAACCCAAGGTTTGGGAGGCCCATATGTGGTCTTCGAGCGTCCCTGGAGGCCTAAAATGAAGGTACACTATGATGTAATGGCAAACTTTTTACTAAGGTTGGAGGGTTGCAATGGCACAATGTACCAAACAGAATCAATTATATTGGATAAGGTAGAAGGAGTCAAGTTTAATCCCACCTAAAGAATCGTGCCAAAAGGCTAATAAATGTGAGGGTTCGGGCAATCGGAGGTCAGTTGGTGTGGGGTGACTGATGAATAATTAATGCTACTTGATTTGTGCAGACCAGCCTGGGTTTTGTTTTTTACTTCAAGGAAGAATACAATTAACCCAATTACATCAGACTCTGGAGAATGGGTCTATTTTTTGAGGCAGATTTACAGGGGTCAGTGGGCCACTTGTTACGGCCCGATCTAGGTAGTGTGACCACAGGTAGATAAATGAAGGAAGCACGGGGAGAGAACACTGTGGCAAATACAAAAGAACCTGAACGCTGCCCAGCTGGAACACTTTGTCACTTGCTCGGACAAAGTTTTGTTTTTTTACCACAGCAGTAAATAGCTTTTTTTTTTTTGCCTTGGCCCATTGACTTCTATTAATTGTCATCACTAGGCTAGCGTGTGGCCCTTTAAGCAGGAAAAAAGCACATTTGTGACCAAATGCCAAGGGCTCAGAAACTGCATGTGAAGATGTCGAGTATTGGGAGTATTGAGAGAGACAATGACGTGATCTCTGACCTTCACTCTGAAAGAACGTCACTCAGTAACTGGCTAAGAACATTACAGCCAACATAAGCCTTCATAATGGCATTTAAACCTTTTAAAATATTGGCAATGAACAAACCAGAAGGAAAAAATGTCATATTTAAGTGTTTTAACATAAAGTTATTCTAGAGAGACAAATTTTGATGGGCACAAAACATTCCCGCAATATGATGCACGCCTAAGCTGAAGATTGGACTGGCTTTTTCAGTGCACTGGAAAGATGGGATGTGTGGACTGGATTCAGATGCAAATATGAAATGAGCTTTATTGTGCTTTTTCTGAGGTAGAAAAGGGACAAGCAAAAACAAACAAGAAACATGGTTCCAAATCCTACGACAATCGTGCGCTGAACTATCACAGAAGTTTCAGCGCTTTTATTAAACAAAAACAGGAAACGTTTGTTCATAATATAACAATTATACTGCACTCTACATTTACAGTGGGACAGCGGTATTATTAAAGGGCTTTCAGAGATACGTAAATGTACAGCAATAAAGTCTCTACAAGAGTAGCGCTAGACAACAGGCTTACAAGGGCGCTAGAGGCATGGCGTTACAATCATGAACAAAACTTGCAATATGCAGTAAAATATTGCCCACTTGTATGCCAATATTTCATATTTCAGACATGGAGGCCATTCTACTTTAATCGTAATTTTATTTTTTTGGGATCAACTAATACAATACGCTTCTTAAAGTAGCAAAATACCAAATTTATTTCTTCAATAATATGTCACAAATATTCACACTCACTTGTTTGCTCTTTCAAGTATAACATAATGCAGTCATCTATATTTTTGTAAGATTTTAACAAACACAAAGGGGCTCAGGGCGCTCAGAGATTTCAAAAAATTTGTTTCCAACAGGTGCTCTATCGCAGTCAGGTGGAGTTATGATTCAAAAAAAGAAATGTTGCAAAGGCATTCCGTTTAAAAAAAAGTAATATTCACATGACAAACAAGTTAAAAACACAGGGACCTATGCATTGCAGCCAAATTTGGCCTTCATCAGGGCTTTGCAACAGGAAGTTAACCTCCTGTTACAGTGCTTTGATGAAGGCCAAATTGGCCGCAACAAATAGGTCTCAGTGCATTTTAACCTTTAAAATTCCTTTATACTTCATATAGATGGTTTCAAGATCCACTGGTTTGCTCTAGTAGACTGCCCTCAAATGTTCTGTAGATTAATATCTGGAGATTGAGAAGTGCTTTGTGGTCAGTTTAGCTGATATTGTGGTACGCGCTAGATCATTTCCTCGCTATTGGATCCAAAATGGACCCAATATGTAGGCCAAGACATTCAGCACAAGCTGCTGACCTTAAAAGGGCCCGGAAATAAAGAGGTAAAACACAACCCATGGTAGAGTTGAAACATCATGAAAAAATGACAAAAAAAAAAGCCTAGTTCCTACCTTGTAATACAACTAATAGGGGTGTTCCCTGTTCTCCATTTCCTACAGCTAGCAGGAGAAATGCCTGCTACTGATACGATCCATAGGAGCATTTCTGATACCATAGGAGGAACGTTTTCTCAATTACCGTAAAAGCATAATTGAAGCACTGATTACTAACACCCCACAAGTCAAGTCAAGTCAAGTGTGACTTATGGGGTTTTAGTAATAGGTGCTTCAATTGCACCTACATAAACAAATGGATAGAAAAAGATTGAGGCTTTGGTTAAAGTGAATATTTCCTCAAGGTTAAAGCTAGGATACAAGGTAATCATTTTTCCTTTTATAAAAATACAGTAGCGACTATATCCTAAAGGCAAATATTATGTTAAAGTTAGGGTTAGGGTTTGGTTAAGGTTCGGTTTGCTGATACTGATAAATGTCATTACGATAAATTAAAAGCATTATAAAGAACTTTGCTTTTATGTCGTATACACTGCCCATCCAAAAAAAAAAAGTTGCCGTTTGGATTTCAGTAAGCAAATACTTAAGAACCTATGACTAAATCATTATTACAGTGATGAATGTGTTTCTGCTGGCTATAATTGTTTTAATTCCTGACTGATTCAGTGCGCCACTTCTCATTTTTTAAACAACCATGTCAGAAGACATATCTCATGGTCATTGAAAAGATGTTACTGAGTTTCAGGGGGGGGCAAATTATTAGCCAGCATTAAAAAAATAAAAATAGATAAATAAATACCCAAGGAGATTGCAGAAATTACAAGAATTGGGTAAGGAACTGTCCAATGATTTATTACAACCTGAAAGAATCGTGATGAACTGTCAACTTTGTGGAAGGAATGGGCTAGAGAAAAATCATGACCGATCCTTATTGGAAATCACTAACATACTCAGGAAAGTCTCATCATAAATAACATCAACAGTAGAACTCATGGCTACGAGTAATTATGAAGGTAAGAGAATTTCCACACATACAATGCAACAAGAACTTGGAGGATTGGGACTAAACAGCTGTGTGGTTAAAAGAAAGCCACTTGTTAGTGAGGCCAACTGGGGGAAAAATGAGTTTCGTTTGCAAGAAAGCAAAAATGTTGGACTGAGGAGCAATTGAAAAGGGCCATGTGGTCCAATGAGTTCTAATGTACCTTATTCCACAGCGATAGGCACGTCAGGGTGAGAACAGGAGCCCGTGAAGCGATGCGCCCGTCATGCACACTGCCCCCTGCACCAGCCTCTGGAGGCAGTGTTATGATCTGGGGTTGAATCAGTTTGACAGGTCTGGGTTCAGCACAATTCTGCAGCATTAAAATGAATTCAGGGAGCTACCTCAATACCCACTGTCAATACAATATCTCGGTCACAAGTGAATGCAAATCACGTCGGATACAAACGTTGTAACATTCAATGAGCTTGTCGAAACAATACCACAACGAATCTGCACCGTAATCAAAGCTACTGGGGCCCATTTAATTATTAGGGTGAGCGATTTTATTTTGGCCGGGCAGTGTATAAAACAATTGTTCATCTGTACATACAAATACTGAAGTACCACCAAACTAAAGCTGAGTTTACTTCTACTTAGCCATACATATGTAAATGACAAAATTACAATAATATTACGCATATAAAAGCTAACTGCATTCACTGACTGCACCATATACTTGCTTGACAAAATATATAGTAATGAAGTGCCTCTTGAAGGCTACTGTCTCCATGTGTGAGTGTGGTTATGTGTTCTGGATCTCCTGCTGAGCAGCAATTGTTGTCAGTTAGAACAAACTGCTGGGGGCTATTTTTTCTTGACAGTGAGTCATATTTGGCTGTTTGTTGAATGACTCTAGTGTGCTGATCCCTCCTAAGTAATTAACCTGCACAGATGGATGCACAAAGGCTGCCAAGTTTCCAGGAGTCCAATGGGTGTCCCTGGCCATTGAAACGTAGTCTAACTGAGAGCACTCATTAACACTGATGAGACAACTGTGAATTACTTGCAGTTTATTACATTGGGAATATTTTAGCATAGATGTGGGAAAAAATTTCTCCAACCCAAGGTGACCATAAAGGCTACAAACGCAGGGTTTGGAAACGGTTTTTCATCTGACAGTATTTTGGATATTAAGGTAAAAGAAGCATATATTGAGTTTCCGTACACTGAGTAAATGCCATGATTACCATTTTACTTCAATATTTATTATGTTGTCAATACACTGGTTCCAACAAGTGTTTGCCCCCTCCCAATTTCCTCTATTTTTTGCATATTTGTCATATTTGAATGCTTGAGATCATTAAATTAATTTCAATATAAGGCAACTATGACCCAGGTGAACACAAAATGCAGTTTTTAAATGTGGTGAATTAATTTATTGAAGGAAAAAAGCTATCCAACCGTACCTGGCCCAATATGAAAAAGTCATTTCCCCTTTACAGTCACAAAATTAATACATTTAATTGATAACTGGGTACAATATAACTAAACACGCCCAGGCATGATTACTGCTAGGCCTTTTGAATCTAAACATCCCTTAAATAGAACCTGTTTGGTAATGTCAAGTAGGCAAAAGCAGCACATGATCTCGCAATCTATGTAAATAAATTCAAAACAGCTGAGAAAAAAAATTATCTGCATTTATTTGTAAGGGTTTGGCCTTGCAGTCCCTCCCCCTGCTGCATTCTTCGCCTCCATCTTAACGGGCAACAGGTGTGGCTCGTTGAGGTGGAGGTGAAGGGCTGCTTATTTAAGGGTTGGCTGCGCATTAGTGATTGCAGCAGCATTCTGAATTGTTTCCCTGCTGGTTTGTTCTGCTGCTCCCCCCCAGGTATGGGATTTGTAACTATTTATTAAAAAGTCTTTTCTAGTTTTACTCAGCCTGTGTGTTTGTTGCATCCGGCAGGACAAATTCATGACACTATTAGTCTGGAAAGCGATACAAAGCCATTTCTGTGGCTTTAGGACTCCAGCAAACCACAATGACAGCCATTGTGCACAAATGAGGAAAACTTACAACAGTGGAATAACTTACCAGGGGTTGCTGGCCTGCCAAATTTTCACTTAGAGTGCATCACTGACTCATCAAGGAGGCCAGACAAGCGCTCAGATGAAAGAACTGCTGCCTGCCCTTAACTCCGTTAAGGTCAGTGTTCAGGATTCCACAATAAGAAAGAGGCAAAAAATGGTATCCATGGTAGAGCTGCAAGATGAAGACAACTGCTGACAAAGGTGCGCACAAAGGCTAGCCTCATGTATTCCAAAAAACATTTTAGTCCCCAAAACTTTTCAAATTATATTTTGTAGACTGATGCATGAAAAGTGGAACATTGGGTCCTGTTTCACAGCATTCTGCAATAAGAACAACATACCAGAGTTGGGTTCAAGTACTTACAAGAATTGGATGCATGTATTATTATTATTTTCTTTTTAAATACCAAAGTGCTTGCACTTGTATCAGAGTACTTCCTATTAATGCCTAAAGTTCTTGCCCAGTCTGTCTCCTAAGTGCTGTACTTGGATACTTATTAGGTTGTACTCAAATACGAGCACTGTATATATATATTGTGTGTGTGTGTGTGTGTGTGTGTGTGTGTGTGTGTGTGTGTATATCATTATTATTATTTTTTTTTTTTGCTTGCATACAATTCTTGAAAGTACTTGGACCCAACTCTGCAACATTCTGTGCTGCCCAAACTGGCTTTGGATGCCCCACAATGCAGAAAGCCCAATTGGAACACCAGTGGAGGTGACCCTCTTGCGGGCAGAGTAGGCTGGGACAGGTAATCAATGGAAGGTGCTTCCCCAAGGACATGCTAGAGGCCGTCAGCACCCTGTAGAGCAGGGGTCCCAAATCTTTCCCAGAAAGGGCCAGTGTGGCTGGCTGCAGGCTTTCATTGCAACCCACCCGCTATGCACCTGATACTACAAATCAAGCTTATTAGTAAGGAGTCCAGGGGTTGATTAGTAGCATCAGGTGTTTAAATGTTTGGTTACAATGAAGGCCTGCACCCACACCAGCCCTTTCTGGGAAAGATTGAGGACCCCTGCTGTAGAGGGACAACAGAGGGGCCTCAGGCGGGGGCCTAGAAACAATCAGCAGGTGACGAGCAGGCTGCCTTTTTAAACAAGCATGGAAGGATAGTGGAGAACTCACTCTAGAAAACCCTTGGAAGCCCAGGGCTGCTTTGCTGCTTCAGGGCCTGGGCAACCTGACTGCACTGATAGAATCAATGAATTCTGCTAGTCTCCAGAAAATTGTGAGGGAGAATGCATGGCCATTAGTTTGTGATCTAAAGCTCAAGTGCAGTTGGGGGGTGTAGCAGTACAATAATCTGAAACACACAAAATCCACCTCTAAATGACTCACAACAACCAAATTAAGGTTTTGGAGTGGCCGAGTCAAAGTCTTGACTTAAATCTGAGATGCAATGGCATGACATTTAACAGGCTATTCATGTTTGTTTAATGCTCCAGTGTTGCTTAATTAAAACAATTCTGCAAAGATGAGAGGGCCAAAATTCCTCTACGGCAATATAAAAGACTTATTGTCAGTTATCACAAACATTTGGTGGCAGATGTTGCAGGCAACGGGGCGCAACCAGTTATTAAGTCTGTGGGGCAATTGCGTTTTCCTATGGGTGATACAGGTTTTGAATAATTGAAGAGTTTGTTTCCAAAATGCAATCTATCCATTTAACTAATTTTGAGTAAATCAGCTTTTTCTATGTTCGCTTCTACCGCATTTTATTGACAAACACAAACTTGGACCATGAAAAAATACACTTTATAGTATGGGTGTATATATATGAAGAGTTTCATCGCAAAACGGGTTAACCACCAAATCCATATTTTGCTTCTTTATTATGTCAAACAATAGAGAAAAGATAGTCTTCTGTTGATTTGAAATCAGATTTTTGACAGGTGAAATATATTCAGAGCAAAAATATATTTAATCTGCAAAATTTATGTTTTTTTTGAAAAATGGCTTAAGTGCCACCTCCGTTTGTTTGCAAAACGAGTTGCATCCACCTTTAGAGTAAAAGTTTTGCAGCTAAACAACAAGGAATTAGTGCTTTATGCGCATGAGTGTATAACATTTTATGTTTACTTGATTGGATGCGTGCTTGTCTGTGTGTGAGTATTTTTGTTACGTGCACTCACGTTTGTATTTCAGGAACACAGTGTTTGTGTGTCCATTGCACCAAGACTAACGTTGGGTGGTGTGTATGTGTGTGTGTGAGTGTGTGTGCATGTGTGTGCGCGCGCGTGTTTATGTGTTGGGGGGTGTGTGAATGTGCACAGGACTGAGATTGTGTGATTATGTGTTATTCAGCAATATTGAATGAATGGAGCTTCCTGACACTACAACAAAGACACATACATATTTGATTGGATTTAACCCTTTTTGCAAAAAAATTGTAATTTTTTGGTTTTTTTCAAGAATATTCCTGTGGCTGGATTTGAAATGAATATGCCAATTGGTTACCATTTGACTCATATACAATACTAGAAAAGACCATTAGTCAAAGTTTTACAGAAATAGTAATTACACAGAAAGCAATTTTTTTCAATTCAAACTCAGTGGAGTTAACCTGTTTTGCGATAAAACTCTTCATATATATATATATATATATATATGTATAAATCACTGACCAAAACTTCCAACGCAACACATACAATTTTGAAATATTTGGCTTACATAAAATGGGATATTGGTTTTGAGCCATGATACATCAACTACAACTTAAAAGCTCAGAAAATTGTTTAGATTTTGTCGTGTGGGCAGCTCGTTCTGCTTGATAGCACATTGTTTAGAATTTTGCCCATCCCGTCAGGTTGAGTAGAACTCATTGACCAATCCTTCAAGAATTTGGTCAATAAATAGCCATAGCAATGGGCAACTTAAATATTCCTTTGCATTATCCTGCGTCAACTTGTGACCATGCCGCGCCTAGGTCAAAATCAGCGAGAGCGAGCCGTTGGTATGCTCACTGGTGGAATGTCGCAAAGACGGGTTGCAAGGAACCTGGGCATCGACGTGCCGACCATATCACGTCTCTGGAGCCAGTATAATGAAACAGGAAGCACCGGTGATCGACCACTTGCCCCCAGACCACGTGTCACCACCCCTTAGCAGGATCGCCATATTCGCCCCAGCACCTGCGCATTCGCTTCCTGCCAGCTACAGTCACTGCTGGTCAGACCAGAGGTCTTCACCAGAACTGGATTAGCGACCAAACCGTACGCAACCGCCTGCGTGAAGCCGACTTGTACAACCAACGTCCCCGCCATGGTTTGGTGTTGACTTCTGCATGTCGCCGCGTCCGTCTGTGATGGTCAAGGGCACATTTGGGCTGGAATGCTCTCAGGTGGAACAGGGTGCTCTTCTCCGATGAATTGAGGTTCAAGCTGAGTGTGTCTGACGGAAGACTGCGTGTATGGCGTAGGCGACGGGAATGTTATACAGACGCTACCATCCTGCAGCGTGACCGCTGGGGTGGACCCAGTGTAATGGTTTGGGCTGGAATTAGCAGTAGACACAAGACAGACCTCAGTAGACACAAGACACAAGACAGACCTCATTTTCATCGATGGAAACCTCGACGTCACCCGTTACCGTGACGACATCCTTACCCCTGTCGCAGTTCCACTCGTCAATCGCTATCGCCTAACGCTGCAATAGGATAATGCAAGACCACATGTCGCCCAAGTCTGTCAGTGTCTTGATTGGCCTTCCTAGATATGGGCAGGTGCAGGCGAGTGGCTATTTTCTTGTAGCCATTGCCTGACTTGTGAAGGTTGACACACATCTGCCTTACTTGAATAGTGTGTTCCTTTGTCTTTCCCATGTTGAAGAGTGGATAAGAGAAATGGCCTCTGTGTCACATCATATTTATAGCCCAGGGAAACAGGAAGTGGTGAATTACTAATTAAATGTTCTTAGATATTCTGATCAACTTTGTAAACTACTGTAGAAATGGCAGAAATACTTCAATTACATTTATTTCCTAGGAATTGTTAGGGGTGCCAATAATTGTGGAACAGGTGATTTTATGAAAATTATTTATTTCTTAGTCAGGGATTTTTTTCTCCCTTAAAATTCACTTGAGTTGAAGGTTACATTTTTTCTACAATTTTCAGTGTGAGAGTATGCTTCTGCGATAAAAATTGAATTTATTTTAAGGCTTTTAGCACATCGAAACCAGGGGTGCCAAACATTATGGAGGTCGCTGTATATATATGGATTTTCGCACCGCGTGTAAGAAGCACAGGGCTATCACTCTATAATATTATCTCAATCTGACAATTCTTTAAAGAAATTCTCCTTCAGGACTTTCAGGGAGAGAGTGGAATTCATGGTGGAATCAATAATGGCAAGTTGCCTGGGTCTTGAAGCAGCAATGTAGCCCCTGACCATCACATTACCAACGCGTTTGACTGTTGGCATTATTTCATATTCTAGAATGCTGTGTTAGCTTTACGCCAGATGGAATGTTACCCATGTCCTTCAAAAGTTTCTCGACTCATTAGTCCACAAAATATTATCCCAAAAGTCCTGGGGGTCATTACTTTGTTTTTTGGTAAATATGAGACAAGTCTTGAATGCTTATTTGTCAGCGGTGAGTTATGCCTCACAGTTCACCCATAGATAACATTTTTGCCCAGCTGTGATCAAGAATCACAAACAGTGACCTTAACTGCCAAAAATGCGGACTTCAGATGTTAGTCTGTTAAAAGACTGACATCTGTTATGACCTCCAGGAGTTGTCAATGTGCTTTTGGAGAAATTTTGGTTCGCCAGCCACTTCTGGGAAGGTTTTACGCTGCTCCAAGTTTTCATCATTTGTAGATTCTGACTCTCTCCATCATTCACTGGAGTCCGAGAGCCAAAGAAAAGGCTTTGTAAACCTTACTAGACTGATAGATGTCAATGACTTTTGTTTATCATCTGTTCTTATATTTCTCTATATCACAGCATCATGTGCTGCTTTTTGCGGGTTCTATTCAAGCATTGCTTAGATCCAACAGGCCAAGCAGTAATCATGCCTGGGTGTGTTTCATGAAATTGAACCCAACAATAAATTATTGTTTCAAATTAAAACCATGGAGGCTATTACTTTTTTTCACATAGGGACAGGTTGGGTTGGATAGCTTTTTTTTCCCCCTTCAATTTATGAAATAATTTAAGAACTGCAAATTTTTTATTTTTGTTGAACTTTAAAATTATTTGGATGATTTGAAACATTCCGGTGTGATTAAAAATGCAAAAAACAGAAGAGGGGGGAGGAGAATATTTTTTCACAGTGTTGTGTGTGAAAATACAATGTGATGCACTTTTAGCATAAGTGTACTAACACTGGTGGTAGAATTTGGCTCTGATGCAAGGGCCACCAGCTAAAATCTTGCCTAGGGCTCCAAATTTGTCAATGCCGGCTCTGGCAGGAATAAACACAGAATAGTTTTACAATCCTGTTTAGGGCGACCCTTCAATATTTTGTGAATTTTAGAAATTTAATGTGATTCAGAAATGTGCAGTTAGTCATCAAGATAGCTTCAAAAGAAAAATATATGCCAGTAATTTCTTTTATGTAAGAACTGATCAAAATAACCATCCCAATATCATTGGGTCACAGACATAAATTACAAATATGTTTTAATCATTAGTTTTTTAACTCAAATTGGAGAAGAACTCATGCAAATTTGTGTTGCACTGTGTAGAGGATCAGTGCAGACAGAATGATGAAATAGTCGGTTCAAACATTGAACGACATCTCAGAATAAAAAACTAATAGGACCTATCACACCCCCAATTAACTGAATAATAACTCCTATTTCTATCACGTCAATCAGTTCATAAATTTCTTGACACCGATGCTGAAGACAACACCCCCACCCCCCCCATTAGATTCAATTCTATGCTCCCAAAAAAAATTACATCTGAGCTGCGTAATTGCAAATTACGTGCACTGAATTACAATCATTTAGTACACACTTTCACCATAGCAGCTTGCAATAAAAGAGATCTGCAGTAATCTAATTACAATGAACAACAGGGCAAAACTTTCTCGAGCTAATACCATTTTGCAGAGAGAAAATAAGCAACACCCCCAGAGCGGTAGGGCGAGTCAATTATTCTGACAAATAACTAAAAGATACAGATATGAAAAGTATAGATCTTCTATGTATAGAAGAGACCAGTGAGATGTCAAAAAAAAAAACACCACAGAATATTAACATAAATGTTCACTATATTATTGGCAGTGCATGAGTTTAATCTCAACACTGTACAACGTAACAACGTGATTTCATTACTGGCAGGAGTGTTACATGAGCCAGCCACCTCAGGGTTGCGGAATAGGGTGTTGTTTGATCAGAGATTTGCTGGTGCCATTCTATTCACTGCCATGGTCTTGGACTCGACATGTGTTGCAGCAGCAAGCCAGTGAAGTGAAATGTGGCATGGTGTGACATATTCTTTAAGGCTGAGGACAGGGTGTGCTCCTGAAAATGGCACTGCAGTATCAAATTGAATTGCGGAATTCAGCGGTCGACATGAGCAAAAGTTCCCAAAAATAAAAAATGCTGTCCATTGACTTATTTCCAAGCTCTATCTAGAAAGATACATCTTTTCATACGCTATGTTCTAAGCATCATAAATCTAGTACAGCAGAACAACTGACCATAATTACAGTGCTTTTAGTTCAGAAGTTCAGAACCCTTACTTCCTGCAGAAAGGGTACATTGCACAGATAACAAATCATTCATTAATCACATTATTGTTACTCAGTGCTACAGGGTATTGAACAGTTGTCATTTTGTCTTAGTTTTAATGTGTTTTTTTCCCACAGCATTTTAAATATAATTGCGAATGTCATTACAGAATATTGCTATGGAAACAGTCTGAAATAATTGGATTGAACTGAACATATGAATGTTATTTGTGAACGTTATTGTCCACCATTATCTGCGCATAAATGGCAACAATCCATCAAATTAGATTACTGGGGTGGTGCAATGATAACAATTGTTTAATATGCTTTTACAATTAAAGACTGCCATCCCCTTTTCATATTAAATGTACAAGAATGGGCAAATTGGTGGCCCTTTAATATGCTTTTACAATAAATATTTGCCATCCTCTTGTTCATACTAACTCAACTAGAATGGGCAAATCGGTGGCCCAAACTTTGAAACCGTCCTCACCACAAGGCATTCACTCTCTTGCCTGGTCTTATTCTGTTTTTGTAGGAATACTGTGAAGTATCTTGGGGTCATACGAAAGCATTGTAGACATTGGACAAATAGATGGATGATGATGATCCATCCCCCCATATCCATCCATCCATCCATAGTCTACCACTTATCCGGGGCTGGGTTGCAGGGGTAGCAGACTGAGCAAAGTTGCCCTGGCAACGCCTCCCCAGCTACTTCCACCAACTCCCCCTAGGGGACCCAAAGATATTCCCAAACCAGGCCTCGGGGCCTTCATCCAGATAGACATGCCCAGTCCAGGAGGCATCAGAATCATATGCTCGAACCACTGCAACTGACTCCTCTCAACATGTAGCAGCAGTTCAACTCTGAGCCTCTCCCAGATGTCTGTGCTTCTGAACCTGTCCCTACGGGTCAAACCAGCCACCCTGCGGAGACAGCACATTTCGGCCGCCTGTATTCGCAATCTTGTCCTTTTGCTCACTGCCAAAAGCTAGTGACCATAGATGACGGTTGGAACATATGTCAACCAGTGAATGGTGACCTTCGCCTTTCACCTCAGCTCCTTCTCCACCATGGCAGACTGGTACATTCATTCACATAGTCAAACCTAGGAACTCTTCAATTAAAATAATTAGAATATCTTCTGATTAGTAGTAAATGGGAGTGGCCAGAGGACACGTGCAAAGCCACAGGGAGAACAAACTCCAAACTGAAAACCTAATCCTTGACAATGAAAACAATCATTATTATAACAAAAATCATGATAGACTGTAGATTATTGTAATTAAAGAAGCCAGTCTGCTGATTATAATTGAAAGGGTGACAATAACATACAATCACCTGGTAGGGCCAATCATTATGTGCAGTCATTTAAATGAAAGGTACTGGGCTCAAAGTATGCGGACATACAAATATCACACTCCAAATGTTTTAGTTGACATCTCGTTTCAAAACTATTAACGTCCAATTTGCTGTAATGGCCTCTGCTCTGGAACATAATTGCTGTGGGGATTAGCATTTAGCAACAAGATCATTTGCGAGGTCAGACACTTTAGTAAGACCTGGATCACAGAGATGTGATTAGCACTATGTTTGGACCAGTTTAGTTTTTTCGCGTTAAATTAGGCATACTACAGCTTGAAGAACCTTGCTTTTCGCCATGGGGGCACTGTCATGTGACATGTCCAACGACAAAAAGTTCTCCCCAAGACTCTGGCCACAAACTTGGCAGCACAACTGCCTTGAATGTAATTTATGTTGTAGCGGTAAGACTTCACTTTATTGGAATTAGGGTGGAGGTGCTGTTGCCTTGTAGCAAGAAGGCTGAATTTTCTTCCCTGGCCCCAAACTATTCCACTCTCCTGTGTGAAGCTTTCATGTCCTTCACTGGTTAAAACCAATTTCTCTCCAGATAAATAACTCCAGTTTCCTCCCATAGTCCAAATATACACCTATGATAGAAACCACAGATTCACAATCACCCCCTAGGTATGAGCACGTCACTGAATGGGCCGTGGACCCCAAGATAGATTGGCAAACTGCCTATGGTGTGTTCCAGCCTCTCACCCATTGAATGCTGGGATAGGCTTCATAAAGGTTTCATCATTCCTTCTCCTTCAATCTTCACAGGTGGCACCATGCATTCAGGCACATTGCAATCTCATGGCATTCTCAAAACCAAAATTCATCCATCAGACTGCTACAGTGCTCCATGGGTCATCACTCCAGAGAATGTATTTCCACTCCAGGGTCCAGGGGCTGTGTGCTGTATACCCTGTGCTTGGTATTGTACATGGTGACTTCATGTTAGTGTGTGTGTGGCTGCTCAAAAATCGAGACTCACTTTACAGCGAAGCAGAAAAACAGCTCTAGTGGCATCATATACAAAGTAGCTTTGAGACTTAACTGAGTGTTGCACCTGACAGATGATTTTAAGTTGTGCTTTGACAGTCGGAGATCCCATTCTGTGACCTTGTGCAGCCTCGCACTTTTTGCACCCGAGCTGCCATTGCTTCTAGATGTTTCAACCTCACAATAGAAGCACCGAGAGTAGTTGGAGCAGCATGAGCAGGGCAGAAATTTAATGAACCGACTTGTAGGAAAAGGGGGCATCCTAAAAAAAGTTTAAAGTGATAGAGCTCCTCAATATTATGCATCCTACAGCCACTGAGCGAATATGGAGATCGCATGGTTGTTTGCCTGATTTTATGGACCAGTTGGCAATTACTGGGGCTTAAGCAGCTGAAACAACTAAGTGGATGGGGTTTGATGTCCATTTTATGAAGCCACTACAGTTTGAGATTAAGACTGAGATAAGCCAGTACTTCCAATAGTGAATATAGAGCTCTGGAGCTCTTTCATTCCGAAGAAACCATGCTTTGATAGAGGTGGCATGACTGTGACAGGATTGTAAATAAGACCACAGAATTAACAGCATGCCAATAGACCTCTGAGAAATAAAACCACAATAAACACTGGACGGCAAACATTGCCACGCATATTTGAGGGTCATAATCAGTATTATGAAACGTCTGTCTGCACATACTGAATTTTTTTTCCAACCCCCGATCCGAAATAGGTAGTGTAAATAGAAGTATAAATTGTAAATAAAATCAAAACATAATGGCCCTCATTTATCAAACTTGCGTAGGATCTGGTGTAGATTCTGGTGTAAATATCAGCGTTCTCCAGGTGTCAAGTCTGATTAACTAAAAGTGTGTACGTCGCTGATTTTGGTGTAAAACTGGCGTAGCATTGATAAATCTGGCAGCTGAAACCATCATAATTTACAAGACACGCCCCTATAAATTCATGCACTGGAAGGCATAGTCCTGCCCACTTTACGACATGGACTCTTGAAGGATGGCTAAGAAGAAAGAACTTCACTGAAAAGGAAACGTAAATTATCGCGTCTGAGGTGAAGAAAAGCCTTAAGTGGCGTAAAGGGAGCTCAGAGGCTGCAGTTTGGAAAACTATTGCTGCTGCGGTTAACACCATTGGGGTGGAAAACCAGAGTGCGGCAGTAGTTTGATTTAATTCATTAATAAATCAAAGTGACTATTCACACTTATGAGTATGTCCAAGCAAAGAAATTGATCAAAATTCATGTTAGACGCACTAATAAGTGTGGCCGAGAAAAAATTCAGCACTGGCCACACGTAGGCTACAAGTGCGAATAACATCGGCCTTAATAAATTCAATTATAGATCCAAAATATTTCATGTTATATAGCCTACATAATTGACAATCCAAATG
The DNA here is from genome assembly GCA_029721435.1 of Gymnothorax reevesii. Taxonomy (NCBI): domain Eukaryota; kingdom Metazoa; phylum Chordata; class Actinopteri; order Anguilliformes; family Muraenidae; genus Gymnothorax; species Gymnothorax reevesii. The sequence continues at coordinate 129,214,939 of CM056575.1, read as the reverse complement.
CTTTACATGTCGATAAAAAAAAAAAAAAGTGGTCCGATTTTAAGATCGCGCTCAGGCGCAGCAGCACACGGATCGGTGGAGGCCAACCAGACTTGAACCTCCTGCTGTCATCGTTCGAGGCAGCGGAGCTCCTACTCCATCGTGGGAATAGGAGGTGGAATGGACACGGATGAGTCCCCACCGCCTCGATCGGAGCTGCATGAGGGTAATTGTTAAAATACAGCCTACAGGGGTCACTCTTCATTGTACTTTTATTAGTATTACTCCATGACATTTTATTGGGTGCTACACAACACGAGCAGCCACTCGTCACTTTCCCCGAGGAGATCTTCTCTGTGCCGAAAGTTCCTCTCACGTCAGACAGAAGCTTTTTCCTCTAACAAGAGAAAATCTGCCATTGTCAAAATGCGATCACGGTCAAAGTTTCTGTTGGCTAAGCAACAAAAGAAACGCAAGTTAGCTAGTTTGTACTCCTATGGTTACTCAGTCAAAGGGACCGCAAAATAATGAAAAGTTTGATGAAATGAGTGTAAATGTGCACATGCTGGTAATAAATTTGATTTTCAAAAATAATTACGCACAAACTTATTTTCCAGTCTGCCTATAATTAACTTGCATTTCTTTTGTTGTTCAGTACAAGATGAGCACCTGACATACCACACTGCATATCTGCCAAGCGGCGCATTGTGCTTAATCACATTGCTTGTAATTGTCAGACGTCTGGCCTGACAAGCAGGTTGTCTCAAAATAAAAGGTTAATTAATTTCTCAACACAGGTTTCTTATTTATTTATGAATTTATCTAGCCTTTTATTCATGTTACTAATAAGAGCAACAACAGCATGACACCCGGATCGCTGCATATGATTTATTACTCAATTTGATGGCTGCACTGGCTCCTGCATGTTGTTTGCTGGTTTCATATCTGTGTACACCTGGTCAGACATTGCGTGAGATTTTTACAGACCATTCGCTCACGGTCAGATTGATAAATGCGGATCCTTGCAGGAGATTTGGTGTACACCCATTTGAAGAAAGAGGGCCATTGACTTTCAAATCACACCACCCAGTATTCTATTCACAATAGAACAGAGATTACATAGCAAATGTTGAAATTGAGATATTTTACATTATCATCCACAAAATAAGCTAATTTCAAATTTGATGGTTGCCACAGGTCTCAAAAAAGTTGAGACAGGGGCCTGTTTACCATGTTGTAGCATCCCCACTTCTTTTCAACACAGAGTGGAGGTGTCTGGGCATTGAGGAGACAAGTTTAGCCATTGGAAATTGATCCCACTCTTGTCTAATACAGGCTTCCAGCTGCTGGAGAGTTTTGGGTCTCCTTTGACGGACTTTTCGTTTAATTTTGCGCCAAATGTTGTCAATCGGTGGAAGATCAGGACTGCAGGCAGGCCAGTTCAGCACACAGGCTCTTCTACTACGAAGCCATGCCGTTGTAATAGCTGCAGTATGTGGTTTTGTCCGGCTGAAATACACAAGGCCTTCCCTGGAATAGACGTTGTCTGGAGGGGAGCATATGTTGCTCTAAAACCTGTGTATACCTTTCAGCATTCAAGGCGCTTTTTAAAACATGCAAGTGTCCCACACCATATGTACTAATGCATCCCCATACCATCAGAGATACTAGATTTTGAACTAAACGCTGATAACAGGAGGGGTGGTCTCTCTCCCCTTTAGCCCAGAGCACACAACGCCCATGATTTCCATTAAGAATGTCAAATTTGGACTCGGCTGACCACAGAACACTTTGCCACTTTGCTACAGTCCATTTTAAATGAGCCTTGGCCCACAGGACACAGCGGCACTTCTGGATCATTCTCACTAATGGCTTCCTTTTTGCATGATAGAAGATCACGAGCATCCAGTAAAGGTCTTTGGCCTTGACCCTAACGCCCAGAGATTTTTCCAGTTTCTCTGAATCTTTTGAAAAGACGTCATGCACTGGCGATGATGAGATCTTCTAAGCCTTTGCAATTTGACGTGAGGAACATTGTTTTTAAAGGATTCCACAATTTTTTTACGCAAGCCTTCAGGTTGGACAGCCTCTGGCCATCTTTACTTCAAGGGGACTCACCCTCTCTAAGACATCCCTTTAATAGCCAATCATATTACTCACCTGATGCCAGTTAAATTAATTACTTGCTAAATGTTCTTTCAGCTGATTCTCTTACATATGAATTGCCTTTTCAGCCCTTTTTTTTTTTTTGCCTGTGTCCCAACTTTTTTGAGACCTGTTGCAGCCAGGAAATTTGAAATTCGCTCATTTTTTGGATAAAAATGTAAAATGTCTCAGTTTCAACATTTGAATTTTTTTCTATGTTCAACTGTAAATACCATATTGGCTCATGTGATCGGAATGTCATTGCATTTTGTGTTGTCTATCAAAATGCATCAAAATCATGCCTCGTCCACTTCACAGAGCATATGACAAACTTCGCAGATTTGTCCTTGGATGTCATTTTTTTTGGAAAGACTGGAAACTACCACCCTTCTAAAAAACAATACCTACAATAAATAACTGAGTCGTCCATGTCATCACCTCAGTAAGTGTTATCCAAACTCTAACCATAATGAAAGCTCAGTCATTTAAGTTGTGTGTTCCTGAAATGGCAAACAAAATTTCTACATGGACCTTTTGAGTCCAATGTATGAGGTTGTGACCTTCAAATCCGTGCAACGATGCTGTAGTTTTCTGTTTGATGTTGAGGTATAAGTGTCCATACTCACAGCTCTAGTGACAGACAGGAAGCGGTCATAGCTTATGAGGACGATGTTAAAGACAGAGGTGGTGCACAGCAGGTAATCTATGACCAGCCATAATTTGCACAGTCCTCTCCCGAGCATCCAACGCCCAGTCAGAATGTATGGGATGTAGACTGGGATACAAAAGGCCCCTGCAAACAAATATCACACCATCAGGCATAAACACTAATTATCATCAGGCATATTGGTTATATGAAAGAGGCTCCACATACTGTAGACATAAAAAGTTTGGACAACCTGATTGATATTGCAGATTTTTCAAAACGTGACACCAGAAATATTGTATACTGTACTTTTCATAAATATCAGACCTTTTCTGTTTTTAATGTGATCCTTGCACTGTCAAATCTCTCTCTCTCTCTCTCTCTCCATCCCTCCTTCCCAAAAAAAAGTAGCACACTCAAATATTTAGTTGGAACCCCTGTAGCTTTGATTACAGTGCATATTCGTCTTGTCATTGTTTTGACAACAATATGCAATGCCAGAACATTTATTTTCGATCAGAAATACCATAATTTTTCACCAAGATCTTGTCTTCTCGACATGATGGTCAAACCACTCAGTGGTCTTTCTTGAGCACATCGCAAATTACTTTTAATATCTTTAAGGTCAGGACTTTGTGGTGGCAAATTTGTTTGTGAAAATGACTCCTCATACTTGTTTTTATCATTCATGGTTTTCTTTGCTAAATACAGGCCAATAACTTGCCTGTTCGGAAATACTGTAACATCTTTCCCACCATCGAGGGATGTGTCTTCTGACATGATTTCTTAAGAAATTAGTTGCTTCATCAGTCAGGGTAAAAATGATTATTGCCAGCTGAAACATATTAATAACCGCAATAGTGATGCAATTATAGAATTTGTTCATTAATTTCCAAATGGTGACTTTTTTTTGGCCAGGCAGTGTAAATACAACACAAATTCTGAAATAGTTGGGACAAAGTATACTGCTCAAAAAAATAAAGGGAACACTTAAACAACACAATATAACTCCAAGTGTTCCCTTTATTTTTTTGAGCAGTATATAAATTGTGAATAAAATCAAAACACAATGACTTTCAAATCACACCAGCCAGTATTCTTTTCACAATAGAACAGAGATAACATAGCAAATGATGAAACTGAGACATTTTACAATTTTATCCACAAATTGAGCTCATTTCAAATTTCATGGCTGCTTCAGGTCTCAAAAAAGTTGGGACAGGGGCCTTTTTACCATGGTGTAGCATCCCCTCATCTTTTTTACGCAGAGTGGAGGCAACTTGGCATTGAGGAGACAAGTTTCTTGAGTTTAGCCATTGGAATTTGATCCCACTCTTGTTTAATACAGGCTTCCAGCAGCTGGAAAGTTTTGGGTCTCCTTTGACAGACTTTTCATTTAATTATGCACCAAATCTTCTCAAATCGGTGGAAGATCAGGACTGCAGGCAGGCCAGTTCAGCACACGGACTCTTCTACTATGAAGCCATGCGGTTGTAATAGCTGCCGTATGTGGTTTTGCATTGTCCTGCTGAAAAACAGAGGGCCTTCCCTGGAATAGATGTCATCTGGAGGGGAGCGCATGTTACTCTAAAACCTTTACACACCTTTCAGCTAAATGTTCTTTCAGCTGATTCTCTTTCATATGAATTGCCTTTTCAGTCCTTTTTTTTTGCCTGTGTCCCAACTTTTTTGAGACCTGTTGGAGCCAGCAAATTTGAAATAAGCTCATTTTGTGGATAAAAATGTAAAATGTCTCAGTTTCGACATCTGAAATGTTATCTATCTATGTATCATATTGGCTCAGGTGATCTGAAAGTCATTGCATTTTGATTTTATTCACAATTTATACTTTGTCCCAACGATTTCGATATTGGGGCTTTATATATATATATATATACATATATATATATATATATATATATATATATATATATATACATATATATATATATATATATATATATATATACTGCCCGGCCAAAAAAAAAGTCACCGTTTGGAAATTAATGAACAAATTGTAGAATTGGATCATTATTGCAGTTACTAATATGTTTCAGCAGGAAATAATCATTTTTCCCCTGACTGATGAAGCGCATCGCTACTCATTTCTCAAAAAATCATGTCGGAAGACACATCCCTTGCTGGTGGAAAGGATGTTACAGTATTTCAGAAAAGGCAACTTATTGGCCTGTATTTAGCAAAGAAACTCATGAATGCAAAATCAAGTATGAGGAATCATTTTCACAAACATATTTGCCACCACAAAGTCCTGATCTTAGACACAGTAAAAGTTATTGGGATGTGCTCAAGAAAGACCACCGAGTGGTTCAACCATTATGTCGAGAAGACAAGATCTCGGCCAAAAATTATGGCATGTTTTATCGAAAATAAATGTTCTGGCATTGCATATAGTTGTCAAAACAATGACAAAATGAATTTGCACTGTAATCAAAGCTACAGGGGTTCCAACTAAATATTTGAGTCTGCGACTTTTTTTTTGGCCGGGTAGTGTATATATATATATATATATATATATATATAGGAAAATAAAAGAAAATAAGTAGTAGCCAACATTGGAAATAAAATATCTATTAGACTAGTTGCATAATTGTGTATACCCCCAAAAAATACTGGTCATAAGATTTTCAAAGATAGGGGGTACATTGTCTCTTCCAAGGTAAACTCTGTTATCTCAGTGCATTCGTTTTGTTCATGGTAACCCAGCTGACAAAAAATGCATGATGTATTGTAATGAAATTTAAAACATTGCTGTACAAAACACATATAAAACTGAGTTCATGATTGACTGACTGATTGGCTGATTAATTGGCTGACTGAATAACAGGCTGACTGAATGACAAACTGATCAACTCCCTCGCCATTCTACAATGTTTTTAGGTCATAAACTGAAAGGTGGTTTCAGACTCATCTTCATTATGACACTTCTGGCACAAACCTTGATCAATGGAAGCTTTTGGAGCAACCAGTAACCTATATGAAGTTTTGAATTTGCATTTTTATTATGTATCCATCCTTTCTCAAATGTATATTTCTTCAGGCATTGGCTGTTCTTGAGGAAAACGAATGAACTGTGCATTGCATCGGGCTTCGAAGCATCACTTCCGACAGAAAACAAAATCGTCGGCAGGACTTTCAAAAAAATCAAGCGCTGCCATCAGTAATGTCAGTATGGTGTTCTGTCTGTCAAATTTCTAACTCTTCATGAGAGTATGGCATATCCCGTAAAAATCGAAAAGGGTAGATGACTCACAGGGTTTGTGGATAAATGTGTGTGATATGTGAGCCATCTGAGATGAAATATCGAGCCATAGTTGATTACAACGTAGCTTGTCGAGGAAAAATAGGTTTTGCAACGGCGACTGCGAGACAGCATTACTCCGCGCCAGCTGATTTTGCTCATTAATGCTAAAAGTGATCAAAGTATCAGATCAGATACATTTGATAGTGAAGCAGAAATCAACTGACTACGAAATTTCAAAAATGAAATCACATTCAGAGAAATTACAGGCATTGACAACTTCAATAGTCAGACGGCGTTGCAATGTTAGTTAACAAAACTACCCGTTATGGCAGGTGACAAAATAATCAAATGAAAAAATAAAATAATAAAATTGAACTTAGAGTTTAAACCATTAATGTTCGATACCTCTTGTTGTTTACAGAGGTTCGTCAGCCCAAAATAGCTGAAACATTACTGGTAACACTGAGTTAAATCCTCAGATTCAGCAACAGAATTATTTTTTTTAATCGTCGTAATACAAATGGTAGTTGACTTGGTTCAAGACTTTCCCATACTCACCTACAAGAAAATCTGATATTGCCAGATTCAAGAAGAAGTAGTTGCTTTGGTTCCGCAGGCTCTTGTCCACTATGAAAGCGAAGATGACCAGTGCGTTTCCAACTACGATTACAACTACCAGAGTCACCATGAGCACCGCTAGGATTACCATGACAAATCCCGAAAACACAGTTGCAGTGCCACTGATCTCCGATGAGTCGTTGGATGTGAGATTCCAGCTCGTATTAATTCCAGGGATATCAGCTCCCATAGTCTACATTAATAGCAAAAACACCGGGCTGATTGTGTTGAAGATTCACAAAATTATGAACCATTGTAAAAGTAATTGCAGTTCACATTTGGGCAAAGCCAGTTGACAACAATCTGGAAACTCATTTGCAGGACCAGTAGCATATTGCCAGATGATCACGCACGGATGGGAAAAATGAGAACAAACAGTCCCAAATTTCTGTTGGGCGAGCCTTCGGTGCATGGGGGTGGGGGGGAGATGTGTTGCGTGTGTCAAGTTAGAAGCCTTCGATCGGGTGAAATAAATTTCATTCATAAATTCAAGGGAAAAAATCAATAAGTTTTCCGTTTTTATTTAATGAAGAGGATTAGTTGCGAGGGGTGCGAGCCGCCGGAAGCCAGAACGGAGATACTCTGATTTGGGGGGAAAAAAATAATCGCACGCCTGTCGCACCTTTTGGCAAAATGACACCAAGTGTCTACATTGTGTGTTCTCTCGGCGCTGACGGTCTCGGTGGTCTACAGAATGCAAATGAAGTTTTGGCAATCGAGTCACCCATCCCCAATTTGAATCGAGAACACGCCGAATAAAAAGGTATCTGTGGTTTTTGATTAATTTTACGCACTCAGAAAAGACAGGTTCCGCGAGAGAGAGAAACGTGTTTCCAATATTGGTAGTTCTGCTCTGGCATAATGGATAACATGGGAGTGTTCCGATTCCTCACACCCACCTCAGAATGAATTTTAATCTGCGGTCGAGACAAGCCAAATTGATTGTCGAAGTGAGTATTGAAAAAATCAGCTCATTAGGCGGTTGTTATCTAATGCCACAATCAACTGCTATTATCTGGCGTTAATCTGTGAGTTGCTTATACTACAACGCCCCCCCACCCCAGTATATCGGAGCATATGAGCTCCACATCTAATGTCATGCGGTGCGATGTCTCTCCACGGTGCTCGCGCATCATGAACTTTGCATTGGTTCCAGCCCAGCCACAAAAAAATAATAATAATAATAATAATACTAATAATAATAATAATAATAAATAAATAAATAAATAAATAATTCCTCACGTTGGCGCAAACGGCGACACGCTACTTGCTGGAGATCATTCACGGCGATGCAAAACGTAAACTGGAGTGAGGACATTTTCAGTTGGGTGAGTGGTTATTGCCAGCCGTTTATCAATTGTTTTCAGTTGATCTGTGAGTGGGTGTGTCATCGGGAATCTGGTGGAATTCCTGTGCGTAACTGGCGAGAGTGAAAACCTGAGCGGAATACCAGCGATCTCCGATCACTTTGATGGCACATCAAGAACCGTCATACATCTATACGTGACGTTGCCACGTCGACTCAGGATTACTTTGCTGAACTTTAGTAAAGCGATGCATAGTTACCTTTGCAAATGACAGATAAAACTTTTCTGTGCCATCAGGAAGCCTTATCCAAGAGAACCAATGTCTCCTTTCGGCTCAGAGTGTTCTGCCATGGACCCCCTCTCAGTTGAAACGTGCATTGCAGCCAGACAAATCAGTATTTTAGGTCCTCTTTGGAAGAAATGGATGGTGTGTGCTCAGAGCCCCTGAAGAATAGGACCTTCCAGACTGTAACCAGTAGAAAGTCCAAAAGCCATGGTCTGCCATGTTAATGTGTCAGTGCCCTTGTCAAGGGTCAGTTGCACTTCTGTGAAGGCATAATTTATGCTGTCAAGCACTCTAAGATTTTGGAGCAGCATATACGGCCTTCAGGACAGATCTTTTCTTCAGGGACACCCATGCACATTTCACAGAGACAATGCAAAACCACATTCTGCACAGAGTGGGGACCACTACCACCTTGTAGCAAAGAGGGTCTGGGGTCTGAATCTGACCTGGGGCCTTGCTCTGTGGAATTTGTATGTTCTTCCCGTGTTCATGTGAGTTTCATGTGAGTATTTCGGTTTCCTCCCACAGTCCAAAAGCATGCATATCTGTAAGGGTGTTTGCCTTACAGCCCCTCCCCTGTCTCATTGTTTCACCTCCACCTTAACGGGCGACAGGTGCAGCCTGTTAAGGTGGAGGTGATTTCTGTATATAAAGGGCTGGTAGCTGCCATGCAGTTTTGCTGCTGCATTTTAGCCTGTTTCGTGTTCCGTTCTTGTCTGTAGTTTTTGGTGGGCTAGTGATCAAAGATACCAAGTCTCACGCATTCGGCGTAGGTCTTACGCATTTTTTAGGCTTACTCACCGTAGTCCGTAATTTTTCATTGAATGCTTGAATGAGATTCTAAAGCGGAATTAAAATCCTTGTGTATTGAAGTTTCCGTTTCACTTGCGTAAAGGTGCACCTTCATCACAAGTAATATGGAACGCGATTATGACTCCGGACTTCCCGTGTTTCTCTTTACTCAGGGATTGGAAACAACGCATGTGTTTCATTAGCTTTTAAATTGTTTTAATGAAATAAGACCATTTGAAACGTCTTCATTCCGTTTCATTGCTTTTAATGCCTCAGTAAAGACAAGCCTGAGAATTCCTGAGTCATAATCGTTTCCCGTGTCATTAGCGGGGAAATGCACCGTAATGCCCGTGAAACTGATTTACTTGATGCACAATGGCTTATATTCCGCGTGTGACTTTCTTCAATGCGCTTTGAATGAATAATTGCTGATTACGGCACAGAAACGTGAATGCCACTAAGAGGAGAGACTCATGCGTAAGACGTAAGCCTGGGCATCTCTGAGTGATGGGCAAACTAAGCTTATGTGAAGCATTGAACCACTTGGGCCAATTGCTTTGAAAATTGGTTCAGTACTCGAAGCTTCAGTAAGGGTGACCTCTCCTGGCCAAATTTGAGGCTGCAGTCAAAATGAGGCTGGCTAGTCAGTGCAGGAGGGTTCATTTCACGTACACACACAGAGTACAGGTGCTGGTTAACGAATTAGAATAATTTGAAATAGTGCAATCGTAAAATTTTTTAATGCATTTTTTGAGCAGAAAGCAAATCAGGTGTTCACCCCGCCTGTCCTACTTGTTAGAGTAATCACAGAACTCGCTTCCTGTAAAAAATTTGCTCAGCTGAGCTTTCCAAAAGGCCCATTTAGGCCATTTAACTGTGACACTGTTGTTTTATTGAATTAGAATAATGGAGAAACCGTTTCACTGAATTAAAATAATTTTTATTATAATTAGAATCATCACTTTCTCAGTATTTTGTGGCTGCCCCCTTGGCTTGTATGACTGCCTGAAGTCTCCGCGGCATCGATTTGACCAGCTTGTCGCAAGTTTCTGCACTCACTGCTTCCCAGGCTGTGGCGATGTTCTGCTTCAGTTGGCCCAGCGTAGTCGGCCTTCTGTCGCAAATTTTCCGCTTGACGATGGCCCAAAGGTTTTCAATGACATTGAGGTCAGGCTAGTTGGCCGGCCATGCCAAAACTTCAAGCTGTTTTTCGGCGAACCAATCTTTGGTCGACTTTGCCGCATGAGCCGGTGCAAGATCCTGTGAAAATATGAGGTCTTCTTCGCCGAACTGTTCCTCAACTGTCGGAATCAGGAACGTTTCCAGAACATTTTGGTATACGGCAGCATCGACAGTCTTCTTGAGGAAGCAGGGTTTCCCTACACCCCGAGCGGACATGCATACCCAGACCATAACGCTCTGGGGAAACTTGACAGATCTTTTCACGGCCTCGTGGTCGTAGGTTTCGCCACCACGACGCCAGACACAAGGACCTTGGTCACCGAAGGAGATGCAAAAGCGTGATTCGTCACTGAAGACCACTTTCTGTCAGTCTTCAGCAGTCCATTCGCTGTGTTCTTTGGCCCACTTTAGCCGTTTCTCCATTTGTTTCTTGTTCAGCATTGGTTTTACTGCTGGAACGCGAGATTTGAAGCCGAGTTCGCGCAGACGACGGTAAGTGGTTGATCTCGAGATGTTAGTGCTGGTCTGCTCGTTCCACAAGTCGCTGAGCTCGGAAGTGGACTTGAACCAGTTGCTGACTGCGATCTTTCTCAGCTGCTTGTTGTCGCTAGCAGAAGTTTTTCGGACGTCGGAACAGTTGGTGCGCTTGCTCCAGTCTTTCTTGAGAGCTTTGCAGACGGAAGACTGGCTGATGCCGAGCTGGTCAGAAATTTTAGTTTGGGTCAAGCCTTGTTGGCGAAGGGTTGAATTTGAACCACTATTCCGGTTGAGAGGTCACGCTGCTTACCCCGATTGATTTTACAACTTAGAAATTCTACTCAACCCTGACTTTATACTGCACAGTGAACACTCTTCACAGAAAACAAAAATTTGAGCACTTATTCTAATTCAATGAAATGACTTATGAATTATTTTAATTCAATGAAGCAACAGTGTCACAGTTAAATGGCCTAAATGGGCCTTTTGGAAAGTTCCAGCTGAGCAAATTTTGACAGGTAGCGAGTTCTGTGATTACTCTAACAAGTAGGACAGGTGCGGTGAACACCTGATTTGCTTTCTGCACAAAAAATGCATTAAAAAAAGTAACGATTGCGCTATTTCAAATTATTCTAATTCTTTGACTAGCACCTGTATATTATGTTGTATTTACAAGTATGAATGAGTGTCTTGTGTTATTGAGGAGAGTGCTGGGGAAATATGGAATAGGTTGGGTGTGCTTATGTAACTATGGCAGGGGGTGATTATGCAATACAAACAACAACTCGACAGCAAAAACACAACTCCTACTACAACCCACAAATTCTGCATTCTTTACGGCTGTTATAAAGCTTTTATGGCGCTCAAATTCAAAACTGTGTCATCCTGTCACCTGTCAGTCAGTGAATCAGCTGATTGGCGCACTCGAACCAGTCAGGTGATTCATTCAGGGAGCGAAGCAGTTACTGCTTCTGATGTCATATGTCATGTGATTTTTTTTCCGTTCCGAAGCAAGCTTTGAAACCTTGGTTCTATGCTACGGGTTTGAAGCACGTATTGACGCTTCAGTGTCATACTGCCATCACTAGTTTTTGGCTCTGGATTGTTTTTTATGATTTTATTTAAGTTCCCAGTATTATCAGCCTGTGCTTTTGGGCACTTCCCTTTTTTCAGGCCCATGGTCCAAGCTCCCACCAGATTGCAGCATTCATCCAGCGGGATCGAATCCATGACAATATGAGCCTAACTGGGGACTTTTAGCTGCTCATATGTGTGAATGAATGGTGTGCGTGCCCTGTGATGGATTTGCGAGCTATCCAGGCTGGATCTCTGCCTTTTGCCCGTAGTCAGCTGGGAGAGGCTCCAGCTCAACCACAACCTCAGTGAGGAAGAAGCAGTATAGATAATGGATGTATAGACATTCTGGACATGTTGCGAAGGCATTGTTGTCTGTGAAGAGGTCGCTGTTTGTGGACTCGCCATCCTGAGCTCCCAAGTTGTCCTATGCTGTTGCACTCCTTAAAACTTGTTTACTGGAAGAATGGGCCAGAATTACACCTGAAACAATAAATCACTTCATAATATAGTAATAACACATTTAATTATATAGCACCTTCATTTCTGTAGCACTTAAACATTTATTAAATGTGAAAAGGAATGCCAACATTACAGACTGACAAATTTCACAAATTGCCCAATTTTTTTGGAAAAGTAATTTAAGAAACAAAATTAAAATAATTTTATTTCAAAAAAATCAATAACATTTAAGTGGGGAAACATTAAATAATGTGCCATAGTATTGGTTTCAATGTAATACAGATCAAATACTTTTACAAATCACAGCTTTCAGTTGTAATTTAAATTTAACATACCATGCAAACTTTTTCTGATTTGCAGTTGTATTATCAGGGGTCAGGCAGTTCTGGTGCTGGCACCACCACTACCACCACCATCACCCCATCCTTCTCCTCCTACCTCTTCTTCTTCAAATTATGATGTCCACCACTGAGTTTTTACTGAAAAAAAAGAAAATGTATTGAAACAAAACTAGTCCTACGCATTTTCCTCAAATTACACAAAAACGGTAACACAGCATTTTCAGACAAAGCCCAACAGGAGAGGACTGAGATTTTCATATTATCGGAAGTGCAGCTCATGAAAATATGTGACTATAAATGCTGCTGTACACGTGTTGTATTTATTTCCTGATACAAGGCAGATCTACTTCAAAATGAATGACACTATTCTCTAAGCGTAAGTTGCTCAATGCGTCAAATTTAATAATCTTACCTAAAAAATTGAATTTTGCTACTTTGCAGTTCATAATCCCCAATGTAAAATAGAGCAACTTTAAACATCAATATAAAAAAGAAAGAATAATTTACATCCTTCAAAATAATGCTCAAAGACTTTCACTATGTCCTAACAGTTCAGCCAAATTTCAGATTTTTTGTGAAAAATTTGACTTTTTTACATCAATTTTATTTCCAGTGGTTCCCAAACCCAGTCCTTGGGCAACCCTGTGTATGCTGGTTTTTGTTCCAACTACAGCTGCAGTTGTAGGATTTCAGTAAGCCATTAATTTGTCCTAATTATGTACATTTCATGTTTGAAACCGATTGTTACAATCTCAAGCCACATTTTGTAGGAAAATGTACGTGTGACACGAAGAATAAAAGATCTTTGAATATATTGTACTTAATTGCAAGCAATTTCAGGTTACAGCAGTTTAAAACAAATCAAATTAGACACTGAGAAAATTAGGAAGCTCCAAATTACTTAGCTGAACGCAGCTGTTTAGAATTTTACACAATATTGTCCATTTTTGCAAATATGTGCCCTCAGTTTCACCAATTAGGAAACAACTGATTTTTTATTTTGATTAGTTATATTTTCCTCTTTTATGCAATTTTTTCCATCTCAATGTGCATACTGAATAATTATTATTCATGGAATCTACAGTCAAAATGTGATCTAAGGGGATAAATAACTGCTGTAAGCATAATTGAACCTAATTAAGATAAGTCAACAGCTTGGTAAAATCCTACATTTGCAACTGTTGTGAAATCAAACACCAGCTTACACAAAGGTGCCCCAGGCCGAGTTTAGGAACCACTGACCAGCAAAACTGTCAGCAACCAGCTCAATTGTATGTCCCTGCCCAGATGGCACATCCTGTTGGGAGCCAGCCTGTAGAACTGTTGCAGGTTCAAACCCTGAAGTGTGCTGTAGAGATTCAAAAGTAAGCCTTCCATCTGACATGCAGGATTTGTTATGCTGAATCTCTCCCTGACTAACATGCTCTGAAATTACCCTTCTGCCTCGCTGATGCATCCTGTCAAAATATGCCTTTGCTATTAAATGGTTCCCCAGGTGGTGCAATTTGGTTGCCAATCCTCCAACTATATGGGATAAATTGTGTTGAACAATTAATTCCATTTTGACATTTGATTGGTATTCAAGTTCAAGTCATTACATTTTATGTCAGTTTTTACTTCTGAGATCTTACTGTCTTACTTGATCTCTTGTAAGTAGTTGGCTACTCAAGTTTATTTGTTGGGATTTGTTAGCTTTACAGGTTTTCAAGCCACGACGCAGGGCTGCCGTTTCCTCGATTGAGATTTTGAGCAGAGTGCACTCGTACCCCATGCCCCCTGCCTCCCACAGGATATAACGGATAGAAGATACAAATACAAATAGTACAAAACCCTCCATAATCTCCACGTCAAGAAATAATCAGCAGCTATTCCAGGTCCCCACTACATGTTCTTTAACCTTATGTTTGCAAAATATTTAAAGAGAAGCTTTTTTAGCTTTATCATCAGCAATATGGATGAGGTTCTTGCCACCATCCACAATAACAATTTCTTCAGTTCGCATTAACGTCACGTATATTAACCTAATAGTTATGACTGACCATCCCTCTTCCTCACTCTTTTTCTCTCTGTCTCTCACTCTCTTACACACACACACACAAACACACACACACACCAAAACGCGGACGCACTCGCAAGAACAAGCCCACACATACTTGATCCACCTGCCTCAATGTAAATACTCACATCCAGATGTACATTAAATCCTAGGGTCATTACTAACAGCTCACTGTCGCAATCAAACAACGCGAGCGTGCGCACACACACATGCATGCACACAAACACACACACATACATAATGCTAGTTCGCATTTTCTGGTTTCAAACAAGCAACTGGGAAAGGACAAAAAAACCAAATGGGAAAAAACAAATCCACAACCCAGCATTTGAATATCTTTAGTGTAATCACTAATTGCTCTCCTGGTTCATTATGGAGTCTGTTTCTATGCTTTAGAGAATGTCAGCCATTAATAATGAATCTCCAAGCCCATCATGTAAGGTGAGCACAGGGCATACTTGCCTCAGAATGTCCTCTAAGGTAAAACGGATGAAACCCCTCTGATAAATTAGTTTTCACCAGCACACAAATGTCTGGATTAAATCACACATGAGCTCATAATGCGAGTTGAAGATAATGAGTTTTCTTTTATTTCTCGAAACTCATGAGATCAATGCTTTTAGAAACTGAAATTTGAATTGAAAAAGAGCTGTTTTTTTCTTGGAAAAAAAAAATGCAGACTCTGGTTGCATCATTTCAGTGCAGCTACGTAAGTGTTGTCATCTGTACACAGACCACTGCAATAATATTGGCAATGTCAAGACAAATTGATCGTTTTTTCCTTTGAGGCAATAATATGGTATTTATATTTTTAAAAATATGATGTAGAATTTCTGAAGTGTCCACATTTATATCATGAATTTGTTTAATTTTGAGCAATAATGTTATTCAAAAAGTTCCCTATTTCATTCTGCACTAGTATAGCAACGAAGCAAGTTATGACAAATTACCTTTCAGTATCAATATTCTGCTGCTTATATGATCCTTGGTAATTCTCTGCTGAGCTTTTACTGCAACCTTTTACAGCTGCTGACTACATCTGTTAGCTGGAGCTTCTGACTTCATTTTCCTTTTCATCATCTGAAAACCATGTGCAAGGTATCAGTTTAAATCTGGTAATCAGGACCATGTGAAGCAGTTTCTTTCATACATTTTTTTGCCACAGAAAAACTCATGGACACTTACTTCCAGATATTGATATGGAGAGGTCATTGGAGATTTCTGGGATTCATTTTTAAAACATAATGTTCACATTTTGTTTCCACCCATTTCGGATATATCTGGCACTCCACACTTTTACCATCTGATGCATTGATGTAGTTTCAGCACCCTCATGTCCGCAGGGCCAAAGAATTACAAATTATGTGAATGACTGGCTGATCTGTGTTAAAATGGATTAGCCGTACCGTCAGCATGCAACAGTGCTCTCTGAATACATTCATGCTTTGGGACTATGTCTGAGCATAAAAAAATTGGTTAGAGCCCTTCTTGACATCAGAGACATCATTTGACAAAACGACAAATAATGTCTTTGACTTTCGCAAAAAGGCCTATCAGTTCTTATTCTAGACAACTCAACTGGAGGCAGTCTTTACCTCATGGGCTTAATTACTTCTAGAGTCATTATATTACTTACTGTTATTCCTGTTAGCCAGTCCGTATACACCTAGCAAAAGTGTCTTCGAGACTAGAGTTTCTCTCAGGCATTTGCAGACCAGGGGCCCAGTCACTTTAGGGTCGCACTTTGCCCACCGCTGGTAGGGGGTCCCCAGCAATGGGGTGAACTCATGAGCTCGGCAATTCTTCGCAAGTATCAGACTGCTCATGCCCACAATTAGCGTACGTGAGCGACTTGCTTATTTCCTTAGTAGGACTTCCATAATTTCGGAAAGGAGTGAGGAATTTACTTGCCACCTACATGGCAGGCAAATGTTCTATCAGTATTGGTTCTAAAATCATAATCTATAAGGACACAGCTGATTTTGTCTTTTTAAATGCTGTCCAAGCTGTTCAAAATGTTCCCCTTCTCTGGTGAATGTGCTGGAATTGTGGCACTGGGACGTGAAAGAGAATTTCTGCAAATGTGAAGCGGCAACCCTGTATTGAAGAAACAAAAACAATCTGAGTGTAAAGATGGCAAAGGCTGACCTAAATGACCATTATATATGTAACCTAGAATGTATCAGCGCCTGCTCTGTTGTGTACAACCAAAATGTCCAGCCCCACCTCATATTATTAGGGTGGATGAGTGAAACAAAATAAAAATGATTACAAATTATTCAACATACGGCAAGATAGAGTCTGCTTTGTATAATTGGTATACGGCAGATGTGAAATTATCTCCATTTTCAGCATGTATATTGGGATAAACCTTTCTCAAAAAAAAAAAAAACCCTAGAGTGCAAAAATAGTCAGTGTGATTGCACTGCTGGAGAATGACAGACAGTCATTCCACCGCAATGATTACCATCACTATAAATGAGCATAGGATATCGTTTGCAAAAAAAGAAAGCGAGCAAATTGCCTGGGTCACTATGTGCCCTGAAATTTAGTCCAGATTTTTCTCTGTGGCTTTCCTTCATTTCACAGCTTCTAAATCACCACAAAAAAACCTCAAAGGATTGAATCACTGGCTTTGTGACAAGACCTGCTGAATAACCTTTGCTTTAATGAGCAAAATCCTGATTCACTACCAGTACAACCTGCTCAATGATTGAAAAGTGCCATCTTTTCTCATTGTTGCAAGGATATTTAGGTCTTTTTACTTTCTTAAGTCAAATCGAACAATTGGATCATGGGCAGCACAGGGCCATGAGCTGAAAACCAATTTTTATGCCAAGATACAAGAGTTGAAATATAGAATTGGGACTGCACAGCACACCCTCGGAAAAAAAGATCATTTTGTCAATCAATATTGTAGAACGCCTTTTAGTTTTTGTGTAACCCCTGATGGTAAATGGTAAATGACCAAAATCTCCCAGACTGAACTGTTTTAACCAGCAAACCACCCTTTAATTGGACTCTGTTGGAAAGAGTTGCTCTGCAGAATCACTTGTTTCTATCGGAAACATTTATACTCTTTTCAGAGTGTACATGTGGTAAGCTGACAAGTAAAGCCAATGAAAGGAAAACAAAATGTGCTAAATCATCTATAAAATTTCTGTCTTGAGACTGATATTAATGGGATTTGAATCGTACCAACATCAACTGAAAACAAATAGGAACAGTATTTACAGGGCTGCGAATAAGTATTTGCCCCCACCTGATTTTTTTCTTCTATTCTTTCAAACTTGCCCCATTTAAATGCTTCAGATTATCTATCTTATTTTAATATTAGGCAAATACATCCCAAGTAAACTCAAAATGTAGTTTATAAATGATGATTTTAAATCGAAGGAAAATGTGAAAATGTTTCCCCCTTATCTTCTAAATCAACCAGTTAAACAAATTTAATTGATAACTGGGTACAATACTGGACATACTGAGGCATGGTCACTGCCAGCCCTGTTGAATCAAAGCATCACCTAATAGGTCTGGTAATGTGAAGCCGGCAAAAACAGCACATCTTGCCGCAATCTGAAGAAATTCAAGAAAAGGTGAGAACCAAAGTTGTTGACATGGATCAGTCTAAAAAGGGCTGAAAACTGTTTCTAAGGCTGTGGGACTCCAGCAAACCATTATCTATGAATAGAGAAAACTTGGAACAGTGGTGAACCTTTTCAGGAAAGGTCGGCCGACCAAAATTCTTCCAATAGTCCATCAACGACTCATCCAGGAGGTTACTCAAGAACTCAGACTAACATCTGAAGGACTGCAGACCTCACTTGCCTTAGTTAAGATCAGTATTCATAATTCCACAATCAGAAAGAAAAAAAACTGGGCAAAGATGGAATCCATGGGAGAGCTGTGAGGATATACCGCTGTTGACAAGAAAGAACACTTTGGCTCATTTCTCATTTGCAAAAAAAAAAAAAGACCAAAAGTCAAATATGGAGGTTTGTAGTCTGACGGTGTGGCACTGCTTTGCCGCTTCAGGACTTGTATTTTGCTTTCCACCAGAAAATCCTGCCGGAGAATATCAATTTGTTACCTGAAGCTCATGAGTCATGCATTAGTTATGCAGCAGGACAATGATCCAAAAGACACATGCAAGTTTACCTCAGGATGGCTTGAGAGAAACTAGATGATTTTGGAGTGGCTTGTCAAAGTTCTGACATGACTCCAATTGAAATTCTGAGGCATGACCTTCAACAGGCAGTAACTCTCCAATGTGGCTGAATTTAGACAATTAGGTGTGGGGCGAAATTCCTTCACTGCAATGTAAATCACTCATTGCCAGTTATTGCAAATATCTGATGGCAGTTTTGCTGCCGAGGGTGGCACAACCAGCTATTAGGCTTAGAGTGTGATGGTTCTGCCCTGCAGTCCCTCCCCCCTCCTGCTGTCTTCACCTCCACTTCAACAAGCCTCACCTGTTGCTCGTTGAAGTGGAGGTGAAGTGTAGAGTATTTAAGAGCTGCACTGTCAGTTTGGCAGTGCAGCTGCATTCTGAAGTCTGAGCCCTGTGTTTTTGTGCCACTGCTCCCCTGAGCTTTGTATTGTGTTTTTATCAGTTTTATTAAATATCTCTATTTTTGTACTCAGCCTGTGCGTGTGGGTCCCTTATCCACTTTTTGGGTACATGGTCCTAGTGCCCGCCGGTTTC
The DNA here is from genome assembly GCA_029721435.1 of Gymnothorax reevesii. Classification (NCBI taxonomy): domain Eukaryota; kingdom Metazoa; phylum Chordata; class Actinopteri; order Anguilliformes; family Muraenidae; genus Gymnothorax; species Gymnothorax reevesii. The sequence goes on along the minus strand of CM056575.1, from coordinate 129,195,607 downwards.
CTGTTTACAGCCGGAGGAGGCAAAACCATGACATAGAGGGGCAATTATTTTCTCACTCGAGTGATAAAGGTTTTGAAATTCAGCACAGCGGTAGTTTGGCAGGCCACAGAGTCATGCCTAGCTCACAAGCCTGTCTTCATTAGTGATGGTACTGATCGCCAGCTAAGCCCACATCAGCTAACAGCTCAATTGGCAGATCTTAAACAGAACGCCCTGTTTACGGACGCTCCGCCTGGCTATTATTGCCGCTTTCTCTGCTCAGTTCGCAACCCACCTCCATCCCCAGCTCCTCCTTCACACGCTTTTTTGACTGAAGTCAATACGACGCAGTCACTGATGCTGCTCTAATCTGTGCCCCTCGGGGGTTTACTGCGGCTCTTTCTGCCAATGGCTTTCACGCGTATGCATGGGAGGGCAGGTTTTTGGTTCTCTGTGTCTACTGGTTTTCATGCATAAGTGTGGTAGGGCAGGGAGGCCCCAGAACGGAGCCATGCCACCAAACTCAAGTATTGCAAATAAATTTGCTGCAAATTATATAATTTGGGATTTTGATAAAGTGGACCTGACTGAATTACTTTTCACTCAATGAATGAAATTATTTAAACTCCACATTTTGTATTTACCTTTGTTGTCGTCCTTGTACATTAAAATTTGTGGCACGATCTGAAATCTTTAAATATGACAAATAGGAAAAAATAGAAATTGGAAAGGGGGCAAATACACTGTTGCTCAAAGCATTCCTCTTGTCATGAAATGATTCTGACAATGTGATTTATTCCTGAGAGAAAAAGTATCTGAATACAAAATTATTCCATCGTTATTAGCAACAGTGTATTTTTTTAAAAGCACTGTGAAATCTATACGGAAAATAGTGATTTATGAACTGTTTCACCTGTATTCAATTGAAATGCACAGTATGGGAAAGATATTTTATGTTTAGTCATATCAACTGTACAAATTTTTTAAATTTACACCAATTCCAAATTTAATGCTTCCAACACTTGGCAAAAATGTGGGACTTGGGGCAACAAAAGACTGGGAAGGTTGTGGAATGTAATAGAAAACCCCGCGTGAAAAATTGTGCCTGAAAGAAACTGAATAGACAACACGTCATGCTAATCTGATTCGGTATGACAGCAGCACCCACAAAACGCTCAGTTCTTTTTCGAGTGAGGATGCTGGGATAGGTTGAAATTTGCTAGCTTTGTGAATAAATATGCTGGCAAATAGTCCTACAGTTTGCAAGGAATTTATATTTTTCACCATCCACAGTCCATTATATATTTTTTCTACAAACCCAATTCCAAAAAAGTTGGGATGCTGTGTAAAATGTAAATAAAAGCAATGGAATGATTTGCAAATCTCATGAACATCATATTCACATCTTATTCCCAGTAGAACATTGACAACATATCAGATGTTGAAAGTGAGACATTTTACCATTTCATGAAAAATATGAGCTAATTTTGAATTTGATGGCAGCAACACTTCTCAAAGTTGGGATAGGGCCTTGTTTACCATTGTTTAGTATCCCCTCTTCTTTTGACAACAGTCTGTAAACATCTGGGAGTGAGGAGACCAATTGCTTAAGTTTTTGGAGAGTAATGTTGTCCCACTCTCGTCAGATGTAGGATTATTGCTGCTCAACAGTCCTGGGTCTTCTTTGCCTGAATTTTTGGTTTATGATTCACCAGTTGTTTTATATTAGTGAATAGTCTGGACTGCAGGCAGGCCAGTTCAGCACTCAGACTCTTCTACTGTGAAGCCATGCTGTTGTGATGGAAGCAGTATGCAAGGCCTTCCCTGTAAGAGACATTGTCTGGATGGGAGCATATGTAGTCATAAAACCTTTATACACTTTTCAGCATTGATGATGCCTTTCCAGATGTGTAAGCTCCCCAGGCTAAAGGCACTAATGCAGCCCAATACTGTCAGAGATGTAGGCTTTTGAACTGTGCACTGATAGCAAGCTGTATGGTCCCTCTCCCCTTTATACCAAACGACACGGTGTCTGCGGTTTCCAAAAATAATTTCAAATTTTGATTCAACTGACCACAGAACCATTTTCCATTCTTCCTCAGTCCATTTTAAATTAACTTTGGCCCAGAGAAGATGGCAACGTTTCTGGATCATGTTCACATATGGCTTCTTTGCATGATACAGCTTTAGCTTGCATTTGCAGTTGCACAGCGAACTGTGAACACAGACAATGATTGCTAGTAGTGGTCTTGAGCCCATGCAGTGTATTCCGAGTTCAGAGTCATGTCTGTTTTTAATGCAGTGCCGCCCCGAGGGCCTGAAGATTACGAGCATCCAATACTGACCTTCAGACTTGTCCCTTATGCACAGTTACTTCTCCAGATTCTCAAAATCTTTTGATGATATTATGTACTGTAGATTCAAAGTCTTTGCAATTTTACATTGAGAAACATTTTTCTAAAATTGTTCCACAAGTTTTAGATGCAGTTTTTTTTTGCAGATTTGTGAATCTCTTCTGAGAGACTCTGCCTCTCTAAAATGTTCTTTTTATACCCAGTCATGTTACTGACCTGTTGCCAATTAACCTAATTAATTGCAAAATGCTCCTCCTGCGGTGTTTTTTTTATTAGTACCACTTACATTCCCAGCCTTTTGTTGCTCCTCTCCCTACTTATGTGAGATGTGTTGTTCCCATCAAATTCAAACTGAGCTAATAGTTTTTGTGAAGTGGTAAAATGTTTCACTTTCAACATCTGATATGTGGTCTGTGTTCTATTGTGAATAAAATATGGGTTTATGAGATTTGCTAATCATTGCATTCTGTTTTTATTTACAATTTACACAGCATCCCAACTTCTTTGGAATTGGGGTTGAAATTTAGAGTTAAAGAATCTGGAGAAATCTCTGAGTGTAAGGCCCAAGGTCAAAAACTAATTATGAATGCCCATGAACTACCATCTGTCAGAAAGCATTAAATTAATCCATCTAAATCTATGTGACTCTGTAATTTATGTTACTACATCGGCTTGGGAAATTTTTTTTTTAAACTTTGACAGTCAGCACAACATGTACTTGGATATTCAAAGGCAACTGAAGACCTTGCTTTGCACACCACAGGTCATACTATTATATCAACAACATTCAGAAATACTGGTGAATGATCTGACAAGGACGTATAAATTGTGTTCTGAAAAGTCCACTTTTCAAACTGTTCTACTGGAAATATAGTGGTCAATTTTGTGGCTGCATGATGATAGAGGAAAAGGACATACATCTGTCAAGGTAACATTTACACCGAAGGTCCATATTTATTTTGGCGAAATGCTATGCCATTTAGATGATGATATTTTCAGGAACATCTCTGTTTATTTATCAAGACTACACCAAGCCATATTCTGCTGTTTTACAAGGTGACATGGAAGCCGTCTATCCAACAAAGATGGGAACAAATTTGCTTTAAAATCTATGAAAAATTGTGTCCTCAGCCCCAAAACAGTCACCGAATGTTATAACAAGAAAATGTAACATTGTGGTAAACATGCTGTGATATAATGTCACAAATTACAGAACACAGGAGCGAGACAAAGATCACAGACAAGCTGTATGGGTGTCTTTAAGTAACTAGAAGACAGGACTTTTCAATATGCAAAGAGGATGACAATGTCAAAGGTTAGGCAAGAGCGAACAGGTACATTGGGGGTCAGACTAGGTGTACTAGGTGTAGTAGAAAAAACTAGTTTGAGGTCTGTTGCTGGGGTGTGAAGCCAAATGGATCAGGGTATGCTGGGCAGATGCACACTCTCAGACTGGAATGCAGAAGTAAATGGGATAGGCTCTACTCACCAGCACCAAAGGCACCAGGAAGAGTATGCCAATTAAATTGATACTTGCTGTTTTGAGTTTAGCAGAGGGGAGACAACAGCCCGGGACAAAACCAAAAGTGGGTGAAGGAGTGCATGCGGGGCAAAGCCACAGTAAGACTGCAGGGAAAACATTAAACGCAGTTCTCGGAACTTCTCGGCAGATTCTGCTACTCTTTATCGAGCCTCCGATGTGCAGTATGACAGAGAGTTGATATGCTGCTTCGGCTGACATTTTTATTGTTGTCAAAATCTGTGCACTACATTGCCACCTAAAAATGGAGGCAAAACTGACCTTCACAAAATATATGTGTGGCGACGCATCTTCATGTCTTGACACAAGAGGCAACACAATATTTTCACCAATTTGACATCGAACCCAGCACTGCTGCCACCGGACGCCGCCATGTTTATCCTGGAAAAAAAATAAAAATGTTCCGGCTGATGGCTTCCGCAGTCACACATTTTGGGTTTGATGAGGAACGAATTGGCCGAGGTTTGCCGAGTGTTAACACGGAGAAGATGACATGACAGGACAACACAGTGGTCAACATGTCCAGGTCCCATCCTCTTGTATCCATAAAATATACAGTAAAAAAAAAAAAAAAAACAATAATAAAGTTGATAAGTTTGAGCTTTTTTTTGCATTTTCTTGCATTACGACAAAACAAGATATTTTAGTTCTGTTTTTAAAGGGCTGAGCATGTGTTGTAGATACCCGCATTTTTTTTTTTTAATTTGGCTTCTCTTTTGTTTATTTTCTTAGTGACCTATGTGCAGGGATGAGCCGTCAGGGTAGGCAGGGTAGGCACTGCCTACCCCAGGCTATCATCAAAAATAAAGTTGTTAACAATTATTGATCATTTTAATATCTGATCAATTTTGATTATTTGATATTTGATATTTAGTTTGTCTTTATGCTGTTGCTTTAAGTCATTGAGTTATAATGACACTACAGCGCCTGCCTCTGGCCAGGCAGGGGCTTTCAAATCAGGCTTATCTTTGCAGGGTAGGCACAGCTCTGACATGCCTTTAAATGACACGTTATCAGATACGTTGTTTTCGCGCATGCGCAGTGTTTTTTCATATGCTTTATTATGTACGCAAAAAGGCAGGACGCTACGCTGCCTTTATGCGTAAGTGTCACAGGCCAGTCATTCAATCTGGACGTTCGGTGTCTTTGTGAATTCGCACCAATGAGTATACTGGAGAGGCCACTGCTTCTTTCTACGAGCGCAGTTGAAGAAACCAATATGGCGTCAAGTGCACCGCACTCCTCAATCCCCATTGACTGTAATGTAGAAATTCCAGCTATTATCCGTCGAACTAAGGGGTCTTCCGAAAAGATTTCAACATATGTGTGATCGGAAAACAAGGATAAACTTTAATGCGCAGTTTTACATGACACTGTTCGAGACATCGAAAATATCAAAACATGTCAGAATGGGAAGCACAGCACTAACTAGCCACTTGTGTACCTGGCGTGTTAGGTAATCGAGTCGCTGTCAACGGCTGTGATGGCAAACGTTATCTGTAATTTAGCTAGCTAGATAAACTTAGTCGGCACCATAAACTCATGTTGCTTACAAATGGCGATGGTCACTTAGCTCCTATGCCCATGTAATTTTAGCCAAGTTGCATATCTACATATAGCATTAGCCATAGCGAATGACCTCGTAAACTTCGTGTAACGTTAGTGGTGTTCATTCCGGATGAATTGTACAAATAAACGCATCCTTATCAGGCATCTGCCTATCTGGGTATCCTAGCTGGGGCTATATACACTCATTGATTCACACATACGTCAATCAAATTTAAGGCTTAAATTTGATTAAACCACCTAACTAGTGTTATGTAATCCTGTTTGTTTTGGCAAAACAAACAAGATGACATCGCTAACGCAGCAAATATTTTGATTTTGTCAGGCTAAAGGCCAACCTCATCGGCTTATATAGCCCTGCTATGGTCAAGGAAAAATCTCCCTAGCTTTAACTGCTGGCTTTATTGGTGGAGAATGACCTTGAACAAACTGTTCGAGGCCACAAAACTGCCGAAATTGGTGCCGACAATTCCAGCTACCACAGAGTCAGTGGAGCTGTCTGTTTTCTGCCTTAAAACGCGTCAAGACCTGCAACCGCAACAGAACGGAACAGGGGAGACTTTCATGTTTCGCTATCATGTCAATTGAGAAAGAGGGACTTGTTAAGCTGAAGGCCAAAACAGAAGTTTTACAACGCTGTCATCAACATCTTTGTTAAAAAGGACAGACGCATGGACTTCATATTCAAATAGCCTTAAGTGCGCTTTAACCACTTCTCTCCCCCTCCGCTCTCTTTTACGCACACAAGAACTTTCCGGACTGTCATGTCTGTCGTTATGCATCTAATAACAACCTTGTGGCTAAAGTTTTTTTTTAATTGTTGTTTGTTTGATAGAATTCTGTGGGTTTTTGGGTTTTGAAGTTTGTGTGTGTTGACATCATTTTGCGGTGAAGACAGATGTGGTCAAAGATGGAATGTGTTTGAAGTGTACTTCGCTTGTCTGGTTAATATGGTTTAGCAATAGGAAGATTAATTGCATTAAGTATAGGGAGGAGATCCACTTAAACATGCATCGGTGCAGGCAAGCCGTTACGTTGTTTTACGCGCTTTCATCAACTTTCTCTCGCTAGAGCCTTCAACTTTTATTCAGACATAAAAGCGAAATTTAAAAAAAAAAATTGAACCTTCAAGATTATTTGAAAACAAAGTACACATTAATTCTGAATGCATACAACAAATCAAATTCGCTAGAAAACGTAAAAAACTTCAAACAATTCACATTAAATTGGTTTTAAACCTCCCTCCTATGCGCACATAGTGTGACAAGTTAAATAATACACTGATAACTCAAACACGGATTTGATTTCACTCTTTACAGTTTCAAAATAAACTAAAAGTCAAAATCTAACGAAAAACGCGACTTAGTGCATGTCCGGTGTCTTTCAAGTGTCCTTTAAGTCCCAATAAATTCGTTAATCCCCGCAAATGCATGATGTCATCAATCCAGATTCGCAGTGTTACTTTGTACAGCAGGGGTGGGCAATCACGGTCCTGGAGGGCCGGTGTGTATGCAGGTTTTTATTCCTATCAATTACCCTGACTAATTGAGTTAATTGATTGCATGCTCAAATATAGATTTTTCGCAATGATTCGATCAAAGGAAAATGTTTTATGAAGGGAGACAAGACTAGTCTTTGTAGTTTCATGATAATTTAAAGAAATGCGCATGAAACGTCAGATTTCATAAATGGTTTGGCTAATTGAGACAATCAACTAATTAAAGACCAGACGGTTGGTGTGAAAACCAGGAACAGATACGGCCCTCGCTGCCCACCTCTGATGTACAGCATTCAACAGTTTTTGGAGTAATTATGTTTTATTTTGCCGGAGTTTTTACCGCTGACTTTATACATAAAATATTAATTCGTTTTTACGTTTCGGTCTGCCACTGCCTACCTCGACCCAAACCTCACGGTTCGTTACTGCCTATGTGGCTACGTTTACCCTTAGCAGCAACTCATAAAGAATTCACAATGCCGTTACGCTCTACCCATCGGTGTCCTATAAGCTAAACACTACTGCATTACTTTTCTGAGGTATATACAAACCCCAATTCCAATGAAGTTGGGACGTTGTGCAAAACATGAATAAAAACAGAATACAATGATTTACAAATCTGTTTTGACCAGTACTCATTTGAGCACTCTACAAAGACAAGATGTTTATTGTTCTAACTGATAAGATAAGATAAGATAAGATAAGATAAGATAAGATATACTTCATTGTCCCCTAGGGGAAATTCGTTGTGGGCAGTACCAGGGGACTGCATCGTCATACAAAAAAACAGTACAGTTCACAGTACAGATCAAAACCACTTCACAGTACATCATAAGATAAAAGCCAACAATGTGATTAAGATAATATAAATAAAAGATGAGATCACCAATAATAAATAAGGGGAGAATGTAGTAAAAATAATTACATATCCAGCCATTGTCCACTGAATTACAAAGTAAGCATTCAAAATTTGTTCAGTAAAGAGATGGAATTGGGGAGAAAGGATAATTTAAAACGGTTGCTTTTGTAACAGATGGCTCTGTAGCGTTTACCTGAAGGTAGCAGTTCATATTCGGATAACAACACATGAGAAGGATCCTGCAGAATTCTGTTTGCCTGTCTGATTACCTAACTCTCATAGACAGACAACAAGGGCTGAGGCAGATTATTTGACCCAATTACTTTCATTGCTGTTTTCACTATAATTGCGAGTCTAGATTTAGACTGAACTGTTAATGTGCCAAACCATGCAGCCATACTGTATCTGATGATGCTACCAAGAACAGTATTGTAGAAAATGAGCATGATCTGAGATCGGACCCCAAACAGCCTGAGTCTGTGTAAAAAGTGAGGCCTTTGAGCTAGTTTGGAGCGCAGGTAGTCAGGATGAGCGCTCCAGCACAGGGTGTTACAGATCATAACACCAAGACACTTAAAATTATGCACCTGTTCAATAACACTATTACCAATAATCACCAGGTCACGGGCTGTTACTCCCCTGGAATCAAAGATCATCTCTTTTGCCTTGCTGGTATTCAGCATAAGATGGTGAATATCACACCAAACCTTAAAAATGGCGATCTCACTGTGGTACACAGAAGGGCAGACATCAGTGTGCAGCAGGCTTGAAATAACAGTATCATCAGAAAACTTGATGACGTGATTTTACGGCTGCGTGCTTCTAGAATCATTCGTGTACAGCGTAAAAAGTATACGAGAGCTGGCGCAACCTAGGGGCATACCTGTGCTACAGTATTTCACTTCTGAAAAGGAGCTATTTACCCTCACTTGTTGGGACCTATTTGTTAGGAAGGAATAATACCATTGATAATAAAAGTATTGATGCCGATGTTAATTCGCTTTTAGACAAGCAAGTAAGCTTGCGCAGTATTAAAAGCTGAACTAAAATCTGCAAACAGAACTCGTGCATAGGCCTTAGGGTCCTCTAAATGCTTACTGATCAAGTGGTTTCACTGATAACAGCATCCTCTGTGCTACGGCCCTGCCTATAAGAGAACTGAGAGGGGTCAAGACAAGAAGCAATGTCAAACTTAAAGCTGTAGTATACAATTTGAAAGTTTGATCATTATTAATAACCTCATTTAGATGGTGGTTATGGTCTTATAGTACAATCTACACAATGTGTAGAGCAAAAAAAAAAAAAAAAAACGAAAAAAATCCATGCGCTCTAGAGGCTGCAGACACGTCGACCAATGTAAGCCATCCGGCCGGATGGCTTACATTGGTCAACGTCTCTCTCCTACTCTCATCCAATCCTCTCACTGAGCCCCCGAGAGCTTGCTATGACTCCCCGTGCTCCACACTCCGCCTCATCCCCGCCCCCTTCCACGTTATAAACTTTCTGCAACAAGAAAGTAGCTGAGTTGCAGGTTAGCAACAAGTGCTAGAAGAATGGAAGAGAAAGACAGCGACAGCAGCAAGCGGCCCCTGCTCGCCCCACCGGCAAAAGTTGGGAGAAAGTGTGAGTCTGCAGAGGAAAAGGCAGAGACGAAGGGGAAATGTGAGCAACGCAGGACTCAAAGCCGAGTAAACATCGGGTCATCTATTCACCGCTGGAGGAAGCTCCAGGAGGATTTGGGCCTGAAAATTGATGCTGATACAGCAGACTTTTTGTTGAACAGGTGGGTAATTTTTGACTTCTATTGTGTGAGTTATTACATAAATAACTTTTTATAAGTCTATGAAAATGCTGGCTTATGACTGTAAACGCTGCTGGTCATTTTCTCTGTGTCGACAGACGGCGTTGGAATGTTAGCCGTTTATTTTTCGCATTGTAAACTAGCATTGCTATCATCAGTGTTGTGCCTGAATGCATCGAATGAACCCATGAATTCATTCATAAGTATTTCCGATTGATGAAAGTTATTTTGAACGTGTTCATTATGGCGTTTGTGAACGGCGCGCTCTCTTACTGATGCAGAAACCCCAGCTAAAACACACCACCAACATCCTGGTGATTGAGGAAGGCAAATATTTTACATTTGACTAGATGTTCTTGTTGTTCATTTATGAAGAATAAATAATGCATTGTGGAGCTGTTGTGGAATCTGACATGGTAAATCTTCATTCAAGGCTGGCTCTGTGCCTGTTTACTGCCGGCCGGTTTGTTGATCTGGTAGAGTGGGTGTGTCAGGGAGTCTCCATGCGGACGGCCACATGTGCTCGGTGGGAAGGATCAGGGAGCACAGGGGGAGGGGTGTGTGTGCGTGTGTGTGTGTGTGTGTGGGCAGGATGCTTTTTTCAAATTTTTCTCAACGTCTCAATCTTTCTCTACTGATTCTCTGATCATATACTTCAGCTTTAAGCATATTAACAATAATTCTTTCAAAACATTTCATTACAACTGAGGTTAAGGCCACAGGTCTAAAGTCAATGTTAACAGATGGACAGGGCACTTGGGAAACAGGAATCATAGTAGATTTTTTTTTCCCAAGGGCGGGCACAGTGTGACTTTTATAGGATCGCTGGAAGATAGGGCACCAAGCAGCGGATAATTCTGAAGAGCAGTTTTTGAGCAAAAAGGCTGGCGAGCCATCAGGCCCTGTTGATTTTTTTTGTTACATAATTTGCTAAATGTTTCCTGCACCTGCCTGGGTTCAATTAATACCCCATCGGACAAGTCGATGGTGCTAGGGGTGTTCAGGACCTCCTCTCCTCCTATGGAGAGATCCCGGGTTTCAAACCTAAGGAAAAAGTTATTTAGTTCATTATCCCTGTCCAAATAATCCATTATGACCAGTTGTTTCCTGCCGGAGTACATATTCGTTATGCTTTTCATCCAGTCCCAAAGCCTTCTATTGTCCATAGAGGGGAAACTTTGCTCAAGGGCAGAGCGGTGCCTCTCCCTAGCTTCTCTCAGAAGGAGGTTCAGCTCTCTCTGTGCTGCGGTCATGGCTGCTTCGTCCTTGTTTCTAATGGCCAACTTTTTTTTGTTGATACATGCTTTAGCCTCCTTAGTAATGAATGGCTTATTATTGGGGAAGTGAAGGACTTCTTTTTTGTCAACAATGTTGTCCACACAAAATTTAATACAGCCAGTGATAGTCTCTGTGACCTCGTCCAGCTCCAAGTTATGGAAGATGCTGCAGTCTGTCTTTAGGAAACAGCCCCTCAATGTTTTTACACTGTCCTCAGACCATTGTAGCAGGGTTTTAAATTGGGGCTTACTCGCCTTGAGCACAAATTTATATGTAGGCAGAAAATTAACTGTAGAATGATCAGAATTAGCAAGGCTGTAGCTTTATAAGCACCTGTAATGTTGCCAAAGCATTTATCTAATCTCTTGTCACACATTTAACATACTGGTGGAATCCTGGAAGAGCCAGTTCTAATTTACAATGATTAATATCTCCCAACACAGAGAGAGGGGCCCCCGGATAGCGCTGGAGCTGTGAGCAGCTCTGCTCGCGTTGGCAATAGTGTAGGGGATATACGCGGTGCAGATGATAATACAGCCAAACTCCCTCGGGAGGTAGAAGGGATGTAAGGAAAGACAGAGCAGTTCTAAATCAGAGTCACATGAAATATGTCTAAGAGTATACTGTTTACACTAATTGTTGCTTACAAAGACACATAAACCCCCACCAGATAAGTCATTTCTGTCCGCACGGATACAGGAGAAGCCCTCCAACTCCAGCAGTGAGGTCGGAATGTCCTGACGGAGCCATGTTTCCGTCAGGACTATCATGCTGGACTCTCAGTACTTGCGACAAAATTGTCTGTTGGTACAGAGCTCCTCCATCTGACCTCTCAGCGACCTTACATTACTTCAAATAATGGAGGGCAGAGGTGGTCTGTTGCTTCATCGGCAGAGCCGCTGTCTCACACCCCCTCTACAGCCTCTTTTCCTTCGCCGTTGCTTTCTCGTCGACTTGGCTCTGATATCCTCCAGCAGGAGATCCGGCGAAGTATTACCTCTGACCCATAGAGCGAGAAGGGCCTCCCTGGAGTATGTTAGCGTCTGTTGCCGGTCTCCGAGCATGGACAGTGAGGGCATGCTCTTACATAGGAGCACATCCACCACCAGAAGTAGGATCAATACTGACATTAGTCCTGCCATGGCTCAGCGAAGTTATGGTGTTGTGGTATTAGCTTGTAGCAGCTAGCCAGCGTCGCATGCTGAGTGTTGAGTGAATACTTTTCTCCACCCGAATTACGCGTACAACTACTACATTGAACAGTGCCAGACTAGCGACATTAACAAACATAACACATAATTACACAACACTTAAGGCTAAGTCAATGAAAAGAAAAGAAAACTCGAAAAGGCAAGGTGCAGTCGCAGCACTACAGCCCGAGTCGCTACTGAGAAGCGCCCCGCAAGAAAAACAGAAATATTCACTCATTTTGAATTTGATGCCTCTAACACGTTCCAAAAAAGCTGGGACAGGGGCATGTTTACCACTGTTTACGTCACCTTTCCTTTTAACAACACTCAAAAAGCATTTGTAAATTGAGGACTCTAATTGTAGAAGCTGAGTTAGTTGATTTCTCTCCCATTCTTGCTTGACGGACGATGTCAGGGGCTTAACGATCCGGGGGGGTCTCCGTTGTCGTATTTTGAGCTTCATAATGCGCCACATATTATTAATGGGAGACAGGTCTGGACTGCAGGGAGGCCAGTCTGTTACCCGCACTCTTTTTCTACGAAGCCACGCTGTTGCAACACGTGCAGAATGTGGCTTGGCATTGTCTTGCTGTAATAACCAGGGATATCCCTGAAAAAGACGTCGCTTAGATGGTAGCATATGTTGCTCCAAAACCTGTATGTACCTTTCAGCATTAATGGTACCTTCACAGATGTGCAAGTTACCCATGCCATGGGCACTAACACATCCCCATACCATCACAGATGCTGGCTTTTGCGCTGATAACATTCTGGACGGTCCTTTTCCTCTTTGGCCTGGAGGACACAACGTCCATGAGTTCCAAAAAAAATTTTTAAATGTGGACTCGTTTGACCACAGCACACTTTTCCAATTTGCGTCCATCTCAGATGAGCTCAGTCGGGCCCAGAGAAGCCAGCAGCCTTTCTGTGTGTTGTTCATATGTGGCTTTTGCTTTGCATGGTAGAGTTTTAACTTGCACTTGTAGATGTAATGATAAACTCTGTTAACTGACAGTGTTTTTCCGAAGTGTTCCTCAGCCCACATGGTAATATACTTTTCAGAATGATGTCGGTTTTTAATGCAGTGCCACCTGAGGGACCAATTGTCACTGGCATTCAATGTTTGTTTTCAGCCTTGCTGTTTACATGTAGAGATTTCTCCGGATTCTCTGAATCTTTTGATGATATTTTGGACTGTAGATGATGAAATCCTTAAATTCCTTGCAATAGCGCGTTGAGTAACGTTGTTCTTAAACTGTTAGACTATTTGCTCATGCAGTTTTTCACAAAGTGGTGAATCATTCTTGCTTGTGAATGACTGAGCCTTTTTGGGGATGTTCCTTTTATACCTAGTCATGACACTCAACTGTTTCCAATTAATCTGCTCACCTGTGAAATGTTCCAAACTTGTGTTTTTTGAGCATTCCTCAACTTTCCGAGTCTTTTTTTGCCCCTGTCATAGCTTTTTTTGAACATGTCACAGGCATCAAATTCAAAATTAGAGAATATTTCCAAAAAACAATTAAGTTTATCAGTTTGAACATTTAATATCTTGACTTGCACTGTACTTAATTGAATATAGGCCAAAAAGGATTTGCAAATCATTGTATTATGTTTTTATTCACGTTTTACACAACGGGCTCTAATTTCTTGGTGCAGTGCAGGGTGGCGCAGCGCACGCAGTGGTAATTTCGTCCAGCGCAGCCCGCGCAGTGGTAATTTTGTGCGGTGCAACACCCTGCACAGCCACTTTGGCAATTAGGTAGACGCACGTGCGCCGAGATGGGTGTGGCGGCGTAGTAGGGGGAGGTGTCACATATTCATCAAGACACAGTGACAATTTCGTCGAGAAAGTCTCGGCTGGAGTTGCACAGAAAGCTCGCCAGCTCCAACCTGGTTTACTTTCTGTGCAGTGGTAATTTGGCTGACCGGCGCACAGTGCGCACACTTCACTGAAATCTCAGGCAGTTTTCCAGAATGTCAGGCACATTTCAGTGCAATACATTATTACAGGAAGCACTATTTAATGTAACTATCTGAATAAGGACATAATTTATGGTATCTATATCGATTGTCCTGATGGCAGATTAAAGGCAGTTGGCACGCGTAATGGAAACTTGACCTGGCTTAATCAACGCAGCTCAATCTTTGATACAAACTAACGACTTCACATCTTTCTCAGCCAACCACAAACTGGATGTATAAATAGAATGCTTGAGTTCTATGCTCAGTAAAGCCGATTGCACACTGGAAACGAAACAAATTTTTTGCACGACTGATTACAGACAAAGTCATTGCAAAGACGCGATAGTCGGACAGGGTTTTAATATAGCTCCGTGTCCGAAAGTCATAAAAGTTCTAATTTTTCCGAGTATTCCAGGAATTATTAGACATGCAAACTTGGCCATGTTTGTGTTCGACCTTCACAAAATGCAAATTGATAGCTATCGACTTTTCTTGGTCTTTTTAGCCTATTCGTCTGTTTTCTTCAGTTGGAGATAGACAACAGTCTTTATTCGGTCTTTCTTTTGAAAATGAGTCAGATGGATCAAACAGATTCATGCTTTATTTCCACAGCAGAGATAAAATAGTGCGTGAGCAAATCAATTCCATGACCATTGACTGTGTGAATAAATTATTGCATGCACGATCAAGACTGTCCGACGCAAAATGCAAAATGCAAAAATGTCCAGCAGCCAGCAAAAAGTAAAAGTATTGATATGAGAACAGATTTATAACAAAATAAAGAATAAAAATATATCGTCAACAAACGGAACATCCAAAAAAGATGACCCGCAAATAAATAAATCACAGTGTTCACTGGATGTTCTGTTGTTAAAATGCTTCTTTTTATTCTTTATTTCACTATCAATCTGTTCTAATCGTCTTTTTTTTTTTTTTTTTTTGGCTGTCAGACACGGAGGCATTGTACATTGTCTCGCGCCAATGTCGACTCACTTTATTGAGCAGAGCTTACACAGAAACATTGATTGAAATTCTCGGTACTCATCTTGAAGAACTGAGCCCTCTTATCAAAACATTCACCTTTAATATCTAAAAGAGTCTGTAGATTTGAAGAAATTAAAAACAATAATTGACTTTTGGACACGGAGATATAATAAAACCCTGTCTGACTTTCGGACACGAGACACTGCGTTCAACGCAATCTGTCGTGCGAAAAAATTTGTTTCTCGTCCAGTGTGCAAGCAGTTTAATACTCTACTATTATTGTCACTTAGGTCTTTTAGTGGGGGAAAGGAATGCAGCCTGATTGCTATGATGTCGAACTGAGTTGAGATCACATATTGAAAATAAATGTGTAATGTATCTTGCATTGTTGTCCATACATGTTAATCCAGAAATTTTAAGCAGCAACAGGGTGTAATAATAGGAGCACGCTATCCATCATTTCTCTTCCCAATGAGCAACTGTCGTATTTCATTCCAACTTCAGAAGTTTGAATGATCTGACGTAGTTTAGTTTTGAAATTCCATTCAAGTTCGCTAATGGTAATAATTCGCGAATGCCCTAGCTAGCCAGCTAACTCATATTCGTAATGCTTAATATAGATGTAACCGGTGCAGTAAACATGCCTGAAGCAGTAAAGTAAAATGCAAAATTAACGCATCATGCAGTTATAGGACAGAGGCTTCTATATTCCAACACATTAAAGGTGGAGCTCATTTGATTGGTGAAGATTTGACTCAGCTGTGTTATACCCAAACACGCCACTTCTTTGCCACTTGCGCTGGAAGGAGGGACAGAGGCGGGACAGAGGAGTACTTGCACCAGGCTATGCCGGGCATGAAATTGCAACATACGTCTGGACACACCCCGTTGGCGCGGCGCACCCCCCATTCGCTACACCTGCGCCTGGTCTACGAATTTAGAGCCCAACGTCCCAACTTCATTGGAATTGGGGTTTGTAATTACCTTTAACAGCTGCCAGGATAATGCAGCCATAGACAGGCTGATTTCATTCCCCAAAATCATATATCAATGTTTGGCAGATGTCCTGGCTATCAGCATAGATTCACAAAGGGAATCATCTAGTGCCAATTTTGAGCGTCATAGGTATTCTCAATGATTTCAATAAAAAAACCAACATCAGTATTTGATGGAAACAATAGATATGAAAAAAGATATATCTGGCGACACGTGGAAAATTGTGTCTACAAGGTGGACAAACTAACCACTGTGCTACCACAACAAGGTATCACATCTTTTTAAGACCTTTCTAACCTTCACACTAAATCCCAACCCTAACCCAAATCCCAATCATAGCCAAGTAGTTCTGGTGCCTAAACCTAATGCATAGTTTTGGCACGTAAACTTCAATGTTTAGAAATTCTGTCAAATAAGGATGCCTAAGGACCTTCTTCATTGTATATTGATGGGCAAGAGCATAATTATATGAGTCGGGATGCTACCATAGCAGCACACAAACAATTGTCTCCAAGTTGGTGTAACAAAATTGATGTTTAAAAAAGGAGTCCTGCCCAAAGTAAATTGTTTTCAGAAAGAACAGAGAAGGGATGGCCATGATAAACCACAATATAAAATTGTAACTTCCCATTTCTGCACACACTCCTCTGTAACAGTTCCTTTTTATAAATTGATGCTCTCTGTGTTAATTAATATTTTACATTTTATTACAACTTTTTTGGAATAGGGGTTTGTATTTGCAGGTGTATAGTTATTTGTAAGCAGGCCGCACCATGAGATTACCCATGAATACTGCTGTCATATAAACCAGGAATAATTATCAGTTGCATTTTTTTAGAGAACAGTGGACATGAGCTGGTGACATTACATGAGTCAAAGATGATAAAATTCTCCGTTTCGTGGCTTTAGTGGAAGTAATTGTGTGGAAGTAGAAAGAAATTGCATTCAAGAGGTGAAGAGGGGTCTTGGTAAATTCCAGTTTTAAAGAGCTTGTGCAATTAAATAATCTTCAAAGCGGTCTACTTTGGACATCTTAAGTACTGTTTATATGGTATATGCGATGTACTTGTTATTTTGTAGAGTGTTTGAATGCTTTCAATGCTATAAGCCAAGGAGTGATAAGCTCACTTTTTTTATGCATATAATAGGAGCCCATATGATCATCTATCTGTACTCAGCCAAAATAAAAACTTCACACTCGTTTGGAGGTCGATAAGTTGAACATACAAGAAATTAGGTTTTAAATAATGATGTTATTTAATTCTGTACTCATTAAAGATGGTGTATCATAAAAATAATGTCCATAATGTAACCATTTCCACCGGAAATGCTACGGAAATGTCCTAGAGTAAAAATGGTAAGTTACAACTTGAATAACAACAGTGCGCAAGCGATTACGCATGGTTTGGGCCGTCACACGACCTCTAAACAATTCATTCCTAGTGGACGTTGCAGCGACAAATCGATTATGCAAATGACGTAAGACAAGTCTTCTGCTTTTGACATCACACGTGGGCTACCAGAACGAGGTCGTCAGCTGTGGTGCCAGTTTATTGGAGACGTGTCGGAAGATCATGGATAGTCCGTCGACTGCATCCCATAACCCTTGCAACTTCAGTGACGGACGTTTCCATATTCAGCATGCCAACGGCACGTTCACGCTGAATGTTTGACAGCCATGGCATTGAAAACCAACTAATAATTAACTGTAAAAACTTGTTTTTCCGAGATGTCACTCATCTCTCATATGGTCACGTGACTAGGAACAAGAGAAAACATGGTTTCAGCTTAAAGTACGCTCGCATGTGCAACGTACCTGTGCACGTCGGAGTTGATGTGTGTCATGATGTCTTTGACAACGCAGTTACCCCTAGTGATAATAAAAACTTTTTTTAGAAGTTTCAAGGAAATATTTACAAATTTATGAGTGTGAAGTTTCTTTTTTGACTCAGTATATCTATCTCTATCATTCAAATCAGTGGCGACTTTTAAATCATTAACCTTTTTCTATTTTTGATTTGATTGAAGTGCTTTAATTTTCACAATTTTTTCAATTTCTTATCCAATTCTTATTCAGGCTTTTTTTTACCCCTCGGCCGACTCTGGTCGGAGGGGGATTGTCGTCACCTGCATGTCCGTCTGTTGTCCGTCGTCCATACATGATTCCGGGCCAGTACTCGGCAACTAATGATCGCAGCTTCACCATATATGATATGGTAACTCACTATGACCCATAAATGTGCAACGTCAGGTTTTTTGCTGGATTTGACCTTTGACCTTAGCGCTGTGACCTTGACCCTAGAAATCCTGTCCTGGTCAGTACTCGGCAACTAAATATCGCAGCTTTACCAAATTTGGTTCACTAACTTATTATGACCCATAGATGTGCAACGTCCAGTTTTTGCTGGATTTGACCTTTGACCTTAGTGCTGTGACCTTGACCCTGAAAATCTTCTCCGGGTGACATTGTCCAGGCCAGCACTCAGCAATTAATGATTGCAGCTTCACCAAATTTTGGTATGATAACTCGCTATGACCTATAGATGCGCAATGTCAGGTTTTTTGCTGGATTTGACCTTAGACCTTAGTGCTTTGACCTTCACCTCGGAAATCTTGCCCAGGTCAGTACTTAGCAACCAATGATCGCAGCTTCACCAAATTTGGTATGGTAACTCACTATAACCCATAGTTGTGCAGTGTCAGGTTTTTTGCTGGATTTCACCTTTGACCTTAGCGCTTTGACCTTCACCTCGGAAATCTTTCCCGGGTCAGTACTCAGCAACAAATGACCGCAGCTTCATCAAATTTGGTATTGTAACTTCCTATGACCCATAGATGTGCAACATCAGGTGTTTTGCTGGATTTCACCTTTGACCTTAGCTCTGTGACCTTGACCCTGGAAATCTTGTATGGGTCAGTACTCTTCAACTAAATATCGCAGCTTCACCAAATTTGGTATTGTAACTCACTATGACCCATAGATGTGCAACGTCAGGTTTTTTGCTGGATTTCACCTTCGACCTTAGCGCTTTGACCTTCACCTTGGAAATCTTGCCCGGGTCAGTACTCAGCAACAAATGATCGCAGCTTCATCAAATTTGGCATGGTAGCACACTGTGACACATAGATGTGCAATGTCATGTTTTTTGCTGGATTTCACCGTTTGACCTTAGCACTGTGACCTTGAGGCAGGAAATATTGTCTGGGTAAGTACTCAGCAACTAAATATTGCTGCTTCACCAAATTTGGTATGGTAACTCGCTGTGACACATGGATGTGCAACGTCATGTTTTTGCTGGATTTTACCTTTGACCTTAGCGCTGTGACCTTCAGGCAGGAAATCTTGTCCGGGCCGAGTGGTATTCAGCAACACGTTATGTTATTTTTTTTTCGAGGGGGGAGGCGGGGGAGCTGAATCATGGCTTGATGACGTTCTGGAGCCATGGCCATTCTTAGCATAATCCCGCCCGGAATACCGCGTAAAAACCAGAGCGCATAGTATCGAGAGTCACAGCAGGCATTTACTACAGCCTACTGTTAGCTTGCTAGCTATGCGTCCCTGAGCCTCCAGCAAATGCATCTTCCCTGGATGCCTGAATTTGGAAAACTGCTTGCTCACCTCACCTCGCCTATGGCCATGAACTCTGGGTCATGACCGAAAGAACAAGATCTTGGGTACAAGCGGCTGAAATGGGTTTCCTCCGCAGGGTGGCGGGCCGCTCCCTTAGAGATAGGGTGAGGAGCTCTGTCACCCGGGAGGAGCTCAGAGTAGAGCCGCTGCTCCTCCACGTCAAGAGGGGCCAACTGGGGTGGCTCGGGCATCTCTATCGGATGCCCCCTGGACGCCTTCCTGTGAAGGTGTTCCGGGCATGCCCCACCGGGAGGAGGCCTCAGGGGAGACCCAGGACACGCTGGAGGGACTATGTCTCTCGGCTGGCCTGGGACCGCCTCGGGATACCCCCGGAATAACTGGAGGAAGTGTCCAGGGAGAGGGAAGTCTGGGCATCCCTGCTTAGACTGCTGCCCCCGCGATCCGGCCCCGGATTACGCGGTTGAAGATGGATGGATGGATGGATGGATGGATGGATGGATGGCTTGCTCACCTGATTTGAATTTTTTGAAAATGATGACATTTTAACGCTTGGTAAATTCTAGAAATGTGGAAAGCTCAAACACTTTAACTATTCTGATTGATTTTCAGGTAAGTTTTCCTGTCGTTTGGGACCGAATTGAATCCTGGCTCTGGCTGTATGAGACCAATTTAGCTGTTAGACGTAGCATCCGTTCCTCTGGTTGTAGTTTATCATATGAGACGAGGCTGCACCTTGACTCGCTACGATCTTTTCAGTGCGTAGAATACCGCTTATTTCTTAAAAATTTTGGAAAGTAATTTATATGCTTGGCAATTTTTTGATCATTGAAATTTGGCTATATGCTTAATAAAATATTTGTCTGCGGCGTGACTAATTCTGAGCACATATTTATTTTCTCTCTCCTTGAAGTGGTCTCATACCCCTTTCCCACCGAGCTGGTTCAGAGCCAGACCCTGATGTAGCACCGTGGGTTCTTAGGTTTTCCACAGCCTAAGCACCAGCTCCTGGCTCTCAAAACTGGTGCCAGAGTGAGCACCAACTCATTGCTGGTCCAGAGCAAGCACCGATTAAGTGAGGCGGAGTTATAGCGGCCAACAAGACAAGTCACAGAAGTATTTTGAGCGTTTGCTCACCGTAAATATTGGAATATATAAGCATCTGTCCTATATCTGCATGATGCGTTTATATTGCATTTTACTTTGTTGCTTCAGGCATGTTTTCTGCGCCGCTTACGTCGATTTATGTTGAGCATTACGAATATGAGTTAGCTGGCTACCTAGGACATTCACAAATTCTTACCATTAGCGACCTTGAATGGCATTTCAAAATGAACCTACGTTAGGTCATTCAAACTTATGAAGCTGGAATGAAATATGACGGTAGCTCATTTATTTCTTCTGCCTTCATCCTTGGGAAGAGAAACGATGGATAGCATGTTCCTATATTACACCCTGTTGCTGCATAAGGTTTCGGGATTAACATGCATGGACAAAAACGCAAGATACGTTAAACATTTATTTTCAATATGGGATCTTAATTCAGTACGAGATCATTGCAATCAGGCTGTATTCCTTTTTTTATTCCCACTAAAAACGATAAAACCTCAGTGACAATAGTAGTATTACTGACCATAGAACACAAGCATTATTTCAGTTTTAAATTTTTATTTGTGGTTTCCCGCAGTCCATACTTTAGGCTATTTCTGTATTGCCAGATGTTACTTGAGCACTGCTGCGAGATATGCAGGTCTCGAACAAAGTTTATTTTCTCCTGATCTGTAGGTCTTAAATTATCGTGACGTAAACGCCTGGCTTTGTTTGGCTCCTCGGCGATGGAAAAGCAAACAGGTTCTTAGGAGGTGTGCGGGTTGAACCAACAAAGCACTGGCAGTAGCACCAGCACGGCACCTGCACCAGGTTCTTTTTGGTGGAAAAGGGGTATCAAGTATCTCCAAAAGTGTCCAACAACCTTGTCAGACATTACAAGGGAAGAAGGGTGCCAAAATTCTCAAGTTGACCGCTTGCTCAAATCATTCATGTGTTAGGAGAGGGAATTCAGGGATTCTGAAGATTACTCCATAATTTTCAACAGTCATGATTGTCGGTTCACCTCCATGGATTTTGACAATATTAAATTAAATCCATTTATTATGTTTCCCCTTCTACTAGAACAGGAGAAATGAGTAAGGACTTTGTTAAAATGGTGTAATTGCACAGTCAGAGAGCATTTGAGTCTTGATTTTCCACAGAATGAGTCATATCCCTCTCGACACAAAAGCTTGACGCTGGGGAATTGCGCCACAGCTGTTGCAATTGAGCATGCACATAGTTCAGATCAGCCCCTCAATTCCATAATTACCCTTAAGCACACTTATCAAATGTGCTTTCAGGCAACTGAAATGTACTGTACATCATTGCAAGCTTCTAGGAAAGCAGTAACTACCTCGTATGCATGAGCTTGCAACTCATTGCGTTGTAATATAAAGGAAATATAAATGGTCTGTGTATGGTGCAGAGGGCAGCATGTAAGCTCATAATTAAAGCAGTTGATATTGACCCTGAAGTCTGCTGGTTTAAGCCCCACTGTTAGCGATGTTAGACCAGTGCAGCTTTTGCACCCTTGAACCAATCTTAACCAATCATTGCCCAAGGGGATTGACAGTAACCTTGTCTAATTAACTGTTATTCATTAAGGATAAAGGTGTGAGTTAAACAATTGCAATGCACTACCCAATTCTATACTTTCCAAAAAAGAAACTATACATTGTTTTTAGCATCAATTTATTATTCATGAAATGTTTTGACAAATGTGAAAAACATTGAAATATGCTCTTCCAAAAAAGAAACTATACAAATATTGAATTATTGATTACACTTTCTTTTCAATATGTTTTCCACATTTGTCAAAACATTTCATGTATAATAAATTGATGCTAAAAACAATGCATAGTTTCTTTTTTGGAAGAGTACATAACAAAACAAAATAAACAAAAAAGCGCATTATTAAAAATGCAAATAAAATCAAAAAAGAAGGATTTGAAGAGTCAATCCATCAACCCACCTCCAGGTTGTAAACACTACAGCACATTATTTCAGGCTCTGGACTCACTTGCATATAGTGAAAACATATGTTTATTTCAAATCTGATGACTGTAACAAACTCTGAAAAGTGGATGCAGGGGCAATTTAGGACCAATAATTGTATGAAAATTTAGAATAATGAGGCGTTTTGAAAGAGGTGATGTTAAACAAGTGAGCAAATCATGTTTGTTACAAAAGGAGTTTTCAAAAAAGGCTTTGTCCCTCAAGACCAAAGATTGATTGAGACTCACTAACTTTGCCAAAAGCTGTGTGCCCTCAAAATCAAGCACCTCGAAAACAAGCAAAAGTAATTGTTAGAATCTCGTTTCTTGACTAAAGAATACTATAAACAAATGTTACTAACCATCTGGAATGAAGATCACTAATCAAAAGTGTCTGGCATTCTGTTAATTAGCTTGGTCATGATGAATCTTTTAAATGCTACATATGTTTGTTTACAGAAAATATAGCTGTATTGTGACAAACCATTTTCCACGTAGCTTACTGTTACAGCATTTTCTTGTCACTTAAATTCACTAGCTTGTGATCATCACTATCAGGTAAAATATTAAGTTTCACATACAACCGCACTATACGAATTGCTGTTAATTTCAGCATTAGTTAAACAGGCAAATATTAAAATGTGTCACAATCAGTTCAACTTGCTCCAGGTCATTTCTGAATAAAAAATAAATGTAGCTTCTCTCACATTAAATGGAGATAAACCAAATTTTAAGATAATTTTAAGTCTTGGAGCAGATTTGTACTTCAATTGGCCTTAGAATGCACACTCAGTGTTAGACATGTAGTTATTGAATGTTCTTATAGGAAGAAAAAACACAAAAAGACACATTAAACATTGCATCTGTGTATACTGTGTATACTTTTCTTACTGAATATCTATACATTTTGTTCAGTCAAACTCTTTGTAAGAGCACACCCAGATATAATATGTAGAGTCAGGGGGGGGGGAATTAAAAAACTATCACAGGAACTAGTAACTAGAAGCAGCTTCAGTTTTACCTTGATTTATGTTCTACTTGAGGACGGGCGATATTAAGTTTTTGATAAAACATTTTGACGATGAAGCAACTCCCAATCCATGCTCCTCTTGTTGATGTGGTAATCACTGTTAATACTTCAGTATTCTGTTTTTTGGAGCAAAATGAAGCTGCTCCTCACTTAGTTTATCTATAAACTTTCCCACTTAGTCGGTGTCACTTTGGGAGGACTAACATGCATTGAAAAAATCATAAATCACATCACATCATAAAAACGACATGTACAAAATGTCTGTCTAGGAGCGCTTCCTGGACTCAAAAGTCATTTAATTGAAGTGCTCTTTGGATGGGACACTCTAATATGTAACACCAAGAAAAACTCCAAGGCACTCTCATTTAACACAAGTTAAAAAGCCTTTATTATCATGGCTTGGTCATATTAACTGTAAAAAACTCCTACGCATTTCGGCATCAAGCCTTCATCAGAGAGTCAAACGGTTCTCAAAAGAAAGGAGAGGTTCTTAAGAAGTAGCAGTCCACCAATCAGAAACCTCCACCTGGCAGATGTGCTGTTCTTGTGACGAGAGTAATTATATACAAAATCCAGCAGGTGCCAGTCCTTACATCACAGAGATAAATAACAGTCTACATTCATACAGGAGGTAAAAGATTCAAACAAATTACAGTCAAGTTAAAAGCAAACTACGCAGTGAGCAACTGCAAAGCCAGCAATCAAATAAAGACGCTCAAATCTCAGTCCTCATTCAGGCCTGGATATTTAGTAGGCCGCAATTTGTAAATCCAATGATGGTAAACAAGCATGGTTTGGCTCCAGGCCCAGAAGTTCTTAGAAATGCCATCACTGTAATCATTGTGCAAATGTAACGCAAACTAAGACTTTCCAGGATGTTATATCTCAAAAGCAATTGACTATTAATCATCTCATAAACTGCAAAACCTCATTTGTCATCTATAGACTGGAATGCCCTTTGTGCAAAGTTTTCTATGTAGGAAGAACAATACGACATTTACAGGACAGACTGGCTGAACGCATCTATGCAATCCACTCATGCAACATAAACTACCCCATGGCAAGACTACATGGATCATCACAACAGTAGTCCATCCACCTTGCAGGCTTGTGGGATTGATCACATTCCACTGTCTTTAAGAAAAGGTGATAGGCAGAGACAGCTGAATCAGCGGGAAACTTTTTGGATTTACAAATTGCAGCCTACTAAATATCCAGGCCTGAATGAGGACCGAGATTTCAGCGTCTTTATTTGATTGCTGGCTTTGCACTTGCTCACTGCTTAGTTTGCTTTTAACTTGAGTGTAATTAGTTTGAATGTTTTACCTTCAGCATGAATGTTGACTGTTATTTATCTCTGTGATGTAAGGACAGGAACCTGCTGGATTTTGTGTATAATTACTCTCGTCACAAGAACAGCACATCTGCCAGGTGGAGGTTGATGATTGGTGGACTGCTACTTCTTAAGAACCTCTTCTTCCTTTTGAGAACTGTTTGACTCCCTGATGAAGGCTTGATGCCGAAATGCGTAGGAGTTTTTAGCTCACCTGACGACGAAGTCAGATGAGCTTATGTCATGGCCTGTTTGTCCGTCGTTCGTCGTCGTGCGTAGTCGTCTTTTGTCGTCCGTAAACATCTTCTCCTCCGAAACCACTGGGCCTATGAAGCTGAAACTTGACAGGTACTTTCCTACCCATAAGGACAGGCGTTTCAATCCGATTTCATTGAAAATCACATAATTGCCCTTCTGAAAGCTATTTATGCACATATTCAGCTGAAATTAGCTATGTAGTTAGTAAGTGGCAAGATGCATGACATATCATACATACATACATATCATTTTTCCGTATTTCGAATTTTGACCTTGCTTTGACCTTCAACTTTATACAACCCCTGTGAGTTACATTGAAATCTTTCAAAATCATCTTCTCCAAAACTTCTTGACCAATGAAGCTGATCTTCCCACCCATTAGGACACTAAATTTGTTAAAGGTGCTCTAATTCAATTTTAAATATGGCCGCCATACCAGCCATATTGAAAATCACATAACTGGCCATCTGAAAGCTATTTATGCATATATTCAGCTGAAATTTGTTATGTAGGTAGTATGTAGCAAGATACATCACATGCCTATAAAAGGATTTTCCGTATTTCGAATTTTGACCTTTGACCTTCAGCTTTAAACTTGCCCGAATAATGTAATTTTGTTGTAACCACAGCTGATTCTGGTGAGTTACAGGGCCTGTGGCCCTATTTTTTAAGGTCAATATGACCAAACCATGTTAATAAAGGCTTTTCAACTTTTGTTAAATGAGAGTGCCTTGGAGTTTTTCTTGGTGTTGCATAAAAACAACATGTATTGAAAAATGTGGACTTACTACTTTCTCCTAAGAGAGCGCAGGGTCAGAGATTGAATCATAGATTTAAATAAATTTGTATACATTTTGTTCGTTTCAAAGCAGGTCAGAAAAAAAAAATATTTGAGTACGTCCTTGTTCATAATGTTTTATCTGCAGATATTAAGGTCTAGACCAGCTTTTGTTTGTACAAGGCTTAAACAGTAAAGGACGTGCACTTCTACAGACAAAAGAAAGGTGATAATTTAATTCCCTTCTCTTTCTTCTGCCTGCATAGAGGTCTGGTCCATCACAGCCATCTCACTGATTAGATTTGCCGCATTAGCATTATTCATTAACACCTTCAAAAATCACCATACCGAAGGCCAATGCAGGTTGTATAAAATGGAAATGAACTATTTTCATGCAAAGTTATTTTGCTCCATTTTCTTCTGTGTTCATGTGGTGTTCTCTAATTCACCAGGAATATATTCAAGGTAACTTTCTGACCAATTACAGAACTGTGACCCCTTCCCTATTCATCTATGTTTGCATTCTTGGCAAATGTTTCAGATCATCAAACACAAGCAATCAAACCCTGCATGGCCTGATATAAAAAGTAATTGCCCCCTAGCTACATTGAGTACATTTAATAGATAATTGAATCATCAAACCCAGCCATGAAAACTAAAAATAACTAAAATAGAACCTGTCTGCCAGAGAAAAGGCAGCACACGATGCCATGAATAAAGAAATTCAAAGACAGATGAGAAAGTCGTTGACACTCATCAGTCTGGAAAGAGTAACAAAGTCATTTATAAGGATCTGGGACTCGGCATGCCAAAAGTCAGAGGCATTATCTAGATTGTAAAAAATAGAGAAAACATGGAACTGAACCTTCCCAGAGGAGGTCGGTACCAAATTTCCTCCAAAGGCGCATAAACAAGTCATCTGTATAGCCACAAAAGAGTGCAGACTAACTAACAACTACAAAGCTCACCCACCTCAGTGTAAGGTCAGTGTTCACCACTGTGCAACTTACCATAATTGATGGAACCATGAATTTTCTATACCAGACAATCCTGAAAGACAATGTCCGGCCATCAGTACAATACCTAAGCTCAAGTACAGTCGAGTTGTGCAGCAGGACAAAGATCCCAAACACTCAACCAAGCCCACCTCCAAAGGGCTCAAGAGAAACAAAATAAAAAGGTATTGAAGTGGCTTGTGAAAGTCCTCTCTTGAAGCCAACTGAGATGCTGTAGCGTCACCTTAAGCAGGTAGTCCATTCTTGAAAAACTCTCCAGAGAGGTTGAGTTCAAACAATTCTGCAAAGAAGAGAGAGCCAAAATTTCTTTGTAGCGATGTAAAAGACTCATTGCCTGTTATCACAAACTTTTGATCGCAGTTCTTTCCATTAAGGGCAGCAAAACCAGTTATCAGGTTCAGCAGGGCAATTATTTTGTTACATCGGTGATATTGGCTTAGGATGACTCTTTGCTTTCAATGAATGAAACGATTGTTTAATCCTGTGTTTTACTTATGTTCTCTTGTCTTATATTGAAGTAAGCTGCATGATCTGATCATTTAAATACGAGAAATGGCAAAAATATAAGAACTCGGAGGAGGGTAAAAACTTCTTCACACCAATGAAGCCTATCTAATCTACATTTTGACAAGTTGAATGCTGTACTCGAGTCATTAGATGTATGACGCAATGGTCTCCTGAGGGTATTAGTACAAACATATTGCATGGAGTGAAATTACCCATCTGATGTCACCATGATTCATGATTCAAGATTCAATTATTTTATCTCCCCAACGGTGATGGTCGGGAGATAAGTGTCTAATGTCTTAAGAAACCCCCATAAGAGACACAGTTAACTTTAGTTCAGATACTGAACTGATGAGGAGAAGTTAAGAACCTTCACTAGATCGGAAATGATATGGAAACAAGTAGTTCTTCATTAACATAACCATTTCCATAAAAGAGGGTGGACATCGAGTGAATCGGCTGGATGAGAGGGACGTCTAATTATTCTCCGACTCATTCTTAGCATGCCAGGTTTATAAATATCACGAATGCCTGCAATTTGACTGGACACAGATAGCTATAATAACCAGGGGGAGTACCACAGGCAGGCCCTTTCAGACTGAATTGCCGGCACAACCACTTCGGTTAATTGGTTCCAATCCATTGCCCGCCTTGCTCATGTTATGGTGACCTCTCTCATGAACAGATATTGGTGAAGTTTCTTTGCTTTATCTGTATCAGCTGTGCATTCTACAGCCTCACATTACCATCTTTACAATGTCGTCATGAAAACAATATCTGGTTTAAATCTGCATGAGGTAGTTCAGAAAACACAGGCCTCAACATTAATAATATGAATTTGTAAACTGCCAACGTAAAGTGTGCTTTCCGTTAAATAACCCACAATGCAAAGCAAATTTGATGGGGAGGACCCCCAAGTGGAATGTAATAACGGGATATTGCACGGGTTCTATTCCTCCCTGATTTTTGAAGCTGCATTATCAGCTGAACAGTTTCAATGACAATGTGAAATAAAATGTGAGACACTGTCACATCTAATCATGTCCGTGCCTTTGATGCTTTAATTGTTGATGGTCTTTCTGCACAACTTGGCTCAATGACATTCTATTAAAGAGATGAAGAAGTGGTGGTCCCCTCATCCTTGAAGCTTTAACACTCAACAACTGCCGAATTACTGAAAGGCTGAATTTCCTCTTTGTTTATGAGGAAGTCCACGACTATCTCCTCAGTTTTCAAGACGTTTACAAGCACAACACTAGGAGGAGACTTCCGCGGTGTAAGTTACTCTGTCATTACAAGAAATGGGACCCGCCATAGTGCTGTCAAATTTAAAGAGCACAATGCATAAGGAAGAGCACAGAACCAGGAAAAATAAAGAAGTATAACAATTCTTGAATAAAGCTCATTTGGCCCTCGCTGCTCTAGGGATTATTCCTGGGAAATGGGATTCTCTGAGATACCCATCCAAACCATTTCTTGTTTCCCGAGAATCAGAGATATGCCTCTCGGGTAGGTGACTTCACCTTTAATGCAAGATTAGGCCTGGCCCTGGAGTGTTTCCGGTAAAGAATCACTATTACCTGACTGAATAATAAATACTGAGGGCATCAAGAGCATTTTCCCCATCGTGGAAGACTACACGTAAGTTTTTTTATTCAAATGGGTCTAGGTCAACACTGTTTATTTGGTTGCCACTGATACTGCAAAGAATTTTATTTATTTGACACATTCGAATATCAGTTTATCAAAAACGCAATTTGATAGTCTAATTTTTACACAAGTAATATATGCTCTGAATAAACGATTTGGTGGAATTTCCCATCTTCGCCTTGCAAGAATGTTGTGAGAAAGAATTTAAGGGAAAATCCCATGTGGAAGCCTGTCTGAAGTCCTTATGGACTCAAGACTTCGGGAAGGCATCGACTGCAAAGTATTAACAATAAATGTTTTATTTATATTTGATAGATTTCCCAATTGCCTTTGAACCTCTGAAAATGGAAGACTATTTATAGAAATAGCCGTCATTCCAAAATGGTTATTGCTAGACATTTATGAAAAGACTTAATGCTGAGGGTCTACAGTTTAATCACTTCCTGATGGCTTCATATCAGATCCATTGTAGCGGTGAAAGAGATAAAATTACAAAAATTATGTCACTGTCCACATACTTCTGTACCTTATTGTACTAACATATGGTCGGAGTGGCACAACCTCTATGATTAACAGTCAATTTTCATTGAATATTTAAAAAAAAAAAAAAACATTCGGGGATGTCTTCAGTTGCACTGGGTCCTGACTATTTAAGAATGTTTAATCTGGGAGAGAGAGAGAAATAGGATCTGTATACAGGGTAAATACCAGATTAATCAACTGTTCTGTTAAACTCTGTTTGTTTCCATTTATTTTGCGAGCGCCCATTGTCAGTCTAACAGACACCACCGAGTAACAGATGCAGACTCTCAAGCCTGTAAATTCCATCCCTCTCCCTCTCCCTTTCTGGTATTCAACACTGTTTGCTGATGCACTGTGCTGAAAGTAGGTCACTTTTTTGTGCCCAATCAGAGCAGTGTTTATTCAGAGAGCACCCCGACTCAAAACAGCCATATCCTAAGATGGGAAAGGATGATAGGCAGCAAATGGCCAAAATATTTTGGCAAGTTTCTTGTTTTTGAGCCTTACCAATAGTTTACATATTGGAATAATACTCCTGTACTTTCTCTGGCGAAGGCTTCTTTTGACTGCTTACTTCGACACTGATACGTCTACCTCCATATAGAAAGTTCTTGCTCAGGAAAACTTCTGTTAGGGTTTTTTTTCTACTCCAGGAAAAGAATTCTACTGTCATCCGCC
Organism: Gymnothorax reevesii; assembly: GCA_029721435.1. Taxonomy (NCBI): domain Eukaryota; kingdom Metazoa; phylum Chordata; class Actinopteri; order Anguilliformes; family Muraenidae; genus Gymnothorax; species Gymnothorax reevesii. The sequence goes on along the minus strand of CM056575.1, from coordinate 129,165,150 downwards.
ACAGCCATCATCTGTAGTCTTCTTAGACTTTTGGAATGTTTGAGCTCATTACAGCCTTCTTTCTTTTTAGGAATATATTGAAGAAGTTCAGTTGACTACAACTGATGGTTTCGCTTTTTGTCTGGTGGGTGTGATTTTTCAGCTGAGCAATGGATCGCTCTACTGGCACTGACAGTTCTTTGGATTTCATCTTGAGAGTTAACAGCTGCAGATTCCAAATGAAAATGTCTGTCTTGAAATCAACCCTTTACCTGCTCACTAAATGAAATTAAATGAGGGGAGTAACACACTCAAGGCCATGGAACAGCTGACTATGGAAATGTCCAAATACCAATCAAAAATAATGTAGTAAATTCCTGCACCGTTCCAATTTTGTGATGCGTTAACCCTCAAACCGAAGCAGGATGTCCGCACTTTCAACTCATTGTTTGATTTAAGCTCCAATATTCTATGGTCAGTTACCGCAAATCAGAACATTTTCAATGTCAAAATATTTATGGACCCGACTGTACATACTATCCATGTTCTTAATTGGGCAAGATGATTGGGAATTCAATGATTTTCATATCAAGCCAAAAACAATTTCTAAAGTATGGAAATATTTTATTAAACTGTAAATTAATGCTAATAGCTACAGGTGGTAACCAGCCAGTAGAATGGCTGCTTTTTCAATCAGGCAAAAAATCATTATCCAGATGGCTCAGTGCAATGCATTTTCCTTACCCACCTGTCATTTGTGGAGACAAGTTAGCCTGCATTATTCAATAACCCCTCTCCAGAGTGGAGAGCTAAACCACCTCCTGCTGTGCTGCCAGGAGACAAGAACAGTCCACTCAAGGACTTCACAAACTCCCATCTTTACTTGAATTCACCCTTTTCAAGGCAGACCAGCTCACAATTCTACGATAAATGTAAATATCAGTCCGACAGCTCAGGAAAGACAATCACTCATGGATACTTCTATTATTGCACATAATAGGGAGGATTACAGCAGCAAACATGAAGTGGGGAACCGATTGCTGGAGACCAAAGAATAACAGACGCGTGCGAGGACAATGGCCTCGAAAGAAAAACACCATTAAAGTGTCATTTGAAACTTGAACTGGGTGAATGGGTGAGGACCCAGTTGTAATGTCTGCAGCTGGGTCTTGCCGTTGCGGAGTAATGGGGTCAAGTTGCCTTCCCTCTTGAAGGGGACCAAGGTTGACAGCTTGTCTTTAGTAATGTGTAGTGCGCTTTGATGAAAAATTGATGTGGTGAATTACCTTGGCAGCCAATACAATTCATTTGGTGGCAAACATTGCAGTCCGTGGTCCATGGAACCCGTACTTTTCGAAACATGGAACTGACTGAATGCTTCTTTAATAGAGCACAATTCTACAGCCTTGTGGGTCCACATTGACTGTCAGCTTAAAAAGGGACAGGCTTCAATACTGAAAACAACTGAAAGGGGACCACATGTCAGCAGGAGAGGACTGCAGGGGCTGTGGACTGCGGCTTCTGACTGAAGGATCTAAAGTCCTCGTGGGGCTCTGGCACAAATACCAAATCCATCCATCAATGCCAGCAGTGCTGCCCTGTTTTCACTCTTCCTCTGTAATCCGGGACTACCTTGGACCTCGCCCACAAAATTAATGAGATTCAGGTCGCAACACAAGCCAAAAGTAACACAACTGAAGCCACTATGCTAATTCAAGTAATATTGATCTTTCAGCTATAACCACATTGCCTGCTCTGGGCTCATTTTGTACACTGAGGTCTTCCAAGAAAACATAAGCGCCTGCAACAATCAAAACCCAGGAAAGTAGTTCCCTTTCAAAAAGTTTAGAATTGTGGCGCGAGGTGAAAACTGCCACATACATTACCAGTCAAAAGATTGGACACACTTTGCTAATGTCACAGCAGTCTGTTCTGAAAGAAATTTAAACAGCTTAACTCCTCTATATAATCTCAAATGGAATGTTGTAAGAGGTAAACGGTCAGAAGTGAAAAGAAATTCATTTACTTGTTTGAATAGTGTCCAAAATTTTGGAATTCTCAAAGACGCCATATTTTGCAAAGTAAACAGACCAAAAAGCTCTTTTTATTTTCCAACAGTTCAATTAAAGTCAAGCAATTTTGATGGAGAGCACACCTTAAGTGCCGCATATTTTTGGGAAGTTAGACAGCTGTACAGCAGCAAATTCATTAGGCATATGACTAAAAGTGAGTCTGCTCTGCAAATATGACCACAAATGATGGTTAGTTTGATGGATTTAAGAATTAGGTCTTTTTTTGCAAAATAAAGGCTGCTTATTGCTTTATTTAACATATATTGTAAAAAAAATGTAAGTATGTCCAAACTTTTGACTGGTACTGTACGTGTGAGGGTCGATGAAAGATTCCTTAACACTGAGAAAGAATAATTGCTTTCCACAGTGCAGAATTGATATTCCGGAAGGATCAGACAACCAGGTAGAGTTATGCAACCCGCCCCCAATGAACTTCAAGCACAAACTGTTTTGAGCGGAGATGGGCGGATGCTGCCTGCTGCCCTTATGGTTTCTAACCTTCAAGTAAATGCAAATGTGACATTAATTTCCTCATATTCATTATTCAAAACAAAGACTTCTGAAATGAATATCAATCATACTTAATGAATACTAAATATCTGTAAATAGTCCTTAAGTACATGCAAAAAGACAATATACACTTTTTGGGTACATCTGGAATTATGAACTGAATATGAGGTTAGAGGCACATTTAATTCTTGAAAAATATTTACATTGTTATCAGTTAAAACAAGAATTAAAGCCCTTAGTGTACAGTGGCACAGTCTTAAAATGTATGCACCTCCCTGAATGTACGGTACCATTCAAAAAAATGTAGAATCATTGAGTAGTAGATTTTTTTGACACTGATACTTCCATTCTACCATACATCATTAGACTGGCCAAATCATAAAGCCAATGCATTAATAATGTGATAAATGACTGATTCAGTTTGAAATGCTTTTTAGATTGATTTTTTTATGCATGATTACAAAGTCCCATTTTGGCAGCTGCTCCAGTGTAATAGCACTTAAGTAATTATGATAATCTGCCAATTAGGCACTCAAGAAGGCACCATCGTCATATTAAGAACAGCTGAAGTCACAAATATCTTTCACTCTGTCGCTCTATTAAATAGTACACTAGCATTTCTTATGCTCAGTTTTGAACAAAATTAGCATATAATGAAACAATAATACAGGGCAGCAACAGTCAGAAATATATGTTTTGCTTCAAGTAAACTTAACATGATTAGACTGGATTTTACATAACTGAAGCAACACATTAGCACAATTACTTAAGAAAGGGGAGAGACTGAAGTACGCTGAACGAACTGCTGCTGTAATATTGGCTCTGCAATCATACACAATTGCTGCATAGAATAAGTAATCTCTACCAAACGCCTCAAGATTTCCAACATATTACAATTACAATAATTATCAGTTCTATCTATTTGAGTGACAGAGCAGGGCAATGCAGAATAATTCATCAAAATCCTGTTGTTTCGATTCAAGAGTTGAATTGTCTGAGGGAAAGAATCACTAAATTTTGAAGTCTAACACAAGAAGAAACATGACACATTTGTAACACCCCGCATTAAAATCAACCTCAACCAGAAGAATTTACCCAGGCCAACCATTCAGAACAATTATTTATTCCGTACATAATTTGTCATTTTAAAGAAATAAAAAGCTGCATAATTCGGCAAATAAGAAGTCATTCTGATTCATGGTCGGAACTTCAGTCAGGCTTATGATACAATTAACCCCCCCTCCCAATGGTTTGTTAACAAGTGGTAAATTTGAAAAATAATAATTAAATTCATTGATCGAAAACAGAGCCCTTGGATTATTTAAAGCCATTAGTTTCATCCATTTTCCCATCAAATACTTTTCAGTCACTTAGTTGTTTTTGTGCCGACTTCATTTTGCCTTCTTGTTCTTGTGCTTTTTATTTCGCCCCGTGGCTTTTGAAACTTCCTCCTGAGGGAAAAAGGAAAAAAAAAATTTAATCAAAAAAAAAAAACATAATAGAAACCATCATCAGTTGAGAGAAATAATTCACAAGCAAGTAATTTCAAAGGCTGCAATGAATCTTTGTAGTCCTGCACCAAAACCACTGATACCGGAAAGTCATTCCAATCACTGCTTTACAGAATATCCTCCGACTGAAAAGCAACAAACAGCTTTTACCCAGTCTCTGTAGGTTGTTCTAGTATCTCACCGAGCACATAATGTGAAAGATCACAGTACATCCAGCCCGTTTGTGTCACGCACAGGCAGACTGATGGGCTCGTCAGGCTCATGCTGAGCGCGTGCTGCTTGTTGGCAATCAATCAGACAGCAAGGGTGAAGGAGGCAGGTCACTGAATGTTGCACAGCTTCAACCCCAATGTTTTTCAGTATGGGAGACACTCACTAATGCTCATGCGGAACAACACTATTGCTTAGACTGGGCACGAGGAAAATCAGGTGTCAATGGGAAATGCGTCAACACCACGCCCACCACTGACTCCTTACACCAGAGTTAATAACTCAAGTTCAAATTCCTCCCACACTATATGGCCATACATCAGCTTGTGCAGCATCTCATTCCAAGATCCTTTCATAGACATGGCATCAATATTTTGCTGGTGTTATGTCTGCACGTCAGTGCCCATTGTCATGTTCGGTTTCTCGTACTCATTCACATATAGAGTTGGGAATTCAATAGTGCGAGAGCATAGTGTTGCGTCTGACTGGGTGGGCATTTTGATTGCTTGGGTCTGATCCTGGGGTTCAAGGGAGTTGAGTAACTGGAGACGACGAGTTTAATATTAAACCCTGCGTTGGTGTGATCATTCATTACAACCACAACATCTGGTCCCCCATTTTCTGATAGAGTCTCTGCTGTCTGAGGAAGGCTTTGCTCTAGATGATTGAACAATGCTGCAGGGATCATCATCCATTCCTGCCAGAAATGCATTACTGGGGTTGACATCGGTCAATACAGAGTATATTGGCCAGACAGGCCCAGCTCAAAGTCCGTTATTCATTTCAGTCCGATGATGTTTCACTGGGTTGAGGTCACGCCACTGTGGTGGGCATATGAGAATGATCATCAACCACAACTGCTGCTAATTGGGTAAAAGACCTCAAAGAATATTGTCAGTGTAAATTATATCCGACATCATTCTGAGTCTTAAAAATATATAAATATATTGAAGAAATTAGTTAATTAACTTCAAACACATGCTTGTTCAGACACTGGACTGATGTAATGAATACATTAATATTTTCAGTACATGTCTTGTCAAAAGCCATTTCATACTTCATCACTCATTGAACACAAAAGGCATGCAGGGCCATGAAAAGGTCTTTGGCCCCTTCCTGATTTCATTTAGCTTATTTGTCACACTTAATTGGAACAGATCTTCAAATGCAATTCAAAATAAGACAATGACAACCCGAAAAATCATAAAACTCAGTTTTAAATGATCAGTTCATTGATTGAAGAAAACAAAAGCTATCCAACACTAGCTGGCCCACAGTGGAAACTATCTCCTTAGTTACTTCATTTGCTAATTTACCAAACGTACTGTAATTGATAATCAAATTAGGCTAGATACGCTCAAGTCGGGTTTCTGCCAGCTATGCTGAATCTAAACCACACTTCACATCACCAATCCAGCAATGTGAAGTAGGCCAGTGAAGTACAGCCAGCAGCAACACAAAGAAGAATTTACAGTTTTCTTCCCACAATAACTAGTCATTGATAAGTCTGCATTCTGCATTTCCTCATATTCTGCTGGTGTTACAGTAAATTTTTCATGAAGACCTTAAGCCAGTTATTGTGAGAAATATGGAATGAAGGAGGATTCAGGAGATACTTTTTCACAGTACTCACATGCACTGTCTGTTATGACCTTTCACAACTGCTAAACAAAACAAAAGAAATCTCTCTCCACCCTATCGATGTCAGCCAACCACCAGCTCAACTCTAAGCTGATCAAATGTATGAAAATTCCTCATTATGAATCCATCCCTCTGTACTGTATTTCTGGTAGAAATTTCACTATAAATCAAAGGTTGGATTTCCTTGAATAAGTCTTGTTAGCTGATCTGACATAACTGTGTTGAGTAACTTCCGATTCATGATTCAGGTATGATACCAAGTTAATAAATCTGGGCGTCTATTCATGGAAGAACCCTAAAATACCGATCACTGAAGACTGAAACTTTCAGAATGTGAGGCATATTCACAAACGGCCGCTTGTAGAGCCAACAGCAAATGTCTTGTTCATTTTCAGAACATGATCAAATTTGCCACTGGGCACGCTCAATCTGATGCTGTCAGCTGCCCAGACGTAAAACAAAACTCCTGAGGAACATTCAAGAAAAAAGCCATATAAAAAGAAACAAAGTTACTCTTTCAAAGAAGAGATGAGTAGAACACGGGTACCAAAATTGCAACACGGTGAAGTTGTGTTGCTATTAGAGTGTAAGGGTTTGTATTCGACTATGTCCAAGTGACCAGTGCATATGCAATAGATACGAAGCAGCCAGGCAGGACCTGCATGCGTGCGAGTAGGCGATCTGTTCTCGTGGCCGGGAACCATGTATTCCCAGATGGGTATGCTGGATGGTGTGTGGTATCAATATGCAACAGCAGCGAGGCGACTGCCGTGAATAATTTTGCACAGATATTGGCTCAGACTAATGAAGTACCCAATCGCTCATTGGTTGTGTATCCTGATCTCAAGAAATAAATTTCGAGTGTCCGGGCATTAAAGGGGACATATTATGGAAAATGAACTTTTCAGCGCTTTTTCTTATATATAATAACTCTCTGGTGTGCACACTGACACATAAAGTGTGCAATATGACAACCAGGTCAGTCTGGAGTAAGCTGGCCTTTCTTTTACTACTGTGCTGGAGCTAGCCAGTCAGATTTTGTCCTTTCTTCTGCGTAGAAAGTAGGGCATGGCAATGCCCCTGTGCATTTTTTTCTTATTGTGAGTGGGGTCTACTGCAGCGTCCTAGGGAAAAAAGAAAGGACCAGAAGCCATTTTCCCCTGCAAGCGACAGGTCGAGAAAGGGAGTGAGCATTCCAGTAGCATTTGGAAAGAGTTTCACATTCAAAGTTCACTTTTTTGGCTTTTCATTCGCTGGAACGATGAACGTATTTTTGGCGGTTTTATTCGTAAGAAGTGGACTAAAATGGAATAATTTTTAAAATTGCGAACACATGTGCTGGCTAGCTAGCAAATGATTGGCGGTCAGGACGTTGTACTTTTGCCTTTAATTTTTCCCAAAAAGCCCTTAATATTTATTTTTTAAATGGCGTCAGTTTTCAGTTTGTGTGTATGGGAATGCAAGGCTCGGTCCCTGATGTATGTTGAGTTACTACTAGCCGATACCTGTGCTACGCACGGGCTGTATGCGCAGGCAAGATGACAGCTGATTGAATTGCCCGGTTTTACTTGCAAAAACGGCTTCAAAATCCAGTTTTCACTTCATAACTAAGTTCGCAACCTGACGCATCGTCTCTGTCACACAGTTAAACCGGTGTATGCGGAAAACAGACTCATTATTCACGGGGGTTTCGGAGGAGATGTGAGAAATTACGCAAATCGCTACCTCAGTAATAATATATAGATGGAGAGCTGACCGAAACGCAAACTGGGAACTGCATAATCCCATTGGCGATGCGCAATATTTCTTTTCAGAGGATGGGAACGGCACAGGAAAATACAAATATTTGCCACTAACATCTCTTTGTCCCACGCCACAAGATGTGAAATCGTGTCAAAATGAGCAATCTCTCGGTGTGACCTTGAGAGTGACACGAAGGTCACCAAAATCGACTGGCGCCGGGGTATCACCCTAATACATGTTGACATGAAATTTGAAGGAAATTTGTCAATTCGTTCTTAAAATATCTCACTGACAAAGATTCGGGAGGGAAGGACGGACGGACGTATGGTTGTGAATACTATGTCGCGCGGCGGGGGGAAAAAAAAAAGCCATCAGCACACCCTGCAGAAAAGGTAGGCGGAATAAGCGGCCAACCGATTGGTCGGGAGCCATGGAGGGGCGTTGTCACATTAAAATCATTTGGATTTGAAGCTACAGACACTGAAACAGCCAGCTCTGAGTAGGACTGAAACAGAGGGTTGTAGAGGCAGGCTGAAATGCGGGGTCAGAGAAGAGTTTTAGCAAGAAACTTCACAGACATGTCCTGAGGGCCTTCAAGATTAATTTGAACTAGTTGAGAAAGAGTATAATATGTCACCTTTTAAGTCAAAACTTTTGGGCAATTGCTTCAATTGGTATAAGCCGAGGTTTTTCAGCACATTTGTCTTTCCCATCTAGCAATCCGACAATCAACAAGCAACTGAACCAAACTCTCACATCTTCTCCTTCGGTAATTACTCAGCCATTTCATGACAAGTTGATCTAGACGATCTGTTCGCGTCCACTCAGTCCGACCGTGAACCGAAGTTGCCAGCTCCAAACAGAGTCGTTGGAGGACACTTCTTGAAGAGTCATCCACCCACAACAAAGACCCAAAAACCACGGAAACAGCGCATTGTCTGTTCCAAGAACAAAGTCCTGGTTTAGATGTGACACTTGAGAGGTTAGTTTGCATGTCGACCTGTGCAGTGAACTGTGCCACAGGAAAGGGGTTTACATGGAATGCGACTGTGTGATTTTGTATATTTTTTCCTGTATTCATTTATACGGAGAAAAAACCGAGGCATAAAAATTTCTATTGTTGTGTTGTGCCATCATCCAAAAACTGTGAATAAAAGAGTTTTCCTGGAAATCATCACAGAAAACAGGCAAAGAATGTGCATGAAACACCCCCTTGGCGATCATCACAAGAGCTAGCAAACAATCTCGGCCACGATAGTGTGCCCGAAAACTGTAACCAGGCCAGGGTGGTCAACAGAGCACTCCGCGGATTTGCAGTTCCTGGTGTGCGGGTCAGCAAGCCAGCCCGCGTATGTGCGTTCTCCGTACGCAAGGGGTTAAGCTTTCAAAATAAAGGTCAATTGCCCAAACTGTCTGTACCATGCTAACATAAATGTCTTCTTAATAAACAATGTTCGATTTTTGGACCCACAAAAGTAAGTTTCTGGAGATAAAGGGTTAACATAACATAACATAACATAACATAACATAACATAACATAACATAACATAACATAACATAACATAACATAACATAACATAACATAACATAACAGACGAGAACAGGCCATTCAGCCCAACTAGGCTTGCCAGTTTCTTTTTAGTATTGTGAATATATCACTTTAGATACTCAACGACTCAATGGTATCAAGCCTGCTCTTGAAAATTCCCAAGGTTTCAGCCTCAACAATATGGTCAGGCAAGCTATTCCACATCAAAATTACTTAATGGGTGAAAAAATATTTCCTAATATCAGTGCTAAATTTACCCGTGGTCAACTTCCATTTATGACCCCGAGTTCTACTAACAAAACTTGGTTGAAAGAATCGTAAAAAATTCACTTTGTTAATCCCTTCAACATATTTAAAGACCTCAATCAGATTACCGCTACGTCTCCTTTTCCTAAAACTAAAGAGATTAAGGATCTTCAGCCTCTTCTCATAGCTTTCATCTTTTGTACCAGGAATTAGCTTCGTGGCTCTTCTCTGAACTTTTTCTAGAGCCTCTATATCTTTCTTAAAGTATGGTCCCCAGAACTGTGCACAATACTCCAGATGTGGTCTGACGAATGGGTTGTAAAAGAGAAATATGACCTCCTTGGATTCGTACTCAATGCTTTTGGCAATTTATCCCAGCATCCGACTGGCTTTTTTAACTACTATGGCACAATGGCTAGAATCTGTGAGGGTTTGGTCAACAATCACTCCCACATCTTTTTCATGTGGAGCACATTCCAGTTTTAAACCTCCCCCAAAGTAATCCTGTCTAATGTTTTTATAACCTACATGCACAACTTTACATTACGCACCATTTAACTTTATTTGCCACATTTCTGCCCAATTCTGGATTCTATCCAAATCATTCTGAATCACTTTAGTGAACTCTAAGCTATTTGCCAAACCTCCTAATTTAGTATCATCGGCAAATTTAACTAATTTGCTCTCAATATTCCAATCAAGGTCATTAATGTAGATGAGGAACAGCAAGGGTCCCAACACCAATCCCTGAGGGACTCCACTCCCCACTGTACCTAGCTCAGATGAGATTCCACTGACCACCATTCTTTGTGTTCTGTCTTGTAACCAGTTTCAAATCTACTCCGCCAATGGAGCTCATTTTAAAAATTAGTCTCTTATGCGGTAATGTATCAAATGCTTTCTGAAAATCCAAGTAAATGATCTCAAAAACCCTGCTCTGATCATAAGTCTTGGTGGCCTCTTCAAAGAATTCCAGAGGGTTTGTCAGGCATGACCTTCCCTTACGGAAACCATGTTGGCTATCCCTCAAGATAATATTACGTTCAATAAATAATAACAGCTCTTTTATGATAGATTTCAGGTTGAATTCAACCTGATGAAGGTCACATGACCAAAACATTTTGATAATAAAGTTTTTCTTTTCGGAGAAGACAGTGTGTGGGAGTTTTTCATTTCTACAGTATTCAGCCTTAGCATTCTCATTGTTATCCTATATGTACATCTTATAAAGATTCCTCTTTTCCCTCAAACTCATAAGAATAGCTGTGGTCATCCATGAGAATTCTGCTTTTTTAGCTTACTTTCGGACAGCTTTGGAATGAACATTGCATGCTTTGAATTTAATGAAAGCTTTAAACGTGGGGGGTAATTGAGAGCAAGAACGCCAGCGGTGAAACCTCTGAAGCAGCTTTGGGGTTAAAGATCCTGCACAAGGGCCAAACAGAAGAGATTTTCCCAAGCTCCCCTATCCGTAAGCAAGTCAGAATCCCAAGCCCCACTAGGGAGCTCTAACTAGCAACTCAACCATTTCCAGGCTACCACTAGACAATCTTGCCTTTATGCTGAAAGATTCCTTCACAATCTCTAAAACTTTCTTCTTTCATACCTTTGAATAAAGAAGAAAAGAAATTGACTGTAGACTGCTCTTTATTGAAAAAAAAAAAAACCAAAAAGCGGAAGAAAAGGCAAACTAGCTTATAAATTGATAAGGGTATTTTTTTCTTCAGCAAAACTTCCAGACAAAAGTTACCATACACCAGTCTGTAATGGTATATTAATGGCTTTGTTCAGATATAAAGTAATTTTGCAGGAGCGGTTTTAGTTTATCAGAGGAAAAGCATAATTTTTCAACAGCTTTTAGTTCCTCTGCCCTTGGCACCACTGGCAGCAAAACTGGGGACTATTGTATATGTCTGATATTTTTCCTGATATTTAATCCCCACATTAGTAAACAATATCTTAATACAAGCTTAGTTCCTCTACATGCACATATCATTTCAACATTGAAAGCCGCAGTAGTGGTCGAGTGATATTTAGGCACATTTAGAAACAATAAAGATTAGTTCAAAGTATTTTTGTTAAGTAGGCCATGCTACAGCACAGTATGACCTTTTAAAGTGTGTAAGCACCAATAATGTCCAAATAAGCACTAACACTATCCATAACTGCATTACGCATCCTACTTAAGGTCTTGAGCATATGAGCATAGATTGAATAGGTTTCAATTCACTTTAGAGGGTATTTTACAACCACTTGAATGGTTTTATAGCATTTCAGACAGAGCATTTAAAGTGTTATATAAAGTTTATCAGTGTTATTATACTTCTAGTTTACGCTGCATATCGCCTAACCTTGCATCCCACGTTTGCCATAATTTTGACACAATGTTTTTTTTCCTCCAATACAGAGCATGTTTATTGCAGACTCTTGCACTCTGATCTTACAGGTGAAATTTAGAGTAGATTGGCATTTAAATAAAAACTAATTTGAATGGTAATTGGTCTGCGACCATGGTAATAATACTGGCGAACCCACATATAACTTTTTTCTCTTGCTCGCCCATCTTTATCAGTAAAGATTTCCAGAGGATGCGGAGTTAACATAGAAAGAAAAAATGACAACATTATCCTGCTCTAAGACATTTGTGGACGATTATAATGAAGCAAAGATGTGAGTACACAGCCTAAGACAGACCCTTGCTGTCTCTCAAGAAACATTTAAACCACGCATACCAAAGACAAGTAGCTAAAAAAACAATACAAGCAGCAGAGACTGTCAGTATTACAGCAGTGACAATTTTTGACTCTGCACTCCAGCACATTGGAAACATTGAAAATTAGCTTAAAGTTCAAATGGTTTGATTTCACTTCTGGGTATGTTCATCCATATCATGCAAACCCAGTAATAAAATGCAGCCCTTTCTTTTTATAGGGCCCAAACTCTGACTGCAAGGCACGTACTCACGGACACGAAGCTTCTTTGAAGTTATTCCTTGGCCGATTCAAATATGCATTGCTATCAAAATATGCAGCTCATCCATGGCGACCCAGGCCAGCACAGTAAAAAATCCATCATAACTCACAGAGCAATAACAACAATTCTGATGCAACTAAATCAATCATTACACGGCTCTGGTCCACTGCTGCCCAATGTAAAAACTCATCAGCTGCGCAGCATTCCTAACTCTGTGGGAGCTGGGCTTAAAGCTCACTACTCCAAATAATTGTCTATGTATTATAAAGTTAAATATTATTTGAGAGGATATTTATCCTCAAAGTAAAAGATACTATAATGTGTTCAGCATCACATCTTTGGAAAGCTATGGTGACTGTTGCTACATTACATAAGAACTGAATGAGTAAACCAAATCCATGTCATTTGTAGGAAGGTTTTAAGTATTGTTATAGCCCATCTGTTCGTTCTGCTCAACAAATTCTCTTTGGGCTGCCGAGTTAGCTTGCTCAGTAAAGGCCTTATTTCGCAGTGCAGAGTGACCACCATGGCAACTAACCAAATCCCTCGTCGTGCCAGCGCAGACTACGGCCAGCAGCCTTCAGAGAGCAGCACATAGTTGGTTTGGCCCTGCTCAGGGAATTGGGCAGGATACAGTCTGTTTGGGTCAGCATGGCTCATTGCTCAAGTGCATCATGCTAGCCATCATGGTCTCATGTTTTGTATATATTTCTTTAAATTCTCTGAAGTTTGATTGCAATCAAAAAGTGTGATAAACTTAACCGCTATTTGGTGAGAATAGTGCACTGCCCATTAGTGCAAAATGCGTCAGTGCAAAATTTAACGATTGATTGGCATCCAGTAAGGCCACTTGCGTGGTACTACAGTTTGCAGCTTTTTTGGAGATCCCCTCAGCCAAACAATGTCACACTCGACACTTCCTGCCCTTCCCTTCCTGCGGTCTTCAGCCATACACCCACTAAATTTGAAGTCAGTTTGGAGAGCAGATATTGAGAAAGTCGAAGGACATGCATATATACTCACGCAGACAGACTGACTGACACTAGATTTATGCGATGCAACCACCAAGGGCACATTCAGATTATGGAAAATGCATGTTTTCCTAACAGTAGTAGTGTATGAACTGAAGTAAATCAGAACACCAAGATATCCAAGCCCAGGACACTCCTATCCATTGGTAATGCTACATCAAAGGATATGGAGACTTTTTGGGTGCACAGCACAGGGTGGCGCTGCCCGGACAGTGGTAATTTCATCCTGTGGAGCCTGCGCAGTGGTAATTTGGTCCGTGCGCAGTCACTTTGGCAATTTCGTAGACCGACGTGTGCCGAGATGGGTGTGGCGGCGTAGTACGGGGAGGTATCACATATTCATCATGACGCAGTGACAATTTTGTGGCAAAAGCCTCCGCCGAAAGTGCGCAGAGAGCTCGCCAGCTCCAACCTGGTTTACTTTCAATGCAGTGGTAATTTGGCTGACCGGCGCACAGTGCGCACACGTCAACGAAATCTCACAGGCAGGTTTCCAGACTGTCAGGCACATTTCAATGCAATAAATAATTACAGCAACCACTATTTAATGTAACTATCTCAATCAGGACATAAATGATAGTATCTATATCGATTGTCCTGATGTCAGAACAAAGGCGGTTGGGACGCGTAATGGAAACTTGACCTGACAGCCCTCAGAGTGTCAGTGCATTCTCTGCAGCATGTTGCATGCTACACAACACAGCTCTATGCCATGGATGTCACTTTGAACTCACGCAGGCGACTTTACAGGACTTGAGACAGAGAGAGGCCGAAGTGCATGTGCCGCAGCAGCAGTGTGAACCGCGGCTGCTGCTTTTTATGCGGCACTGATGTTAGTAATGCATGGTATTTCATCTTAGTATATGATATATCAGTATAAGATATGAGTCCATCCGTCCATGACTTCTAAATATGTTTTTTCTATGTTATATCAAAGTTTCGAACTTCGGTTATAAAACGTGAGTATAGATATTAACTTACTTTGAGCGTCGTAACCGCTTTTTTGCGGCTGTGGCTTTGACCGCAAATACCCGTCTGCAACATACGAGAGAGAGAGAGGTGTATGCATGAGGTCGCATGAGTGCGTGTGCAGGCTATGTGGGTTTGTGTCCTTCAGCTGCTTTCATATTGGATGCGAAACAAATTTTTCGCACAACAGATTACATTCAAATTCAATGCAAAGACGCGAATACACACGTTTCACGTGTACTCGCATCTTTGTATTGACTTTGAATGTAATCTGTCGTGCGAAAAATTTCTTTCCCGTTTTATGAATGAATCTATGAATGAATCACATCCCATGATAGTGTGGAATAACTTGCCTGACCACATTGTTGAGACGGATACCTCGTGAATTTCCAAGAGCAGGCTTGATTTAGAGCCAGATACTGTTCAGTCAATAAGTATCTGAAGTGTAAGATTCACTTTAGAAATAGGAAAATGGTGAGCCTAGTTGGACTGAATGGCCTGTTCTCGCCACTGATGTTATGATATGCTATGTGGTTGGTTTCTATGACCCCTCTTTTGCAGACACTGTGATGCAGACCGTCTGTCTGAAGGCAGAACGTCTCACCGCTGAATCGATGTAGTTCTCCTGAACCAAGATGCTCCTCGCACAGTTGTTGATGTGTTTGAAACGGTCTGGTCCGAGCAGGATGCCACCATACCACCTGGACACCACCACCATCATGTTCCGAACGTCCAGGATCTGAAATGGGGGTGAAAAAAGAGCACCCAGGTGTTATGTTGATCAGGGAAACTGTTGTCCCCTAACAACAAATTTATTAAATTAATAAATAATTTTGGTCTCTTTCATTAACATATTAGGTACAGTATTTCTTACATGTTGGCATTTTGAGGTTCACTATCATGGTAGTTTATTTTTACATTATTTTTAGTGCACCTCTTACCTAGAGAGCCAAAAATTCTACAGCGATTGTAAAGCCTCATTTAGAGGGTAAGTTCATAACGTTATTGGGATTCACTAACTGGAAACGATGCTTGATTGCATCAGAACTTGAAGTCCTCCAAGATGAAGATACAAGTGTATCAGGAAAGTGCTAAAAGATCAAAATACAACTGATAAGACCCAAATCTGTAATACTAGATTGGGCTAACTCAGCAGGGAAACAGAGGAAGTGAGTACAAGAACAGTTTGTGCATATGACAAAGCATCACTGAGATATCCGGCCAGGTCAGTGATAATATACCCACTCCCTCCACACATTTAGCCTAGGGAATTCATGGCCTTGCCAGGATAGGCATGTCATCTTCAAAGTTAGGAGACACAACAAACACATTTCCACGCAAGTATTCCATCTCGACTTGAAGGCTGTGCAACTAACCATGAGGAAACAGCAACGTAACAGTAATGAGTTTTTTGCTGGAAATGTAACTTGTTCTTCATGAGATGAGAAGAGGACCAGGATAGCAGCATACCACGCACCTGGCCGTTACCGACACCTTATTGAAGAATGAGATAGTTTATTGCAATAAAGGCAAAATTTGTAATAAGGGCCACTCCGCAGCATTAGCACATATCAGCCAATGCAAAGCAGAAACAAAGACCTGACCTTAGACTAGCACCAAATTAATGAATAAGTGAATGCTACCAGCGAGCAAAGATAAATCAAGGCACCAGTGAGTACTCACTGATAATGCATAACTCATTCCTGCCCAATGATGCCAAGTGCAGAGTAATTTTATTGAGAGAAGACGACAGACAAAATGGTTTGATGACAGGTAATATTTTTCTTTGATTATCCTCCAAGCTTTCATCAAGGGTTTGATTTTAACAACTGCCCCAATATAAAATCAAAACAACACAGAAAACGCCAATGATACAGTCGTAGACATGACACACAATTCAAAAGCATCACTTTTAGCCTGTTTTTCTTAGCTGGCACCTCTGATCTGTTCTTCTGCTTTGATCACCTCATCACTATGACCATCTGGCTCCTTTTTACAAAGACTCAAACAGCTGCGATACTCTTTTCAGGTTGACCCTGCGATCTCGTTTTCATCCTGCTCGCCAGGGCTGTCAGGTGAAATGAGGTAGGCAAGAGACTTGTGCCCAGCGGCAGAAGATATTTTTAAAAGAAGTACTGTTCTAACTTTGATACATTACTGTGCCTTACTACATTCACTCAGCTGATGCTCTTGCCCAGAGTAGCTTATAAGATAACAGAGGCCCATCCACCAGAGATGGTTTAAGAGCAGTGAAAAAGTATTTGTTCCCTTCCAGATAGCTTATATTTTTTCTTATTTGTCATACTTGAATATGTTAGCCCATCCAACTCATTTTAATTCAAGCATGCGCAATCTTACTGGACTGTACAGGACCCTGCAATGCAGTGTCTTTTTGCATATTAATTAAGAGTGATTCAACGAATCACGTTCACATGCGTTTTACAAACAGTCACCAATGGATCAGAAACCTAGAATCTTACGAAACAACAAACCTTGCAACTCAGAACTATGCAGACAAACTGCGAAAGAATCATGCTAAACATTAAGTGGCGAGATCGTAAAACAGCTCAATGGATCCAAGCAAAAACTAAAGTACAAGATATTATGGAAATGATAAGTAAACTCAAATGGAATTGGGCTGGTCATGTGGCAAGAAGAACAGACAACCATTGGACATCCCGCATTACGTTCTGGACGCCCCTGGGACACAAAAGGAACCGAGGAAGACCAAAGTCCAGATGGAGGGACGACTTGGATAGTTTTAGAAAACTCAGGAACCGTGTCGTGCAAACCGCGGTCAAATGGAGGTCAATGGAGAAGGCTTACGTCCAACGATGGACATTCAACAGCTGAAACTAGATTCAACAAGGCCAAAGTGCAGCTTGGAAACTCAGGATCTGTTCAGAGAATGTAGGTAGCTAGTAAAGGTTATGCACAAATGATTCCTACTCAGCCAGCATATTTTGACTTCTACAGTAGCCAGCTAGCTAGCTACAGCGCTACATGAAAAATGGGCCTTTGGCTAATCCAACTCATTTTAATATAAGACAAAGACAATGTGAGTAAACAGAAAATGCAGTGTTTAATGATAATTTCATTTTTTGAAGGCAGAAAAGTATTCAAAACCTGTATCACCGATGGAAAAAAATGATCTGTTTTGTCCACCAGTGTCATGGTTCCATCAAATATGGCGCGTCACCAAGGTCCTGAAGCAGCAGAGCAGCCCCATTCCTCTTATTGAGGAATGTTGTGTTAGCTTTACCCCAGATGTAATTGGACCCACAACTTACAAAAAGTTCCATACTTTGGTCCACAGAATGTTATCCAAAAAGTCTTGGGTTGACTGTACATTGTGACCATCATAAATGCAAGTTAATAAGGAATTAAACATCGAATATCAAAAGCAACAGACTACTGCAGGATCCACTTGTTATTGGTCCACCAATAATGCGCTGTGGCAAACTCAATATTGCAGCACAGTTTGCAGTGTATTTATACATATTTGATAAATGTCTGTTTAACAACAAGACTTATTTTTGAATAAGACATATATTAAAAGATAGAAATCAGATGCAATTTTCCTGAATAAAAGCAAAAGGCATCTTCTGCCACTAAGCATTAATAAAATTTGAATAGCGTGAGCATAAGCAGTTTATCGTGTGAACCCTTAATTTACACACCAATAAGTTTATAGCAGGGCAAATCCTCCAGTGGGTCTGTAATGAATGGCCGCCAATAACAAGCTTGGGCAGAAGCACGTGCTACTGGCTGCTTAAACACAAACAAGTGCTCAGATGGCACAAACAATTATTTTTAACCTATTAGACACTCAGCCTACTTTTTAGGTTTCTGCTCGAATATTGCAACCCCATAATAAAATGGCTATATCTCTGCGACCACAAGGTCTATTTGAATAGTTTTGGTGTCATAGTAAATGGGACACATTTGTGAGATTGGTTTAGATGTGTTCATATGAGCATATGTGATACTGGTGAAGAGTAAATGAAGATGGCACACAGAAAAAAATAAAAAAATGTAGATTCGGCTAAATAAAAAAGCATTTTCAGGATGAATATCCCTTTGAAAATGATGCATTGTCAGCTCTAAACCTTTATCAGACCAAAGTGCAACATCTGAACATTATCTCTGCAAAGGTTGACTCTGATAAAGTGAAGTATAACAGAATTAGAGAGGTCTTAGGACAGACTGTTCAGGCGACGTCTCCAAAATGGCCACTTTGGCATAGTTTGGCACAGTTTGGCACCATCTATGCCATTTGAATTTTCTCCTGTACAACACTATATATTTCATTTTTATATCTCCAATGGTGATCAATACATCCAAATACAACAGTTTTTGGCAATTTTTTGAAAATTCAACCAGACCTCTATTTAGTTCCCATTCCAAAAATGACCACACATAACAATTGAATATTGATTCCAAATAGAGCAGATTTACTTCAGTAAAACTGTAAACATTTCTGCAACAATACAAACAGTAAAAAAAAATAAAATAAAAAAATACTAGAACTTCTACTAGATTTACACAGTTCTACACTGTGCAGCTTTGGAAAAACTTTCTGTAAAATTGCAAACCAAAATGAAATTCCTGGAGCCAGGCATCTGACCAGGAGTGGTTTTTGAATAAAAAAAAGACTAAAACAGCCTTTGAGTGCGCCTTCCTTTTTTTGCTTTCGTAATTCTCAGTTTTAGTAGTTTATGCACTAGGCGAAACAACTTATATATATATATATATATATATCCAAGACGCAGACGCCAACTCTCCTTTATGCTATAAATATGAGTATATAAACTCAAACATACACATGCACGCGCACGCACGCACACAGGCATTTAAATACCCGTGCACATACAAACACAAACACAAACACACGGAACGTATCGCGTGTCATAACACGAGACCATATCACTAAGCTGGCATTTTGGCCCGAAAAAACAGCGAGCTCCAACTACATTGAAATTTTGACAGCAATAAATCTTTCAATACAACATTTAGAATACATTCGACCATTTCGAAGACGTACGGTAGCTAACCAGAGTAACAGCGTTGTCCGGTGAATGATATAGGCACTCGTCCTCCTGCGAGACACACAGCGTGCTGTCAGCAATCTGCCGCAGTAGTTTTAAGACTTTTTCGGCAGTAAAACATCTGTTGGACCCCTGCTTGGCCATATTTCTCATACAATTTAGTAAAATGTCGAGAAAAAATTAGTCAAACGATCAAGAAACAATTGGAAACGAAGCCAATCCGTGCGCTCTGCTTCCATCTGCGCGTCCTGCGCGCCAGGCTACTTGGCGAATACCTATGCAGTCAATACGCATTGCTCTGGCCGTTTCTCAAAGCCTAGGCTGCATCCTTCGAAGGCTGCATTTTTAGGGACCGTCGCTCAATTCCATCCGCCGGACTCACATTTAAGGTAAGAGACAAGGGGTTCATCTCGAAGCGTAAGCTGCAGCCTACGAAGAAGTGTACTCCTTTGAAACATCCACCAGGCCCGGATGTTTGCGTCATGCGAAACATACGTCACCGTACTGCGCTTTCAGAACTGAAGCAATTATGAATGGCAAGACGCGTTTGTGCTTGCTGCCGTTTGATAAGTTCCAGGAGATGGAAGAGGAGTTGGAGGAAGAGTACCGGCGACGAACCTGACGCAGACGTCGGCGTTTGTGGTGTAGATATTTGTGGCCGACTGGTAGAAAGGTAATTAGGCATTTTATTTACATAATTGCATATATTTGGGTTCCTCGGTATCATGAGGCAAACTGATCACTGGTCGCAATGTATCAGCATACTGAATCGTCTGCTTTGGGTTCATAATAGGACTATATGTTCGGGCTACAACCTGGGTGATCAAAAACAGGTTCGTAGTCCTGGATGGGTTTCTACTTTGAATTAAAAAATTACTCTGTCGGCTATTATGAATTAAAGGATAATGCAGGCGTAGGCAACCAAAAGCAGTCAAATATAGATATAAATAAAACTTTTGCCAATATTTTCCACACATCCAAACGTCGGATTGGAAGACTTTTATCCCCCTCCGCAAAACCGGTGGGGGCAAACTCTGGACATCGTCTCCGATGAATTATAAATTGCAATAACGCGTTGCTGACAACCGATTGGAAAAATTCAAAACGAGAGAGAAGCATCGGAGGTACAGTCACACACTCTGTCTGAAAATATTAGGAGAGAAGCCGTGTTTCGAATGATTATTCTTCCCCTGCATACAGCAGCCATTCTAACTCAGTGAAGTGGTTAGCAGCTGTCGGACGATTACGTTGATTTGACATGTATTCTACCCATGGGTATTTGGTTAGGAAGTGAAGCACACCTTGGTGCTCAGTCCTGTTATAATTTAACAAATTGGAGTGCTGAACGCATATACAGACATTGTAGCATTCTGCAAAGGAGAATCTCTGATACTGAGCCCCTAACAGTGCATTTTATTAGCTGTAATATCACAGTACATTTATTAAATGTCCCAATTCATTTTCTTCCATTATAACCATATCCAAGATATATAGTGAAGTTATCAATGTTAAAAATTATATCTGTTCTCCCTCCATCCTGTAGATTCTCCATTACTGCCGGTTGGATGCATCTGTCCCAGTCCTGGCCAGATATGTTTAGGGGTGCGACACAAGGCCTGACTTCAGGCTTGGAAGACCAGCTATTGCAGACCTCCTCCAGTTGTTGCACATGAACAGGCAGCATGGTTGGGGTCCTACGCTGGAAGTCCTTGTGCTACTGTTTTGGCTGGCTTGTGGCTTCTCATAGAGGGTGGTGTCAAGGGCGTTCAACATACCCCTTGCCACAGTGCACAGGGTAGTCCATCGTGTGGTGGAGAAAATGATGACATGTCTGCCCTCAGTCATCCACTTCCCGTCCACGGAGACCGAGATCGTGGCTGTGGGATGTGGTTTTGCTGGGTTGGCTCAACACCGTGCTTCACTCGCAGCCAGAGCGGTGGATGGCTGTTATGTACATATCACACTGTGCTTTCACTCATGCAGCCGGAGCGATGGATGGCTGTCATGTACATATCACACTGTGCTTTCACTCATGCAGCCGGAGCGATGGATGGCTGTCATGTACATATCACACTGTGCTTTCACTCATGCAGCCGGAGCGATGGATGGCTGTCATGTACATATCAGCCTCCAGCTGGTCCTGATGGTCACTGGTCACTGCAGAAAGCTGTTCGCCTCTGTTGTACTGCAGGCAGTGTGTGACCATCAGGGCCGATTCATTGATATATTTGTGGGCTACCCAGGCAGCGTACATGATGCACACACTCATGTGCATACATTACAGTTATGAATGTGTCAGTGTGTGGTACATATGCAATGAAAACATTTCTGTACTATTTCAGTAATAAACATACTTTAACAAACACAATGTTTATTTAATAATAAAATATATTATTATAATTATAATATTAGTATAAATATTGTAATACTTTGTAATAAGTTGTCCCATTTATTTTTTGCTTGGAGAGGGGACACTTTCTCCTCCAGGCCCATCTTCTGCAAGATTGTTCTAACAAAATAATGGGAAGTGGAGAATAGACACAGAAAACCAATTATAAGGAAATTCTGATTCATACAAGCTTGTTGACCTGAATGATCTACGCTGCAAGAACACTAAGAAATCGGCATCATCTGTTGGAACTGCAACTTGCAGCTGGTGCAATTTTCTGCCTTAATGCCTTAGGCAAGGGTATGGAGCCCTGCTCCTGCGGAGCAATAACCCTGCAGTTTTACATGTCTTTGCTGTAACACGCATGATTCCAATGATTACAGCTTGTCAAGGCCCTTGACCATTCAGTGGTTTGAATCGAGTGTGTTACAGCTGAAAAAGTGCAGGACCACAGCACTCCAGGAGTAGGTATCCCTGCAGAAATACTCTAACCTCGTACACTAGGTAGCATCTTTATGCAGCAAAGAAGGAGCACTGATAGCCGCAAGAGGTGATAAAACACAGAATTGATGGACCTCACAAAACATTTTTTTTCTAATTTACTGTTACTGTTGCAGTTGCCCTGTTACTATTCATTCTTTTCTTGGCCGACTGTTTGGTTTGTGCCCTGATGAATTAAAAAGTGAACATCAACTTTGTGTTCCTCATTCTCTGCACTTGACAGAAACTCTCCTTGGAGATGTCACAAGTGAACTCGTACAGTAGCCTACGTGTGTAACAAATAAATGAAGGTATGAATGCTGGACGTGAACACAATTAACATACTCAGTAGCGCAAATTCTTGACTCATAGATGATGCATACGACTGAGGACTGGACTGCCAAGTTTCTCACACCGATAAATTGATGGTCGTGTGCGGCTCTGAGGGGAATGAATTTCCCCGTTATGGCTTTGGTTTCCGAACGACACTTATGTTTAATTAAGACGGAAAGTCTTATGATCGATGTGTTACATCTGTGGTAACTAACGTTATTTTTGCTATGTGGAAATACTGGTCATTCAGGGCTTCGCGGCGCTCAGTGTGCCAAACTTGTGGAAGTTGAGCAGTCCATAACTTCCTTAATATTTTACGCAGAAAGATCTTGGTACCATTGGATTCGTATTGACATATCCTTTGATATGACACCATTTTTGTTAATGTTGGACAATTATGATTCTCTCCCCCCCGTTTCGGTGGCGTATGTTTCATTACAAACTCCACCGAAACGGTCGCGTCTGCGGTCTCTGACATTTTTTTTTTACTCTATTAATTAGGCACCTGGGTCCTGCGCCCGCACAGGGATATGGGATACATACGGCCGCAAAGGATACACCTGAACCGTCCTTTGACGTCCAGCCGACGAAGGCTGCATTTCAAGAGCGTTAGGCTATAGGAAAACCTAGTTCGCCACAAGGGGCAGATTCTCACTTAAAAGACAGCGTCCATTCCTCTGGACTTACGCTTTTGTCCGTCAATGAAACTGACTTGGCATGTATTTGTTCATTTGCTACATAATTAGAAATAAAGGGGAAATTTTATTCATTTATATTTATTTATTTTGTCAGTATCCATGCCTAAATCCATGCCTAAAACACTAAAAAAGTGTTCATTATCAATTATAAAAATTGCTAGAAAAAACTTTGCAATTACGTCGATGCCACGGCGTGTGACAGTTTTTTCAGTGCATACTACATGCTTCCCTCTTGAGGCTATTTTTCAGTTGTTATCTGCATGTGAATAACGTGAATTCTGACCATGTAGCGCCTATGTCTTGCACATCAAATGGTCTGCAAGGGGACTGACCAGACAGATTAGGTAATAGGTGTGCTGTTTCATAATTGGCTAATTCAACTTGGTCGGTTTTGTCATTAAAATAAAAATCGATAATTTAATGGAGGATCAACACGCTAGTTTTTGCTTCACAAACATTTAAATACCGATGACTCGTTAGGTTTTGCCATAGCAAAACAGAGATTCAGAGATTATCTTTCATGTAGGCCTATCTTACTGTAGCCTGAATGATGAGGCAATGCCGAGTAGATCCTAAAAAATGTTCTAATTGCAGTTTCGACTAAAATATGACTTCTAACGATTTTTTTTCATATCTCTTAAAGTTCCTCGGGCGCATTAAGCAATGCTTTCACATCGGAACCCACGGTGACGGTGTAGCAGCCGAGAAGTGATGCCTGTCAAGGCTGCTGCCTACGTTTCGCAGTGCAGCTTGTCGAAACTCAGCCGGCGAAGACTAGGCCTATATTTTTCTGCCGCATTTGGAGGCGCCTTGGCAGAGGCAGAGTCTTCACTGATTTCGCAGCCCTCGTATGCAGCCTTCAAAGACTACAACCGACTAAGTTACACACGAAGTATAAATGTAGGGTTGGGTTTAAGGCTATGTTTAGACTTAGGGGTTCGTGTTAAGGGGCCTCAGTTACATAAGGTGCGTAGGCACAAAAAAGAAACGTACGTCACTTTCTTTTCTGATTTATAAACACAAACTTGACATTAAAAAGGGAAATTAAGATTATGCATAATGTCAATAATTTCCAAGTCCATCCTGATTAATAGATGAAAATTCCATGCAGTTTATTTTACCCATAGATTTATAAATTAGGATATTTTCCACAAAATGTCATTTTTATTTTTTTGTGCGTACGTATTATTAAGGTATGAAATCCACTCAATTTTTTATCAAGAAGACCCAAGGTTAGGGAAATAAGTGGCGCTTAAAATAAAGCTGCTTAACGGAGGTTGAATGACATTACATCGATTTGGCGGATGGAATTGAGCGACGACCCCTAAAAATGCAGCCTTCGAAGGATGCAGCCTAGGCTTTGAGAAACGGCCTCTATCTCCGCCACGGATTAGTCGATTTGGACCATCTACCCCTCGTTGGAATCGTTAGAGCCAATAGAATACGGCTAAACTCACCAAAATGAGATTGACAGTACTGTCGGCCAATTGTAATCAGCAGAACGCTGGCATTGGGGAAGTACTACCTGATGCATACGTACATTGCGAGGCTTCCCGTGGGTCCTGAAGACTACCATAGAAAGCCGAAAGGTTATGGAACGCAAAATAGGAAATAGTACTTACTGAATCAAGTGTGGATTTTACGGAAAAATAAACTTTTCTCGCCCGAACAGCGAAGGTCAGATAAATTTTACTACTATAGTTTGGAAAAGCGATTTCTGTTTTTGTGATTCTTTGGCCTGGTTCTCTCTGATACTTTGGCGTAGATCGCTTTGCATTACATCATTGAAATCTGTGGAGTCTTAGCTGTCATTTGACGCCTCGCTCGTGCATTCGGCATGAACTTCTGTTGCGGTAGAGCAGGCAATATGTCGAGTGGGTTGACACAGTGGAGCTGTACAGAGTTTGATTTGTCGTAATTCATTTAGTTATTATTTGAGTCGTGTTTAGGGCACGTAAAAAACGTTTATATCGCCCTGCAGTTTAGGTTCTGCTGTTTAATTTGATGGCCAACATCACTGTATTCTTAGGTGATTAGTGTGTTATTTCACGCTATTTTGCCTGTGCCTTCCCAAAGTCCCCCAATTGGGGGACTCTCGGTAACTAAGGGTTGGGAACCTAACATGCTGACCTGCTTTTAAAACATATTAGTA
The DNA here is from genome assembly GCA_029721435.1 of Gymnothorax reevesii. Lineage (NCBI taxonomy): Eukaryota > Metazoa > Chordata > Actinopteri > Anguilliformes > Muraenidae > Gymnothorax > Gymnothorax reevesii. The sequence goes on along the minus strand of CM056575.1, from coordinate 129,139,616 downwards.
ATATTATAATGTTGGTAGTCCACACTCAACCTCTGAAAAGTTTCTAAACGTAAGATACAGGGATTTTGCCGTAATTCAAGAACGTGATTTTGTGAGCGTGATTTCCTCTCTGAACAGCTCCTCCCGAGATCTTCATGAGATCTGGGTAAAACCTGACGTCATGTTGTGCCGTCCAATTACTTTTGTAGTACAGACCTAGCCAGAGCCAACCACTGCGCTGGACCTGCCGTCACCAGAAACTATTCTAGCTGGCACTAACAACGGCAGATCATACTATACCTTAGTAGCGTCGACACTTTTGGAAATACAAATGAAGAACCGCAGATCATTTGAGGTGGAATTTTTTCAGTATCTCTCCCAAAGCTACCTGTCTGTTTACTTTTGGACGCGAAAAAAAAAAAAAAAAAACCCTAATATTTCTCTTCCAAAAGACGATGCCACCAGAAATCAGTAGGTAGCTTTTTTTTGTTTGCAGGCAGCAAACAGCCATGGCCAAAGGGAACGTTAGCTGTTTGTGCTCAGCATTTCACCAAAGACAGCTTTGTCAATAAAGGATAATTCAACCCAGGATAAGCGTTTCAGCTGCTTCTCAAACCTGAAGCAGTTGCATCGATCAAGCGCTCGGAGCCAAAAGCTGTAAGTAACCATATAACAGCAAATAATATAAGTGAAGCCAACGTGTTATGGGTGGCTAACAGGACCGCTAGCGACAGTTAGCACTAATGTAATGTGAATAGAGGCCACTAGATGGCAGTATTTACCTTTTTTTGTTGAGCCCAGACTGGAGCTAGGTTTGGACATGTTCTGGGCATGTCTGGGGCAAGTCCGAGAAAATTAAAAAAAGAGGTCTAAATGTGGGTGGGGTCTGCAAAAGAGTATATAAGGAGGAGAATTGAGACAGTGAAGTAGTAGGAGAAATTGCAAGGAGAAGGATACATGTGACCAGACCTGTCATTCTGTTCAAGACCTGTGAAGCTTTTAGTGGATTTTTGCCTGTGTTAGAGCATTTTCCTCACCCAGGACATTACCAAGCAACCCACCAAAGGGACTGTAAATATTTCTGTTTTTGTATATAATCAATCTTGGTCTGTAGAGTAGAGTAGTTTGTTGTTAGTTGCCTTTGTTTAATTAAATGTTTTAGTTTTAAAATTTTTGTCTGTCATCCTTTGCTGTCGTTAATGTCATAACAAATTGGGGCCATAACACTAACAACTGGCCTCAAACGCAGGCTTTGCAAAATATCTGAAGCTACAGCCTGTATCAGTCACGACTGTCCGTGACTCACAGACACAGAAGCTGTAAGTTGCTTTTACTGCATAAGCCAACCTGACGTGATAGCCAGTTGATTGTGGTTGTAGCACAGCGGCTAACATAGCCAAGTTACTGCTGCTAATGTTTGTATCCTAAATATGCAAGAGTGATATTAGGGGAAATTCTACAGATGGTGTGTGAACTGTTATGGCCCCAATTTGTTATTACATTTAAAACAACAGCAACAGCAAGGGATGACACACAGTTTTTAAAACTTAAACACATTTAATGAACAAAGACAATAACTACTATTTACAACTACAGACCAAGATTGATTAATAACAAGAAAAAAAAAAATATTTACAGTCCCTTTTTGTGGGGCGGCTTGGTGATGTCCTGGGTGAGAAAAATCCACAAACAAAGGCAAAGATCCACAAAAGAAACATCACAGGTCTTGAACAGAATGAAAGGTCTGGTCACATGTATCCTTCTTCTTGCAATTTCTCCTACTACTTTACTGTCTCAATTCTTTTCCTTATATACTCTTTTGCAGACCCCACCCACATTTAGACCTCTTTTTTTAACTTTTCGGGGACTTGCCCCAGACATGTCCAGGACATGTCTAAACATAGCTCCAGTCTGAGCTGAATAAAAAAAAAGGTAAATACTGCCATCCAGTGGCCTATATTCACATTACAGAACATAAACCTCATTTGAAGCTAACTTTTAATACTTGTTTGTAATTTGGATGCTTAGTACAACAGTCCACAGTAACAGAACTTGCTGTCTGTAAAACCTGTACTGCAAGGGTTTGTCTCTGTGGTTATGACCACTCGGTTGCCAGCTACTGCATGTTAGTTTGCGTGTCGTGCTAATTAAAAATGCTCCTGGTTAACGTATATGCAGTAATTCTGATCGGTTTGCTTGTGTTACTTCGGTAAGCATCAATGTGGCAGCTTCATCATAACGTTGCCCAATTGTAGCCACTACAGTTAGTGATCGCTTCACTTATCCATGACCGGGATCAGCCGGATACTTCACTAATGTCTGAGTAAGCTCTCTAGTGCTACCATGAAACAATGCAAAACGCAGAAGCTCTACCGGTTAACAATGATTTCTCTGCACTACCTTGACATAATTTCATCCCCCTTTAGAAATTGTTGTGGCAAATAAAAAGCCAAAAAAGGCGAAGATTTAATGGGTAATTCTTTCCTGTAGAAGTGATCAATTCGCTAGCACCATATAAGCAACTCGTCCGCGTTAAAGGAACGTACGGTCTGCAAAACCTGTATTATGTTTATAACATAACCAAGCTGTCTCTAGCTCTCGCGTACTATCCATAAAGCCGCTTTCACATGAGACACGAAATGAATTTTTTTCACGCGACAGATTAGCTACATTCAAAGTCAATGCAAAGATGCGAATACAGGCGTTATTGGGGCGTTAAGCAGCCTTCACACCGGACGCAAAACGCATTTTTCGCGCAACAGATTACATTCAAAGTCGTGACTGCTTATCAGCTACTGCATGTTACTTTGCGTGCTCTGCTAATTAAAAATGCTTCTGGTTAACTTATATACAGAAATTATGATCGGTATGCTTGTTACTTTGGTAAGCATCAATGTGACAGTTTCATCATAACGTTGACTGATTGTAGCCACTACAGTTGAAGCTAAACGGAGAGGTGCTGTATTTGTCTGCTGAGTTGGCCTGCAGTTAGACCAGGCGTAGATTTTGCAGAGCTTGGGGTGCGTTTTTGGGTGCTTATGGAACGATTACTTTACTTATCCATGACTGGGGTCAGCTTGATACATCTCCAATGTCTGGGCAAGCTCACTGATACTTCTGGTGAAAGCAATAGGGAAGCTATAACGTGTCCGGTATAACAAACGCTGCACTGCCATCGATTGAATATTAAATTCTTTCCTGTAAAAGTGATTGATTCACTAGCTCCACATAAGCAACGGTTTACGCAGACGGAACTTACGGTCTGTAAAACCTGTATTATGTTCATGACATAACCGGAGCTCTGTCTAGCTCTCGCACGCTATCCATAATGCGCCCATTTTCCGTGTGGAAAAGCTGGTCATTCCGAAGCAATAAGTAAACCATTACCCCGGGAAATTACCGAAAAGGCCGTTTAGCTTTCGCCCCTCTGTCATATACCAGCGCGGAAGCTGTTCGTTTCTCCACGCTAACAATACACATCACAGCTATGCACACGAACCAGCAGGTCCTAATACACACCGAAACAGTCCATAAGCTGTTGGTCTACTTTTAGCTGCTCTTCACTGTCCATGTTTCCCTCTAAACTCAGACCCAACGGATTTCCACAGTCTCTGGTCCCGTTCAACAAACGGCCCGTTCTACAAATGTTTCTGCATGGGGTGGATTCTAGCTTTCCCTGCATCCGAGCTACGGAGTGGTAAAACCGCTGTACTCACCAACTGTAGCCGTAGCAAACTGTAGCTGATCCAAATTTGTGCTTGAGCTGCTAGACTTTCGCACTCCGTCCTCCACTTTCGCCATTGCGTTTCATTAGATCTATACACATGTACTGCGGTAGATTGTAGAATATGCCCGCCGATTCCTTCGGGAGTTTCCAGTTTCGCTCTTCACCAGGAAAACTACGTTCTGCTGCCTCGTCCCGTCTAGATCCGCCCTCCACAGAGCTGGCTAGTCAGAAGAAAGTGGGCACACGGGCAAAGGGGGCCATAGCTGAAGAGCCACCCCAATGAGGCGTTTCAGGGAGAGACTACTATGGACTACAAATGGGGTTTTTTGAGGATGGCAGTATGAGCGAAATAAGTACCCTTTTTTTACTTCGCACGATCAGGAGTACTCTTGGGGAGTCAAAGACCAAAACATAAACTTGGAAAAATAGCATATTAGGTCCTCTTTAATCTGCCCAAAGGCAGAAAGTGAAACTTCTCCAAAGCTGGCAAGTTGACATTCATTGGGTCAGCTTTCAGAAAAATCTTACTCCAGAAGTGTCATTTTCTGCAAAATATCAAAACTGACAAAATTATGCAACCATCAGTGCCAGCGTCATTAGACACATTATGCCAAAAACACTGATTGTGTTTGACAGGTTATTATCAGAACTGATGAACAAAATGACTCATTCAGGCTAATTTGGGCCCCTTTCAAGCACAGAGGTTACAGCATCATTACTTAAGAGGACACACTACAGGATGCAAACCACAGGCAAGCATCCTGAACAGAGCAACATTCAGATTAACAAAAGGAGTGTACTAAAGATTTAACAAGAGTGTTTTTACTCATACAATCAAATCTCTTCCCCATCAACTAGAAAACCCAAAACAGAAAAGGCACCAGTTTAGGAGCCGATCAATGCACCCTCAAAATATGGTCAAGACATAAGGAGCAATTTCTGAGTTATGATCATAATAAATAACATAATACATAACATAATAAAACAAGAGCCATCTGGCAATGGCACGTCTCCCCGGCCCCCCGCATTCATGAATTAACTGTTCAATTTACATGAATAAATGTACTACAGTATTAAAGAGCTCGATCTGAAGTAATAAGGTAACGAACTTGCCTGACTATGAAATTGCAATCCAGAGAATGTTTTGAACAGACCAATACGTGTTCAGTATTCCTGTGTCCATCTGTTGAGGTATGTTGGTGTAGATGTGGTCACAATCTGTGCTCTGCTGTCTGTCTGAGGACATTACCTGTAGTAGTGGTGGTTGTTTGTTATCTTGCGGTTTATGTTACCAGCACTTTGGCGCTCAGTACGAGGAAGGGGGCAGCCACGAGCGCCAGGAGTTTCCTAGCTTCACATTTATATAAAAATAATGCTAGGGAGATAACAAACATTTAAAAAGACAATAAATAAATTAAATTGAACATATTAAACTAAGTTTCACTGACACTGGTGTAGTCGGAGATGGCTTCAGAGATATTGCCCAAACAAAATTATCAGTGACCCAAGTCCACCTTCACACACATTTGCATGAAAGACAGAACAGTTTTTTTTACGGAAACTCCTAAATGTGGAAGGCACATATAGAAATCATGCTCAACATGTTAATCAAGTTTGGTCAAAATTATCAGTGACCTTAGTCCAAATTCAACTATGTTTTCATGTAAAGTGCAAAAATGAAAGAAATTCCTACAATTTAAGTATCAAAAAGCACATCTAGACATAATGCTTAACATATCTATTAAGTTTGGTGTAGGTCGGATGTAAAGTTTCTGAGATATGGCTCGGACAAGCTAAGTTCCAATTGAGAATTCACACAAGTTTCCATGGAAAGCGCAAAAATGGAAAATTCCACAAATTCCTAAGTTTCAAAAGGCACATGTAGACATCATGCTCAACAAACATGTCAAGTTTTGTGAAGGTCGGATGTATAGTTCCTGAGATATGGCCCGGACAAGCTAAGTTCCAATTCACAAGTTTCCATGGAAACGGCGAAAAAAAAAAAAAAAAAAAAAAAATCCAGAAATTCTTAAGTATGAAAAGGCACAACTAGACATCATGCTCGACAAATTTGTCAAGTTTGGTGAAGGTCGGATGTATAGTTTCTGAGATATGGCCCGGGCAAGATATGATTACAGACGGACGCCTGGATAGACGGATGGACACACTGATGACTATATCGCCCCTGCATCATGCTGCCGGGGGGATAAAAACGAGAGTCATACGGTGATATAGGAAGGTAAACCAGTACCAGCCAGTGACATTTGTAGGTACAAAGTTACAGTTCATGACCCTATGCACCCCCAACAGTCACAGAAACGGACTGTGCAGAGGTTGTGTCAGGGCAAAGGCCAGGGTGGCAGCCACTGATGCAAGGACACACATCTTCACCGTTAGTGAGTAAATGTGTGTCATGATGAAAGCTGAAGCACTGCCCAGATTCACACAGAAGCTACTTCATCTAAAGGTGATTTGCCTTGAAGCAGGACAATGACCTCAAAGACACTGCTTAAAGCTTAAAGTCTGCTTTTAAAAGTGGATATCTAATATCAGTGGCCAGACATAGCAGCACACGAACAAATGTCTCGAAAATGTCACCGGCCAAGTGTATGTGGAGCCCCAAAGTAAACAATTCATTTTTGGAAAGGAGAGCTTTGATTAACAACTATGAATAACCTCAATAGAACTTTAAACTGCAAGTAATGAACTTGGACAAAAACTGAACAATTTTTTTTCTAGTGATCCTTATCTTTCACAATTTGAAAGGCAACAGCTGAACATAAATGTAATGGCCTTACCTAACTTTATCATCCTCCTGACTATGGCCCTTTCAATAAAAATATACAATAAAAAGAAACATTCATGACAATAGAAGTGTAAATATTTTCCAATCACCATACCATAAGGAAATACCTGGATCAGCAAAGACACCGGTTAGACACTTTAGGTTAAAGGTTTTTATATGAGGTAAGGGCTAATTAGGGAGAGGGGAATGAGAATGAGCCGAGGTGCTTTGTTGAGATTAAATTGCAATCAATTATGAATTTATTTTGCAAGCAATACAAATGAAGTGTTTGAGGTTGACGTGTTTAAAATTTAAGGCGTGTCAATTAATTTACAATGCCAATTCATTCATCCAAGGCAAACATTCCACCTTAAAAGTCTGGTGTAGCCATGTCTGGCAGTAGCTGTGAACTGCTTTCAATCAACCACTCCATTGTAAAGTTAAGAGTATTTTCAGAATTTTAATTATTACCTTTCAGCTTTGTTTCACTTGAAAGCACCAATGGGCTATTGCTTTTCATTAGCATTCATAATGCATGAATTCCAATTGAAAATTTTATTGAAATAGACATATTTCCACAATATAACGCCTCAGCTCAGGACCAGTATTAAAACCAACATCACCACCCTACTGAATAAGTGCCTAATTTTACAAGAGCGTCTTGAGGCAATAAAATGTGGAACTGCATCTTAATATGAGGGACACAGGTAAGCAACAAAATTGTTGTGTATTACAACGCAAAGCGAAATACCTGGCCTCTCTATGAGTTCCACATGTTGAACACTGGGGGATAAATGCTCTCGAAAGAACTAGAGTGGCAAGGGCCCTGAAGGTTGCCGGCACTTACAGCATCAACGGGAGAAAAATAACTAGCATCAGTAAAAGTATAACATTGATTGAAACGGTATCGAAGATTGGTACCTGTAGTAATTACACACCACAATGTATCTCATCGTGGGGTATATGGTTTTCATTTAAATTTGACTGCCACTGTCTCCGCTGCATTTTGTTTTGGCTGTCACTTCAAAACTACTATAAATTTTTAGATGCCCTTTGGACCAGTTACAGTATGGGTCTGGGGAATTTGTTTGGGACACTTTTTAATGTTCTAAAATGTAATATGTTGCCATGACAACAGATTTTAGTTTTTCGTTTGGTTTAGGATAACTTTTGAAAAACGTTCCGAAGGGGTAGGTTTTTGCAGGCTTGAACCCTTTTGAAAATCAGCATTCTAACTACCATACTTATTCGGTGACAATTGTTCATTTCATGAAATGAACAATGCCCAAATTCAGTTACCTTTGGTTTGTGGTTTGAACCCTTTCGAGAACCAGCATTCTCACTATCATACTTACTCTGTGATAACAATTTTTTATTTCATGAAATGAACAATTCCCAAATTCAGTTAACTGACAACGCAGCCCATAATGTAAGATGCAAGGTAAATGCTTGTTCACGGTTGCCTAGGCTACAGTATGTTGTACCATCTGACTTCTATGTCTAGGGGGAGACAGCGAGTTAGAAAAAAATAAGAGAAAGAGCTTTATAACAATCACGTTGCATATAGGTACGGCGCCCTCCGTAATTATTGGCACCCCTGGTTAAGATGTGTTAAAAGTCTTAAAATAAATTCAATTTTTATTGCGGAAGCATAATCTCACACTGAAAATTGAAGAAAACTCAACTCAAGTGAATTTTAAGGGGAAAAAAAAATCCCTGACCAAGAAATAATTATTTTTCATAAAATCACCTGTTCCACAATTATTGAACCCTTAACAATTCCTAGGAAATAAATGTAATTGACGTATTTCTGTCATTTCTACAGTAGTTTACTAAGTTGATCAGAGTATCTAGGAACATTTAATTAGTAATTCATCACTTCCTGTTTCCCTGGGGTATAAATATAAATATAACGTGACACAGAGGCCATTTCTCTTAGCCACTCTTTAACATGGGAAAGACAAAGGAACACACCATTCAAGTAAGGCAGATGTGTGTCGACCTTCACAAGTCAGGCAGGCTACAAAAAAATAGCCACTCGCCTGCACCTGCCCATATCTACTGTCAGAGGAATCATTAAGAAGTTTAAAACAACTGGAACAGTGGTAAACAAGCCTGGACGAGGGCGCAAGGTTATTATGCCACCACGCACAATGAGGAGGATGGTAAGAGAAATAAAAATTTCTCCAACGCTCACCAACGTTAAAGAATTGCAACAAATGGCAGCATCTTGGGGTCACATAGTCTCCAAAACAACCATCAGGCGCGATCTACATGCCAACAAGCTGTTTGGGAGGCATGCACGAAAAAAACTTTTTTTCACTAAAAATCATTTGTAAACGCAAACGTCTGGAGTTCGCCAAGCGGTACTGGGACTTCAAATGGGACCATATGCTTTGGTCAGATGAGACCAAGATAGAGCTTTTTCGCAACAAACACCAAGTGTGTCTGGCGGAACACAAAAAATGAGTATGCAGAAAAGCACCTCATGCCCACTGTGAAGTATGGGGGAGGATCGGTGATGCTGTGGGCCTGCTTCTCTTCCAGAGGCTCTGGGAACCTTGTTAGGGTGCATGGCATAATGAACGCTTTGAAATACCAGGACATTTTAAATCAAAATCTGGTGGCCTCCGCCCGAAAGCTGAAGATGGGTCGTCACCGGGCCTTTCAGCAAGATAATTACCCTAAACATGTGGCCAAATGTGAGTGAGCTGAAGAGGAGCGTGCAGAGGAGAGGACGGAGGCTGGATGATTTAGAGAGATTGTGCAAAGAGGAATGGTCAAAGATCCCTCTTTCGGTATTCTCCCATCTTGTGAAACATTATAGGAGAAGATTAGGTGCCGTTTTGTCGGCAAAAGGGGGTTGCACAAAGTAATAACATCAGGCGCTAATAATTGTGGCACACATGATTTGATGTAAAAAGAATTATTGCTTAATGTGGGATTTTTTCCCACTGAATAAATGCACTTGAATTAAAGGTTGGATTTTCCTCATTGTGGTCCTATATTATTTCGAGAAAAAAAAGTGAATTTATTAGAAGCTAAAGAACACATCTCAACAAGGGGTGCCAATAATTATGGAGGGCGTCGTATATGTGCACACACATCAGATGTGTATAGTAACGAAGTAAATGTAGGCTACTTCGTTGCAGTGCTTAAGTAGTTTTGAGGATTTGTTCTTTAGTTGTTCCCCCCCCACCAGGACTTTTACTTTTACTATAGTACATTTAAAAGATAAAAGTATACTTTTACTTCATTACTTTGACACTGGCGACTTGCTTCTCATTACAAATTAAACAGGAGTTTGTCACTAAAGTGACTATATCCCCCACCGTTAGGTCACCAAAACCGACTGGTGTCTGCGCATTCCTAGTAGGAGGGTTGGTACCAAAAAGAATTGAAATAGGTTGACTCCTTGAGACATCGCGCTGACAATGTTCGGGACGAACGGACGGACGTACGTACAGACGGAGCTGAATACTATATCCCTCGTGATAAATGTGCATGTAATTCATCATTTAAGGATTATGTGGAAGTGGCGTTTTCTAGAAGAACAACGGTGCTCGGCAGGGCATCTAAAACAAATAGTTCACTTTTTTTGAAGTGGGGTTGTATGAGCAACAAATTGCCACTACTTTCATTAGATGCAGTAGAAAGCTCTCTGATCTCCTCCAAGTAGCCGCACCAGTCCATAATGCTGGGTGGAAATTTAGGCGATATACACTGTTGAGAACGGGACCATGGAAACAGCGTATTTTTGCGGCCTAAAAGAGATCCTACCTGAAAATAATACATCATTTCAATTGTACGCTATATAAAAAAAATTACAGCGCTTTACCTGCTCGGAAAAAAAAACAGTCGCTCGTGAACTTACCTACTGGCATAGTCCTCCGCGCGGTGCATCGTAGTTAACTGCGCACTATATCAATCAGCTGTTGGGTCACAGCAAAGCTGCTTGCACCCTGGACGCTAAACGAATTTTTCGCATGACAGATTACATTCAAAGTCAATGCGAAGACACGAATTTACAAATTCTCCAACACCTAGAGTATTGTTTTCTTTTGGGGAATTTCAAGTGAATGAGGTCTTACAAGGATTAAAACGAATTGATGGAAATAATTCCACTGGAGAGGATCATCTAGTTCTGAGTTTTTTGCGTCTAGCAGCCCCAATGATTGCGCATTCAATAACCAATATTTTTAACTTGTCATTATCGACTGGGACTATTCCCGGTGTATGGAAAGCTGCTCATGTTTTTCCATTATTTAAGGGTGGTGATCCCAGCTACCGACCCATCTCAAAATTGCCTTGCCTGGCTAAGATTTTAGAATCTCTCGTAAAGCAACAACTTTGCAGCTTTAACTTCAAACAACATTTTAACTTCACAACAATCTGGCTTCAGGCCTGGTCGTAGCACCATTACAGCAGCCTCAGTGATTATAAATGATGACTGGTGCCAAAATTGAGAAAGTTCAGTCTTACAAACTAGCCGTCCAATGGCAGAACCTAGTAACTGTCATTTTGGTCAAAATTGAGTTAACATTATTTTTGTAGTTACAATGTTTTGTGCTTCATGTTCACATACAGTTCACTGAAAAATGCCCACCCATTCCTTAAGTATTGCCATGCCCAAACCTAGTAACTTCAGAAGGCTAAAATTCATTTTAGAATATTTCCTATTTTAGGTGTGAAACCTCAATGGTAATTAGATTATTTTTAGAAAAAATTCTCATGAAAACTCTGGGCATATTTTCTGAATTCATATTAAAAGTCTTAATTTTCCAGGACTTATTATGAGTATATTCCTTCTCAAAGATCAGAGTGAAACCACAAGTTTGTCTCTGGAATGGCGTGAAAATCTTGAAATCGGCTTCTCTTCTCTGCATGTTGTTGAAGGATGTGGGCTTCGTGTCCACCGCTACGTTTTGATTTGTGATTGTTTTGTATTTTCAATAATCACATAAACTCATAATGTGCATATAAAAGAAATCGATTTTTTTTTGTAGATAATGTGTAACACACATGGAAAACACAAGCTACACAACTCCTTTTAGGACAATTTTTCCTGAAACATCATTTAAAGAATTGTTCCTCATAGTTTGTATAGATTGTAAATACCATGGAAGTTAGAGATCGATAGTAGAATGTACTTGATAATGACACCGGTTCCGGCTTTTCATATTGGAAAAAGCAAAAAGGAAGATTCATTCTTCAATAGTTGACTAACAGTGATCCCTACGGTCTCTATGAAATGCATACTACTTTTTATGGAGAACATAATCAGTTGCTGGTAAAATATTAGGATGTTCCTGTGGGATGCGCACCCCTTCCCCCAATGTGCCTGTAGTGTGTTCACTGTTCATCTTGCACTACTTTGTCATAAAGGACTCGTGGTCACAAAAGTTATCTTAATAACAATGTTTAATGTGCTGGAAAAGAAATAAAATTTGTATATCTTTATATGTACCATGTTTTGCCTTAGTAATTTATGTGACATTTCATGGAGTTTGCAACAGCAAAACATAGTAACTCATTTTCCCGCCAAAATATACGGGCCCTTTAAGGGTTAAAACTGTCCTTGAATTAGTGATCCCTAGAGAATAATAATGAACTATAAAACTAACCTTCCCCAAATAACTAGGCTTTAATATCAAATTGTTTCATGTTCTGCTTTTTTCCCAAAATCAAATAAGAAGTGAGTTACTAGGTTCACAGCTGCCGGGTGGCTCACATGGTAAAAGGCACTGCTCTGCAGTGCAGAGGTGATCACCACGTCGAGAGTTCGAGCCCCGGCGTACCCACAGGCAGTGGTCGGCAGCTTTTTCAGAGTAGCGCACAATTGGCTATCGCGCTACAGGGTTTCAAATTGGGAAGGGACTGCCGGATTTGGGTATATAATAACAGCTTTGTTCGTTGCTCCAGCGCCTCCTGTTGGCCAGACAGGCGCTCGTCAGGAAGACTCCGGGTTGGTTCATGTCCGGGTATCCTCCGCCCTAGTTCTGAACTTGCGAAGATTCAACCAATGAGTGGATAAGAATCAGTGGCTGACGGGCACGTGCTTCGGAGGAGAGCCGTGAACTGTCTCACTATCCTGAGTTGGCAGCAAGGGGTCGCATTCGAGCAAGCTTTGTACATAGTTCCCCAATTGGGCATTCCAAATTCGGGTGGGATTGGAGATGCCAAATTTATAAAAAAAAAAAAGAAGTGAGCTACTAGGTTCTGCCATTGGGCGACAGAAATATTTGGGTATCTGGCTGGATCATGACTTCCTTTAAAACACGTGTCTAACTTGTCCAAGAAAATTAGAACAAAAATTGGGTTTCTTCACAGAAACAGGTCTTGTTTTTTTTTTTAGACAGTAGGAGGATTGTCCAAGCCTTACCTTGATTTGACTATGGGGATGTCCTTTACATGCATGCCTCTGATAGTAATTTAAGACCTTTGGGTGCAATTTATCACAGCGCTTTGTGTTTCATCACTGGTGATTGTTTCCACACTCATCACAGTGTTTAATATAGTTCATTAGGGTGGTTGTCCCTTCATTTTAGAAGGAAGCTCCATTGTATTTATTTATAAAGCATTGCTTGGCAAACTTCCTTCTATTCTTACTAGGCTTTTTTCCATCAAAATCAGAAGCCAGCATGTCAGATCGCAAGGGCGATTTTGTTGGAGTTACCCAGGACTAGAACAATTTTGGGCTGTTCTGCTTTTAGCTTATATGCACCCTGTGTCTGGAATAGATGCCAAGACTCTCTGAAGCTTGATTGTCTCATTCCATATGAGTCCTTCAAGAATCGAATGTGGGAGATGTTAGTTAAGGAGGCCACATGTACTTACCTTTAGTTTTAACTTTGGACTTGTCTTTTTTACTTATTTTACTACTTTCTTTTTTATTTTTAATTGTATTTTAAAGTTTGTTTTCCTTTAGTCTGCTATTTTTGTATGTAATTGGGTGAATTTTACTGTGCTCTGTGTTGTTAACTGACATTGTAATTGTTTTATTGTATTCAGGGCTCCCTGAAAAAGAGACCTCGGTCTCAGTGGGACTTCCCTGAAACAAAGGAAAATAAATAAAGAAATAAAACATAAGATACTTGATGAAATGAGCGAATAGTTTACTCATGTTTCAATTATTTGGCAGACTAGCTTCATAGCTTGCATGCAACGCAGAGTCAAGTCAAGTCAAGTGTGACTTATGGGGTTCTAGTAATAGGTTCTTCAATTCTTACCTTTCTGGCATGTCGCTCGAGCCTGGTAAAACCAGACTCTGCTAATTCGCTTTGCTTTGTACACAGAGTCTGGGCAGTTGTCATTGACAAGTGTTTACTTCCTGGTGGGTGGGCGCTTGTCTGAAGTTTAAAATCATTGGTGTACCTGTAAACTAATCACTAATGTTTGGCGATGACGTATGTTATGCGCCGGCTCAGCCGCCTAGTACTTCCGCTGTAAACAGTTCTTCATACCAGGAATGCAGCGAAAACAAACTGATCAGTACATTAAAGTTAATACTGTACCCATAAATATGCCCATCTACCAAATTTTAGCCTTCACTTAAAAGAACCAAAGGTGCTCTTTCTGTTCTCCTAACAAGAAACAAACTGTTGAACTATCGTTTTTCCTGCAGATCCAGCAGCTGTTTAAAAAAAAAAAAAAAAAAAAAACGTAAGAGACCCGAAACCAACGGCAGAATCAGCGAGAATAACGCATTATTTACATCAGGACGAAATCTGCGTTGACACAAAAACTGAACCGTTAACCATACTTGCACCAACATCATACCATTCTCGCCAATTTTATAGCAACACAGTTTGGCTCTAGGCATTTGGCCGTCTCAGGCAGCCATTTCATTCATGGATAATGACAACATAACACTGAGACACCGAATAGGTCTTGTGACACGAACAAAAACACAGCTTTTAAAAAGTTATGGTGCTAACACAAATAGAGTTACATTGCCCGCAAATTTCACATGAGAAGCTACAAGCTAGCTAAGGTGGTTTGGCTGTCTCTCTCAGAGATGATGAACAGGGTGCCTATTTCATGCTGGCTATTAAGTAGATATGACTATCTGTGGAAAGTAGCGTAGTAGAGAGTAGTATATTGAAGATATATGCCCATATACGGCATTATCATTTAATTTCTGAATTTTCAGGAAAACCCAGCGTGTACATGCAAATATATGTACGCTTACAGGATGAAATGCGCACTGAAAATAAATCTATTTTATGATTTTTGAGGATACTTAAGATATGAGCGAGGAAATAGCCCGAGATTTCAGGTTTGCACAAGCGCTGAACCAGGAGGTAGCATATTTTGATAGGTAGCAAAATTTTTCAGAACACCGGCCCTGAGCTGCACTGGTAGATTAGTTCTCAAGCGCTGCAGTGTCGCTTGCATGAATTGCATCTTTTTTTTTCCACCCGACATTCTAGCCCGGGCGCTACAAATTTCAGGCCGGGCGGGACGCCTGGCCAAAAAAGCTCTGCAGGAAACCCTGTACTTCTCTCTCTCAATTTTTCTTCTTATATACTCTTTTGCAGCCCCCTCCCACCTTTTAGACTTTTCTTTATTCTCTGGGACTTTCCCCTCTCAGACATGCCCAGGACATGCCCAAACCTAGCTCCAGACTAGTCTTAACAAAAAAAGGTCAATACTGCCATCTAGTGGCAATATTTCACATTACAACAGAGACAGACAGTGGCTGTCTTTAAGAGTTTGTTTTCAGGGTAGAAGAGCTAAATGAAAAACTGGCAGAACACGCCAGAAAATCTGCAGCAGCCTCCAGAGGAAAGGGTGAGTAAGTCGTCCTGCTGATCCCTCAAAGATCTTTGGTTCTAGAGGTATACAAGACATAGACTTAACTAAATCCTGCAATCCTCCGAGGTTAACACAATGTCCAGTGATGGGCAGCCCTGTGGTTTCTTATTTACCCACAAAGCAGTCCCTCACAGGCCATCACATCACCCAAGATGGGTTGCAGTTGTTGTGATAGTTTATGTTTCGAAATTAACAATCAACTCCTTACCAGATGTTAATTCATCACTATTCTGCAAATCACAGCATGCGCAGTACAGAGACTCCTGTAAGGGACTGACTGAAACCCACTTTTCAACTTCCTGGTTGAGAGCCTGTGGTGTTTCTCTCGGTCGCCAGTGGAGTGATATCAATTCAGATGTGCCCAGGACACATTTTTCTGCCGCAATAAACTGCTTCTCTCAGATCATTCTAAAATACCCCCCCATACATTTATATCCCCAAAATACGAGTTTTGGGGATATCATGGTTTCACCCCACCCGCCGCCGCGTTCGCAGGTTTTAGCCGTTAGCGCGAAAACTCACAAAATACTTTACATTGGCTTTGCATTTTTTGCTTATGGGTAGATATGGAGGTAGAGAGGATGAACTGATTAGATTTTGGGCAAGTATGCACTCCTAGGTTTCGCCACCAGGTGACGCTATATATTGAAAAAATCTGTTTAACCTCATCTCTGGAACAATTACTTACATAGACCTCAAATTTGCCTCATATTGTGGGTCTAGTAAAATGGATTCTAATAAAGGAGGCTTTGAGGATTGGGGAATTTCGGGGATATACCCCTTGCTATCGGCCGCCGACAGCATGGGCCTAGTTTCACCTTGGTCTCACATTCTTTCAATGTTAAATTAAATTAGTAGCAAAAATTTTCAGGTCTCAGTGCAAATGCGATCAACTGCATCTGGTTTCCGTCACACTCACAAAACAAGATAGAGGATCAGCATTGGTTGTGCACCGCAGGGTGATAAGTTTAATTTACATATTGTTATTGCTAGCTACTGAATTTAAGAAATCTAACCTGACGTGATTGAACTCCTTTTAAATAAACAAGGTGACATGGTGAACAACGCCGCCAGCTCCCGTTAAGCCATCAGCACTGAAGTTAGCCATTGAGTTTACTAACTTTAGCAAACGTTAGCTAACTTAGCGATGTAAAAGATAATTTTACATTAATTTCCAGCGAAGTGACAAGATGTTGCCTTAAACACGATGTTAACTTAGCTTGGAACAAATGTAGACATCCTTGCTGAGCTGTGTTAGCCACATTAAGCTGATAGTGGGATCTTCCACAAAGCTTTAAGCAGCTTTCACACCGAACGCAAAACGAATTTTTTGCACGACAGATTACATTCAAAGTCAATGCAAATATGCGTGTATTAGCGTCTTTGCATTGACTTTGAATGTAATCCATTGTGCGAAAAATTCATTTTGCGTCCGGTGTGAAAGCAGCTTTATCCAGAGGAGACAGTTCTCTGGGTTATGATGTGGCATGTTGGGAAGGGCATAAAATACACCCCCATAGCCCAGCATCTCGGGATACCTTATATCAGAGTTAAATTTACCCCAAGCACCGCGTTTGACCATTTTTTAACTTAGAAACATTTTAAAACCCCATAAAAGAAAACAATTTGGAGTTTCTGTAATGCATTGTGCGCTGTGATTGGCTCATCACATTTGAGGGCGGGGCTTAGCCATAGGTCAAGTGAGGAATAAGTGCGACTGATTGGCCAGACAGGCTCGAAACGCAACTCCCAGGTAAAGAAAAGGCGGGCAAGCAGTCTTCTGCTCTCGAGTGCGGTCATTCTAGGGTGTATGCTCTGCTTTGTTTGGCTCCATCCTACGTGGCAGATGTGATCAAATCTCAAGGTTCCAATTAATGTCCTTATTTTAGGATCTGGTCTAAGCTTTTGTTAACCCAACTTCGGGAGGAACTCAACTTTACAGAAAACATCTTTATTAGTGTCCTCAACGCACTCCCCAGTAGGGGTGTCAATGTTTAACATTTTTTCTACATGTGTACACGAGACTACTAACCAACGTGTACCTGGTTAGACGTTCGGAAACTTATGAGCATTTCCTATCGCAGTTGCGCTGTATAACCACAGAAAGTAAAATGAGTTGAAAATGAAATCCCCCATCTCTCGCAACGAGGGCTGCGTCTGAGTTTTAATATGCATCTCACAGTAAAAGTAATCTGGAATTGGCAAGAGAAAGCAACTAAAAAAGAAGCCAAAGGAAGCTGAAGTCAGAGGAAAAAACTTCACCTTTATATCCACAAAGTTAAAAAAAAGTAGAGGCAGACTCTCACAATTATTCACTGAAATTGGCAAAAAAATGTGTTTTCTTCCTCCTCTTTAGACGCGAGGATTCGTGATCAACGTCATGAAAAGCCGAAAGAACACCAATCAACAATATAATGTACAACAACACGCAACAATATAGGCTAAAATAACAAGCCATTAATAGTTTTTGTTTTCAGCTGCACGACATTTGCACATGGAGATGATGATGAGCGCAGCGCTCGCCAAGTCGTCCGCAGCCTATTCTTGATGTGGCACGACGCTGGCTGTGGCTTTTTGGGTTTTTTTTTATATCAAGTATATGATATACGACTATATGTATTGGTGAGAAATGAAGGAGGAGGAAAAAATGTGTACACGGTTATTGATTTTTCTAAAAGGTTATGATTTGTTATCCGTGTAACCGTTTACACGTGTAGATGTTGACACCCCTACTCCCCAGTAAGCCTAGGCTGTCAAAGGCAGTGACTGCTCATAATCTGTTACTTTTTAGTCGTTCATTAAGGACCTTTTTCAATCATGTTAACCAGTAGTTGGCTACAATGATAATGACAGTCAGGAACCGGTTTTTCATCTGTACTGGCTTTGTCTGGAATGGTCTAAGACTCAATCTCGCATCTTGTGCCAGCTCCTGTACATTTAATTTTGCTAAAGAACTCAGATCCTGAGTCAGGATTTTGGCATAAATAGAAATCACAGCCCACACAAGGCTTTGGATTTGAGTACTCAAGTGTTGATCTTTTATAATACGTTGAGGATGAGAAGGTTGCTATATAGTCTTTTTTATCATGTAATGTCACTAGGGGAAAGTATTTGGGCTGAAGTGGCCCTTGTAGGACAATGACTAACCGTGAGAGAGGGCACATGCTGTTGCACCGCTGTTAAACCGTCACCCTATTCGTTCTGCATTTGCACTAGCCCACCAAGAAAGGCACAGAACCCTCGTCACCGAATATCAAAGACATTGACGATGAGGACGACGATGAGGCCCTGCCACCAGTCGTGGCGCCACGTCCAGAGCACACCAAATCTGTAAGAGCCCGTCTTTGAGCCCATCGCACCACAGTCTGCTCTCCCTGTCCATTTATGGCTGTGTCCTCATTCCTATTGCGTCTTATCCCCCCCTGCAGGTATACACCCGCTCTGTCATCGGCCCGCATCCTGCCCTGACGGAGACTCCGCGTTGAAAGCAACTGACAGACAGAAGAAGAAGGGCAAGATGACGGACGAGGAGATCGTGGACAAATTGAGTACGGACCCACAACGAACCTCCCCAGCCACCTGATGAGCCACACCCCCTCACTTCATAGCTCCACTGGTTTAGCCATAGCCTCCGGCAGCAGGCCAGGAGACAGTGGGTGGATTTGAGTTTCAGCCTGTTACTCTCATTCCATTGGAGCATATCATGTTGATTCAAGGAAGATTTGGTCACTCCCTATACATTGCACCACTGATGAATCACAGGACTTGACTTGATCTGACAGTACACTGTTGGCCCCAGAATTACTCAGCATTGTCTTCGAAATACCTGCCCCATCTCCTAAATTAGTAACATACTTGCTATATCTGTCAAGTATTTATTTATTTTTTTCTTTAGGAACTATCGTTAGTATCGGAGATCCCAAGAAGAAGTAAACAAGATACGAGAAGATCGGACAGGGGTGGGTCCTGATCATATCTCATGTTCAACTTGTACTGCACTGAAAAGCCAATGTTGATGTTTTCTTGATGCCCCATGTGAGAAACTGCCATCTTCAACGTGTCCCAGTTCCTTTGAGGGCGCAGTTTTCCATTCATTTATCCTCCTTGTGCTCTTCAGTTAAATAAGAAGGTTAATGTTAACATTTTGAGATCCTGCGAGAGCCCATGCAAAGGCTGAAAATGTTTTTCTATGTACTTTTTTTAAAAGAAAGCCGCCTGTACATGGTGTCCATTTTGTGGCTTCAGTTACATGCGCCTGGCTCGTGAATAGCTGCATGTGATTTTTAGTGCATGTTTGTCCAGTGCTTGCTATAGAACGCTTGCTAACCATCAGTGAGTAACTACACGTAAAAACACGAAGCAAATGCGCAAATCGCAGGAGTTGGCAGAGTATTAGAATTTATCGCTTTACAATGCGTCATCTCATCTGTGATACCTTTCCCTTTCCTGAAAACAAAATGCTTCATCAGGACCCGTAAAGTTATTTTCCATGCAATTTTCGTAAAATAGGGGCAGCAAAATAACTTTCTCAAAGGGAATTGGGGAAACAGAATTGGACACAGCGCTGTTGCTTTTACTAATTCTGCTACAAGCAGGATCACAGACAAAGAAAAAAATTTCATAAATGCGATTTAGATGCATTTCCTGATGTTCCAAGGAGAGTTTCTATAGCCTCTTATGATGTAGATGTTGGTGATGCCAAACCAATGAAACAGCATCTGTACCGGATGAATCCTGAAAAGAGAAAGATTGCTGAAAAAGAGGTTGAGTACGTTAGAACATGATATTATCAGACCCTCCAACTCAGATTGGAGTTCACCCTGTGTGCTAGTTAAAAAAAAATTGGTAGAACTAGATTCTGTACAGATTATTGCAAAGTCAATGCTGTAACTAGAACTGATATGTTTCCAATACCTAGGATTGATGATTGTATCGACAGAGTAGGGCAAGCAAAGTTTCTGACCAAGATTGATTTATTGAAGGGTTATTGGTGTGTGCCTTTAACTGAGAGGGCCAAGAGCATCTCGGCTTTTGCCACACCATCTGGGTTGTACCAGTATGAAGTCCTACCCTTTGGCATGAAAAATGCTCCAGCCACGGTCCAAAGGATGACACTGTTTACAATCGCTGGATTGCCACACATGGGTGCATACATTGACGACCTGATCACATGGACTGACTCCTGGGAAAAACATCTGAAAGATGTAGAGACGTTGTTCCAGCACTTGACCCAGGCTAACCTGACTGTTAACCTGAACAAGAGTGACTTTGGTTGTGCTACTGTCACGTATCTTGGCTACGTCATAGGCCAGGGTAAGGTGGCACCCATAAATGCTAAAAGTCAAAGCCATCATGGGCTTTCCAGTTCCTGACAACAAAAAAGCTTTGTGCCACTTCCTTGGAATGATCGAGTACTACCGCAAGTTCTGCAAGAACTTTGCTGAGATTGCTCTCGGTCTCACCAACCAACTGAAGAAAGGTGTAAAGTTCACTTGGGATGAAGCATGCCAAAGAGCCTTTGATCACCTGAAGTCTCTGCTGTGTCACTTCCCCGTGCTCAAATCTCCTGACTTCAACAAACCGTTCTCCCTCGCGGTCGATGCTAGCGACCAAGCTTGTGGATCTGTGCTCCTACAGAGAAGTGACTCTGATGACATTGAGCATCCCGTGGCATACTTCTCCAGGAAGTTCAATCGCCACCAAAAGAACTATTCCACAATAGAGGAGGAGCTGTTGGCTCTGGTTCTATCCTTACAACACTTTGAGGTTTATGTTTTTACAGGGCTAAAGCCAATGATTGTATACACTGACCACAATCCATTAATGTTTTTGAGTAAGATGAAAAACAAGAATCGGAGATTGTTGAATTGGAGTTTGATTTTACAGGAGTTTGACTTGGAAATTAAGCATGTAAAGGGTACTGACAATGTAATTGCTGATTGCTTATCCCATGTTTGAGTATGTGTATATATCACATGTTAATTAGCATATTGTATTATATGCATATATACACAAGTGTCAACTTAACCATTTTTGTATTGAAAAGAAAAATTTTGCCTTTATGAGTCAAAATTTTTCCCTTTTGGAATGGAAGTGTAATGTGGAAAGAAGCCACTAGATGGTAGTATTGACCTTTTTTTGTCAAGCCCAGTCTGGAGCTAGGTTTGGGCATGTACTGGGCATGTCTGAGAGGGGAAAGTCGTAGAGAAAAAAAAAAGTCTAAAAGGTGTGAGGGGCCTGGAAAAGAGTATATAAGGAGAAAAATTTAGAGAGTAAAGTAGTAGGAGAAATTGCAAGGAGATGGGTACATTTGAACAGACCTGTCACTCTTTTCAAGACCTGTGAAGCTTTTTGTGGATTTTTGCCTGTCTTGGAGCATTTTCCTCACCCGGAACATCACCAAGCAACCCCATCTCAAGGGACTGTAAATATTTTTTTTCTTGTATATTATCAATCTTGGTCAGTAGTATAAATTGTAGGTTAGGGTTGGTCTTTGTTTAATTAAACCTTAAAATTTTGTCTGTCATCCCTTGCTGTCGTAAATGTCATAAATTGGGGCCATAACAAATGCAATCGCGAAACAAACAGGCTGTAACGTGTCTGGTATAAGAAACGATTTCTCTGCATTGCTGTGGTATAATTTCATCCCTCTTTAGTGATTGTTCTGGCTAATAAAATGCTGAAAAAGGCAGAGATTGATTACGAAATTCTTTCCTGTCGAAGTTAATGATTCGCTAGCTCCACATGAGCATCTGTTCACGCTAACGGAACTTACGGTCTGTAACACCTGTACTATGTTCATAACATAACCAGAGGTCTCTCTAGATGTCGCGTACTATCCATAACAAGCCCATTTTCTGCGAGCAAATGCTGGCAATTTCGGCTCAATAAGTAAACCATTACCAACGGCCATATCCAAAACGACCGTTTAGCCTGGAGCTTTTGCTCCTCCGTCATATACCAGTGCAGAAGCATTTTGTTACTTCACGCTAACGACACACCATAGTTATGCACACGGACCAGCATGTCTTTATAGTACACACCTATACAGTCCATAAGCTGGTCCACTTTTTGCTGCTCCTCCCTAACAGTATTCACACTGTTATAATGCTTGCGTTATTTAGTTAGTATGGTGGTAGTTTATCATAATGATTCATAACTGTAGCCGCAACAGTTGATGGAGGTTGAAAACAGAATACTTTCGCCCTTGCTTTTTTGGCCGATGATGCTGTTCACAGCCTATACCATGAAAATTTATCTTTCTCATAACTTGAGCTGCCAGACATTCGCACTGCGTCCTCCAGCCACAGTTTCTTTAGTTTGTCACGGCACTGTTCTACTGTTCTGTAGTAACTGCGCAAATGCTTGTAATCACAAATTATTCCATCAATCTGAGTTTTTCTGTTTGCCTAAATTTCAAGCAAGCATTGAATTTATTTGTTTGAATGGAAAGATCTTTTCGCCGCTGTATTTATTAGAGCAAGTTCATTTCATTCGATCTATACACATGTACAGCGTTTGATTGTGGCTTTTCCCCGCCGATTCCTTAGATAAGATGGCAGACGCATCTCACGTTTCACGGTTAGTTCCGCAAATGATGCTGTCCTCTCTTGTGTTTTCTGTAGCTCCGTGGTCGTAATGCTTACCAAGGTGAGACATCTCGGTCCATTCTTCATTGCCTAGGCGAATGTTCCTCTTATTCTCTCTCAGGGTCGAATTCGGAGTCCAAGACGTACGGCCGTATTTCACTACTTGTCATTTCTAAATATCATGATTAAAAACGTTTCGGTATAATGCCTTCTGGTCTGTAACATAGGGAAACACTAGGGAGTCGGATCCAGAAAACTGCGTTGTGCCGCCTCGTCCCACCCAGCTCCGCCCTCCACAGAGATGGCCAATCAGAAGAAAGTGGGCACACGGGGAGGGGGGGGCCATCGTTGAAGTGGGAGACTACAATTGAGGTTTTTTGGGGATGGCGGTATGAGCTAAATAAGGACCCTTTTTTTGGACTTTAAACGCTCAGGAGTACTCTAGGGGAGTCCAAGATCCAAATATAAACTCTGAAATGTAGCATAATAGGGGACCTTTAATAGATCTAGTCAGTCTTAGAAATGTGTGCCCTTCTATGTGCATCATGGCAGAGTTTGTGATGTTTAAAGACTTCCCTGTTTTAAAGGGGACCTAATATGCTATTTTTCCAGGTTTATAACTTGGTCTTTGACTCCCCGAGAGTACTCCTGATCACGCAAAGTAAAAAAAGGGTACTTATTTCGCTCGTACTGCCATTCTCAAAAAACCCCATTTGTAGTCCATAGTAGTCTTTGCCTGAAACGCCTCATTGGGGTGGCTCTTCCGCAATTGCCCCCACTCCCCATGTGCCCACTTTATTCTGGCTGGCCAGCTCTGTGGAGGGCGGGTCCAAGTGGGACAATGCAGCAGAACGCAGTTTTCCTGGTCCGGCTCCAGAGTGAAACTGACGGGAATCGACAGGCAAATTCCGCAATCTAACGCAGTACATGTGTATAGATCTAATGAAATGAACTTGTTCTAATAAACACCGCAGCGAAATTAGAGGACGCAGTGCGAAAGTCTGGCAGCTCAGGCACGAATTCGCGACCGGCTACAGTTTGCTACGCAACAGTTGGTGAGTACAGCAGTTTTTCTACTCCTAGCTAGGATGCAGGGGAAGCTAGAATCCACCCCATATAGACACATTTGTAGAATGGGTCGACATGCCCAGGTGTAGACCGGAGACCGTATAAATCTGGTGGTTCAGAGTTTAGAGGGAAACATGGACAGTGAGGAGCAGCTAAAAGTGGACCAACAGCTTATGGACTACTTCGGTGTGAATGAGGACCTGCTGGTTCGTGTGCACAGCTGTGGTGTGTATTGATAGCGTGGAGAAACAAACAGCTTCCGTGCTGGTATATGACAGAGGGGCGAAAGCTCCAAGCTAAAACGGCCTTTTCAGAAATTGCCCGTGGTAATGGTTTACTTATTGCTTCGGAATGACCAGCTTTTCCTCGCGGAAAATGGGCGCATTATGGATAGCGTGCGAGAGCTAGACAGAGCTCCGGTCATGTCATGAACATAATAAAGGTTTTATAGACCGCAAATTTTGTCTCCTTGAACCGTTGCTTATGTGGAGCTAGCGAATCAATCACTTTTACTGGAAAGAATTGAATATTCAATCGATGGCAATGCAGCGTCTGTTATACAGAACACGTTCGCCTGTGCGCTTCCCTATTGCTTTCACCGGTAGTATCAAACAGCTTGCCCAGCCATTGGAGATGTATCAGGCTTACCCCGGTCATGGATAAGTGAAGCAATCGTTTCATAAGCACCCAAAAACACACCCCAAGCTCTGCAAAATCTACGTCTGGTCTAACTGCAGCCCAACTCGGCAGACACATACAGCACCTCTCAACTGTAGTGGCTACAATCAGGAAAAATTATGATGAAAGTGCCACAATGATGCTTACCAAAGTAACACAAGCAAACCGGTTAGAATAGCTGCATATATGTTAACCAGGAGCATTTTTAATTAGCACGACACGCAAACTAACATGCAGTAGCTGGTAACCGAGTGGTCATAACCACAGGGACAAACCCATGCAGTACAGGTTTTACAGACAGCAAGTTCTGTTACTGTGAACTGTTGTACCAAGCATCCAAATTACAAACAAGTATTAAAAGTTAGCTTCAAATGAGGTAAATGTTCACACACCTTCTGTAGAATTTCCCCTGATATCACTCTTGCATAATTAGGAGACAAACATTAGTAACAGTAACTTGGCTATGTTAGCTGCTGTGCTACAGCGACAAGCAACTGGCTATCATGTCAGGTTGGCTTATGCAGTAAAAGCCACTTACATCTTTGGTGTCTGTGAGTCATGGACAGTCGCGACAGACACAGGCTTTATCTTCAGATATTTTACAAAACCTGCGTTTGAGGCCGGTTGTTAGTGCTAACTATCGCTTGCGGTACTGCTAGCCATGCGTAACACATTAGCTTCACTTACATTATTTGCTTCAGGTTTGAGAAGCAGCTGAAATGCTTATCCTGTGTCGAATTATCCTTTATTGACAAAGCTGTCTTTGTTGAAATGCTGAGCACAAACAGCTAATTCCCTTTGGCCGTGGCTGTTTGCTGCCAGCAAACAAAAAAAGCTACCCACTGATTTCTGGTGGCATCGTCTTTTGGAAGAGAAATATACATTTTTTTTCGCGTCCGAAAGTAAATGGACAAGTAGCTTTGGGAGAGATACTTACAAAATTGCACCTCAAATGATCTGCGGTTCTTCTTTTGTATTTCCAAAAGTGCAGAGGCTATTAAGGCATAGTATGATTTGCCGTTGTTAGTGCCTGCTAGAATAGTTTCCGGTGTGGGCAGGTCCAGCGCAATGGTTGGCTCTGGCTAGGTCTCTACTAATTGGACGGCACAACCTGACGTCAGGTTTTATCCAGATCTCGTGAAGATCCCTGGAGGAGCTGTTCAGAGAGGAAATGACGCTCACGAAATCATGTTCTTGGATTACAGCAAAATCCCTGTATCTTATGTTTAGACACTTTTCGGGTTTCTGAAAGGTTGAGCATGGACAACCAACATTATAACATTACTAATATGTATTAAAAGAAGGACCAGCATGTTAAGTCCCCTTTAAGCATTTTCCAACATTGCTCAAGTAATTTGGACGCTTGTGGAAATGCTTTCCCAATTACTTAATATGACAGTCCCTTTCTGACTGGGGTTGTCTTCACTTGAGAATAACATGCAAATTTAATGAACATGCCAACTCCCTCAGGAAAACTACATGGCGGCCCGGGAGCAAACCTAACCAAAACATAGCGGATTTCAAACTCTGCTCATGGAAAAGTTGAAAGGGATTAAGAGGGTGTCTTTGCCAAATAACAAGGAGAATGCAGGGAACACAGGTCTCTTTGGTAATCAGATAAAAGATTTGATGTGTGCCAAGGAATTGCAAAAAATGAAACATTTAGGGAACAGAGCTAAACAGAAAACCAGTAGCTGAAAACATGCCCAGATGCTGTCACTTGTAAAAGGCGAGACGAGTCTTAAGTGACCTATTCTGATCGCCTTTTGTCCATCGTCGTCGATCGTGTGTCTGCAAACATTTCCCTTTTTTTGATGAACGAAGTGGTATTCCTAACAATTTTAACCAGGTATTTTGGCTAAAATGATTGAATCAAATGCTCAGTTCCCAAGGTGGGGTCAAATTGCGCAATTTTTTTCATATTAGTAAAATTTCATTCACGCAACCTGAGTACTTGAAATCACAATATAGATGTAACATATTATATATCACTGGAAAGTAGACATAATTACAGATCCACTGATAAAGATTAAAACTATTCTTCATTTGTAGATAGGATTTTTACACAGGTAAATGGATGCTCTTTTTCAGTTGTTTTTTTGCCAGAATTTGGTCATATTTCGGACGATAAATGGTTGCTGTAGGGACACAGAACTGCACTGTACCTAGAACTGATTTTGCTGCTTGATGGCATTGGGTGCTTAATAAAATGACCCAAATCTGTCACAAGAAGTGGATTTTAACTTCTCTTAAGCTTCAAAAATTTGTGCAAACATATTTTTGGTGAGTCATACTAGATCCATTTTGTGATACTTGAGACAAATCCTCCTAACCCACTTCCAGTGAAAAAAAAGGGTTAATCCCATATAATAGATTATAATAGATCTCCTTGCCTGCTGCTAGCTAAAAAAAAAAAAAAAAAAAAGATATAATCATCATCATCATTCACCCAAGTTTCTGTGATTTGACAGAATTGTACTTAAATTTCAGACAAGTGTTTCCAATCTTAAATGCAGTCTCAAGCTGGAAAATGCATAAAATATTGCTGGTGTGTGCTTATGCGATCAGCAAATAGACCAGCACAAGGCTGGTGGCCTTTTTTTGAAACCTTACATAACAGCAAAACCCTCTTTGTGCTATCTGTTGAGATATGCTTCACTCCACACTTTTCCTGAGCCTCAACCGCAAAGGAAGAAATGGAACAGAAATAACAGAAATGATGGGTATGATACATCACTGTGCAATTGACTGCCCACACAGAAAAGACTCATCAGGATTTGATGAGATGGTTGTCACAGATCCGTCCCCCTTTTTTTCCCCAAAGCTGTGCAAATGGCTTTTTGTCAATTGCAAGAAAAAGTTATGAGCAATACACCACTAAAAAGTCATAACTTCTGAGAATTAGCCAATGGCTCAAATATTTTTCACAATATTGGGCCTTAAAGAGACTCATATTTGCCATTAAAGGAAATGTGGATATCTTGAGAGCCTTATGAAATATTTTACTCTTCAACATTGTGCCAAATAAAGCAGGCTCACTCTACACTGTTTATATGCTCCGTGCAAATCTTTTGGCTCTAGCAGGCTTTTACGCTCCAGTAAACAGTTAGACACGAGTTACGCAACACAGAAACGCAATTTCAATATTATCAATTTTCTTCCTTTCAGCCAATTTGTGCCTTCTACAAACTGGATCTCAAAACTGCACTTTGTAGTAGGAAGTAATCAACGCACAATTTGAGTCTTGTTTTGAACTTGTCGAGGAAACGGCGCGTAAACATCCGGAATGAAAACAAGGGGCACTTTTCATTTCCGCTGCAAGACCTTCACGAAACGCATACTCGCCCCGCATCTCGGACTCTTTCGATGAAGACCTTCAGGTGAAATCAGGTGAAAGGCAGTTGGTGGAAATGACAGAGATGTACCTGTAACAGGTGAAGGAGTCTTCCCCCAGCGGCCGTCTCCCCGTCATCCTCACAGTCCTGCAGGAAGGTCTGCTTGTCCTCACAGTATATCCTGTAACATTGCGGGGGGAGATTTGATCCACAATCAACCTATACACTTATGTACGCACGCGCGCACACACGCACACCAGACACACACGCACGGCGAGCACAAGCTATCCATATACGCAGTGACAAGGAAGGTAGGAAAAACCAATACAAATGAACAAACAAACAAATGGACAAAAATTGCATTTATATAGCTCTCTCAGGGGTAGTCAGTCACGCTTTTCTGTCGTACTGAGTAATTTCACCTCACCGCCACCAATGGGTTGCACTTGGGAGATGCGGCGGCAGCCATTTTGCGCCAGCACACATCAGCTGAGGTGATAGGACAACTTGCATAGCCAATTCAATCAGGGCATGATTTAGGTAGTAGATTGAAAGTGACAGGCTGGGAATACCCAATATGAGGCCATTTATCAGGGCACAGAACAACCGTGTGCCACCAGAACAGTTTGAAACAGCGATATCAAATACACTAGTGAATATATTTCAGAAAGAAATCTGGAGGAGGACAGCAGCAACATTCCTCCCTAAGAAAGTCCCTCAATTCAGGTTTTTCAGCACTTCAAATTCTGCACATAAATGTTTCCTAGAAATGCTTGATTGGGTTCAGATGTGGTGACTGAAAAGGCCATGGCATACAGGCAACGCACGGGTCAATCTCATCAAATTGTCCACTAATGCTCATCAAACCACCGCTTCCAGCAGGAAAATGCCACATTAAGCAACTGATTTACAGTGATAAAGGTGATTGGAGAGTGACAGCATTTATCTAACACATCCTTCCATTCCAAGAAAATGAACATCTCCGCTCAAAAGGCATCTCCTGGAGAGCACCTCGTTTAAACTCATGCATATTTTGAACAGGGCAACGATTAATCTGGCCAAATCACATTACTCTATGACCCCGAGCTCACCCTACACTGTTTATTTGCTCCGCGCAAATCTTTTGGCTCCTACGGGCTTTTACACAACCGTAAACAGATAGACAAGAGTTATGCAACACAGAAACGCAATTTCAATACTGACAATTTTCTCTTCACCTTAATCTGGCCAAATTGCATTACTCTATGACCCAGTTGTCCACTGTGAGTGCCCTTCCACAGATTCACTCATAAAGTTGCACTGCCTATTGCAGTAAGCGCTTTGTGTTCTGCCCAATGTCCAGGGATTTTACACACGCCTTTCATGATCTAACGGCTCACACATACTCAGCGACTGTGTTTAGCCTTGCATGACTGGCTAATGCAAAGGAGGTTTAAACAACAATGCCTTTTTTCACAGCCAGCCATGCTTGAAATGTTCAGTTGAGTCTCACTTGCAATAACCCCGTTGGTAATGCATGCGTTTACTGTTCGGCCACTACTTGCATATACACTGCCTGACAAAATTTTGGGTACAGTTACATTCCTGTTGTTTTAGCACAGAGGATATCTGGCATCTGATGACCTCTATGGCTGACAGGCCTCCAGCACCTCTTAAATGCAAAGAATAAAAGGGCAAAAATATACAGACAGTATCATTATTTTACAGACAGACATATTTTTTGTCATTTTGGTGGCTCAGTAAATCGCTGCATTTGATGGCAACTGAGTGCGCATTTACATGAGGTAGTGAATACAATCAAGAACCGATAATACAGGCCTAGCAAAGCATCACCAGGAAAGGTACCCAGCATCTGATAATGTCTACGCGTCACAGTCTTGAAGCAGTCATTGAGTGGGCTATCCGACCAATTATTAAAAGCTATTTATTTATGGCCCATTACTTTTAAATTGTCCAAAATCTTTTAAAGCACCTAAAAAGTGGGGGCAGGGCCAGGGTGGTGGAAATATGCACAAAGGGTGCTGTCATTTCTAAACAGTGCATCTGATGACTTCATCACCCTCCAATTAAAGCCATCAGTCAGCCATTCAAACTCATTGTCACAGCATCCTTTCAAACTCGAAGCACAGAGTGTAATGGCTTAAATTATGCTAACATGTCCAGTTGTTTTTCTTCCTTATAATAGGGAGCATGAATAGAAGATCTGACCTTCCGGCCCAGATCACACAATACCAAGTAAAGAAAACAGCCTGCAATACAACCGAAAATGTATTACTTCATTTTAGATCACAATGAAACACAGACAGAAATTTGCATCACTATCCCCAAACTTCTGATGAGCTTCAAATCTCTGCAGTAACTCTTTCCAAACAGAATAGCATCTCAAGTACAAAAAGCCTAAGCATTTACTCATTAAATAAAGTTCGAAAAAAACAAGGTACCATTCAATTCAAAGAACTGGTCGCTATGCCTCCACCTGCCATAGCTTCATACACCTTAAAAGTTGGTCCCCACATGCAACCAACCTTGTGGCCTTGATCTTTGACCCAAAGACCACCAAACCTGAATAATTCAGCTACCATCCATGGTAAGTTAGCTTGTCTGGTTTTGTGAAAATCCTTCTACCTCTTCAGCAGATATAATACAGGAAAGTTATTTGTGACGGATGGTGTGATGGACGTACACAAATGAAAAACCAAATAACAGCACGCCCATGGGGGCGGAGGCCTAATAATGAGAAGTCTGCAAGCACCACACTTCCCCAACATAATGCCGCAAATCATTGCTTTTTTCCTCATGAGTTCAAGTAACTCGATCACGCATTCCCTAATACCGCACAAAAGTATGCGTTCCCGTGTGACAGAAGTCCGCCAGTGAAAAAGAAACTCCATAATGACATCACACTCCAACCAGTATTTACAAGATTTTGAATGCATAACTTCTGCCACAAGCAACAGCACAGCACACCTTTACAAGTGCACATGTACAACATACTCCTAATATAAACATACAATTATTTTAGCTACTTCAGAGAGCCTTGGAAATAAAAAAAATATCCACTACCGCACATTATTCAGTTGCAGTGGTGAGTGCATATTGCCTGGAATGACCCTGATACACAGAAGCAATACTTTCTGAAAGTCGAATGCCGGAGAGCACAATTATGACATGCTTTTGACGGTTTTTTGCTCCCTAGAAATAGAAGATCGGGCTGTCCAAATGTCAAGGAATCCCCCGGGTCGTCCTCCCTCTAACCTTCACGCAGAATTTCACCATTATGTACTTCATATGTAATACATTCCGGTTTATCAGATTGTCATTGATCGAATGCGACTCATTGACAGTTCTTCATTAGCCATATAATGCCAATGATTGTCCAAATTCTTTAACCGCAAAATAAGTGGGGCGTTCCTTTCAAATATTTGAAAGGGTTGAGAGAACTTCTGCTATTTCTCTGAAGTAAAGCACTTGAGGCTGATCACCCAAGGCTCTTACATAGGTTGAATTATTCAGACCTCAACTATTTTTGTCAGCTCCAGCCAAATCCTCCCAAGTGGTTTTTCTGGCACATTAATGCAGGTTTGCACCAACTGGCCACTGAAGCCCTCTGCCCTTGCCAGCGGCTATAAGCCACCCAGCAGCATTTGAAATGACCGAGCATATACTTCAGAGCCAATCTTAGTCCATTTAAGAGAACAAAGGCAAACCGAGCGTCTGAAAAACCAGACGGGAAAGCCTGAGAGCAATCATACTCAATTGTAACCTATCAAGTGACGCTACAGTCAACTGACCAGCAGAACAGTGGCTTAGAAAGATGAATCATCCAGCAGCGTCATCAATGCAGATGTAAAACAAACAGATAATGTTGTGCAGCGCACAATTTAAGCTCTGAGGACCAACTTGAAAACAACATTTTTACATTGAATGTGTACATTTATAAGGCAGCCAGGTGTGATTGGGGTTGTGCTGCAGGACACTGAGATTAAAAAATTGTTCAGAAACTACTAATGGAAGTAAAATTTGACAGGAGGGATCCCATTATCAAACTCTCATTGAAAAGTCCTTATTATAATGCCATATCTAAATGACTGCCTGTGTGGCATGTTGGCCCTTTTTTGAGAGTGACCCCTCTGTGAGATATGAATAACCTCTTTTTTTTTTCAGACAAATGTAATAATGAGCTCCTTGAGGGCCTTTTTAGACCATTTTCCTTTTAAAAAACCATTACACAATTTTTTCATTTTTGATGTTTTTTTTTTTTTTTTTACTCCAAATCTCTTTCTTTAACCAGATGAAATTTGGGACAGAAGCAAAATGAATTATCCTGAAATGACCAGCCCCTCTTGTGCAGTTGTTGTTCCATACCTGTATGCATAAATGTTGTGAGTGGCATTCGCTATCTTCTTATTCTCATAGAGTTTGTCCAGGACCATTTTGACCTAAAATGGAAAATGAAAACACATGAGCGTATCATTCTGCCGAGGGCCCGGCTCATTCACCGCAGTTGGTGTCACTGACTACAAGACAAAAATGTACCTCATTATCCCGGGTTGTGCTTGTTGTTGGATGGTATTTCCACAATTTTGTGCCTCTTCAGAATTGAGAAACTGTGAGAAACTGCATTACTAACTCAGTGATGCCGGCGTAAGCAGAGTCGTGAAACCTTTGCTCCAGTAATGAAGACCCTTCGCGAAAAGGCCAGGAACTCACAGCGATAAAGAAGTTTAACACCTTATTATAAAAGTCAATCTTTGCAGATGTTGACCCCAAAATTAAAGATTTTGAAAAGAAATCCCGGAGTAAGCCAAGCTGTTGTTGTTTCAAAATAATGACCAATCTTTCTTGGTCACTGAATCGTTACCAAACAAATACAAATCCAATACTTCATCCTACATAATGCATGATCTCTCACTACTTTGGAACCACTCAGACCTTTCTATGAGTGTTGGACTTTTCCTAATCATTAAATAATTTTGTTTTTAAGAAAATGGCATCTTTTCCTTCATATTAAAATAAGATTTCAATTAAACACACATCCATCCTTCCCGACAGAGAGACAGACAGACAAGGTGAATTTTGGGAGCTTTCTTCCCATCTACAGAATATTAAGAGTGATTGGTGAGGTTGGAAAGTGCATTAACCAAAATCACGGAATTGTAGGATTTGTAAAGGCAAAGTTCAAGTATATCATGGAAAACTTCAAAACTGGAAGAAATTATAAGAGCTCAAAAAATGTTAATCAAACTCTTACATTAATTGATGGCAGTGGGAGAATAAAAAGCGAAAGAGTGGAAACTAACAATGGAGTGGAGTGTTAAAAAAAAGAAAGAAAGAAATCAACCGCCTGTGACCAGCTGCCAGGGACAGATAAAACCAATGAAAAAAATGCATTTACAGGCTGGTGCATTAAACCACTCCAATCAGCCTGGAGTTCAGCTATCTATTCAATACATGAACAACTATCCAGCCATGTGTCAATTTTAATGATCAACATCGTATTTTTCACATAGTTGGTCTCTACTTGTGTGTCTGTTGCCATTAAATGTGGCCAATACTGGATGGAGTGCAGTGCATCAACACTATTGACAAGGGCCACTTAATATCTGAGTGCAAACACTCAAGGTTTCTCCGTCCCAGTGAATTCCACAATATGTCTGTATTGCTGCACTTTCTGTGAGCCTTTGTCAACACAGCGATAATGTTTGTAAGTACATAAAAAGCCACAGCTGAAGGCTGACAGGGATGATCCAAACTGGGACAAAACGGTGAAATCACAAAAACACAGGAAAACACAGAAAAGGCACAAAGATTCGGAAAATTACAGAACTGTCAAAAAAGGCCAGAATAAGAGAAATTTCCTGACAGCCAAGCGCCTGACCTCTCCCACAAGGTCTGGGAGTCTCCAACATCATATGCTCCTTTACACCCACACTTGATGAATGTCAAGTACAGATTTCCCCAATGTATTTTTTTCCCGGGCAGGATTTTGTAAGCCTTCTAGATTATTTCTGTTTCTTAAACAGTTGCTGCCTCATACCTTTTCCTTGAAATTTCACAATGAAATTCTATTCCATAAAAACTCAAAGGGTGAAATAAGGTATATCATATTACTATATTCCAATCTGAACATTTGTCACAAAATCATTTATCTGCTTTCAAGTCACATGTATAGTTTCCTGGAAAATATTGGGTGTATGTTGAAATGATGTATAACGAAGGACACGAGTTGAACAACATACAGTGAAGTCCTGCAGGTTTTACAATGTCAGTGAATCCCTCGCACAGTACAGTATACAGTACACCATTACCCAGGTTCACAATCATGCACGGTCAGATGATGAATATATGAAAATGGCAAAAATTATTTACATTTGAAACCTTTGAAGTGTGTGTAATTAAATGTTTTAAATGTTCAACATCTTTCCAGAAGTTTTTAATTCCCAAATAGTATACGCATAAGCATTCAATAAGATGGACAAGTTCTAAAATTAAACTAAGCCTACGCGGTCGGCTGCCGACAGCAAGGGGTACATCCCAGAAATTCCCCAATCCTCGAAGCCCCCTGTATTAGATTCCTCTTTACTAGACCTACAATATGAGGCAAATTTGGAGTCTGTGTAAGTAATTGTTCCAGAGACATGATTAAAAAACTGATTGTTTAAATATATAGCGCCACCAAGTGGCAAACCTAGGAGTGCATACTTGCCCAAAATCTTATCAGTTCATCCTCCTACTATATCTACCCATATGCTAAAAATGAGAAGCCAATGTAAAGTATTTTGTGAGTTATCGCGCTAACAGCCAAAATCTGCGGACGTGGCGGCAACGGAGGGTGGGGCGAAACCATGATATCCCCGAAACTTGTATTTCGTGGATATAATGACTTAAATCAAGAGTCATTCCAGGAGGATGCGAGTTCAGATGGTGGAGATGAGTAGACTTGCAGGCAGACTGAGCCCTCCATTGCACCAGCTCAGCACATCCTCTGTTTTCAAATAGAGAGCAATAGTGTCATGATAACTGAACTTCGATGGTAGAGCCAAAATGGGCGCGACCTAGTCCTGAACGTTTGACATTATTCTTGCATTACAAAAAACCTAGCCTTAAAACTAAAAGCCTCAAGTCATCAAGGCAGGGCTGGAAGCTTTCAGTTTTATGGGAAAGGTTTCTGTTGTGCTGTTTCTCTGCCTGAATTCTTAGTGGGTGGAACCTTGTGAAAAGCAGGAAATGCAAAGTGATGGAATCTGATGTTAGCATCTCACAGCAGTACAATCCCAGTCTTTTAAGGCTACAGATGGCTGTATTATACTTCCTACCCTGACTTCTAAATCAGCCACGGTAAAACCATGAGACGTGTGAGAGAGGACATATCTGACTCAGAATGCCACTTTTACTGTGCAGTTCTTGCACTATGAGCTGCAGTGGATTGGCAGTTGGACTCCTATAGAGATGACACTGAAACCTCTCGCATTAGCAAGGCACAGAGGCAAGACCCTTTCACCCAAAGTTTTCTCAACAATAAATTAATATTTATACAGTATCAAAGGTTGTATTTTCTTTCCTTATTCAAGCACAAACCACAGCACAATACTTTCCCTCACCAGCTTCACAGCCACATTGGTATACATGTTTTTGCTTGGACTATTTTTATTCGCTAGTTTTGTACCTCAAGCTATAATCCTCTTGAGCTCATTGGGTATTTGTTGAAAGTTCCCCATAATGGCCTTTTTACCAAAGTGTAAACTTTAATTTACACTTACACTACAAAATTTAACTTTCTAGTTAAATTCCCTTTTAATTCAAACTTTTTTGTTTAGTGTTTTTCTTCATCAGCAAAGTGCCAGATAAGTTGGGTCACACTTCAAAACAAACGTTTCACCTCTGAACATACGGACATGAATGCAAATGAAGCCTATACAGGCTGACAAAGAACACTCCCTTTTCAAAAACAACACGGCCAGAAACACTGCATTTTAACAGGCTTTGTAATGACTCATTAGATCTGTAGGTAGGCTAATGAAATGTTTGTGCTGTCAGCGACACTAAGGCAAACTATATACTTGTGCCAGCGATGCATGGCTGTTCCATTTTGTGGCCGCCAATTTAAGCACAGAGTAATAGAAATGAAGCCAATGATTGAAAGTCCTTCATCAAAATCAGATTATTGTTCACAATGATTTTGCAGCACTTTTTTTTTTTTTTGCCAAGATCATGACACATTAAGAATCCTATACAGTTACACACCTTGCACTAATGTATAGACAGACTGTTTAGTCTTTCTAGGAATAACCACAGCATCAACTATAAGGACATTTCCACAACCAATCGCATCATTTTGATCATCTCTGACCAAGTGCCGGAAAAACAGTGCACACGCTGCTGTTAGTTCTGGTAAGCGTTTACTGGATGCAAAGAGGCAGTCATTTTTTGCTTTAACTTACCATTACGTAACAAGTGTGGATGGAACAGTACAATGGCTGTAGAATGATGACGCCATGAATGTTTACAATAGTTCTCTGTGAGCCCTGCTTACAGGATGCAATTCTGTCTGCCACCAGGTAAGATCTCAGGGGAAAATAAAGGCTCAAGATGGAATATAGCACAGGCAAATCTGATTATACACTAGTTATACACCTACCTTCGCTACTTTTTATTTGCATCCTCATTGAGTATTCTA
Organism: Gymnothorax reevesii; assembly: GCA_029721435.1. Classification (NCBI taxonomy): domain Eukaryota; kingdom Metazoa; phylum Chordata; class Actinopteri; order Anguilliformes; family Muraenidae; genus Gymnothorax; species Gymnothorax reevesii. The sequence continues at coordinate 129,102,961 of CM056575.1, read as the reverse complement.
ACTAAACTTGTCTTTTGATTTCTATTGGGCTTTCTTCCTCTTAGCTAATAGGAAATAAAAAGTCCTCAAAAAAATCAGATACCAGCCCTAGAGCCATAGAGTACTGGTATCCAGTCAGGCAGGCTGTCAGCTTGATTTACATGTTCATGTAAAAATCGACAAATTGGTGGGGCCCCGTTTTGACAACCTCAACATAGTCGGCAAAAGCAAGCGCAAACGGTACTTCAGATCAAAACTGGGCATGTTCAACTCCATTCAAGCAATTTTGTGATTTTTAATTTTGTGACAGGAGGCAATGGCACAGCTATGATGCAGTTGTGAAAAGTGTTGGACTGACGCAAATTAATTACCTGAGTGTGAAGTTTTAAAATCAGCGCTTCAATTCCATAGCGAACCGGAAATTTTGTCTGGTAATGAACAAAGACCTCTCCTTCAGTACTGTGAGAATGGTGCTCCAATGTTGTAAAGCAGAGTGGAGTTCGGGGGGGGATAGAGGTCAATTCACCAGGTGAAGCATTTTGGATTAAAAGACGTGGGCAATTTAAATCGTATACAAAACAGCAGTCGTGATATTAAAACAAAGGCAAAAACCTAAGTTTCAAATTAAAATTATTTGTATTGCCCCCACACAGGGAAATCATTTGCCCTCCCCTACCATTAGACCACAGCACCATTCTGCAAGCATTATTTATAGGATACACAACAAAAATGAAAATTGAAAGGAAACAATATGCGATTACTTGCGAACTGCGGTGATTCCGTTCCATAAATCAGAGTATCATGAAGTGACAGCATCTGCTTCAAAAGTAAGTTTGGGTGAGTCAAAATGTAAACAAGGTCTGTGATACAAAAACTGGCCAGTGTCAGATGTGTGCATTGGCACACCCCCTAACTTGCTGTTCAACCCCTTGAGATGCAAACCCTTTCATAATGCAGCAGAACACTACCAACCTGAGCAAAAAGTATGCCGTTTACGATGGCCAAAATTGTACAAACCTTGACCGCCTCAATCATTTCTGATTGTGGAGGCATAAAAATATCCAAAATATGTTATCACCATTTCCATAGGCCAGTTATGTCCTCTGTGAACATAAACATAAAACCAACCCAGATTGCTGTACTGTCTGCTTTCTTGAGTCCATTATACAGAAAATGAATGAACAAACTGCTTTCTCTCCGCATGTTTTATTCTATGAAACCCCCCTCCACCTCGAAGCAAACCCCTACTGTTGTTACTTGCTTTTGCAAATTAATAGTTATTTAAACTTATGGACATCATTACAATAGCGGTCAGCGGTTCCCAAATTTTACATTTGGGAAGGATTTTAATTCAACTTTTATAAATGCTTCTCTCTTATTTCCAAATTGGTATTGATCATATCTTCAGAGCTAAGCTCTCAGCAGAACAGAAAGTAATCCTGTTGTCTTCAAAATTGGAGAAAAAATTATACTACTATAGAAAAATTATACTACTTAGAAAAGCTATGGGGAAAGCAAAAAAAATTGTCTATTGCCACTTTAACTTCCAATTAACTACCATAGATTATTGACCAACAAAACATTAGTGACCCAGTGGAGGCAGATTTCTGCACATGATGGGAGAAGTCGTTTCTCTAACTTTTTATTTTTCTGCTCAGGAAACTGAATAAAAAATATTGCATTTTGAGGTATGAGGTCCTGGCGACGAAACAGGCAGATAAATAATAAATAGAATTACTAAAATATGTCTACAAGCTCATGGAAAATACTTTCACTTCCTCCTCTGCATGTAAACACAAATGGAATTTGGACCGAAAATTGCTGAGCTAAATCAGTTTACAGCAATTTATTTGCAGCTGAACTAGGACTGATTATCTATGCATAGCTGAATATAAAATGCTGAAATATCAGGGGTAAACTTGATGTTAAGAATATAGATTGCCAAAAAAGCCGGTGATTTAAACAATCAGTGATGCAAAATTCTGGTTTCCCATAGTGTGAAGTAATTTCATTTTCATCCACCTACACACCCGACCCTCAGCTCAACCCTTGTAAACACTGCAGCAATGTGATCCCACTTCAAGAGTAATGAATCAAACTCATTTGCATTTGGATGAAGGCTTCATAAAACCTGCATGCACTTATTGATTTCTTAATATATCTTATATATATAAAATGCATGAGGACCTGTATGACCTTCAGTACACTAACATGGAAATGTAAGAATATCTTCAAATCATTTAATTATGATACATTTTTTGATATTCTAAAACTTAACAACAGCAGTGTCTCCCATTTCCATTGCTGTCACCCCTTTCATAATGAACAATCTGTATGTGAACTAATTGATGCAAAATTAATACCATAATTAGCAACCGTGAGCTTAAGTGTAGTTTCAACTCTGCCAACACATCAATCGCAAAGAGTGAGGATTTTTTTTCCCTTGTATTGGAAAAAAGCACAACAATAAAATTTGATTACAAAGACAAAAATTTCTTCACAAGGCAAAGCTTGACAAGTACTTTCCATATAAGTTCAAAATATTCTACTTCTGACTGTTGATTTCGATAGAATTCCAAACTGGAAGAGAATCAACACCACAAAACATAGACAAAGAGAATGAAAAATTGTTTTTCCCCCAACATCAATAAAAAGCTCTTCCAAAAACAATCATTTTTTCCCAATCCATGCTGGAAAAGGACAGAGAAGCAGGGAAATCGCTGTGTGACATCACCAGAACAATGCATCTTTCATTTGTAGCTGAGCCAGGCTGATATTTTTTGCCCACTACAGTCCAAAAATTTTGTTTAGCAATCCTTCAGGTCCAAATGATCAATGTGAATGCACATTTACCAGAAACTCTGAAAAAGAAAGGCACTCAAAGTACCTAAAACATGAAAATTATTTTCAGTCATTTGGGAGCTTCTAGGTACATAAAACTCAAGCCCTACGGAACAATACACTATAAAATCAACCATTTCACATTTTTTGCTTAGGAAAAGGTGCACACTGAGGATACATTAATTGTAGTTTGAGGGTACATTCGGGTAAATTTGTTCTTTGAAGGTTAGAACCCCCACTTAAGAGACAGTTAACAATTTTACATGACTGCAAAATGTTGCCAGTGGCTCGCCATTTTCTCCTTTTAGCAAGAGCACATCGAGGATACAATTATTGTACTTTGAGGGAACATTAAGGCAATTTGCTCCGATAAAGGTCAGTATGTACCCCCCATTTTAGTTTTGAAAGCCAGATTGAATATAAGAGAAGATAAATAATAGAACAGGATGGCAGAATGTTGACAGAGGAACACTACTTTAGTAAAATGGATGTTGCCTTACTTGTCTGGGTGTTACAACAGGAGCAAGGTGGGGCTGGAAGGTGCTTCTCCTGTCTGTGATGGGCTCCCCATGCTTCACTGGAGGCAGCTCCTCCTCTATGTGGAAGCATTGTGGGGGAAAATAGCCATTTTAATATTCATAGTCACTAGGACAGCTGTACCTAAAGTATGGTGAAAAAGTAGGCACCCTCTTCCCAATTTGTCTTATTTTTACATATTTGTCATGCTCAAATGTTTAATATCGGACAAAAATAACCAAAGTTAACACAAAGTGCAGTTTTTAAATGATGATTTCATTTGAAGAAAAAAACTATCGAACTCCACCTGGACCTATGTGAAGAAGTAAATGCCCCTTTAGTTGCTAAATCCACCAATCAGGGCAGCAGTTATCCCGGGAGCTTGGGTAAAACACGGTTCAAAAGTTTGACTGGCAATTACTTTAAGCACGTAAATTTTTGGGGGAAAAAAAAATTTTTTTTTTTGAATTCTTCTCATCTACGCCTGGCAAGTGAAGGCTGAACGCAAATCACCAACACTGACCAAGTATTATGAAAATTGCAGGAAAGCTTTAATTTTATGGAAGACATGGGTCTTGGGTGACATCTGGCGTAAAGCTAACACAGGACATCATGCCAACAGTCAAACACTGTAGGAAAGTGTGATGGTCTGGGGCTGCTTTTTACAGCTTCACGACCTGGGAAACGTCATAATTCATGGAACCATGAACTCTGCTCTCCACCAGAAAATCCAGAAGGAGAATGTGCAAGTCATCAGTTTGTGAAATAAAGCTCAAGTGCTGTAGGGTTGTGCAGCAGGATGATGATCCAATGCACACAAGCAGATTTACATCTTAATGGCTCAAATGAAGAAAAAAAATGATTTTTTTGGAGTGGCCTAGTAAAATAATCTGACTGAGATGCTCTGGTGTGATCCTGAACAGGCAGTTCATACTCAAAAACCTTCCAATGTGGAAGAATTAAAAGAACTCCATTAGTAAAAAGAGTCAGCCAAAATTCCCACACAGCAATGACTCAATGGGTCTCATTCATGAAACATTAGTAAATTTGTGCGTAGGTATGCACATAAAAGCCTACACAACTAAAAACCTACTATGGATTCATGAATTCTGCGGAAAACTCTGATCTAATCGAGAACACGTGTGTATGATCGTGAATGCCAATCCATCGTAAAGGTAATCAGCTATTAGCATAAATCCCTGCCCATGAATTGCCAATGACCACATATAAGAAGATTTAGATGCATCCAGTCTACCTGTCAGTCATGGCGCAAAGAAATAGAGAGAGAAAAAGAATAAATAATTATTCCGAAGCGGAGATAGAAATAATTTTGGGTGAAGTGAAATTAAGAAAAAACATTTTATTTTCATCTGTTAGCAGTGGTGTGACGGACCAGCAAAGCGAAGGCCTGGAGGGAGGTGAAAGATGCCGTCAATGTTGTCTTTGTCGTCCAAACAACCATGTCTGAAGCGAAGCGTACATGGTTTGACATGAAACTGGAGGCAAAGAAACGCATAAGCACACATTAAAAAAAAAAAAAAAAAAATCAGCCACAGGAAGAGGCTCACAGTCACAACTCCAAAAGGTCGCAAGTGACATTCCTTTTTTTTTTTTTTAAATTTTTACTACTTTCGTGGTGCAGAAAAACAGGTTTCATCAGGAATGTCACTTGCGATCTTTTGTTATTCATGGGACGAACTATCAACTGCAGACGAGCACATCGCTGGCATAACTGGGGAGACCTGTCTGTCAGGAATTGTTCCTGACGGAGTTAGTGACATGCCTCCACTTTTATTTTTTTTTATATCATCATTCATCATGTAGAACGAAGGTGTAATTTATTGAGTCAATAAATAGACATAGACATAGATAATTCACAATCATGAACCTAATCTGGATCTTAAACCTGCCAATTGCCAACTAACTGAACAAAATGGGCTCTAATTTCCTGGCGCAGCGCAGTTGGCGTAGCGAGGCGCACCCCGCGCAGTGGTAATTTCGTACGGCGCAGCCCGCGTAGTGGTAATTTCGTGAGGTGCGCAGCCTTCGGTAGACGAAATGGCGCCGAGATGGGTGTGGCGGCGTAGTAGGGGGAGGTGTCACATATTCATCAAGACGCAGTGACAATTTCGTAGAAAAAGTCTCTGCTGGAGTTGCGCAGAAAACTCGCCAGCTCCAACCTGGTTTAATTTCCGTGCAGTGGTAATTTGGCTGACCGGCGCAGAGTGCGCACACGTCATCAAAATCTCACAGGCAGGTTTACAGAATGTCAGGCACATTTCAATGCAAGAAAAAATTACAGGAAGCACTATTTAATGTAACTATCTGAATAAGGACATAAATTATAGTATCTATATCGATTGTCCTGATGTCAGGCGGTTGCCACGCGTAATGGAAACTTGACCTGGCTTAATCAACGCAACTGAATCTGTGATGCAAACTAACGACTTCACATCTTTCTCAGCCAACCACAAACTGTATTGAATGCTTGCGTTCTATGCTCATTAAAGCCGCTTGCACACTGGACGCAAAACGAATTTTTCGCACGACTGATTACAGACAAAGTCAATGCAAAGACGCGATAGTCGGACAGGGTTTTAATATAGCTCCGTGTCCGAGAGTCATAAAAGTTCTAGTTTTTCCAAGTATTCCAGGAATTATTAGACGTGCAAACTTGGCTATGTTTGTGTTCGGCCTTCACAAAATGCAAATTGATTGCTATCGACTTTTCTTGGTCTTTTTAGCCTATTCATCTGTTTTCTTCCGTTGAAGATAGACATCAGTATTTATTCGGTCTTTCTTTTGAAAATTAGTCAGATGGATCGAACTGATTCACGCTTTATTTCCACAGCAGAGATAATATAGTGCGTGAGCAAATCAATTCCATGACCACTGACAGAGTGAAGAAATCATCGCATGCACGATCAAGACTGTCCGACACGAAATGCAAATTACTCCATGTCCAGCAGCCAGCAAAAAGTAAAAGTATTGATATGAGAACAGATTTATAACGAAATAAAAAATAAAAATATATCAGCAACAAACGTGATATCAAACAAAGATGACCCGCCAATAAATAAATCGCAGTGTTCATTGGATGCTCTGTTGTTAAAATATTTCTTTTTATTCTTTATTTCATTATCAATCTGTTCTAATCGTCCTCTTTTTTTGGCTGTCAGACGCAGAGGCATTGTACATTGTCTTGCGCCAGTGTCGACTCACTTTATTGAGCAGCTTAAACAGAAACATTGATTGAAATTCTCGGTACTCATCTTGAAGAACTGAACCCTCTTATCAAACATTCACGTTTAATGTCTGAAAGAGTCAGTAGATTTGAAGAAATTAAAAACAATAATAGACTGTCGGACACGACGATTTATTAAAACCCTGTCAGACCTTTGGACACAAGACGCAATCTGTCGAGCGAAAAATTCGTTTCGCGTCCAGTGTGCAAGCGGCTTAATACTAGGCTACTATTATTGTCACTTATGTTTTATCGTCTTTAGTGGGGGAAAGGAGTGCAGCCTGATTGCTATGATCTCGTACTGAGTTAAGATCACATATTGGAAATAAATGTGTAACGTATCTTGCTTTGTTGTATATGCATGTTAATCCCAAAATTTTAAGCTGCTTCAGTTTGTAATAATAGGAACACGCTATCCATCGTTTCTCTTGCCAGTGAGCAATATTTGACTCGGCTGGGTCGCCTTCTATATTCTAGCACATTAAAGGTGAGGTGAGGAGCTCATTTGACTGGTGAAGATTTGACTCGGCTGTGTCGCCTTCCTTGCCAACTTGCGCTGGAAGGAGGGGCAGAGGCGGGACAGAGGAGTACACACCCCGCTGGCGCGGCGCACCCCCCATGCGCCGCGCCTGCGCCTGGTCTACGAAATTAGAGCCCAATGTGTTAGATTTTTAATCATTTGTCATGTTTGGGCTATATCACGTGTTTCAAAGGCATCTGCACATGGTGTACATAACAGAGCGCAATATGAATTAAAATTTTAATTTCCAATTCCATTACGTGCAGTCTTACTTTGTAAAAATTTACACAAGCACTACGCGTGGTCAGCAGCATGTGCAGATTTTTTTAGTAGCTACGAAAAAAAGATCGGAGCTACTAAAATATTGACGAATGAGGAGATGCATGTAAATTTCCATCTGCAAACAGTTTACACAGAAATTCGTTCTGCTCACGTTTCATGAATGAGACTCAATGTCAGTTATAAGAAATTTTTGATTTCAGTTGCTATTGCAAAGAGTGGCACAACCAAGTTATTAGGTGGGCAATTATTTTTTCACATGGGTGATATTAGGCTTTGAATAACTCCATCTTCAATATATGAAATTATCATTGAAAAGTGGCATTTTGAGCTTACTGACCTTGATTATCTCTTGTATTAAAATTAGTTAGATGATATGAAACATTTAGCCAAATATGACAAAGAAGCAAAAATAGAAGAAATCAAGGAGGGACAAAATATTATTTCACTGCACTGTATGCTGTACTGCATTACAGTAAAAATATCCAAATATCCATGCTGTCAACCCTAATAAAAACAATGATGTTATTTCCATTATTATAAAGCCATGTCGAAGTGGGCACGCCATACCTCCAGGCAGGTCAGTCAGCAGATGTGCCGTTTCGGTGCTCAGTCTCAGGGAGTGGAGGTCTGGGAGGTCCGCTTCTGCCAACCAGCTCCTGCCATCATCTTCCTCCACTTCCTCAGTCACTTTCACCTGTTCAGGGATTTCTAAAGGAGGAGAGTGAAATATTACTAATTTATTATCAAAAAAGAGGCAGATTTTTATTCACTGATGTAACATTAAATTGGCCAAAAAATATGGGCAAGAAAGGGCTGTGCAGGAGAGCTAGTACATTAGTCTTTGCAGTCACAAACAGAGGCATGACAGGTTATCAGCACTGGCTTCACTATATGATACCTGCCAAACATACACTGCAGGATGCCACTGCCAGTACTCTGGCTTTGCAATCAAACCAAAATATGCAATCAATACTCATTTTGAGCAGTAATCACAATGTCTAATTGAAGGCCCCGCGAGTATTTTTTTAATCGAGTATATTCTACCCTGGAAAAGTACTGAGCAGAATTTCCAAACCTTAAAATGGCACTATTAACTTCTTTAAAACTGCCATTCATTTGACTTTTCTTTTCTACTGATGCCTTATAATGGTAAAGCATGATGGCTTTATTCAACATGTGAGATTCAAAGGGAAGCGTTATCGAGAATATAAGGCACTCCACTTTGATCTGACTCAACACTCACTAACCTGCACTTGAGGACATTTCTCTTGCATTTAAATTCCCATAAGCTATTCTAAACTATCAATGTCTGCTTCTTAGTTATACTGAATCTCATTGAAGATTGGTAGTATGATCTACAGTTGGTTGCGACAGTAAGAAACAGGAGTACCATTGCCTTCAAACCACTTCAGTCCATTGTGAAAGTATTAAACAAGAGTGGGATCAAATTCCAACGGCTTTACTCAAGAAACTTGTCTCCTCAATGCCCAGACGCCACCACTCTGTGTTAAAAAGAAGAGGGGATGTTACCCAACTTTTTTGAGACCTGTAGCAGCCATCACATTTGAAAGGAGCTCATTTTGTCGATAAAATCGTAAAATTTCCCAGTTTCAACATTTGCAATGCTACCTCAGTTCTGTTGTGAATAAAATACTGGCTGGTGTTATTTGAAAGTCATTGCATTTTGATTTTATTCACAATTTACACTTTGTCCCAACTATTTCAGAATTGGGGTTGTAAGATATCAAAATCAGACTCTGTTGAATGCCTATCATGCGGGAGCTCTTTTACACAAGTTGCCACATGATAGGTTTTCAACAGCTTAGGATAACTACATTTTTAATTCCTTGAAAATGTATTCAGCACTCAAAGGGTTAATTTGTGGCTGGCTGATGTTCCACATCCCCCCAAAGGCTGTAACACCCACCCTTTTAGAGAAGGTAGTTGCTGGAGCATATGTCTTTGTAACTACTATCACTAGAGAGAGAGCTGGATGATCTTGCTTATTTGGTGGTCGGAGGGGCCGTAGGCGCATACTGGCAGCCACGCTTCTGTCAGTCTTCCCCAGGGCAGCTGTGGCTACAAAAGCATAGTCTACTACCATCACAGCATGAATGTGCGAGTGAAATAATAATATATCCATTGTGAAGCGTCTCTGAGTGCCCAGAAAAGCGCTATATAAAACTGATGCATTATTATTATTATTTAAGCAGGAAAACATTTTCCGCTCTGCAAGTATCAGGTAAAAGATGGGTTGAATTTCCTCTCAACTCCTTTTAAGAGAAAAGTGGTCAGATTGAAGTGAATAGTCTAGAACTAAAAATGTCAGGATTTCAAGGGCCTTGACATTTTAAGTCATTATTGAAGATCCATTGAATCAGGTGTCTTCTTCCCGATTATGTGTTATAAGGCTTGTGGGAGAGCGAAATCGCGCTCGCAAAGAAATGTAAAAAGAAGAAAGAAAAAGTGTCTCACTTTGGCTGATACCAATTCTTGTGTAATATACTGAGATATATTGAAACGGCTTCATGGAATCATTTGTTTCAGCTATACTTGTTTCCTTGCCTCAAGTACCACTTTTTTGTTTTATGTATAGAGACCTATTAACCTAGTTAACAGAGGCTTCCAGCTACTGGAGAATTTGGTCTTCTTTGAAGGACTTTTCGTTTATGCCCCAAATTTTCTCAATCGGTGAAAGATCAGGACTGCAAGCAGGCCAATTCAGCACACGGACTCTTCTACTTCAAAGCCATGCTGTTGTAATAGCTGCAGTATGTGGTTTTGTCCTGCTGAAATACAAAAAGCCTTCCCTAGAATAGATATCATCTGGAGGGGAGCACATGCTGCTTGAAAACCTTTATATACCTTTCAGCATTCATGTTGCTTTATAAAACATGCAAGTTTTCCACACCATACGCACTAATGCATCCTCATACTCTCAGAGATGCTGGCTTTTGAACTGAACGCTGATAACAGGAGGGGTGTTAGCCCAGAGGACAAGATGCCCCTGATTTCCAACAAGAATGTCAAATTTGGACTTGTCTGACCACAGGACACTCTGCCACTTTGCTACATTCCATTTTAAATGAGCCTTGGCACACAGAATACGGCGGCTCTTCTGCATCATACTCAACAATGGCTTCCTTTTTGCATGATAGGCTTTGATTTGGCATCTGTGGATGGCACGGCGGACAGTGTTTACAGACAGTGGTTTCTTGAAGTATTCCTGGGCCCATTTAGTAATGTCAATGACAGAATCATGCCGGTGAGTGAAGCAGTGGTGTCTGAGGGCCCGAAGATCAAGGGCATCCAGTAAAGGTCTTCAGCCTTGTCCCTTATGCACAGTGATTTTTCCAGTTTCTCTGAATCTTCTGATGATATTATGTACTGTCAATGATGAGACCTTCAAAGCCTTTGCAATTTGACATTGAGGAACATTGTTTCTAAATGATTCCACAATTTTTTGACGCAGGCCTTCACAGGTTGGAGAGCCTCTGGCCATATTTACTTCTGAGAGACTCAGCCTCTCTAAGACATCCCTTTAATAGCAAATCATGTTACAGACCTGATACCAGTCAACTTTGTTACTTGCCAAATGTTCTTTCAGCTGATTCTCTTATATATTGTTTTTTCAGCCTTTTTTTTTTTTTTTTTTTTGCCTATGTCCCAACTTTTTTGAGACCTGTTGCAGCCAGATAATTAGAAATGAGCTGATTTTGTGCATAAAAATGTAAAATGTCTCTGTTTCAACATTTGAAATGTTATCTCTGTTCTATTGTTAATAACATATTGGCTAATGTGATCTGAAAGTCATTGTATTTTGATTTTATTCACAATTTACACTTCATCCCAACTATTTCGGAACTGGGGTTGTACATCGCTGAAAAGGTTAAGACGTTAAATTTATATTTAGAGATTACAGTTCAGTTCTGGGTTCAGGCTCCTCCATAAGGAATGTGCCGATTCGCTGTTGTTCACTGTTAGATGGGTTAAACTTTGATCGAAGTGCAGTAGCTGGAAAAAAATAAAATGATTCTCTCTTCCAATGCGCACCTAAAGTACAAAACCTTTTTAGGACAAATACCAAATGGGGACATGGACAAGAAACGTTCAAGGATTCAGGTACTTTGAATACCTGCCAAGTCACAATGTCTTCCGAAAATCCAATTCGCAGCCAGGTACTGAGATATTAATTTCCGCCCGATTCTGAGACAGACGAGACTGGCAAACCAACAATAGAGAACTTTGGAAAGTTATTATACCACTCTACCTCACATTCCTAAGAAAGAACCAAAAATAAAAAGCAAAAAATAAGAACCAAATGTCCTTCATAAAGCCAACACAGGTCACTTTTCATTTTCTTATCATCACTGATCACAGTCATCTTACAGGACTGGTGGGCACATTCTGCAGCTTGTACTACAGCCGAGTGTTACAGGCAGACCTACGTCAGGAATGGCCTTAACGGCTAACAATAAATAGCCCATGACTGGAGAATTTCATCGTTGCTTTTAGAGCTCACTCTTTCAGATTTGTAGTATTTTTTTTTATTCAAGTTAATACGTGAAAGTGATAGAATACAGATTGTAGTTTGATTAATCCCTTTTAATTCCTATTAAACTGTTCAGAGTTATCCAGCCACGATGGATTTGCGGTGGCAGCCAAGGAGAAACCATAATATCCTAAAACGCTCCATTTCAAGACATAATTCCATTGTACTTCAAAGCAAGTCATTGTGACAGGTTCCACTTCAACAGTCAGACTATCATACGGAAAGTTAGTTACAAGTGATATGAACACTGTATTTGGCTCTGAAATGGGCATGATACACTGCCTCTTGCTGAACATTCTATTCTTTTTCCAATGCCACGGTCCTTTATATGATGTTCCACTCTGCCTCCATATTCTTATCTGCTTTTAAGGCATAACAATATTTGCCAGAAAAAGTATAAAGAGCATAAAAAAAGCATTTTTACAAAAAGCTATTTTCAACCCCCTTCACTGATAGCAGAGGCCATTTTAGTCTGTTAAGACTAGGATCACCTTCAGCTGCAAGTAATGACGGCGGTCCGATACTGAATTCTGATCACACTCGTGATGACTGCGGCTTTTTGCACAGAACAATGGTCAATGACATTGTCCTCCTTTCATGGTTCACCAGATGGCCGTTTCAAAATTCAGCCACATCAAGGCATTCCCAAAACATGTCTGGATGGATAGTGAATTATAAATGTGTTAATGACAAAGGGGATTTTCTTTAATAAACAACACCACACTAACTCAGATGAGAGGAAAAGTGCTATTCATTGGGGTTTCAGGGACACTGATGTACTGCCAGACCACATGGGCTCAAGGATGGAGCAGGGTGAGCCTTGGAGGGAACCTTTCAAGATTCCCAATAAGAGGGAGTAAATGCTCACTGGAGGAAGGCTCCAGTATTAAGGAATTACTAGCCAATACCCGTGCTACGCACAGCTCATTGAATTAGCCTGTTTAACTTGCAAAAACGGCTTCAAAATGCAGTTTTCACTTCATAGCCAAGTTCAAAACCTGGCGCATCCTCTTAGTCACGCAGTAAAACCAGTGCAAGCAGAAATCAGACTCATTGTTCACAGTGGTTTCGGAGGAGATGTGTGATATTACGGAAATCGCCAACTCATTAATAATATATAGATTTGACTTACCCTTGATTTCTCAAAGCAGTTGGAAAATGATTGAGTCAGGACCCAAGAAACTATTAATGCAAATAATGCCTTGTTTCACAACCACATTACGCAAGCACTTTATTTATTACATTGAGAGCAATTAATTCGGTCAGCAATTCAAGGGGGGAATAATAAATGCATAAATATAATAAATTACAATGTAAGCTTCAATTAATAATCCAGTGTAGAAACCTAGGTTCATTTTATTTAAGATATCACCTTCCTGGTAATGATAATCAGAGCATGCACATTTTTATCAATAATTATTTCCATTTCCAGAGAAAGTGTTCATTACAGTGCAGATCTCGACTAAGTTGGTGTACTGAGTCAACTGTGTGCAACAAGAGTTGTCAGAAAGACAACAAAACACGCCGGGGGGCAAGGTCTAAGTTTTTCTGCACGCGGACGGACGCGGACGCCGGGGGTACGACAATAGCTCTCCGGGCACTCGTCCAGGCGAGCCCTTGATGGTATTACTAAGCCACTTCTGTACATTTTTAACCTGTCTTTTCAAAATGGGTTATTTCCAAATAAGATGAAAGTAGCAAAAGTTGTTCCCATTTACAAAGCAGGCGATAAACACTACTTCACTAATTATAGGCCGATATCAGTGCTTTCCCAATTTTCAAAAATATTAGAAAAAGTATTCATAAAACGATTTGATGGTTTTGTTGAGAAACAAAAGTTGTTAACAGACAGTCAGTATGGATTTAGAAATAATAGATCGACAACCATGGCACTGTTAGAATTGGTAGAAGAAATAACACACTGTATCGATACAAAGAAGTACGCAATGGGAGTGTTTTTAGATCTCAAGAAAGCATTTGACACAGTCAATCATGACATATTGATTAGAAAATTGGAGAAATATGGTTTCCGAGGTCATGTTTTGGATTGGCTGAAGAGTTATCTACTAAACAGACAGCAATTTGTACAAATAAATCAGAATACATCAAGTTTAATGAATATTACACGCGGGGTGCCTCAAGGATCTGTTTTAGGACCAAAACTATCTATTATGTATATTAATGATATTTGCATGGTATCTAATGTATTAAGAATTGTGTTATTTGCAGATGACACAAATATTTTTTGTTCAAATGTGGAATTACAGCAGCTTTTGGAGGTGATTACAAAGGAAATGAATACCTTAAAAAGGTGGTTTGATGCTAATAAATTGTCTTTAAATCTGAACAAAACTAATTTTATGTTGTTCGGACATTATAAGAGAAATATAGATATAAAATTAAACATTGATATTATAATATTAGCATAGAAAGAGTAAATGAAATCAAATTCCTTGGTGTAATTCTAGACCACAAAATCTGCTGGAAACCACATATTAAATATGTTCGGGGGAAGCTGGCACGGAGCATTGCCGTCCTGGGGAAAAGCAAGGCAGATCCTCAACTTGAAAGCTCTATATATTTTATATCGGGCATTAATTTTACCTTATCTGACCTATTGTGTAGAGGTATGGGGAAACACATATAAAAGTAATCTTCAAACAATAAATATCATGCAGAAAAGGGCTATCAGATTCATCCACAATGTAGGATTTAGAGACCACACAAATAGACTTTTCTTAAAACTGCAAGCTCTAAAATTTCAAGACCTGATTCAGTTTAAAACAGCACAAATAATATTTCAAGCAAAAAATAACTTACTCCCAGGCAACATAAATAAACTGTTCTCAGAGAGAGAAGGAGGCTATAATCTAAGAGGGGAACTGAACTTAAAAATAAATTGTGTCAGAACTACCTTGAAAAGCATGTGTGTCTCAGTCTCTGGGGTCAAATTATGGAACAGTTTAACAGATGAATTAAGGAAATGTAAAACCATTGGCAAGTTTAAAAAAAACATAAAAAACAAATTTTAAATAAATATAAGGATGAGAAACAGCAGTTTGACCCAGGACGGTAATGGCAGGGTTTAGAAAAATGTGGATACATCGTCTTGTTATGTCTTCTTCTGTGTGTGCGCAGGGGGTTCTAGAAGTATAGAAATTCAGTATTATATACAGGTGCAATATTCTGTGTATATTTGTATATAAGTAGCTTATTGAATATTATAGTCAACAAATTGTAAGTACCATTGGTTCTTGAATAGACGGTGAATGTTGTAAATATAATAATAGAGAATTTAATAACTTGACTGTAGAATATGGTAATACAAGGGGTAGGATTAAATAAGTTCTTACTTCTTCCTACTCCTTTTCGAGCATACAATCTTGCTGCTCATGCAAGACAGTTATCAACAGTTTGCTTTTTGTTTTTGTTTTGGGATTGGCATGGTGGCCATTTGTCTTGGTGATTATCTCTGTTTTATCTTTAACGTGTTCTTTTAACGTGTTCAATTCATTCCAAAATTTAATGGGATCTATTTTGGGTCAGTGTCCTTTCTTGTATTTTCTGCACATCGAGGCAATAGTTTTTGCACAATCGTTATAATTAACAATCAAGGAAACTAACAAAGAGCCGACTTGATTGCAATACCCTCGCCCTCCCCCTCTCGGTAGTAATGATGATAATAATAATAAATTTGCAGATATTGTGGCATTTCTGATGGCACACAATTTCAAGTCTTTTCCCCAAAGGCATACAGGAACACTGAATGGAGACTTGAGGGAGTCTTCAGCTCCTTCAAAATTCATGACTTTAATACGGCAACATCTGCCTAAAACTCACATTGGCCAGTCTTCGCTTGTGCAGCAGGATTAAATGGAATATGCCAGGAGGTTGCTAAATGATGATCAATCTTAGTCATTAAACAGGTGGGCACATTATCTTCATAGTGATTCAAGGATAGTCAACTTATCATCAATGTGCCATCAGGTGGAAGAAATTTTACAAACCATCCATTAGTACCATCCCTGTAATAAGCCAGCTGCGATGAAGAGCCACATTTGCAATTCATATTTGGAAACAGTATAGTGATTTAGAGCCCTTCTCCATGAAAGCAACAAAATAAGATGAGATAATAAAAGCAAGAGTAATTACACCATTCCACAGTTATGGAAACAGAAGATACATTTTGTTCAAGCAGAGGGATGGTTGTACAATCCTACAGGAGAACAATACCAGCTGTTGTTCGCTAAACTATTCAAGCAAGCCAATAATTGACACCATTAAAAACAATTGGTGAAATATAGCATAAATAAGCCATAACTATTTAAACACTTGTATTAAACTTTATTTAACCAGTAAAATCACATGAGAAGTCTCTTTTACATGTGCGAACTGGCCAAGAGGCATAAAGTTTATGTTGAATCCTACAAAGGCCAAAACATTAAAGACATAACACGCACAACATACAACACAACCAGCACAATAACTACCTATAAAGAAACATATTTGAGAATTAAAATAAATAAATAAATAAAAATAGAAAATTTTATAACAAGTAATCCTAACAAGTGAGCCCGAGACCTAAAATAATTATAAAAATGTTGGGGAGATTATATAAAAAAGGGGGTTATACATCAAAACAGGAGCAGTGACTAGAGAGAGTATCTTTGATGATACTTTTAAAGCTGGAGAGAGAAACCAGTGTAGCCAATTTGAGTTTAGACTGGAGGTCATTCCACGACCAAGGCCCAAAGTAGGAAAGACTTCTTTTCCCTGACTCAGATCTGAGTGGAGGCACAACGTAGCGTAGCCAAGAATTGGATCTCAGATTGAAAGAATTTTGAACCAAAACAAATTTGGCACAGATGTAAGCGGGGAGGTTACTGAGAATGGCTTTATAAATAAAAATGTACCAGTGTTGCAACCTGCGAGATGTTAACGAAGACCAACCAACAGCAGAGTACAAAGTACAGTGGTGAGTCCTAAAAAGAGAGTTAGTGATGAACCTCAAGGCTGCGTGAAAGGGAGGATCAAGCTTGCCCAGTGTTGAGGCACAGGCAAATCTACAGACAATGCCACCACAGTCCAGCTGCGACAGGAAGAGGCCTGTAACGAGCTGCTTACGTGAAGCAGGGGAAAAACACAACTTCATTCGATAAAAGAAACTCAAAGTAAATTTTAATTTCTTTGCCAGAAAGTCGACATGATATTTGAAAGTAAGCTTAGTATCCAGCCAAATACCAAGATATTTGTAAACTTCAACCCATTCAATGAATGTTCCGTTGTATTCCACCATAAGCTTAACTGAGACTTAAACCTCAGAAGCCCTTCTTGGTTCAGAACCAGACAGGATAGCCTAGTTACCCTTGTGCAACAATAAGCCTTGGACACCCACCACCCTGTTGTGGGTTCATGGTTTGTCCTTCCTATCAGCTGGTACTCACCGCCGCTGACTGGGAGCACCACAGAAGTCTTGCTGCTTCAGAGATGCTCTGATCCACTTAACTGGCCAAGATAATTTGGCTTCTCAAAGTGCCCCAATTTCAGCCTAAAACATATCTTCTTTGAAAATAGACAGCTTGCTTATTATTGCCTCCAACATCCAGTAGTTGTTTTGGGACAGAGGACACCAATTGATGGAATTTCAAACGGGGAATTTGTTCTTATTCTTGCCTGATTGGTTGATAGTCGGGGATCTTTGTTTTTTTGCACTTCATAAACTGCCTTGTTTTCAATGGGAGACATATTTGAGCAGCAGGCAGGCCAGACTAGTACCCACACTCTGTGGCTAGAAAGCCACACTATTCTAACAAATACAAAGCGTGACTTGGCATGCTGAAGGCTCCATTTTCTGTAACAATATGCACAAGTAACTCTCTGGGTCAACTGTGCCTTCGCAGATGTCCAAGCTGCCAAAGCCCAGAGCACAACTGCAAATGACAGATCCTGGAATTTGAATATGCCCCTGATAACGGTCAGGATGGCCCTTCTCTTTGGCCCCAAGAACATCGCCTCCATCATTTTCAAAAAATTATTTGGAAGATGAAATTGCCAGACCACAGCTCTTCTTTTCACTTCACATCAGTCCATTTCAGATGAACAAGAGCCCAGAGAAGTGTGAAAGTGATGCTCAAGGATTGCGTTGATATAGAAGTTGCTCTTTGCATTGTGGAGTCGTTACATGCATTTGATGATTTCACAACGAACAGCAATCAGAGGACACAGATTTGAAGTTCTTCCGAGCCCATGTGGTTGAGCCAGTGTTCTTTATGCAGAACTGTCTAGCTGCCACCATGGAATGAGCCCTAAACAATTCAGGATTCATCCTTTAGCTTTGCTTCTTTTTCAACAGTCTCATCACAAGTAGACAAATGCATGGGATCCAGCTCAGCTGACAGCCATACATGCCTGCACATGATCAGGCACCACAAATAAGGTAACATCCTTCAGATCACGAGCAGATTCATCCCTGCACACCACAGGTTTCTCTTCCCATCCTTCTGGAACAAGTTGATCTATGCCGGTCCATTAGCACATTGCTGCAGAATCATTTCTGAAAAATTTCCTGTTTTTGAGCCGTACCAGCGGTTAACATCTTAATATAAACCCTCTGTATTTACTCTGACGTAGACTTCTCTTAATTGCCAACTTTGGCACTGATATTACACCAAACACTTGGAGTGTTCGCAATCTGGCCAACTATTGTGCCGGGATATTTCCAACACAGAATTTTTTCCCCTCTTATCAACCACAGTTATCATCTGTGATTTTTCTGACCTTCTGCTGTTCCTGAGATCAGCAGTGCATTCTTCCCTTTTAAGAATATAATAGTTCAGTTTGCCACACCCAATGGCTAGCCTTTTCTCCGGTTGGGTTTGAGTTTACAGCCTAATAACGGCTTGCTCACAAGCAGTGCCAGTTCATTGGATTTCATGTATGGAGAAAATGGCAAAGGATTACCACTGGAAATGTTCATGTACAAATTCAATTAATATGGAAAAAAATTCAATTAATATGGAAAAAGAGCAAAACGAGATTTTAAACCTTCTCCTATTAGTCAGCACCATGAGTTTGTGATAGTTTCTCAACGTCACTGAGATAATCCCTCTACACACCAATCTCTCTTATTTCAACTTTTTATGCATTTCAAAAAAATGACTCTAAATTTCAACTTTTACCTTCTCTCGTAATTGTAAAGAATCCATCTTAAAAAAAAAAAAATCCTTCAGATTCAGATCAGCTAAATTCTCAACATCTTATCACGTCCCAGTCAGGCCAAAGTCCACCTCTGGTATAAAATAAATAAATAAATAAAATAAAATAAAATTCACATGCAAAACCATTTAGTTTTTTGCGTTATCCAACTAATTAACCAACACACAAACAAAGAAACATAACCATTCACCTAACCTCCTTGACGGGGGCAATAAAGCACACCGAGTCATAGAACAGCGGCGCAGGCAATTGTCCAAATATTTTGGTCCCATTGGGGGTGGGGGGTTTAAAAAAAAGAAAGAAAAAAAAGTTTCCAAGAATTGGATGAGTGTACTCTCAAAATGACAGTGTGTCTGCACTTTCATTATTAACTTTCAAATCCAATATTCTACAGTCAAAGTCCAAATATTTATGGGTCCAACAGTAGGTGTGTGAGAAGTGAGGAGTACACTGCTGTCACCAGCCTTCCACAGATTCAAAAATAAGGACAGTGACACAGTGCTGGGCGGCATACTGCTCACCGTGAGAAGACAAATGCAATGAAAAGGTTGGCAGCTTTCATGAAAACAAAGGACTTATGGAACATTAATATAATGAGAAAACAGCAACTGCCACGACAAAGAGAGAGAGAGATGTAACAAAATCAATTGGAAAGAGCTCCTGTTGGGGAAAAAGAACACACAGCCCCCCCCCCCCCTTCAGGCCATTTTCTGCAGCTCACTGACCAGCCTGTCAGATACAGCCATCACTCAGCCTATGAAAGGGTGTAGTGCGCTATGGGGTACTGCAGCTCAACCAGGTCATTGATACCCCTGAGGTGCTGAAAAGAAATAGTGCTCCAAATGCAGGAGGAGAGGAGAAGAATGGCACCATCACCCTTTCTGGCACTGGTGTAAAAGGGATAGACAAAATATTGCAAGACTGTCATAAAAATTTCACTCCGAAGTCTTTTTAAGATTATTTTTGGGGAATTTTTCCTTTATTTGATAGCTTTGCAGTGTAGAGAGACAGGAAGGTAGGGGAGAAGAATGGGGGATGACTCGAGCCGAAATCGAACCCAGTTCGCTGCGGTAAGGACACAGCATTCATGGTGCGCGCTTATACCGATGAGCCACCGGGGCGCCTCCACTCTGAAGTCTTTTACACTACAATTACACAAGCGTTTGACAGCATGATTCTGATTATTATAAATGCTACTGAGAGGCACATTTCCATTTAAGATGTCAGACCAGTAACATTTTGGTGGTCAAGTCTCCAAACAAAGATAAGGTTTCTATCGAAGTTCTAAAAGGGCAAAATTGCTGGTGCCCAAACGGAACGTGCGTTGGTCACAAGAAAATAGGTTAATTCCCAAAATTGGCAAAAGAAACCAGGTCAAAAATTATGATACCAAATACCAAACAGAAAAAAAATGGCATCAGCTGAAAATAAACCATGGCCACAAGTCAGAGCTCCACGATAGAGACAGAAAAACATTCAGTACATTGCCAATGACCAAAGGACTACGGCTCCAAAAATCACCAAAAAATATAAACAACCCCATCTGAACCCGTATCAGCAAAAACAGCATGTTACCAGCTTCACAAAGCTGAATTATTTGTGTACACTGTGGATGGAAATGTGAACTTACCAGGAGGTGAGAGCATAAACCTAATAAGGTAAACATTACAGCAGTTGTTTCACACTGCTTCATGGGCCTGCATACTAACCAGTCACCGAAACACTGATACAGCCCACAATTCATATGGTGGCAGAAAGACAGATATATATTTTTAGGCTCCGACAGGCCACTTCCACAATAAAAATAACATCCAATATCAAATTATGCTGCCACTCAGGTAATTAGTGAAAACTACAATGTAACCACAGTTAATGTTGCCGCTCAGAGGAACAAAGGAACAGCTTTTCTGTTATCAACACAGCTAAATATTCAGTTATGAGTCAAATTAACTCTGCAGGCTCTGTCTTACACCCAGCACAAAGCAGGGCCAAGCGTGACGCAAGTATCTTCGCTAGTTTATGACTGGCGCAGTTATCGTTTCCGCGTCTAGCACTCGTGTTGCATAAATAGCAAGCGGTTGCGCCAAAATGAGTGCCCATGAGCTTGCTAGTCTTAAAGTGAAGTGTGGTCAGGAGTATTGTCAGTGTGTTGCGATCTTCAGGCAGCAGAAAACGATTGTGCAACTGACCAACAAACACCTGGGCTAAAGTCAATATAGTCAGTTTTTACCTGCAATTTTAAGGGCACATAATTAAGCTAGTATTATGCACCTTTATAGGTAAGCGCACAATGTGCACGCCCTCTGCTTGTTACACACAGAGGGATGAGCAGCACTGCACAGACATGCAAACAATTAACAATAAAAAAGGTTTTAAAGATTTGTCTTATGTAAATCAAGGTATTTAAGAAATGGATGTCATAATGGCGATTGCAGGCAATTTCACGCCCATGCAACTGTACGCCCCATCATCGACTGCTGCATCATGAATAAGACATATTGCGAAAAATATTCAAACCCAAAATGCCACGTTTTCCTGAACACCGCATAGAAACTTGTACATCATTTCACACAAATTTCCTTGTAATTCAACGGGACGTATTCGGGATTGTTGGAAACCTTGGGATCTTCACTACAATTTACACGTTTGAATAGAGAAGCTTAATTTAACAGACTTATATATGGTTCTGTAGGTTTTTTGCGGTTAATGACAAAAATTGATCAGAGGCATAATTTTTAATGATATAGGACAGACTCTTCTTTAGATCTCCAGAAGTTGTCATGCTGTTCATCCCATCAGTTGAGCAAAAGCAGACGTCCATGTATAAGGAGCGTAGGCATCGCTGCAACACACTAATTATTTATTGTGCCAATGATTTATTTTTTTTTTTGCTGCACGAATAGTATTGTATTTTGTTTATTATTTTAGTCATTTGTGTATCATTGCATATCTGAGAACAGAAAAATTAAAAAAATCAACAAGAAAGGCAAAGCCAGCATAGCGTGCAGTGAAAAGCCGTGCGAACCTTTGAACATCTTTACCTTTTGTTTTGAAGCCACTGGTGAAGGGCGACCAATGCTTTGGTACAGATACAGACACAGATGGTATTTTCTGCTTGATACTGTGGATCACTGCACCTCACGGAAACTGACCAAGACTTGATATGGGCACCTCGTGACAGGAAACCGTTCGACATTTTAGCGACGCGTTCAGATTAAACAGCATGATGCACCACGACTTCATCAGCAAAAAGTGAAATCAATTTTATATGCAGCAGAGCAAAGGAAATGAAGTCGTGCTTGCTGAAGATTTTACATAATTACAGTTCTGCAAATGACAGATTTTACTGAAAATTACAGCTTTTTCCATTCATGATGAAGCACACTCTCACCATCGGCAGTCACGAGCCACGAGTCATGATTTTTTTAAGTTTATGGGAGATTACGGGAGGTTACAGTTAGCCTGACACGACATCAGCACAGTCAGTCTCAGGCATTTCTACAGTTTCAACAGAAAGCTCGGAAAACTCCCAGGAAAGTTGTTTGTTCCTTCTCAGATGGTTGAAACTCCAAAGCCTCTGACTGGAGAAGAGGGGGATGAAAAGGATGCAGAGCAGAACCTCTATGCAACGGCCGATGTGATTATAGTGAGGTGGGGGTGGGGAAAATAAAAATGTTAACTAGAATCAACTTAAAACACCCATTTCACTATATTGAAGTGAATTACATCAGAACAGCCCCAATGGCTCGCTAAGAATGACTTTCTGAAGCTGTCTTTTATTGAGGTAAGAACTTAAAGTACTAATGGTAGGGACAAAGCGAATGACTAAAAAAAACCCATTTCACTACAGAGGTGAATCATTTCACAACAGCCGACGGCTTGTTGAGAGTGAACTTCTAAAAGTGAATTTTTGTCAGGCAGGAACTTTTAGGCACTAAAGCCACTGGAAATCTTTCCTACTTTAAACCCATGATAATTACATGGGAAACTGAAGAAAAAAACCCATCTCCCTTGAGGATAGTGCCCTGACCTTTTAAGAAAGCAAAGGCTACATCACAGTTCAGAAAGCCAGAGACGTGTGGTCTGGTGAGGAGTCATATTTTAAAAATCAAAATCAGGAAAAGGTTTGGCCAGGCAGCAGTCAACATGACTCTCAGAGGGGCATTTTAAATTAAGGAGGGTTAAGATCAAAAAAATCTAATTAGAAGAGTAACTTTAAAATTCAGACAGTCTAAACCAGGGCTGCCCAACCCTGTTCCTGGAGAGCTACCATCCTGAAGGTCATCACTACAACCAAAGCAAACCGCACCTGCTTTCCCAGTTACAGATCTAGATGAGCTGCTAATGAGCTGAATCAGGAGTGTTGAACTGGTGTTGGAGTAGAAACCTAGAGGATGGTAGCTCTCTAGGAACAGGGTTGGGCAGCCCTGGTCTAAACCCATCTAAATTTGAAAAATTTCTGTCCAAAAGAAAGGTAGACCAATGCCTGGCTATATTCTCTGGTTGAAATGTGCTTTTTGGACCCAAAGATACCTTCCAAATGATTTTATCTCCCTAGAATTCAGGTCAATTTGTGGTGAAACTGGGGTCAGTGAAGTCACATGAATGGAGCTATCCAAAGCAGCAAGTAGAATATGCTGTCCTGTTAAAGTCCGCATTTAAATGTATAATTTCTCACTTAGCACATGACACAGGATGGTTTTTTCAATTAACATGCAGTAGTCTTATCCAGTCCCTCACACCCCACCCCCCCCCACCTCCCTTTTTTTTTGTGTCTCTTCCCGAGGATCTTTCTGTCCACTACCCTGAGTCCTGGACCGTCCGAGCCCTGTCCCTCACCATGAGCGCTGGCTGCAGCTGTCCTGCTCCGGTCCTGATCAAGTTCTGCTCCGTCCTCGACTTGACACTTCCTGGTGCTACAGATGCCACTGTTCAGATGGACTTAAATGGAACTCTTTAGCCATTTTATTCTATTTTACTCTAATTTGTTATTATTTAGCTAGCCCGCGGAGGATGGGCTTCCCCACTATAATCGGGTTCCTCCTGAGAATTCTTCCCACTGGGGAGTTTTTTCTCACCACAGTTTGAGGATTTTTCTCCCTACTGGAAGTTTTTTGCTTCATTTGCTGTAGTGGGGAATAGGCTGGGTGCTGCCCTTTCAATCTCTCAACATAAAGCGTCTTTGTGACAGTCTCTGTGAAAACCGCTATACAAATAAATTTAATTGAATTGAAATAAAAATTGAATTTGAAAAAAAAAGTGTCTACATTATGACACATTAAGAAGAAAAAACAAAACTGGAAAATGGTTACAGTACAATAATTGCTCAATTTGTATAATTCCTAAGACCGTAAGCACCGGAATATTGGGCAACCTTCTTTGCAAACAATCTAAATAAACATACTATTATGCTCATATTTAAAAGATATGTTTGCCTTCATTGAGGCATATCTTTTGGAGGTCCGATAAAGGTCAACCTTGAGGCCCCTCCCCCCCAATCGCTAGAAGATTTGGACAATCTCGTGATTCAAGTCACATTCTTACACTTCCAGTTCCAAGTGGCTACATGCACATCCAAGTATTACAACAGGTATCCGCACACTGTTAAATAAGCTCACAATGATTCATTGTACAATCGTTTCCGCTGATGTCGCCTTCGTCAGCACAAAAAAAAGAAGGCACCTGACAAAGGCCACATCAGCCGAAACTGTTGTGCAATTAATTATTTTGAGCCGATTTAACAGAGTGCAGACATTTCACATTCTTACACTTCATCAGGGATGTATAAAATGGTACAGACCTAAAAGGGTGAGCTTTGTTGCTTATGGCCGGTACACACTGTACGATTTTAGCAATCTTATAAGACCATTGCAGGACACACTATGCAACTTGGATGTAATAAACTTTGGTAAGATGTCAAGTTTGATGTGTGCAGACTGTACGATGGCCGTTCATTGAATCGCAGGTTACGACGTACGTCAATATGCAACGTCATCAGCATCCACCATCCATCTGCGCTACCATGTTCATTGTATTCACTGTTATTTGAGCTCTGTGCTAGCTTAATGGTAATGTAAGACGCAGATAAGATATAATTTGGTTATAAAATCAACAGCACTTGCAATAATGACATGATGAACCATCTCTGCCACAGTGTACATTTAAATGCTTTATGAAGAATAATTGTTCTGTAAGGTTAATGGTTCATAGCCTTCAAAAGCCGATGGGTTGGCAAATAGTATTTGTAAAATGTTTTAATGCTCGTTCACTTCGAGAATGCTTTGTATCGAGCTGTATTTGTATTTTATTTACTTTATTCAATTCACACGGCATGGCAAACGTGAAGGATTGTATGCAATAAATGCCCGTTAAAATCAAACACCTTGTGTCAGTGATTTAACTCCAATGTGTGTCTACATGAATCACTGTCGGCATCAGCTTATGCGTAATCTATAAATTATTCTGTTTATTTTATTTAAAAAATAAACAATTATCATTTTATTTGCAGCTGCATTTGTATTAGCCGATTAGTTGATCAAGGTCGTAGCAGCTGTCACACTGTGAGATAGTCATCCTAAATTTCTGACACCGTCAGAATTTAATCTCAGGTTATCTTTGGTCGCAAGACGCTGACAACGGCCATCCTAGAACCTGTCTCACAGTGCGACATAAGACCACCGTTTTAGAGCCACGACCAAAGATTTCTCCACGTTTCTCCTATGAATGTCGTATTTCGTCTCGGATGGCCCAAAAATCGTACAGTGTGTACCAGCCATTAAGCAAAAATCTCCGATTTCTGATGGAACCGCCCTAATGATGCTTTGCCATTTGTTCCTCCTCCTTCCAAACTGAGGGCATCCCAATGTTTCAAGATCTTTTCCGTCAAAAATCAACCTCATGTTTTTTTCCCCCATTAAATACCAAATAGAATCAAGGCCAAATTCAGATCAAACTCACTAAGAGTCAGACTTGAAGTGAGTGGCAGACTATAACACACCTTAAAAGCCAGAACATCAGCAAAAAAGAACAAGGTGAAGTGCAACAATCAAACAGAGTTTATGTGAATGAAAGAAAACAGGATTTTTATGAGTACTCGCAGGCCTAAGAGAAGGAAGTTCAGACAGAACAGAAGGCTGTTTCCAAATAAAAGACTTCACACAGACAGAAAAAATGTAGGTCTATTATGCATTACAAGTACTAGAAAGTGCATGATACTGTAGAAAATGACAATCAGTATGACTATCCATCATTGCTAGCTTTTTCATCCCTCAAACACAAGTGATTTTTCATGCTTTTTCATTGGACACTCAAATTGAACTCATGAAATAGCTCCTCAATTTTAGCCTGATAAGTTGCAGCATTGTCCTCCTGGAATATACCTCTGCCATCAGGGATTTAAAAAAATCTGTTTAATGGCATAACCTACTTATTAAATACACACCCAATTCTGAAATAGTTGGGACAAAGTGTAAATTGTGAATAAAATCAAAATGCAATGACTTTCAGATCACACGCGCCAATATGTTATTTACAATAGAACATAGAATACATTTCAAATGTTGAAACCAAGACATTTTCCATTTTTATTCACAAAATGAGCTCATTTCAAATTTTCTGGCTGCAACAGGTCTCAAAAAAGTTGAGACACAGGCAAAAAAGGGCTGAAAAAGCAATTCATATATAAGAGAATCAGCTGAAAGAACATTTAGCTAGTAATTAAGTTAAATGGCATCAAGTGTGTAACATGATTGGCTATAAAATCGATGTCTCAGAGAGGCTGAGGCTCTCAGAAGTAAAGCTGGCCAGAGAGTCTCCAACCCGTGAAGGCTTGCGTAAAAAAAAAAAGTGGTATACTTTATAAACAATGTTCCTCAACATCGAATTGCAAGGGCTTTGAAGGTCTCATCATCGATAGTGCATGACACGATCAAAAGATTCAGAGAAACTGGAAAAATCTCTGTGCATAAGGGACAAGGCCGAAGACCTTTACTGGATGCCCGTAATCTTCGGGCCCTCAGACGCCACTGCATCACTCACCGCCATGATTCTGTCATTGACATTACTAAATGGGCCAAGCAATACTTCAAGAAGCCACTGTCTGTAAACACAGCCAGCTGTGCCATCCACAGATGCCACCTAAAACTCTATCATGCAAAAAGAAAGCCATTGTTGAGCATGATCCAGAAACGCCGCCATGTTCTGTGGGCCAAGGCTCATTTAAAATGGACTGTAGCAAAGTGGCAAAGTATCCTGTGGTCCGATGAGTTCAAATTTGACATTCTTGTTGGAAATCATGGGCGTTGTGTTCTCCGGGCTAAAGAGGAGAAAGACCACCCCTCCTGTTATCAGCGTTCAGTTCAAAAGCCAGCATCTCTGATGGTATGGGGATGCATTGGTGCAGATGGTGAGGGACACTTGCATGTTTTAAAAAGCACCATGAATGCTGAAAGGTATATAAAAGTTTTAGAGCGACACATGCTACTCTCCAGACGACATCTATTACAGGGAAGGTCTTCTGTATTTCAACAGGACAATGTAAAACCACATATTGCAGCTATTACACCAGCATGGCTTCGTAGTAGAAAAGTCCGTGTGCTGAACTGGCCTGCCTGCAGTCCTGATCTTTCACCAATTGAAAACATTTGGTGCATAATTAAACAATAAGTACGTCAAAGGAGACCCAAAACTCTCCAGCAGCTGGAAGCCTGTATTAAACAAGAGTGGGATCAAATTCCAATGGCTAAACTCAAGAAACGTGTCTCCTCAATGCCCAGACGCCTCCACTCTGAGTTAAAAAGAAGAGGGGATGCTACACCGTGATAAACAGGCCCCTGTCCCAGCTTTTTTGAGACCTGTAGCAGCCATCAAATCTGAAATCAGCTCATTTTGCAGATAAAATTGTAAACTTTCTCAGTTTCAACATTTGCCATGTTATCTCTGTTCTATTGGGAATAAAATACTGGCTGGTGTGATTTGAAAGTCATTGCGTTTTGATTTTATTCACAATTTACACTTTGTCCCAACTATTTCAGAATTGGGGTTGTACATTAAGAAAGTCGGCTGACTTAATTTTATTGCTTTATAACTTTGCGGAGCCTAGACCTGAGCAATTATATCAAGCCCAGATCATAATACTGCCTCAGCACACTTGTATAGTGGGCACTAGGTATGACAGGTGCATCACTTCATGGACTGACTTTTTCACAGTGATGCACCCCTAGCTCTGGAGTGGGCTAAATACAGACCCATCAGACCATATGACCTATTCCCAATGGGCCAAAGGCCAATCTTTATGCTCCCAAGCAAACTGAAGTGGTTTTTCCCCCCTATCAGCCTCTCTAACAAGTGGCTTGTCTTGTGGTCATACAGCTGTTTAATCCCACTTCTTGCAACATTGTGCAAGTGGATATGCTGTTATTTTCACAATTAAACATAGCCTTGGGTCCTACTGAAAATTTTTTAATGATGAGACAGTGACTTCACCAAGTATTTTAGTGATCTCCGATCAGGATTATTCATGATTTTATCAACAACTCATTTCTTCCACAAAGCTGAAAGTCCACCGCCATCTTTCCAGGTTTTCACTAGGCTTATGCTGTCGGAGGCGACGGCTGGGGGTATATACCCGAACGCCCCCAATCCTCCATTTCCCCAATCCTTGAATAGACTTTCATTTGAACTTAATTTCAGGTCAGACAAATGGTTCTAAAGGTATTGCCAAAATGGTAATTTTCCATCACAAAGCACCACCTGGTGGAAAAATATCGAACCATACAGGTATGATGTCATCATGTGACATGTTGTGAGGTCATGACCTTGTAGTTGCACATAGTTCCATGTCAATTGGTTCCAAAGATATGGCAAAAATGGTGCATTTTAAGTGACAAAGCTCCACCTTGTGTCAAAATTATGAACCAAACAGGTATATTGTCATCGTGGGACACATTCTCAGGTCGTGACCTTTCATTTGCACTTGATTTGAGGTGAATCGGACAAATATTTCCAGAGATATGATAAAAACAGTTATTTCTCAGTTTTTGGCCCATGGTGGCCAATCTAGACATTGTAAATTGTCCAAAATCGAATCAGTTCTTCCTCTTTATGACACTTACTTACGTGCAAAACTTGAAATTTCTAATTGAAATATTACTGAAGTTATCGCGTTAACATGTAGCGCGGCGGCGGTTGGACCAAAAACATAATAATGCACTGTACAGTGCTTTGCCAGCAGACTGATTTCACCTCGCTGACTCGTACTCAAGCGATAATGATCGTAAATATTGTAGCAGCGAAAAAAATCAGGCTTTATCCATTAAAAGATTGTAATTGAGTACGGTTACAAATGAAGCTAACGTGTCCACTTCATGTATCAGCGACTGCTGACAGTTCGCTAGCTACGTGCTATGCCAGCAGACTGATTTCACCTCGCTGACTGCGGAAACCGTCATAAGTTCATTGTAATTGTGGGTAGCAAGTAAGCTACAGTCCGCATAATCGCGCATAATGTTGGGTTATGCATAATCTCCGTTTCAGATTAATGCTGCGATTTGATATTGCTGGCAAATGACCATGGTATAAGCGGGATAATCAACTCGAAGGAGAGCATTCCACGGTTTTAATGCTCTTCGCGGAGGCAACCACCCAACGCGAACTCCGCGTCGTGCATTAAAACCGTGGAATGCACACCTTCTCGTTAATTATCCCTTACTTATAATTTTCTGCAAGCTCTAGCTTCCTGACTGTGTACCTAATAGTGCAGTGCAGTCACGTTGGTTGTATTTACGGAAGTAGGGGGGGTCGTGGGAGAGAAAAGAAATCAGAAGTGAAGGTATCAATGCGCTGTCGAAGCACGCAGAAGGTGTTACTACGCCTGTCATTATAGTACGCACTTCCCACAGCATAGAAAAAGCCACGTTTGGATTTGCGAACCCGAACCCGAACTCATGTCACTGGTCATATAAACCTATGTAAACAGGAAAAACGTGGAAGACTTTGGTCGCATCTAACTACAGCCCCGAAAAATACCGTTGACCACAATGAGTCTAGCTACAAATGCGAACAGGAGTGGCAGCGCGTCTGGCTGACTGGGTGGTCGCTCAAAGCTCGGAGAGGTACGTATCATCTCGTCTCATTTCATAGAAAAACATATTTCATTATGAAAATACGGTGGACTGTTCCTTTAAATCTAAATGGTAACTTCTTTTTTTTTTATTGGCCAGGTAGTGTCTCCCTTTTCTAACACACAAGAATTGTTTCCCCACTACCAACACAGGGGTGCCTAATTTCTACGAAATTGTCAAAGCCACTCCAGAAACTTTTTTTTTCAAATTAAAATTCAACAGTTTAACTCCCAAAGCATCTTAAGAAAAGCTAGGGCATGCCTGAGAGGATAAAGAAAAATATCGGCTTCCAATTGCCACGACTTCCAGGATTACATCAAAGGCTCAAAAGAAAGTTTAATAGAGGACAAACATGATATTTCTGCCTGACTTATCATTATGATGAAAGGACAGATATTGTTTGTCTGCTCTTTCAATTTCCACAAAGGACAAGTGAAAAAAAATAATTGGAAGATAGAGCATGAGTGTTCTACACAGACTCAGGCTTCACAGGAAAGCACACCTATGCATCAATGGCAGTGACAAACAAGGATAACATTTACCTTTCAAAGGAATATTAATGATAAATAGTACCTTAATGGCGCAGGCAGTGTTTCTCTAAGTATTAATAGTTCATTCGCAAACGTGGTCTGAGAATAGAGTTATTTGAACATTTTATGATCCATTGATCCATTATCTAAGCAGCTTCCTGATCTGGGTCGCAGAGGTGGTGAAGGTAATCCCAGAAAATGGCAGGCAAAAGGCGTCAACAAATCCAGAATATCTCGCCAATTTCTAGCAATGAAGAGTCTTCAGATAGCATAGGATGCATGTGTTTGGACTGAGAGGAAACTAAAATACCTGGAGGAAATCCTTGCAAACATGGGGAGACCATCCAAACTCCACACAGAGGCCCAAGGCCAGATCCAAACTCATGGCCTTCTTACTCAAAGGCAAAAACACCACCCGCTGTGCCACAGTGCTGCCCTCAGTCTATAACACTTTAAAGAAATAGTGCCACCTACTGTGATACGAGAGTAATTTCCCAAACTACACAGGCAGCCTGTTCCAATGTATTCCTTTCCTGAAAAATGTCACTACTCTTCTTCCAATCAGAAATACCTGATCAATCTTCTGACAACACCTCATTGCTACATTCTAATTCACAATACTGGATAATTTTCACCCTGAAATCTGATGTTATTTTTCTGGTGGAGGAAGTGAAAAGGCACACTCCTAGGTCTATGCAGCCCATGGTGGTGAGGAATAATCTGCTGGCCTTTCCAACCAGGCAACACTACAGCAAGGCCTAGAAAAGCATCATTACAAAAAACTCAAAATTTAGCGTTGGAAACTACCCACCCCTCCTCTGGTTAATCTTTAATGATGGTTCTGTAAGAATGAAACAGTTTCTGCCACTCTCCCAATGGGCAATAAAGGTCCAATGTAATCAAAATAGTTTTGCCCATTTTTACATGCAAATATGTACAACTGATTGATGTTTTTGGCATGTTCCATCTGTGAAACAAAAAAGGTAAGCCATTTCATGCTAACTTGCTGCATAAATTATGGTCTGAAACTACCATCTCATTGCTGCATGCTGTACCTACACCTTTTTTTTATATTACAGGGCAGTGAGAGGCGGCTTGCGTACGGAACAGTCATGTAATACTAAGTTGCATCAACCTTAGCTAAGTCAAAATATGCACCATCACATATCAGTCAACAAGAATAAACAATGTCAAATGTCAATAATGTAGCCTTGTAAATCTAAGCAAGCTGCAGCTCACCATGCCACAGACACGGCCGTAGTCATAGGACTACTGTACACCAGTGACACATGGTGAAATAAAACTTGATGAAGCACTGGACATCCCTTGAAAATAATTATCCGTCTTAAACCCTTTTCAGTCATTATTTATTTTAACACTACGTAAACTCCAAATACACTTAAGGTTATCATATTGACAAGTTTTCCTCAGTAATTTGAAACAAAAAACCGTTGTTTCATTGTGAAATTCCATTTTAATCAAAGTTATTCATTTGCAGATTTTTGTTGCCAATTTTCACTTTCTTTGTTGTAATCAAACAATCATAAAGTAAAAAATTTTATTGAGCAGGATGTGCTGAAAGCAAACACAAAAGTTAACATTATAGTTTATCTTTTTGTTGTAAAGTGTAGGGTTGTAACGATTCTGAATCGATTCTGTATCGATGTTTTTTTAAGGCATAGGACCGCCATGGGGCGGACATCCGAGTTTTCCCTTTTCCTTTATTAAACCTGACGCAGTCTTGAACGAAAAAGCCAAACATCAAAGGGCACGAATAATGCTTCCTGAAAAAAAATTTGACTGTTTCGGCGACATGCTGCACGGAACCAAGTAAAGGACTACAGAATTGTCTCCTTTTAAGCAATTAAGTTACTCTAATCTTGTCCCTGTTTACTTTGCTCAATTAGCAATCAAACACGCGATTCAATTTTTTACTTTGCTGAATGAGTACAGCTGTTTATTAAGATAGGATGTTTGATTGCCGCATTCTGAAAGTTAAATGGCCATCGATTTGCAAAAACGCGCATTTGGCCATTTCGTGTGATTATGATCATTTATAGCTCACATTCACGTTTCATCCACTTTAATGTTTTCCACCTTGTACATATTTTAGATGCTTGAAATCCAGGGGCGATCTGAAAATAAATCTCTTTATTTTTACTTTATCATTATAAAACAACTTGCCGTCATGGGGTGTGTAGGCAGTCACGTGTTCTTGAAACATACACACCTGAAGCGGCTTAAAATGATTTAGAATGCCGTCAGGAAGAAGCCTGAGTTTAGATTTTGCCAATTGTAGGTGCCCCATCCTTCCATAAATCTGCTCCCGAGTACTTGGCCTAAATAACAATCAAGAAATTTAGCTAGTAGCCTATAACGATTAAGATGGTGAAAAGCAGACAAACCTGACTGGGCTACGGCGTTAGATTGAAAGAAGGCCAATTTGAACTAGAGCACTCGGCAACCGAGCACATGTATCCCCCGAAGGCCCCCCAGTTGGGCCCAGATGGTCCCGGAGTACCCAAAATCAATAGGTGTCGTGAACTTACCATAATACATGTCCCTGCAAAATTTGAAAAGAATCGGTGCACTTATGTGGGCTGTAGAGCGTTCACAAGAAAATCTCTGCGGACGCGGCAGACGCGGACGTGTGACGAGGCCAAATCCATAGTATCCTCTAATCTTCGTTCGGGGGATACAATAATTAGAAAAAATCTTCCTCTGAATTATATCTCTCATTGTAGCATTTTAGGACATTATTAAAGATTAATTTAAAACAGATTTGTTATCAGATCGACCAGGAGTTTAAGCGTCTCAAAAACACACAAGGTGGAAAACATTCTGAAAAGCGAATGAAATGTGAATGTGAGATATAAATTATCACAGTCGCACGAAATGCCATGGAAATGGCAATCGTGTTCAAGCAGTGCTGTTCTATGCCTATTTAAATGTCAAAATGCAGCAATCAAACATGTTGTCTTAATAAACAGCTCTACTCATTCAACATAAAGAGTAAACAAATCCACAATTTGATTGCTAATCAGGCAAAGTAAACAGGAACAGGTATACATTTCTTAGAGTCGCCTAATTGGTTAATAGGATGAAAATTTTGTTTTCCTTTGCTGGGCTCCTCTAGCCGAAAATTATTGATGTCAGTAAAGTTTTTTTCCGGAAGCATTTCCCATGCCCTTTGTCAAGCTGTTAAGATGTAAAGCACTTTCGTTCAGGACATCACGGGGGTTAATAAAGGAAAAGGGAAAGCTCAGATGTTCGCCCCATGGTAGCAGGCGGTGTTAGTACGCTTTAACAAAACATCGATTCAGAATCGTTAAACCCCTAGTAAAGTGTATAAAACACTCTGCATGTTTCAACATTGCATTAGGAAGGAAGCTGTGTATTTAGCAGCCAATGTCTTATTTTTATCATTGGAAAACGTGTTGATCAAGGAAAATGATTGAAAACAGATCAAGGCTATTGACCGTTCTTCTTGCCTAAATGAGCAGAACTCGCTACACCTGATGGCCCTGACTGTTTTCGCAGTTCATTTGGAGTCAATTGTATTAGAAGACTGAAAACGGGTCAAGACCAATCATCATTTTCAAAGAATGGCCTGTGCTTCTTCAATTTTCAGTTCACCAGGCACTATTGTTATAGAAGCTCCCACTTTTGCCGACCGGATAGCACCAAAAATGACATTATAATTATTTATTTAAGATCATATTAATATTGCATGAAGTTTCTAAAACCTGCTACCATCTGCGGTTCATAAAAATTTGGCCAGCTTATTCCAGCTGCCTAAATTCCAGCTCTAATTTTATGATCTTCTGACAAATCTGATATTTCACAGCAGGCTGTTGTCAGAAGCATTGCAAATAATTTGAATCAAATTTGAAAGTGAAAAATGCAAACGTCTGTTAGAAGCTCAAGACAAGTGTGTGAGGTACTGCATGCATAATCCCCTCCTTCGACTCTGCTCAGGGTTCTGGTTATTACATGGATTATGTCATCTTCAAGCAATTTTCAAGGGGTGTTCCAGAGCAAGGTTTTAATTTGCATTTCACACTTCTCATGCTTATTCTCATTCTCAAACACTTCTCAATAGTGTCAAATTAACATGGTAAAAGTACTGCATAAGGGTTTTAAAGCAATTTAGTTTTTTTAATTTTGGGTGTCAGGGGACCTTAAAGGGGAATCATACCACTTACCAACATTTAACTGTCTCAACAAGTCAAAACAAGTTCTCCCACAAATTGACTTCAGCTACTTAGGAAAGACATGAACAATATGGTCTATTACATGAAGCTCTTAGTCACAGATAAGGGAGACTATTGGGCCACCCTAGCCTGTAGGAAAGCAGGTAACCAGAACACACAGAGTTTGAGGCTATATCTATCTCAAGTACACAGCTGGCAGAGAGACTGTTCTACTAGTTTGGACAGCAACTGTAGAAAAAGTAAAAGTTACATCAGTGGAATTCCTCTTTTCCAGTAAAATCCACAAGGTATAACACCAAATTGAAATGGTGTCTTCCAATCTCACCTGAGTCAGACGAGTGGGACTTCTGCACGACAAACTCCCGTATCCTCTCTATCCACAGATACAGGATGCTCTCACCAGCATTCTGCCTGTTGGGAACAGAAGGCAGGTCACTCATTTCCCAGTCTGCTAAACCAAATGAGTAATCCCAGTACATACTACAGAGTAGCTAACTTCTTTCAACACAATGGAAAAAGGCAGCACCGTCCATTTCAAATTAGGACCCTTCATCCAATGAGCAAATGCTGGAAATTAAATAAATAAATAATTGGACTTTTCACTTGCACTTTTAATCTACCTACCAGATAAGCCAACATGCATACTCAAACACTCTTGTCAAAATTCGTCCCGAGAACACAATTAACTAAAATAAGAACAGGCTCCACCAGAATAAAACTGCTGTATAGAAAGTACATCAGCATTAAAGTTTCTGCATAATATATATGACGAAGTTTTGTGCAAATTCAACTAAATATACAATTTAATGAATCGTGCACCACAATCTTAACCTTGCAAGGGACTATTAAATCAATTTAGAGATATATACTGTCAAGCCTATAAATATTTGGATAGTGAAACAATTTGTATAAGTATGGCTCCATACACCATGATGGATGTGGAAGACTTCAATCAAGAGGAGCGCAAAGGTAAAACTGATTTTATGCAAGGGTTTTTGTCAAATATATTGCATGAACAGTACAGAAATTAGTAAGTAATTGTGCAAATAGACATAATTGTAAATTGTCAGTCTTAAATATGCGATTGCATGTTCTTAGAGGTCAATGACTCCCTAAAGTCTGGAACCTAAACATGTTCCCAGATCAGGGGCTTCTTCGCTGATGATATTTCAAAAGGCCATCACTGCAACAGTGACCAGTTTCTACTCGTCCTTGGGGCTTTTTGCTTTCAGCATTGCCTTCCGCAAGTACAATACAAGTAAATGCCATTTTAAAAAATTCTGCAGCATTGTACTTGTTCTTGTGAGTGCTGTGATGGCAAAGCTACCAAACATGGGGACTTCTTGCCTCCCCAGCAAATAATTAATTGATCCTTACAGATGATTCCAAAATCAAATATTTCATATGATTATTTTTTTCTAATATCACAGGAAACCAGAAAAAATAAAGTTCACAACTTAATTCCAGAATTTTTGAGCATTTTTAATGCACTTGATGTCAAAGGTAAACCTTGTTAAGTTCAAGTAAGAATAAAGCTAGTTTGACCTAGATTGGCAACAAACTTGCATGACACTGAAAGTACACGGAAACCTCGAATGGGAGACCCTGCCCAGTGCAGAATGCGGAGAGGCCACAACCATAACTATGACCTTAGATCATAATCTGTTTTAGGATGAATCTATGCATTGTCAGTTTAACGGTCCCATATCATGTCACCAGTTGAACAGTTAATTATTCGTTAGAAGCCATTTCAAAACCGGTTTCTATGTGAGATCACAAGCCGGTGAGAGATAACCCACAATAATGAGGGACCTGATTAACCACTTGGCTGAAGCTGATCAGTCCTTTTTGCCTGCGAGGGGTCACTGCACCATATGATGTCAGAAAGAACAGATTATGAAAAGACTTGCAATGGCTAACTGGCCGAGCACCTGGTGACATGATGGAGGACCTTGAAGGATAAATCTATGAATTGTTGTTAGCACAGCGAAAATAAAAACCAGGCAAACAATGCATGCAACACACTGCCTTAAATGATGTACTTACACGTATATTTCCTCAAGGCTGTTGGACAATTCAATTCTCTCCCGTCCTCTCAGCCAGGAAGCACTGGAGTGGTAAAATACAATCAAGGAGTTATGACATGTAGCATTATACATGATAGAAATACTTTTTCCATTATCCATTTTGAAGCAAGCTGCCCTTGGACAGACACAGCAAGCTTACTTCCTTATTCTACACAGCAGTCTGCAAATGCATTTAATTAACATACATGCGAATAAATGAACCTTTCTGCCACACTTGGGTGATGGGAATATTCTAAAATACTAATCAGCCAAACACAGTAGGACTAGCATTTTGCACCACGCTTAGCGAGTGCTCATTTTATGCCTGAAGGTGTTATACGAGTAGAGTGAGTTACAGCCAATGTGTCCTCGCACAAGCAAAGCTGCACCTACATCATTTGCAATACAAGGTGTAAACCCGGGGTTTCCCAACTCAGTCCAGGGGAACCACTGTATATGTTGGTTTTCATTGCAACCACACTTACAATCCCATAATTAACAAGCTATCAATTTTTGTGATGAATTGCTTTTCAGGCCAGACATTTCACCCGCTTAAATCACTTTGAAAAAAAGGGCTAGGCATTCCATGATGGATAAAGGTTGGACTATTAAACATCTATTATCTATACAGTTTCTTCCTCACTGGGGTCACGGGGGGACTGGGACCTATCCTCACTGCCTATGGGAAAAAGGCTGAAACATGTCTTTGGACTGTGGGAGGACACCAAAGTACCTGGAGGAATCGGACTCAAATTCAAGGAGAACATGCAACCTCCACACAGAAAGAACGCAGGCTGGGTTTGACCCATAACCTTCTTGCCGTGAGGTGGCAGTGCTACCCACTGCACCACCATGCCATTGAGATGTTCCAAGTTATAAATGATCAAAAGCGAAGATGTGGTGAATCATTACGCTGCTAATTTGGCTCCACAACACAAGTGCTTAAGTTCTTAACAAATGCTTATCCTAAAACCAATAACAAAAAAAATAACACCAAACAGGTTTGACTCATCATAATTTGGTTTTCCTTTGAAATCTTAATTACCTAATAAAGTCTAATGTCAGGAACTGGTGATAAGAATATGTTGCACTCCACCCAGACTTGTTGCACTCCACCCAAAATTTTCAGATACAAATAAAATTTTCTATAATTTAGAGTAGGACAATTTCATCAAATGAGGTGTCATTTTCTTCATTTTCGTGTCTTCTTTATGATTCCAGATACCTTTTTTTTTTAGTAGTTGCTTCTAGTGTCAGTAAGAGGCAAAACACTCAAAATCAGGGGCATACCCCTCTCTGGCAAAGTGTGGCGGAGGTGGAGTGAAATGATTAAATGTGGAACTACAGTGAAATGTGTTTCTTTTTCTGTTCATCTCATTACTAGTTCTCCAATTGGCTAAAAGGCGTCTCTCCTGCCATTAATTGGTTATCTAAAAGGACAAAAGTCATGATATTGTAACAAAAGAGGCCATCTTGTCCTTGAGAATCTGCCTCTTTGTTATTAAAATTTTGAGTAAACCGAGGTAAATATAGTTTATTTTTATATTGATTTTTCATGATAAACTTATGACTTTGCAATTAAATAATCTACAATTTAGAGATAATGAGAATTTAACGTTGCTTCTGTATGCACCCTTGAAGCCACCTGCAATCTCCATTGTGAGAGGATACTACTACAATTTGGTCAAAACTATGAGGAAAGGCAGCATTTAAAAGATTGATCGTAATACTGAAGTGATTATCCCAGCAGCTTGTGTGCTGTATGTCGGTATTGACTTGATCCCAAATGAAAGTCTTCCTGGCTCATTCCTTCTACAGACCCAGGACCACGAAGACAGTCTGCATTTTTGTTCAATATTTTATTAGGCAGATAGATGAAAAGAGTAAATACAGAATACTGCAAGACTGAAGACCATAAATATTTAGTATCAGGTGAGATGACACCAATCTGAATGTTGAATCTCAGGAACATGATGCTGTCTGACAAAAATTTTTAGGTCTGAATTGGGTCAATAATTGAGGGCCTTTCCATTTTTGCAAGTGTTTTTCATTGTATTTTTATGAAAGATCTACTTCCTCTTGTCATTTAGCAAATAATAGCTTTGGATTTGACTGATGGTTGAGCATTGCAATTTTGAAAAATTTGAGTACGAACTGCAATGCATTTTCCATTCCATTTTATATTCCGATGTTTGACACCACCTATTGAAAAAAAAAAAAAGTATTCCTATAGTTTCAATTGCTGTTTTTATTAGAAATGATGTCCCACAACCCATACACCAAATATGGAAAAATGGTCAGTTTTGACCCTGCAACACTTCACCACCAGTTCCTGACATTCAACCATAAATGGTTATTTTTAGTGCCATGTCCACAGTTTAAACAAACATTAGTCAACTGATTCTACAATTTCAAGAGTCACAATTTTCCTCTCTTTTTATTTAAACAATTTTAATATGCAGCCCTCAAGCTCTTCTTGAGATACCCAGAGAAATCACACAGAAGGCAACAACACTGATTCAATTAAATGAAAGAAACTACAATGATTC
Organism: Gymnothorax reevesii; assembly: GCA_029721435.1. Lineage (NCBI taxonomy): Eukaryota > Metazoa > Chordata > Actinopteri > Anguilliformes > Muraenidae > Gymnothorax > Gymnothorax reevesii. The sequence goes on along the minus strand of CM056575.1, from coordinate 129,063,333 downwards.
CATTTTTTTTTTTTGTAAGTCATTGTGATGGCAGGTTCATTTACTGTCCTTAAACTCTCATGATGATCAGCCCTGAAGCACACAAAAGAATGGAGTTGAAAAGAAAGGATTTGTGAATCTTATCATTGTTGAAGATACAAAGCCCCATCAGTCACTGACTCACATAACTCAATCAAAACAATTGCCCCCCATACATTTATAACATTTACCAGGAATGATGGAACCAAGAATTCTGCTGTCTACCAGAAAATCCAAAAGGAAAATCTCCAGGCATCAGATTCAGTTTTTGACCTAAAGCTCATGTGCAGTTTGGTTATGCAGCAAGAGAATGATCCGAAGTGCATAAGCAAGCCCATCTCCGAATGGCTTGAGAGAAACAAAATTCAGGTTTGGGAGTGGTCCAGTGGAAGTCCTGACTTCAATCTGATTGAGATGCTGCACAGAAACTTACTCAGGCAGTTCACGATCAAATAGCCTTTAGAGTGGCTGCATGTAAACAAAAATCCTGCATATTTAATCTTTTCTCAAAAGAGAAGCTTGCTACAAAATATACACCCATGTGCTATATTGAAGTTTAATTACTTTTCATGAAATGCAACACTAATTCATTGATAAAGGATGGTATGAAGTTAATAAGGTATTTAAATTATACACTAGTGCTACAAAAAAACGTTTTGAATAAATAAATCCATTTGCATAAACCATAATATATAATGCTTGTAAGCAAATAGAAAAACACAAATACAAATTCTGAACGTACTTAAGTTGGTAAATGGGGGGCGCTCCACTTGGGTAATCCAGGGGAAGAATGACCTGTTTAAAAAGAAGCATATTTAGAAAACAAACAAAGTCAACTTCCAATCTGACTTATGAGGCCCGTTCTTACCTGCAAACATGCAGTCCATTTTGGCAGCTCGGTGTCATCTGAGATCTTAATACAGAATATTCTGGATGATTCGTCAATTAGGCACCAGTCGTCGCCATATATAGAAGACAACGCTTCTACTTCATCAATCTGAATAAGGTAGGGCAGCAAAGGTGAGTGGCCTCATCTACGAGCACATGTCCAAATACACAGCAAAGAAAAGCAAAGTTTCATCCATTGGAACGATTTGACGAAACCACTGCAATGGCATGCAACATTAAGGCAAACAAACTCGCAATGCAAGTTTCACAGCAAAACTTTTAAGTTGCATTAATAGGTTATTTGACGAAAATTAATACTTTCCACGGCCTGCCCTTAATGAGTCGTACCTGAGCCTGAATATCTGCTTCACTGAATGTAGTGGTAGCCATTCATTACTAGCCAGCTACAAACTACTGAAGGTCAGAAAGTAAATACTAGTGAGCTGTATTTCAAACGCGTATTGTCGACGGTGTCAGCGAGCCAACAAAAAGAGAATTACACTGCATAATGACACGTCCGACAACCAAGCCTACATGTTACTTCTGGCACTTCTTTAATGCCCCCCGGTCTGTATGAAATAACGAAAAATACAAAAGCTGTTACACGAGTGAACTTAGCCAGTTAGGTCCGCAAGATTAGATACCAGGCGCAAACTTGCGCGTGAATAGTATGTTTTCACTTCCGGAGCAAATTAACAGTATGAAAGCTCCAGAGATCTAGAAAAAAAAACACCCCTGAAAAATGATCTTTCGTATTTGTGAATTTAAAATACTTGTATATTCAATTAAAAAACTGACGTAAGTTGCAGAGACGGCGCTCGTGTGCCTGTGTATACAGAGTACGCGCATGCGCAGGGTAACAGCTGATTACTACGGAGCCCCTGTGGTGTCCATAGAGCAGAAAAAAACGAGCCATTTGAAAAACTGTACTCTCGATTCTCAAATGCCTGCGCATGGTTACTAAACATAATCTCGGATTATCCGGCCCCTCGTCTATGCCCACGGAGATGCAGATTTACTCAGATTTATTTTTTCCTCATCTGACCCATGAGTTCTCCGTAGTTTTCCCCGGAGGTCGCTTGTGAAAATCAGCTGATTTGAATCCATGGGACGTGAGTTAACTTTTCTGTTTAGGGTGGCGCTGGCAGTGGCGAGCAATGAGTTTCTTTGGCGAATTAGTCGGTCAGCAGCGGAATGTGGTTCGGCGTATTTTGCAATGTTAATGAAATTCATCTTTGTGGCCTATTATCACGCAAACCACTCACATGCGCGTCATTTTTTATAAACGGGAAAAGCCAACAGGCTTAGTGAATCACATGCTGCAGCTGGAGCGCAAGCTGAAGGAAGACCACTTTCAGTAGCACGTCATAACTTTTGATCTCGAAAACGGTGGTGCATTTCACAATCCCAAGTGTCAGCAGGCGTTGTATGTGAAGTTCACAGTTAGAGCAATATCTCATTTTTTTTAACAGTGAACCAATTTTCGTCAGATATGAGTAAATACTAAACGGTGAGTAGCCACTGTAGCCTATGCGTTCACTAACTTACTTTGCAAGAAGCATTATCGTGCTGATGTGTCAATTTGCATTATATTCTTAAACAGTTTCTCATCGTCTGTCACACTGCTAAGTGGTAAATGTTAACGCCATATAAACTAAATATTGCGACCAATGCTCTTGTACGGGATGTAGTATAGTATGGGATGTATTATAACTTTGCTCTTTGTTTCACAACGACTTAAGCATGGTTGCAATTTACTGACTAACGAAATTAGGGCAGTTTTCGAAATTAGGAAGGTACACGCCACAATGTCTCCATGACTTCGAGCTCGATCATTGTGAATATCTCTAATCCATGACAGCCCCCGATGTAAGAAATTATTTCGATCTGCAGTATACTTGAGCGTCGCCCCTTTCTTCAGCTTTCTTGAGCAGCCTACGCGATGTATTGAGCTGGTTTATCGCTTTATTTCTATGAACCCGATTCTATTCCTACATCTGGACGAGTTATTCTGTATTCGTTCGCATGTAAAGGGAGATTTTAGTCGCCTAAACTATCAACATTTAAGTTGTTTTGATAGATTTCACTGAAATCGATATCGTTTGATTTGAATCGGGCCTTTCACCCAAAGTACTTGTAGCTACATGCAATTTAAAGATGTCTATCTCCGATTGCCTTATACGCCGACTACTCCCCGGACCTGTTTCGCTGGCTTTTGTTTTGTATTCGATGTAAAGAAATATTTTCAATCTACATGATGTGAAAAAGGCAATGGGGGGGGGGGGCACGTAATTTATTGAAATTATTAACTTGTCATAATTAACTTGTGATTAAAAAAAGTTGAGTCATAAAGACCTAGTGTCTTGAACAGCGCAGTGGTGCTAGCATTTTTCAGATACAATTTTTATTTTTCCATTTTGATTCTAGTTAACGTGCACCTGCTCATTTACAAATTATAATGTGTTCATATAAATGCATAATCACATGATTCGTCTTCCCATCAAGGAAATAAAACCAGCTATACAACTCTGCACTGTTTCTGATCTTGGCTCATGCCTGATGTCAGAAGAGGATAGCTTTAAATACAATTTTAATTTCCTGACAGCGCGGTGTGGCGGTCAAAAGCATGGAAACGTCTTACTCGTGTTCAAGTTCTGTTTTTTGGTGAAATTTAAGTGGTAAACCTCTTTCATAACCTCAAATGGCAGATGTAAGGTGTAAATCATCTGATGGTAAAATAATTATCATTTACTGGTTCACAAAATGTTGCCCAAAATTGTGGGGAAAGTAAATCCATGTTTGGTATGACTAAAAATGTATTTCCATTTTCTAGTCTGTGAAATAAAATGAAGCAAATTAGGGACTTAATGGACAGCAATAAAGAATTAAACCATAACTGCAGCACCACATGCTGCTTTTTATCAGCACACAGTTCAAAAGCCAGCATCTATGATCGTAGGGCAGGGGTGTCAAACTGACCCGTGAATGGGCCAAGAGGCTGCAGGTCTTCAATCCTACCAAGCAGAAGCTCACCTGAAGGCACGGATTTAATCAACTGATCTAGGCCTGCACGACTGATTAGTTGTATCAGGTGCGCTTCTGCATTGTTGGAGTGAAAACCTGCAGCCTCTCGGACCGTTTACGGGTCAGTTTGACACCCCTGTTGTAGGGGGATGCATTAGTGCACATGGCATGGATAACTTGGACATCTGTGAATACTACATTCATGCTAAACAATTTGTAAAGGTTTTGAAGCAACATATACTGCCACCAATATGTCTTTTTCAGGGAAGGCCTTGCTTATTTCTATAAGAAAATGTCTGACACCACATTTTGCATGCATTACAACAACATTGCTCTGTAGAAGAGTTTGGGTACCAAACTGGCCTGCCTGCAGTCCAGACCTGTCTCCCTTTCTCCCTATCAGTACTTAATTTACCCTTTGTTATCCTCCATTTGTGACCCCGAGTTCTGCTAACAGAACTTGGCCTAAGTAATCCCACTTGGTTAACTTTGTTCAGCTCTTTTACATATTTTAAAGACTTCCACCTCATCACTTCGAAGTCTCCTTTTCCTAAAACCGAAGAGATTGAGTATCTTCAGCCTCTCCTTATAGCTTTCATCTTTTATTCCAGGAATTAACTTTTTCGCTCTTCTATGTACTTCTTCGAAAGCTTCTATGTCTTTCTTAAAGAGATACTACATCCATAAACTATAATTTGTATATTAATCACTCACCATTAGAGGTTTCGAACGGACAAAGTTGTTTTTCACCTGGCGCAACTTTATGGCCACTGGAGCATTTTGAAAAATTATCCAAATTCCTTCTTTGCTGGAAGCAAATGGGGGCCACCAAGTAGCAACAGAAAAACTCCACAAAATGTCCATTGACAAACTTTCAAACACATCGTACAATGCATCGTCCAGTATAATCAAAGTCTGCTTTGTCCACTCGTATCCTCAGTACTCTAGAAACACAGTTATTTGAGCTAAAAACAATTAACAATACAACAGTTTGCTCTCACCTACGTTTGGCGCAAGCGCGTGCAGGAGAAGCAAGCTCACGCATTCAGTGGAAGTCCCGCCTCCCGGGTTAGTTACTTGAGCTGAGTGGCAGCAGATTCTCCGGGCAATGAACGAGCCGAGAGGCGGGACTTCCATCTCACTATATGGGAAACACTTCCACTCCCTACCCCCCAAGTCAGTAGTTTAAATAGTTTAAATAAGCCTGTGCCTCCCTTAACATACTGGCCCAATGCAAAGGTACCCCTCCGGCTCAGGTGCGTCCCGTCAGGCTTGTGCAGGTCACCCCTGTCCCAAAAGAAGTATCAGTGCCCCATAAATTCGTACCCTTCTTTCCTACACGAGGTTTGTTGCCACGTGTTTAACCTCCAGATAAAATTCTGCTTCCCTCTGCTGGCCCGTGGTACAGGTAGAATCCCAGAGAAAACAATGGAGGATCTGCTCCTAAGCTTTTCAGCTAATTCCACAAATTTGTCTAGCAGAACCTCAAACCTACCCTTACCAATGTGATTTGTGCCAACATGGACCATGACCACTGAATCCTTCCCTGCTTTGGCCAGGAGCTTGTCCGCACCCTCGGGCACCCGGCAGGCAACACACCGTATGAGACTTCTTGTCGCGTGAATTGACTGCTGTCTGTTCCTCCAATAATGGAGTCCCCCACTCTTATGAACTCCCTTTCCTGGGGGGGGAAGAGGCCAACAGGGTGCCCTGAGGCCCATCAATCCCACCACTCTCAGGGTCAGGGGCCAAGTCGAGTTCCTGCAAGGGCTGGAATCGATTGGACACCTCAACCTCTGGAGAAGCTGTCGCTCTACGGTGTGCGCGCCTTTTCCTGCGCTACAGTCCTACAGTCGCCCAGCTGTCTCTCCCGCCCTGCTCTGGGGTCTCCCCCCTTCCCAGAGACCCATCTCTCGAAATGACATACTACCCAGTTCCTCTGGGAACTCTACCAATTGCGAACTATGTAGTGCCGCTAACTGGCTCTGAAGACAACTGTCTGCTACTGTCACATAGTTTTGGCCACATTTTTGATACCTGCCTATTTGCCTGTTACTCTGTAAATGGCAAAGAAAATTATTATTCCAGAGACTGAAGCACAGGAACCTCTATTTATAAACCTTAGAAGCTCTGAGCAGTAGTCAAGACAGAAACTGAAGAGAAACTAACTAAATTGAGAATTACAGGTTTCTGGCCTCAAATGAGCATATTTAAAAAAAAAAAACAATACTATTTCTGTTTCAACAGTGGACATGTAGTCTTTTTATTATTTTCAATTAAATATGGACTTTAAATGATTTGAAAATTATTGTATTCTGTTTTATTCACATTTTATGCCGTGTCCCAACTTTTTTGGAGATGGTGTTTTAAATACAAAATTACCCGTTTCCAAAATGAACTCAAAAGTTCTCAAAAATTTCCTGAGAAATTTACTACCCTATGAAGGAGCAAAGGCGATCCTTTAATGTGATTTATTTGACGGGGTCTCTGTTCACCTGAAGCCTCTCCTTACAGATTTATTAGCTCTACAGAATGATGGTTCTAAAGTAATTGAATTAAATTAATGGCATGAGTGGTCTTTCTCATCAGGAGCTAATGATGTGTACATTCATTTTAATTTTTGCACATGGGCTGGAAATGTGGTGAGCTCAAGAAGCTAGAAATATAACCCAATTTTTTTCAGGGAGGAAGTAATGGAGGGTATTGACCCTGAAGAGCAGTTTCTTCAAAATGCTAGGAATGGACACCTGGAAAGCATTCAGAAGCTGCTGGCCTCCAACATCCAGGAGAAACCCATAATTAATATAAACTGCAAAGGTAATCTCAAGTACACTTGCAACATGGCTTCAGTTGGATATGGGATGAAGTAAGAGGAAAAGGTCCAAGCTCAAATTATCAGTAATTTCATTTTATTTTTGATTCGGGGAAAAACTAGACCCTGTACTCTTCTGGAAACTTTGGGCAACTCTCAGTAGAGCATTGAATCCAAATTGAATTCTGTTGACAATTTTGCATATGTCATTTGAAAAATAATATTATTGTATGATGAGGGTTGGTGCTCAAAAACTTTGAAGGCTTATCGGGGTCTAGTCCAGCTTAGCATGGTGGTTCAGCTGGTGGCTCTGGGGCCTTATGGCTGGAAGGGTACTCAGTTTGCAACCTCCAGGAAGAAACCAGAATACTTGAGAGAAACCCACATGAAATCAGAAAAATCATGAAAACCCTGTGCAGAAAGGACCAGGCTGGATTGGAACTCATGGACCCTTCTGCCTGTGAATCCCACTGCATGACCACATCAAACCATGATTAGACATGGGCAAGTTTTTAGACTGTTTGAATGCTATCCTTTGTCATCCTGTCATTTCATTAAAAAAGAACCAATTCATCAAAGAAAATCAGATTTGTATTTTGAACTGTGACAACTGCCATTCTGGATTTTAAGGTCAAGATGGCTCCCAAATGCACAAAAACCCTTTTATATTTGGCAACCAAATATAACCAACCAAATTTTGCTTATTTGTTTCAAAAGATCATCTGTGATTATCTGGCCATGGCTATGGCTGACCTCTATGATTTCATAGAACAAATGGGCTGGAAATGTAAAAACAAGCACACTATTGTATCTGCTGAACATAAATTAGAGGAAAAAGACAACTAATTCATATCTCCATGGCCCATGTGGTTCAGCAGCAGTCAGCTTAGAGCTCTCTATTGGGAGTTTCTGGAGGTTCCTGGGGGGGTATAAAAGCTTGTTTTCAAAAATGATTCAATTATGGAATCAACAAGAAGTGCAGAAAAGGGCAAACTGAACGACATGAGATGATTTTATTATGTGTACCGAAATGTCACATTTAAAACTAATGGAGCAGAAAAGGTAATAAAAAATGTTTGGTGTTAATTCGGCTATTGCTTCAGAAAAAAATTGGTGCATTGTATAATGGGATGATTGCATTGTCACAGAGCTCTCTGAGGTCAATACTTGCTGAGTATTGGAACAAGTTGAGCATGAGCTAAGATGAGATGTTGCATTACACCGTAATGTTGGATGAGATCAATCTTTAAGCAGCCAGGAAACTAGTGAAGAATTTTATTGGCTCACATTCTGTGATATGCCCCTCAATTCAAGGATTTGATTTATTGATCTTTAACATATTTTTAGCGTTTTGCTCTTGACTTGAGTTTAATGTATTATCAGTAGTTGAATCTTACATTGAAGGCAGGAGCAAAAGCAATCTAGGATGGACGCCCCTGCACTTGGCCTGTTACTTTGGACACAGAGATGTGGTGGAGGAGCTGCTAAAGGTGAATCGAGGAATACTATACATCACCAGCATAGCCCAAATGCACTGCTGCAGCATGTCTTACCTGCATATTTGTTTATGGTTCTGTTTGCAGGCAGGAGCTGATGTGAATTTGCCCAATAACATGGGAGACACTCCACTGCATAAAGCTTCCTTCACTGGGAGAATGGTAGGGTGTACTCTGTCATTTCCATTTCAGTTAAATTGAGAGAGCTTCATTGGATTGAAAGTGATGGAAAAATATTACCAAAACATTAGGGCTGATGTTGTACATGAATGGAACAAAATGTCAAAATTTATTGGCTTAAATTGAATGATGTAAAAACTAAGATGTACCAACTGAGCAGCTCAGGGACTAAGAGTATTTTTTTGTCCTCATTCTATTTTCTATTGTGTGGAGTCCATACTGTGTGTAGAATACTATTTAATGGCATATCTTCTATCAGTTGAACTTCTGATACCATAATATTCACCTTTAGTTCATTTGTTTACTGATTTTTGTGAGTCTTCCTGTGTGAGAACTGGGTGTATACACCAGCCATACAGAATCAGTGACCATTAACGAGATTATTTGTCCTTGCCTTCAAGTGGCTTTCCGTATCACTTATTACCATTGTCATTCTTATTATTAGTTACTTAGTATACTATTACTTACTTACTATTTAGTTTAAGGAATTCTTTGAGGTTTGATGGATATGTGTTGCATTCTGTCATTTAATATTCTTTTTGATTGTATTGACCCTTAAAATTTGTGGAAATCAATTCTAAATTTGTCCTTAATTTTTGTCTTTTAGGAAGTCGTCATGTTACTGTTACAGTATGGAGCATGTGCTACTGTCATTAATGGGACAGCACAGATTCCCAAAGATGTTACAAATGATGATGAAATAAAAACCATGTTGGAAGGTAAGGTACAAAAAAAATGTTTTTAAGCAATTGGAAGGGGATTTGATCATTATTGACTGTGTATTACCAATATTTAATTATTCATATTGTCAGTATGAATCCCAAATATAGTTTTTTTTTTGGAAGATTTATCTCCGCAATGAATGCCAAGTTACGGATAACTTTCTGATAATATATTTTTAATGACCTTTACATGAAAGGTTACAAATATTCGCAGTAAGGTTTTGGTGCTGCCTATATGGAGAAAGGAACCATTGTGTTTACCAGGATGCTCCATGTTTGTAGTCCCCGGACGATGTCGGGCGGCTATCATGGATTAATCCTTGTCGTCTCCGCCGCCATGTCTGCATCCGTGTCAGTAGACACTTCCTCGTTGACGCTGTACAGGCTGTAATTTTTCACTGATTCCTTTCATATTTGTTGTGGACATGTGTTATACTTCAGTTATGACACCTGTCGATTTTGGTTGCCGCAGCGACAGTATTAGCCGAACAACGCGCAAAAAGGGGGAGAAGCGGGCTTTCAGGGGCTACACTTATGTGGTCTGGACTGGACTGGACTGTCTAGTTTGATGTGTACGAGGAAAATGCCTGCACTGAGCCAAGGGTGCAAATACTGTGAGCTCCAATAGATGCCTTGTATTTTGAAGCATGCTGCTTTAATGTTTGCATTAGTCTTGGCGAAAGTTCCATTAACCTACTATTTCACAAAACACTCATCCATGGAAAGGTCAGAATATGGTGCACAACAAAGATGTTTTATATGCCCATTATTCAAGCTGCAACAGACTTGCTGCCGAAGTCATATGAGTGTGCTGTCTCTTATATGTTTAAGTATTGTATTTATTGTATTTTTATACAATACTCAAACTAGTCCTGTCATCATCTGTCATTTTGTTGGTATCATGCCTGGTACCGGCTTGTAAGAAGTTTCCTGTTCATTCGACTGCTCGCCTACTTTGTGGGTACAGTTTGTACGTGTAGTCCCTTGTGTAGTTTGTTAACTGTTATCGGTTTGTGTTCGTGTGACCAGCGGCAGAGAGGACTGAAGAGAGGAAAATGGAGGAACAGTTACTGGAGGCTGCGCGGGAAGGGGACACGGTCACTCTGAACCAATTGGTGAGGCTCAGGAGGTTTCAAGACAGAGCCTGACCCCCACCTGCTCCTACCAGCAATCTCTGGTTGGCAGGCAGGGGTCGGGCTCTTGGTTACAACTGCTTTTAGAGGCCTTATTGGATTCATTGTCATTAAAATGATGTTTCTTCATATTTTCTTTCTTCATGCGCTTCCTCTGGTTTTTGAAATTTCAGCACCAAACCACCAACAAAATACAATGCAGTTGGCTACCAATGGCTGCTTGTTGACCCCTCTTTGAAATTCCCAATAATATATGAGATAAAGGTTTCCAGGAAAAATGATGATCCATATATACTCTCGCTGAGCACTTTATTAGGTAAAGCTGTACACCTGTGTATGTGTAACTATCCAATCAGCCAATCATGGCGACAGTGCACTCTGCAACTTCGTGCAGATCCTGGTCAGGAGCTTCAGTGAACGCACATATCGAACATCAGGGGGAAGGTGTGATCTCAATGGCTCTGACCGTGGGATGGTTGTTGGTGCCATATGGACTCGTTTGAGTATTTCTGAAATTGCTAATCTCTTAGGATTTTCACTCACAATGACTTCTAGTGCTGGCTCAGGATGTTACAGAAGATGGAAAAAGCCAACGAGGGCCTGTTCTGCTGGCAGAAATGCTTTGTTGATGAGAGAGGCCATTGGAGAATGGCCCGACTGGTTCGAGCAGGCCGAAAGGACATGATGAAAGGTCATTCTTAGAACGACGACTAGCCAAAATCGAAATTTAAAAGGGTGAAAAGATATCATATGGTCTAAAGCAGTGATTCCCAAACTCGGTCCTGGGGCCTCCCTGTGTACGCTGGTTTTTATTACACCCATGATTGCAGTCATAGGATCTTAACAGGCTGTCAATTTCTCTAAATTAGGTGGATTTAAATTTAGAGCAGCAATTTATCCTCTCTTGAGATACAGTATTTTGACTGATATGCATGCTTAAAGAGGAATAAATTCCACATCCACATTGTGATATATGAGTAACAACTTCATAGAAAGAGGAAAAAAAATGTACCTAATCAAAGTAAGCAATGAGTTCCTAATTGGTGAAACTGAGGGCGCATGGTTGCAAATACGTACAATTTACTCAACAAGCAGGTGACAGTCCAATCTGTTTCATATTATGTTTTTGTCATTGAGTGAAAGCAAATTATTTTGAAAGAATTCCATTCACTTGTGTTCAGCAACTTGATTTGGAGGTTACTGATTTTCTCAGTGCCTGACTTGATCTATTTAAAAATCTTATTGCCTGAAATTGCTTGCAACATAGGAAAAAAACAGTATATGGGCTTTTATTCTTCATGGCACACGTGGATATTTCTATAAAAATTTTCTGAAGACAGCAAATAACTTCTTAAAACAAAAAAATTCACCTAATTAGGACAAATTAACATCTTATTGACCTTATTATCTTATTGATGGCAACATGGTTGGAACAAAAACCAGCATACACAGGGAGGTCCCAGGACCAAATTGGGGAACCCCTGGTCTAAAGAGCAGAATTTAAAAAAAAAAAAAAAAAAACCATCGGGGATATAAAAATGTCATGAAACAAATTGTGAAAAACATATTTCAATGTTTTACTTTAGTATTGCAAGTATTCGGGGACGCAATGAAGTTTTATAAATGATGAATAATATGGTTAGTTATTTTAGTAATTTCTCATTAAAGTAAACCCTGTGAGATGAAATCACTCATTTGCAAATTTTAACCATTCAGGTTATTAATTTTACGAGGTTATCACTTTCAATTGATTTAGGCATGGACTACAATATTTCACATAACTGTTTTTGAAGGTGGGCACAGTATATGATCCGGGTGATCCCACAACGGCTGAGTTTTTATTCGGATGATTTAGGTGGCAACTCGAAGTTTGTCATTTCCTCTCCAGAAAATGTCTGCAGTCAGGTATTGTCCTCCTGTGACACAGCCCCTCCCGCCCCCCTTCCATTTACTCAAACATTCGTTTTTCTACACTCTTGAGCCTTGGCATATAAACTTTCATTCGCAAACAGGTTTAGTGTAGTCTAAAATTGCACATAGCCGCCTATCCTGTTGTCGTTTTACTTCAACATTTGAACGTAATTCCAATAACTATTACAGAATAAGATGGCTTTTTCTCTCTAGGTGTATATTTTATGGCTTTGCTTCAAATTTGGCACAGTTCTATTCCTAGTTGATTATTTTCTGACCACTGATATTCCTCTCAAAACTCTTCAGATGTCTGTAGAGCTGTGAAACTTTTAAAACTTTCTTGTGGGAGAGCGTTCAAACATTCTTCAACTCTGCTGCATTCCGATTGCATTTGAAGTGACCTTATGCCACCCCAGCCATAGATCCCCAAGTTTAATTTCATGTTAGGAAACACTCAATACTGAATGTGAATTATTGTATTTTGCTGTAAAAAAAAAAAAAAAAAAAAAAAAGGATGCCCTGCGCCAATTGCGTTTTCCATATTGGCTTTCTGCAAAGTGCATGTGTTTGTGCTGTGATTAGGAAGGGCACCTCTGAGATGAGTCAATTCTTCCGAACCATTTTTTCCAACGGTCCCTATGATCAATGATTGATGCGAAATCCACAACAGTCTCAAACCTAGCAACTGTTATTACATGCCTGACGGAAATGGCAATCTGTTCTGTCAATCTCTTCAGTATTTTGCAAGTGATTAACAGGACGGCTCACGTCATGGCTCAGCCAAGTTTATGGTGTCTATGATGGCTAGATGCACACCCACTAAGATGACCAGTGTGGAGTCTCAATTTTGCAACATTACGGTGCTGTTGTTGGTTCTTAAAGTTAGAATTGATTATCTACCTGCACAAGGATAATCTTTAAGCTGGCTGGCACAATAATTAATTTAGCTAGCTGGCTAGCTTGAACGCACATGAATCTAGTTAACTAGCTGGCTAGAACACGTAGGAATATATTTGGCAAGCTAGAATGCTCATTAGTCTAGTTAGCTGGCTAGGTAACTACCGTTACAGATAACTAATTTTAATTTGTCAAAATAGCCACATTTTTAAAGCAAATATAAGAGTAGGCTTGTTGTTGGATTTTGTGTTGCGCTTGATCATGAAGTGGCTGATGTAGTCAAGAGGCCTCTTCTCGCTTAGCTTAGCCTGAGATGCTTGCTCACTTACCTTTTTGCGATGAGAGAGCAAGTAGCTGGTGGGTTGTGACGGAAGGTTACTATTTTTTTATTTATTTGGGATTGCTGCGATGTAGAATGTGCGCCCATATTGTTTCTTTTGCCCCAGCCAGCTGATTTTACTGGTGTATTGCACAGTATGTTGTCAACAACTGATGACAAAAAAATCAATGTATTTTACTTTGTATGGATAACAAAATATGTCTCATGAAAAAGTTAATTGAAACTGACCATGGTAGTAGGCTTTACATTGGAAGCTCTTATGATATGTTTCCCATGAGTTTTAAGGATCTGGACAAACCAGATCCTGTAACATGCACATCTTCATCTTCTTTCTAGCTGAACAGGAAAAGGCCCCCTGATATCAATTGTAAAGACCTGCTTGAGAACACACCCCTCCACTGTGCTGCCTACCGAGGTCAGAAACACTGTGCCCTCCGGCTTTTGAAGGCTGGGGCCAGTCCCAATGCCAGGAACAAAAATGGTAAAGATTCTTTGTTAAGACTCTTATATTCTTTTATATCCTTGAGGAGTTGTTGTTGTTGTTGTTTGCAAGTTTAAGCTTTTTTTCCCCAAAGTTTTAATTGCACTTACTTTAGAGAATGTAATTCTAAAGGGGAAAAGTGTAGTTAATAAGAAAAATAATTACTACAATTTCACTGGATTAACATACCATCCTTGCAGTATTACTTCATCTTAATGTTTTCAGTGAGTCTGAGTTTTTCATTAGAATGCCATGGCTTGTCACCACAATGGCGATATATCCTCGTTTGGACTCCGCAGGTCAGACTGTGTTTGATCTCGCCAGTAATGCAGAAATTAAGCAGGTCCTGGAAGGCGCAATAAAGAAGGTTAGTATTTTCCTTTTTTTTTTTTTTTTTTTCCTGAATGCTGATGCAGCCGAGTTCTTAGTTCAGCCATGTGGTTGGCTTATCCATGTCAAACCTACGCAAAATTTGAATGTCAACAGAAGCTCAAATACCTAGCCTTTAGATTGTTGTACCTATATCGCAGTGCTTTTACTCAGCTTTAACCAAAACCCAAAAGAGAACTTTCTTTGTGTCTTTTTCTGAGCCAACAATTATTAATGCCTTCACTAACATTTTTTCCCTGCAAATTTCATTCCTTAGCTGAATGTTTCTCACTTGATTTTTGCTTTCTCTGATTCATTATAGCTCATATGTGCATTGCTTCATAAATTTGGCATTATTTTTGGCGCTGAATGTCAGGTGTACTTTGTACAGGTTTTTACCCCTCAGCCCGACACGGGCATGAAAGGTATTGTCGTCCCTTCGGCGGGCGGGCGGGCGGCTGCCAATTGTCTGGGCTATTTCTCTGTAACCACTTGGGTTAGGAAGTTCATATTGCATATGTGGACTCCCCATGGGGGGTAGGTGTGCCTTTTCGAGGTTTTGTCTCAGTTTGACCTTTGACCTTGCAGCCGTGACCTTCAGGGCTGAGGGGTATTGCCCGCTTCAGCGACATCAATTTTTTTTTCTTAATATTGAATATAATATTTTCCTTTCCACTGTTATAGGGCATGGCTCGGCATGTTCAGACATTTGAAGGCCCTCTTTGGAAGGTAATCCGTTGGTCATTGGTTATATTGCAGTGTTGGACGTATCGAGAACAGAATTGGTGAAATGGCAGCTCCATACTAACGCTCCTTTGTCTCTGACCCTTCCTCTCTCAGAGCTCCCGTTTCTTTCGCTGGCACTCCTACTGGGTCGTTCTTCAGGATGGAGTCATCTCCTGGTATCGCAAACAGTAGGTCCTTCCCACCCGCCCTGACTGGTCTAGTCTGGAGTTATTAGATGGAGAGAGTTGCAATGCGAGGGTTCCACAGAACATCTGGTCACGGAGCTATTTTGTTTCCATCACATATCAAGCACAATCTCAACATGAATGAGCCCTCCCCCGATTTCTCTGTTTCTCATATCCAGACATTTTCCTCTGTTATGGCTGTCGATACCATTGCTAGCTGGTTTATTGTTTTTCCCTGAAATTATTACGCATCCCCTCTGAGAGAACAAAAAAAAATTCAGCGATTTCCATTGTGCACAGTGGCTTGGTTTTGAGCAACAGGAACAAAACGCAATCCTGTTCTTGAGTTGTCGCAACTCTGCCCGTCGAGACTCTAATCTAGTCTGGATGCAGTTTTTCTCTGCTTTGCGATTTCAATAATACTTTTAGGGGAGTCTGATTTGATTAGCCTGCAAAGTCATAGTCCTGTTGGCGGAGGTGACCTACAGACACCTAATTGGTGAGATAGTAACAGGTGATCATTGGCAGGCTCCAGTGGTCTTGTCCTGCTGGTGCCAGGGTAAGTTTAAGGCCGATAAAATTACTCCCCTTATTGCTCCATTGGATTATTCAATCTTGAAACTTGATATGCCCTGGTAAGCAGTTGCCATCAATGACCATCATACCTCCCCTCGTCTCTTTGACTTACTTGGCCAGCAACCTATAACTTTATGGGTTGCCTAAGTGCATCAATGACTTTTACAGTTTGCATAAACCACAAGAGATTGTAAATCAGACTTTGGATAAAGCCTGTTTAACTGATTGTTTTGTTGTGCGAGATTTTTGTTGTGACGGTGTTTTTAAAGGTTTCCTCATGTTTTTGCATCTCCACTTAGGGCAGATGCTGCTGCTAATGTTCGCAGACAAGGATGCAAGTCTCTCACTCAGTCTCAATGTTTGGTAAGTGGAGACTACCCCACTACTGTATATTATATTTGTCTGCTGTTCACTGACTGTTATCTCTGTAGAACCTGCAGACTTATATATGGGTCTGTAAAATGCAGCTGCTGTGTTCAAAACATTGAAACTGAAGGCCTAATTTAAATTCTAGAGAAGATCCCTTGCTTTCGATCAATCCCAAATATGTCCCGCTGAATTCCAGGGGAATATGTATAAAATGATATACAAGATCTAGATATTTTTGATTTGATGTGATGTTGTAGCCATGAAACTGGACATCCTGGGTTCAGCTATGTCTCTCAATAGAAGTGTGATGTAACTTCAGTAAAGTGCTGCAACCAGCAGATGCCGAATATGTATGTGATATTGTCATAGAATTTGGGAAAAAAAAGAAGCTTTTTCAAACGTTGAACCTACTAAAGGGAAAACCTAAGTGACAAGTTTGAGTTGAAAACAGTAACTTGGTTGCATGAGCATGCATTGATCAAGGAATATAATTTTGATCTGCGTTGTTCAGCATATCTTTACTGCTTGGTCTTGTTCTCAATATTTTTAAATGTTTTTTTTTTTTTACCCTCTCTCTTCTTTTGTCAAGATCAAAGCCCGGGACAGCTGTTTTTTCACCCTCAAGTGCTTTGATGACAGTGTCCTTCATTTTAAAGTGTCTCCAAAGAATGATCCAGAAGAGACAAGAAAAGTGAGATGTAGCACATTGCATATTTGTCAATACGAAAATTGCTTTACTTTGAAAAATTACAAGTAATTACTTCCCTTTTTGCATGATGTGTTTGCAAAATAAAACAAATTTGTCGGTCTTTAGCACATCGAAAATGCTCTTTGCTGTGAGCTGCAGTCTTCGTGCTGACAGTCCTGCTCTGGAATTGATCTCATTTTCAGGTTCAGAGCAAATGATTATTTTGACAATTGACACATTTGATTAAAATGATTAATCATAGAATGATTAATGCAGTGATTAAACAGCAGCTCTCGGTCATCAGTTCAACTCATGCCTTATGCTAGGGGTTAGGTTAAGCGTGTGCTCGCTGACAAAAAACACAAATACAAAAACCATCTTTTGAAAATACCCATGAATGGTTTTTACTGAATTACAGGTAAAAAATACTTGATTTTATGGGGGGGGGAAAATGCAATTCAGTAAAAGAATTACACATACCCTTTCTCACTTTTGTTCACTCGATTTTACTCGTACTTTTCCAAAGGAAAAAAAATGGTTTCTTTTCCCTTTTTATAAGTTTTCCTTTCTTTTGGAATCATAAATAATAAAACATGAACCTTCTCTTTATTGAAGCTCACATGCTTCTTGAGTAGAGCGTTCGATTGCGCATCCCCTTTCCAAAGCATTTCATTATGGTGCATATTGTATCATAATCTCTCCGTTAATCTCTTGATGCTGTCTGCTATCGTGGAAAATTCTTTATGGAGACTGCCTTGTCTCTGCGCTATTCACTGTACATTTCAGATTGGCAAGGAAGGAAAACAGTTGATTCTCAAGGGGCAGTATCACGATACTGCCCGCACTCAGAACGTACGTCCTAAGAAATGAATCTGCTTGACAGTAAGTCCTAATCTGATTCCATCCTTGCGAATTCATCTTTTGTCTTGCATTGTATTTGTATACAGTATTTAATTACGAAGTCATTGTGCTTTTAATATCAAGGAGTTTTTTATGGACATTTGAAGGTTCAAAGCTCTATTTTAGCACCTTTGCAAAGAATATAAGATGATTTGCCTTTCCCAATGTTCATAGGAGAAGAAAAAAACCTTCTGTGATCATTAGCAGTTTGCGTACCAGTTTACATTATTCATATCCCTCGCCCAAAGTGCTAAAATTGTGCTTTAAATCCTTGAATTTCCATTGAAAACTCTTAATATAAAAAGCATAATGCTTGAGTAACTAAAATTTATTAATACAGTGCAAGACGATGATAGATTTGCAAGGGTGGAAGTAAATTCAAATTGCAGTCGAGCAGATTTACTTTGTTCAGAGTTGTCAGCATGTGCAGTAATTGTGACGCGCCTCCTTTAAACTGTGAGTTGCGAGCCTCATCCATGAAATGCATTTGAACAACATTTTGCTGTCTGCGAGTGAAATTCCACTGAAATTTTTATTGTAGAACAAACTACTTCCTTTTTTCGGCTTCGCCTTAACCACAGGGCTGCTCTGGTTTAAACTCTTTCTTTATACGTATGTAATGCGAGGTTAGAATGATCGTGCTTTAAGCCCTGTGAGTTCAAACATATCTTTAACAATGAAAATGTTTGGTTACATTTTCCAGCCTTCGAAATGCTCTTCTCTTTTCAAGCTCTCATTGTGGTCCTGCTGACAGTGCACACCGCATACCTCGTCATTCAGCTGTCCATTTACATTATGATCTCCTCCCAACAAAGTTGGACGAGGTTAAGTGGTCATTACCATTTATCTGTTGGTTGGTTTGTTGGTTTGTTTCTAAGCAGGATCATGCTACAAGTTATGGATGGATTTTCCTCAAATTTGGTGGAATGATAAAGTTTTGTTCACGGAAGAGGTGATTCGATATTGGGAAGTCAAGGGCATGCAAAAGGTCAAAAACACATTAAAACCATATTTGCGCGAAGACTACAGGACTGCATAAACACAGGGGTTGCGAGCTAATACTGGCAAAAATAACATTGAGTATATTCGTGGAGGTACTTGCGCTCTCTGAGAACAGCTCTGGTTAAATTCATGTAAGCACTTTGTTACGGACTGCATACAGTTTCATAATATGCCATGTTGGAGTTATGCATGGCTCATGCTGAGATGCTCCGTGTGTTTATAGAGATGGATGGACGCTATTGAGGAGCACTCTGCCTACAGCAATCACTACTGCGCCCATGAACAGGAGAGTGAGGATGAGGACGATGACATGCTCTCAGTGGGCGAGCTGGCGGATTCGCTGCAGGTGAGAGTCCAGAACCTTTTCTGCGTTTCTGGGTTTGTGATGTAAACATGATTTCCATTTGCCACGGTCCCATTCTAATTGACAGTTGCGACGTTCCTTAGATGTGGTGCTGGGTTTACTACTACTGATAGTATCCCCCAGGCTATTATTCCTCCACCGTATATACATAAAGTAGTGGTTATGTGTGGCCTTTTACCAGCTTACTTTATACACCAATGAGTAAAAACATTAAAACCACTCACAGATCAAGTGAATAACCATAATTTTCTCCTAATAATGGCGATTATCAAGGTCTGCAGACAGACCTTAGACAGAAAGTTAACAATAGGTTCTCGTACTTGACGTGCTGGATGTGGGAGAAATGAGTCCTGTGCGACTTTGACGAGGACCAAATCGTTATGGCCAGACAAGAGGGCCTGAGCATTTCAGAAGCAGTAAAGCTTCTGGGGTGTTCCCAGTAAGCAGATGGAGTGTACCTGCTGACAGTGATCTGACGAGGGCCAAACCATGAGCCAATGACAAGGTGTTGGGCTGCCAAATCTCATCAATGCACGTGGACAACTTTGATGGTTTCACTCAACAGAAGGGCGACTGTGGCAAGTGAAAGACTTAATATCAGAAAAATTTGGGAAGGTATGCTGAACTAAAAGTGAAAGTGAAAGCACTGATTTTTTTTTTTTTTTAGCTCGCTGGGACGAATAACGTCTGGAGAGCTATTGTCGTACCCCCGGCATCCGCGTCCGTCCGCGTGCAGAAAAACTTTAACCTTGCCCCGGCGAGCTTTGTTGTCTTTCTAACAACTCTTGTTGCAACGTACAGCATGAATTATCAAATTTCCTTCCTTTATTTGAGGAATATTCTTTTTAAACATTCAAATTATTTTTTTCCTCACATTTATGGGCAAATCAGTGAGCTTTGCTACTGACGGACTTGGCCTTTCATGGATGCGACCATTCTACAAAATCATGATTACAATCGCCAGCTGACATCAACTATTCAGCTTACTTACTTAAATACCTCATTACTTGTTCTCAGTCAGTAACCCAGCTTTTTTAGGGATGTGTTGCTGGCCTGAATGGCACAATTGGTTCTATACTTGCTACTAAATTTATGTTAGCCTGACAGAACATAAAGTTTTTTGTCTTCATTATCTTGTCTGCAATTGAATGCAAGTCAGAGCTAATTTATAAATTGCTGCTTTTTTTGTTTGTATGTACATTTTACACTTTGTTCGAACTTATTCTGACTCGGGGTTGTACAAGTAATATCGTTCCTTCAGATGGGTGGAGACTTCAGTGCATTGCATGACACAGAAATGCATGTCGAGTATCATTTCATGGGTTTCTTTGTTTTTGGGACATGTATTCAAATTTTCAACATGCAGCTGCACAGATCAGTCTTTGAAAATGTCACCCCACCAGCATCACAGCCTGGTGATGCACAGCCTGCTGGATTCACTGTAAAGGCAAAGCTATCATATCGCAGTGTAGAATGATTTACGTCGTATTTCACGCCATTTGTTTTCCCTTTGCAGAACGTTGAAGCCTGTCAGCTGAGATTTGAGACTGAGCTGTCCGCTTTCCTCTCTATGGTGAAGAGAGATGAGCTCTCTGAGCGTAAGGCACCTCCTGCTTCCAGCTCCATCACCCCATCTGTGGAAAGATTTCTGAAAGGAATGTCTACATTCTCCACAATATCACAGGCATCAATTTGGCTCTCAATGAAAGCTACAATTACACAGTCTATAAGGATTCATTATTTGCAGTCTTTTGTTAATCATTTTCTATTTACCGAGATAAATATTTCCATAAATATAAAATGCTATTTACTGAATTATGGTATTAATTAGAAGTCATAGTTCGCCTGATGGACTGTGTAAATATGTTAATGACTGTTAGTCCCGCCTTCTATTTACAGCTCATTTTTTCCTCTTTTTTTTAACTTATCAAGAATTTCGTCAAGCATAAGTGTTCTGCTGTGAGTGTTGAAGGAAACCACATATGAATGTAAACACAGGACAAAAATCTGCAGGCTATCACAGTCCCCTTTCATGCGGGACAGGAGAGAGTGTGGGCCCCCCCTCTCCTAACTTATCCCTCTGTGTCGTTGGTAGACCTGCCGGCCCACGTGGTGCAGAAAATGAGCGAGATGAGTGAGCTCTCCAGTGAAACCTGCTCTGCCCTCCGTCACTGCTTGACTCTCTTCTCCAAACAGGATGGGGTGAGTCACCTTACCCATCAAACCTTGCTTCCCCCCTCCCCTCATGGTCAGTTGATGGTGCACATGATAAGCTTTGCTTCTTCCATCCCCTCTTCAAACTCTGTTATTGATTGTTGTTTGATTGTTATGTGATTGAGGTTGTTATATTGTTTGTTATCAGTGGTGTTCTGTAGTTTTGTTTTGTTGAGTATAATTGGTATTTTGGTTTGAAATAAGTCTTTAACATTCCAAATCAGGTAGTGAAGCCTTGGAGATGTTTAAT
Source organism: Gymnothorax reevesii (assembly GCA_029721435.1). NCBI lineage: Eukaryota > Metazoa > Chordata > Actinopteri > Anguilliformes > Muraenidae > Gymnothorax > Gymnothorax reevesii. Next base: position 129,041,788 of record CM056575.1, on the reverse strand, counting down.
CGGATTGTCGTCGTGTGTGTCGACAAAGTGAAATGTATCCAAGCATCACTCTGATTGGTTTGTTTAACTATGACAGCATTTAGGGTCTCCACCCTTTCTATGGTTCATATAGTCATGCGCTAATGCGAGAAATGTGCATATAAACTGCACATTTTTGTACAGTGACAAGCTGTGGAGATTTTATTTGGGAAAATGCAGAGCTGATCACTGGTCTTAACAGTGTCTCTTAAGTCTCTTAAGCCCCCCCCCCCCCTCCTCTGTTTCCATTAATGTCCTTAGTTTTAAGGGATAGGCTACTTTAATGTTACTTTATCATTTTGACTCGCCCAGAAAAATAAATGTTCAGTAAGCAGTATTTAAAATATATTTCTGAATACAATGCGTTTCTGGCTGGTTGCTGGCTTTACAGTAGCCCTTGAAATTTGTGGTTGAAGGTGAGAGAATTCAAATTAATGCCAAAGCTTGTGCAGCAAAGTGGACGCTCTCTATAACCTTAAAATTGTTAGAATTTATGAACTTGTGTAACATTCGAGCTGAACACGATGAATGTTTATCACAAAGGGTTTATAATTGCAGCTGTGAATGTGATAACTAGCAGTGAGATCAAATTTATAAATTAATTTTTATGAATTCTTTTCATTCGATATTAATGGGTAAGTACACGTTAGATTTTTTTGTTGCTCTTTAACAATTTTTATGCCTACTTATTAAAACCATGTAATTTATGCAATTATTACAACATTTCTGAAACATTTTCTTCTGCCACCGTGGTATTTCAAGAAAGCATCTTCTGCAGATATCTAAAGTTTGAAATGACTTTCTGCAGTCTGTTTTATACTTTGGTGGCGGTACCTCTCCTTCATATTTATGTCAATCAAGATATTGAGTGGGCAAAGTTTAGGCTCAAGTTAAGTTATTTCCCCTCTGCAACCTAAGGTACATTCTTACCTGTCATAATAAAAGGGCAAAAATGAAACAATAAGGGCAGCTTTTTCAAAAGTAGAATTCTTCCTCCATTTCTGTTTAAGGGCCTGTAACGGTAAGATAAAATGCTGGTGAAGTTATTCAGTGGGATTAAGGTTAGAGGCCGTGTGATCCGGATTTAGATTTAAATGCACCATGTGATTGTGTGTGCGTTTGCGTTTGTTTGTTTGTTTGTTTGTTTCAAGCCAAAATATCTGTATACATGTGTAGTGTAGATTCTGCCTTCATGCACATGGCCACACAGCTTACTGTTTCTCACAGCTCCTGGTTTTACTGTAGATTTATACCGTGCTGAGCACAGTCACAGTGGTTCTGGTTTGGTAGAGGTGCTGTGGAGATGGTAGTCCATGCTTTTTTTGACCTGTGAGTTGTTGGCAGAACTGAATTGCTCATCAAGCCGGCAGATCTTTGCTGTATGCAAGGTGGGGGGAGAAAAGAGACCTTTTCATTCGGGATGAAAAGTGGAATATGAAGTTTCACTTCGTTTTTAGGATAATTTCAAGGTTTTATGCTTTGCCTCAAGATCTGAAGACAGCATTAATTTAATTTAAACTATTATGTGATGTTTCATATTTACTTGCTGGTCTGCAAATGCTGTCAGCCAGCTGTTCAGGAACTTTTAGTCTTATAAATCTGCTGACTGTACTTAATAAATATATGTTGTTGGTTGTTGTGAAATCGCTTTTCTTGTCATCCTTAAAAGGACAGTTCAACTCAAAATCAAAATGATGTATTTTTCTTCTTACGAGTGGTGTTATTTATCCATATTAATTGTTTTGCCATGAATTACAGAGCTTTTGAGATATCATCCACAGAGATTTGTGAGTGTAATTGAACAATGCTCAGCTTGTGGTGTGCAAAGAGCCCAAAAAATACATTAGAAGACTCGACAGCAATGTCTCTTTCCAGAAATCATGGCCTGGTTACTCAAGATAATGCACAGACCTTGTTGTGAGCTTTTTAATTTAGGTACCATTTTCTATCTATGAATTATTTCTTTCTACAAAGAAGGCAATGTACATCCGCTCATGGTTGAGAGTTCTGTGCTTCTGGAAAAGGCTTATGGGGATATGGTGCCCCCTAACTGACACAATGTTTCTTTAGGGGACCTGAGATAGTTGGGGAAATTCTTTGGGAGCGAGGCTCCTTCCATGTGTATTGCCATGATGCAGGAAACTATGGTAAGATATATCAGGGACTGAGCTGTATCATGTTATAATGGGACAGTTGTGAGATATGTGAAATTGGGGAAGTGCAGAAATGTTTGCACCTTGATGATGATGTTGCCTGAAGTTCTCTTCTCAGTTTGTGTCGGTGATCTTGGGTGTGTGTGTGTGGGCATGCGTGGGCCGGGCAATTCTGTTTGTGTTTTTTTGTCAGTGTTTTTGGGTGAAAGGCGCAGAAGGGAGAAAAATCTTCATTATTTTGTTCTGTTCCACCATTGATGTTTTAAACTGTCACTGAATTTGTTGCAAATGGGAGGTGCACAATGTGTATTTGACAGAAATGAATCTGCACATTTTGTTGACTCTTCGCAGATGTGCATCTAACCCTGACGACCTGAGAAGTGGATTAGCAGTAGAATAATCTGATGTGAACACTGCACTGCATTCAGAAATAAAACACTCATCCCTCAGTAAAAAAATGACCTGGGGGGTAAGGATGCGGTGGCGCAGTGGTTAGGAGCGCTTGGCTCGGGATCGAAAGGTCCTGAGTTTGCGTCCTTGCCATGGCTTTCATTTTGTGTCCTTTGTACAAAAATACTGTACTCCTTCAGTGCTTCACTCCACCCAGGTATACGGTTGGGTACCAGCAAATGGTTGGGGAAACCTGACTAAGAGCTGAGGGATAGCCTGCAATGGACTGGCATCCCATCCAGGGGGAGTAGCAGAACTAGTCACTTCAAGCCACAGAAACTGGGCTTAAGCACTGGCCTGATGAGCCGCCTGGCTTGGGACAGACTTTAACTTTCGCTTTTTGCTGGGTCTCATCAAGATTAATTTGCTTGCTGTGACAGACTTTTTGCTGAAAAGTTGTCAGAGGTTTGCAGCAGAATATGGAACTCACACAAAGGAGTCCCGTAACTCACACAGTCATCTCTGATCTGTTCTCAACTGGGGGGCCCCATTAATCATAATGGTGTCTTCTATGGTCATATTAAATCTTTTTATTATTGCTCATAGCAAGTAATACTCTCCACCCAAGCAACTAATTCACATTTATATTTGAATTTCTATCATTATTCTCATTTTTCAGGCTTAGCTTGTAATCTAGGAAATGCCTTTTTGTTTAGCTGTTCTTCTTTCATTATTGCGGGTCCTAACTCGGCTCTGATGCGGGGCAGTAATGTTTGAATAAGGCTCAGGTTGTAGCGATGATGAGCTCATTTGTTTTTACGGCTGCTGTGAGATGTGCAGCATATGCCCGGGGGGCTCGTTAAGCCGTCTGCCATACGAGCCGCCGGGCTGTGCCCAGAACTGCGGTGACGGCGACTTCGGTGAGCGCATGGGTGAGGGAGGTAGCCGATGGCCACAGCCGGCGGGAGAACGGAGGTGCGCTTTAGAGGACGGACAAATGACACTGCCTCTGAACTTGGATTAGTGAGCAGTTTCTAAAGAGCAGAGGTGAGATATAAGAGAGAGAGGACAGAGAGAGAGATGATAGAGGATTGGCTGAAGTGGTGCAGGTGTTTTCTCGCCCAACGGTGGTATAATTTTTGCCCTGAACCTGTCCTACTTTGTGGACAGTTGAGCCTGTTTCAGATGCTTTTGACAAATTGGCTGTGGCATTGATTGTAATGATAGTAATTCTTCCGCAGAACTCAAAAAAATGATTGTGATGTTGCTGGTTGTCTGGGGAGTTTTTAACCTTCTTTATTGATCTGGTCGCATGGCAGTGCTTGGTGATTACAGTCGTAAACGCATGCATTTAAAATGAATGTGGCGCGAGTCAGGAATTCCAAAAATACTCTCCAAATGTGGTTTTCAGTCTGTTAGTCTGTCTATGAGGAGAACTTGTTTGGTCTGAAGATTTTAATCAGTTCTGAGCAAAACAAATCCAGTTGTTTAGAAAACAATTATAAATGCAAAGGCAGCCAGTTTATGCTGTGAATATTGAATAGAAATGTGCAATTAATAGTAAACTCTCAGTGCATCTTAATGCTCTGTCGGCTAGAGAATCGAGAAGATGAAAAACATGGATTTGGTTTGCACATTTATCTTCAGGTTCTTGGCGCGCTTATTTACATCCTTGAAGACTGTTCAATTGTTGGCCCGTGAGAATACACTGTTGTTCTTACTCAGTCGGTGATGCTATTCTAGGGAGGCTGTCTTCCACAGGCTTCTGGGCCGATAAAATGGTGGCGTTTTAGGCAAAGACGTTGGATGTAGTGGGATTGGCTTGGACCACCTGTAGCTGGGTGTGTGTTGTGCTCTCTCACCATAAAGCCAGGCTGTATAGCTGAAGCTCTGCCTGTGGGGTTCTGTCAGGCGTGATGCTGGGTAGAACCCCTGCCTCACCATGGGGGGGCCTGCACTTCCAGTCCCAGTAGCCCTCCACAGTAGGCCGCCGGATCCTCCCCTATGGCCCGAAGTAACGGCCTGTGGGGTTTACTGTGCTGCATCCTGTTTCCAGCCTGGTATTCACTGCCATTGTTGAGGCTTATGTATGCTGTGCTTTTTGAACAATTCTCTTCCAAATAACATTGTCATTTTCAGTCCTTTGTTTGTTTTGTCACAGTGTTCGCCTGGCCGAAAGAATTTTTTTTTGTAATCAGACATTCAATGTTTATCATCACAATCAAACAAATTTAAAAATTGGCTCATTTTTGAAAGAATTTGCAAAGAGACTGCAATGTTCTGAAAAAGTATTTGACCCCTTCCCGATTTCTTCTGTCTTTAGATATTTGTCATGTTTAAATGTTTATTATCATCCAGCTGTTTTAATAAAAGACAGGACAATGCGAGTAAAGTAAACACAAAATGCAGCTTTTATGTCATCATTTTCATTTATTGAAAATAGAGTTATTCAAAATCTCTATCACCCACGTGAAAAAACCTAATAACTTGGCGGCAACAACTGCAATCAAACTTTTTTGATAACTGGTAATTAGGTATCACCATTGTGGAGGAATTTTGGTGCACTCTTTCTCGTGAATTTTTTTTTAATTTAGCCACATTGGAACGTTTTCAAGCTTGAATTGCTTGTTAGAGGTGATGCTACTGCATCCCAATCAAATGAACATCCAAACTTTGACTATGCCCCTCCAAAACATTTATTTTCTTTCTTTTGAGCCGTACGAGCTGGAAGCACTTGTGTGCTTTGGATCGCTGATGTGCTGCATAGCCCAAGCTGATGGCTGGCCACTCTCCATTTATATTATCTGGTAGAGAGCAGAATGCATGGTTCCATCATTTATGGCAAGTCTTCCAGGTCCTGAAGCAGGATAGCAGCCCCAGGCTCTCACATGTCCACCACTGTGTTTGGCTGTTGATATGATGTCCTTAATATTATATATCTTTAAACACCAGAAATATCGGGACCAAGGTCCTCTAAGAAGTTTGACTTATGACTCATCAGTCCTCAGAATATTATCCCCAAGAGTCTTGGGGCTCATCAAGATGTTCTTGGCAAATATGAGATAAGCTTTTGTGTTCTTTTTGTTCAGCAGTGGTTTTCACCTTGCATCTCTCCCATGGATGCCATTTAGATTTTTTTTCCCGGGCCTCTTTTGTATTTTAGAAACACGATCACTGACCTTAACTGAGGCAAATGAGGCCTGTGGTTCTTTTGATCTTAGTCTAGGTATTTTTGTGACCTGGATGAGTTGTTGATGCGGTTTTGGTGGAATTTTGGTAGAATGGCCACCCCTGGGACTGATCACTACTGCTCCAGGTTGTCTCCATTTGTGGTTTGCTTGAGTCATTGAGTCTTAGAAATAACTTACATGTCAACAACTTTGTTTTCTCATGTGTTCTTGAATTTCATCTGTTTCTCATTTGTTCTTGATCATGGCACCATGTGCTGCTTTTTACCTTCTTCACATTGCCATACCGGTTGTGTTTAAGTGATCCTTAGATTCAACAAAGCTGGCGGTAATGGTGCCAGGGTGTGTGGAGTGAAATTGAAGCAAATGATCAATTACTTTTGATAAAATGTTTCAGTTAAATTTGATTTACTAACTTTTTCACATAGAGCCAGGTTGGGTTGGGTAGCTTTCTTTCTTCAATAAGTGAAATCACTTTCAAAAAACTGCATTTTTTGTTTACTCGGATTGTCTTTGTCGAAATTATAATTAGTTTTGAGCTTCTAACATTGAAGTATTACAAATATGCAAACATCGGGATGGACTCATTCACATCTCTGCATGAAAGGAAATTTTGTTTGCCTTTGCTATCATAGCTCGCCTTTGAGAGACAGCTTTGCCCTCTTCCAAAATGCAAAGCAGGCTTTATGAGTGGCGCCCCTGGCAGACAGTGCACAGTGTCTCGCTATCCCACCTGAATCGCGCTCACTCTCTCCATGAATTGACAGAGATTCTCAATTTTCTCATTTATTAATATGCATCTAGTTATCAGCAAAGGCAGGCAATCATGCTCCTGTGCCATATCTGTTCAGGGTCTGGCCTTGTGTTCCAAGGCTCCAGGTTTGTTGTCTTTGCACGTCTGATTTTTCACATATTGTTTATGTTGGCAGTCTTCCTGGCGGTGAATATTTGCTGTAGACTTCTGCCAAAGGCATGGTGTTGTTCTGTCATCTTGTGCTGATGCCCTGAATGCTGGTGAATATGATTTGCACTGATTAAATGTTATGGTTATTGCGTCTGAGGATAAAAATCACCTGTAATATGATGGTTACATTTTACAATAGCTGTTGACTGGATAGTGTGAAAAGTAAGTATTAATTATGATTTTATTTTTACCCACTCGCAAAATGGCATTGTGGTTGGTTTAGAAACAGCACAGGTATCAAGGCTCAAAAGTTGCTGCTTTTTAAGGGCAAGTTGAGCAATGAATGTGTACATAGAGTGCTTTGAATAATCTATTGTGTATGAAATAAAAAGTTTGACATGATGCAGACTTTATTGCTCATACTTAGTGCAACCCCATCTCCCCAGTTTGAACAAGCTCATGTTTTCCACTGTTTTTCATCTCCTCCACTGTTAACAACATTGTCCAAAGTGTTTTGGAACTGAGGGGTATAACTGTTGCAGTTTTGACAGCAAAATGTTCTCCCCTTCTTGGTTGATGTTGGATCTCCGCTGCGTCACACTTCATGGCCTCCTTTGTCACATTTTTAGTTTATAATATGGCAAATATCTTAAATGGATGACAGGTCTGGATTGCAGGCAGGCCAGTTTAACACCCAGACTCTTACTACGAGCCATGTTATTGCAATGCATTCAGGATGCGGTGTTTGGCATTGTCTTGCTAAATTAAGCCAGGCATTCCCTGAAAAAGACTTCTAGATAGCAGTATATTTTGCTACAAAACCTTTTATATATCATTCAGCACGAATGTTTTCTGCACGGATGTGCGAGTTAACACATGCCATGTGCACTAATGCACGCCCATACTATCACGGATGCTGGCTTATGAACTGTGCTGATAACAAGTCGGTTGGTCCCTCTTGTCTTCAGTCTGGAGGATGTGTTGTCTGTGATTTCTTAAAATAACTTTTTGATTTGTCAAGGCTACAGGACAGTTTCTACTTTGGGCCCAAGCTCATTTAAGATTGATTAAAGCAGAGAAGGCGGGAGTCTTTCTGCATCTTGTTTAAATTTGGTTTGATCTTTACATGGCAGAGTTTTAATTTGCATTTGTGGGTCCAACAGCTAACATTTAACTCTGACATTGGTTTACAGAAGTGTTCCTGCGCCTATGCAGTGATTTCCACCACTGAATCCTGTCTGCTTTCAATGCAGTGCTGGCTGTTGGCCTGATTACCACTGCCATTCATTATTGGTTTTTGGCCTTGTTCCTTACACACAGGGATTTCTTCAGATTCTTTGAATCTTTTTCATGATATTATGTACCATGGAGAGTGAAATCCCCAAATTCTTAGGAATTTTTTACTTAGAGAAACATTATTCTTAAATTGTTGTAATATTTACCCTTGCTGTCTTTCACTGAGTGATGAAGCCCTCGTCATTTTTACCTCTGAAAAACTTGCTATAACCATTCATGTGACTCATCTGTTGCCAACTAAACTAATTAGCTCTGAGGTGTTCCACCAGGTGTATTTTTTTAAAGCTTTCCAGTCTTTTGCTGAACCTATCCCAACTTCTTTAAAATGTATTGCTGACATCTAAATGAATAGGAGCAGATATTTTTCAAAAACAAAAAAAAAATTTCAGTCTCAAAATTTGATATGCTGTCTATGTTCTAGTTTTCAATTAACTATAGGGTTTATAGTGATTTACAAATCATTCCATTCTGTCTTTATTCACATTTTATGCAGTGTCCCTGCTTTATGGGAAATGGGGTTGTGAATTTGTGTTCTTTATTCAATATACTTATTTCTCATTTTTTTTAATCCATTTTTGAATTCTTCTCGTTGACTGTCACTCAAAGAGCAAGGATTAACCAAGGCACGCATGTTTGCAGAAAAACATGCTTGGTCGGAAAAGTCAGATTCTATGCACCTGGTGACATAGAGTGGATTTATTCCTGGGTCGGGTGCCATTTTGATTGGCAGCACCGGACAGAGAGCTCTCTCACTGGAGACTGAATCATCCACCCAGGCTCGCATGGCCCACAGTCACCTGACCTGGGCGATCAAGTTCCACAGAGAGCAAGTCTGACAGGAGGAGAGGGGAGAGAGCGGCCACTGTCTGCTGTTACCTTCCAGTAGTACCCACAATGCTGTCTGATTTCAGTTTTCTCTCTAAAATCTGAAGCACTGTTCTGGTGAGCTGATCTATCCAAATTGATAAACTCTGGGTTCGTGCTGCATTGTGTGCACTTCAGCAGCTGCCCTCATGATGAGTCATATGAGCTGATTTAGATTCAAAAGAGTTTATACTGGATATGTAAATCATATTTTAGTTGCATGGGGAAGGAAGGGAGAGAGAGGCTTTCCAAAGCAACAGACATGCTGCTCCACTCTGTCATAATTGTAGAATAGAACCATTGAAATCGGGGAACCGTTTGCAGTGCTGATGCAGACGGTCACTTACTCTACTCTACTTCAGGTGAAGGTGATGTCCCTGCAATAGAAATGTGGTCCTGACAGGGCTGTTTAGGTTGGCATTATGTCCTGCATTGTGTCGTTCAGAGATTCATGTGTGATGTGAGTCCTGTGCATCTGTCTTAATTTCACTCAGGACACTGGAGAAACGGCTGTTATTTTGGATGCAAACAAGATGCCCAGAAATGAGGCTGGTTTTTTGCAAACATAATTTATCTTGATTCTGGTCCTGTAACTAGTTTTTGTTTTTGTTTTTGTTATTGTTTTTTTTTCTTCAGCAGTGAGTGATATGAGCAAATTCAATAAAAACACAGCCAAAACGCACAGATGTTTGTTTATTTGTTTGTTTGTTTTTGTTTGCTTTCACTTCGCAAAATATCTGTTTTCTCCAATCTGTCAATCAAACACATGAGAAGATGAAGTATATTCCTCATTCTCTGCGAGAATTCCATTGCGTTCTCTATTTTTGCCAACCTCGACAATAGAGCATGACGTGGACCCCTCAAAATGGACCACAGCACCCCATCTGAAATAAGAAGGCAAAAGCACTAACTTCCAGGAATTCTAATATGACTATGATTTAAATATATTTTGCAATTTACTGATGATATAGTTTTAAAATGTGTGGTATATTCTCTGAGATACCAATCAGGTGTGCCTTTTATAATGGCATCACTTAAAATTGGACCTTTTGTGGCAAAGAGGATTTTGGTCTGTTGCTATGATAAAATGTTACTGATAAAAAGCAGGATATCTCCGCTCAGGTTTTGTGCTGATTTATGGTGACAGGTGCGGAACCTGAAGTTGGAGCAGGAGGTGGAGAAGAACAAGATCCTGTCGGAGGCCCTGCAGACGCTGGCGACTGAGCACCACGAGCTGGAGCAGTCCGTGGTGAAAGGCTCCTCCCCCCGGAGCGTGCTCAGTGAGGATGAGTTCTACGATGCCCTCTCAGGTGAGAAACTGCTGCCTCTGTGTCTCCCGGATGGCTGCCTGAAGGGTCTTATTTGAATGTTGGCCCTGGCAGTGTATCAGAGGCATGTGTTAGAGTTTTGTCATTACTGAATTGATTTAGCACTGACTGCTTACATATCCCCTTGGGAGAACTTGTGTGTAGCACACACTGCCGTAACCGCGCCCCTGTATAATGTCTGTTAAACTGAAAAAGAAAGCTTTTCAAACACTTTAGTCTTCGAGGGGTCACGTTCTGTGTTTTTTTTTTTGGTAACATTACGCTGGCTCTGACTATATCTTGCCACGGATCTCTCGGTTAACCCAGCAGACGGGTTTTGGTTTTTAACCGTTTCCCTCTCACAAGCGCCTCTCGACGCCTATCCCTTAATTCCCCACAAGCACCTCTCGACGCCCGGTCCCAGCTCCCCACAGCGTATACACTGCTGTTTTATCTTTAGGGCTGTGAGAGGGAAAGAGTTAAACTTAACCACAAAGTGCTCTGCTTACTTGTTTGCAACTAGGAAAGTTTAAGATCAAGTTTCCCAGGAAAGCTTAAGTGGGAAGGGGTTTATCTATCCATATGCAGTGCGCTATGTAAAATGGTAGTCTTTCAAAGAGAAAAGAGACATTTTTTTCACAGGTGCATTTACAGTATGTTTTCCATTCATTTCTTTTTTTTCTCCAGCAAAGCTTCATGAAATACTCTGGGTTTAAAAAGAAGGCTATCTTCAGTTTTTTTTCTCTCTCTCTTTTTAGCTCCGACGGGTCTTTATCACCTTTAAAACTCATCTTCTCAAAAACCTATGATGCAGGCATACTACATGTGAGTGGTTGCAGGAACAAATTCAGTGAGTGAACTATAAGTAGCATTACAATCACAAGACTTCTGCATTGATGACCATAATCTTTACAGCTGGAGACAAATTTCCCTTCCTTGGACTGGGATGAAAAGCGCACCAAGATGGCTGTGTATTCGGCTTTGTGGGACGAGTTTCCCTGAGATCCAAGAGCACCGACTTTTCACTGTTACTCTTTCCAACTCACTTGTTTCCTGTTTGTCTGCATATTTTATGCTGTGTTTTGTTGCACGTCATACTATATGTAATATTAAATGCACTGCGATGGAATGTTCTGCGATTACAGGATGATCGTTAATATAATGATGAAGTGTCAGCGGTTGTGATTATGGCAGCAACGATGGTAACAATGAAGGCGATGTTGCTCCTGTGATGATAATTGCATTAATAAACTGTGAATGAGGGTTATATGGTTGGGTATACTTTGTCAGGTGTAAGCGGTATTTTGAGTACTCAAAGAGGAGTGATGGGAGGGTGAAGCCAAGTACCGCAAGCTTCAAAGGCAACAGTATCCCGGGATCAGGTGTCTCGGGCCGTCCATCAGGGGAAGGTTGCCCGTAGGTTGTTTGGACGCGCGGGCAGTTGCGTTTGCAGACTCTCCCCTGACATGCTCCGCTCCTGCTGTCCCTCGTAGATTCGGGCTCGGAGCGCTCTCTGAGCGAGTTTGAGACGGTGGGCAGCCGGTTCTTCGACGGCGAGTCGGCCCAGCTCAGCGGCAGCATTCGCAGCAGCCCGGTCAGCATGCTGCAGGAGGACCTCCCCGAGGACGAGGAGCCCCAGGCCAATGGCGTGAGGAGGCACAGGTGAGTGACACCTTCTCCTCCTCCTCCTGATGAGCCTCTCGCAAATTTTCCTGTAGGAAAACACAATGAAAGGGGTCGATGCAAGTTTTCAGTACACATGTGTAAAGCCCTGGTGGACGTCTTAGTTTGGCTTCTTTTCTTTCTTTTTTTCTTTTTTTTCCGCATGTTGAATCCCCATTTAAAATGCATGGAGGTGGTTTGTGGGTTTGTGGCCGGCGATAGTATTGGTGAACTCGTATCGATTGCTGTTCAGTGTGGATAAAAGTATAATGTCTCCGTGCCGGGGACACTGTTTCCCGAGCCGCCATTGAGCTATGAGCAGGTTCCATAGCGACAGGCGCTGTCACTCTGGTATTAGTAATAGATATGGGATCTCTGTTCTCACTGTCCCTGCGTTTAAACTGGTGTCTGCTTACCTCCCGTGTTCAGTGGCTAACTGCATCACCGGCAGGGTCGAGAGTTTGTTTGTGTCCCTCTCTGGCTCTCTTGTGCTCTCTGCCACACACACACACACACACACACACACACACACACACACACACACACACACACACACACAGTCAGGCGTACGCTTTCCCTCTTGCTCACATGCTTTGTTTGTCACACACACTCTCTCTCTACCTTTCCCGTTGGTTTACATGATACCTTTGTATCCAAAATGTAGCAAAAAAAAATGTGTTTTCTTTCCTGCAGATGGCTTTGTACCATATTGTTTTTGCATTTTAGTCAGTCAGATAGATTGTTAATTAATTCGGGACTGCAGATTTTCCTGACGTCTGGAGTGGAGAAACTCAGCCCGGCTATTAGAATTGACTAATTGGTTTTGCAGTGCTTTTTCTTTATGCAAACAAGCGTTTGTGTGACTTCTTGTTGTGACTTCCTGATCATTGCTGGTACCACACCACTCAGAAGTTGAATAATTGAACAAGCATGTGTCCAGGAGGTTCATGATAAGGCATTGAAATATGAGTGGTCTCTGTGTAGTTATCTGGCATTGAGAAAAAATATATATTTGGGAGAGAATAAAAACACCAGTTAAAATCATGTCAATTCTGGTCTTTATGCACTGCATGACCTTTGACCTTGGCTGGGAAGACTGAATGGCACAGGGCCACTTCACATGGCTAGTTTCTCAGGAGAAACACTTGTTTTATAAGGAGAAGCCTGGGACCTTCTTTGAATTTTTATTGTATTTAAGTAGAGGCAATTGGTCAGGCTGAGGTATTGAACGTTGAGGAACAGAGCAGAGACGCTCCCTCTCTGTCGTGTCATTTAGAAATGGGCCTCTCTCCAGCACTGTGCCAGACCCTTCAATCCCCTGGGGCTTATGTTGCGGGCAGCCCAGACAGTCCTGAATAAAAAATGACCCCGCTGTTCAGAGCTGCGTCTGTTGGGCGATCAAGACGCCTGCAAATATTTCGCCCAGCATGAGGCTATTTTTATTTATTTGTGCAGCTTTGCATTTTTTTATCCATTTTATCTCCCATTTTGGAATTGCTGGAGTCCCGTCCCTGCTGGCTGCTCCAAACCATTTGATCAGTTTGGCAGTGGACAGAAGAGTGTGTGCACTCATCCAAAGCATGCGGTGTCAACCGCTGCTTCTTTTCACTCTGATGTTAGGCAGTCTGGCTCGTACAAATGGAAGTGGGTGTTCAACAGTGCTTGTGGAACTTGAAATGCAAACCTGCGATTGCACTCATCAACCTGCAGGTGTACCTGATGCAGGATGGGATACGGTTATGTTGGACGACTGGAAGTGTTGCATCCCTGACGATAATGGCATCATTGCTAAATCCTCCGAGGCTATGAGCCCAACCCCCCCCCAATGCCACCCGAATCTGGAATGCCAAATCCGAGAACTATGCACAAGCCTTGCTCGTACGCAACCCCTTGTCGCCAGCTCAGGAGAGAGAGACAGTTTGCAGCTCTCCTCCAAAGCATGCACCTGTCAGCCCCTGCATCTTTACACTCATTGGTTGAAACTTTCGCAAGCTCAGAATGAGGGCGGAGGATACCCGAACATGAGCAAGCTTAGAATCTTACTGACGACCTCCCGGCTGGCCAACAGGAGGCTCTTAAGCTATGAACAAGACAATTTTTTATATTATTTTTTTAATATTTCCAGCAGTCCCTTCTCAATTTGCATACCCGCAGCTCTATAGCCAATCGTGCACTGCCCTGAAAAAGCTGCCGACCACTGCTGGTTGGTACGACCGGGGATCAAACCCGCGCCATGCTAGTCACTACTGCTCCGCAAATGCAGCGCCTTGAGGCTTTGAGTTTTCATTCATCTTAGGAATTCTAGAGGGCCTTGTCTGAGACCATTGTTTCATTTTCTATAGGTTGCAAGCTCATTTACACAATAAAAACTGGGAAAAACTTCTTAACTGCAAGACCATGAACCAACAGTGGGTCAATTAATACACAATTTAGACCTAAATTTATTTTAAAGGTGTGCAGAGGGGCCAGGTTACATGGTAACGGAGTTACAAAATTGGTGTATTTTGTATCATAGCTCCAAAACTAAGTAAGATGGTTCCAATTTAAATGGCTTTGTGTGGGTCTTCCCTAGTACTTCAAAGAACAAAATAGTTAATTTTGTTCATTTGATTTATTTTGGGGGAAAATGGCAAAAAACTGGTTGGGAGCTGAGTTATCAGAGGGCCTGACTTCCGTCGCGGAATGAATTTTGAATGAATTTACAGATGATGACAAACTAGGAGGTTTAGCCAATAAATTAGTGGTTCAAAAAGATTTGTCTAGAATATGGAAGTGGATGGACACCTGTCCTGGGAAATTAAATTCCTTCTCGTTGCATGTAAAGCTCTACATGTGGGTGATGAAAAGAATTCAGAACTAATTTATGGGACGTCAGTTGGAACATGCTGAATTCCAAAATTTGAATATAGTCTCAATTAGGGGGGGAAAGACACGGAGTAATAAGTTGCTCAAGCCTTTCAGGTCCTAGACACTGTGTTGTAAGGATACTGAGATGTAAATGGGTCATTGACGTGACATTGTCCGAGTGCACTACTTATGGTTTAAAATAATTTTAAATGATTCATAATAAGCATCATTTTATTCTATAAAACCTGTTTAATTTGAACATATTTCCAGTTTATCATGAAATGATATATATTTTTTGTTTTGCCATCTCAAACCCTCAAAATGTCAGATGGCGCAACCATCCGAGCAAGTTAACAAAATGTGAAATGTATTAAATATGTAATTTAGAATATGAATTAATATATATATTTATATGGGGGCATAACTTCATATTGAAAACCTTTCAAATAACAAAGTTTAATAGTTTATTTGTACTTAAATTGTTTGGAAAACCAAAATACCTGCCCCCTACAATGAAGAATCCATAAGTTGCTTTTAATATCAAGCTCAATTACAAAATAGTGATGTTTTAGGCAGAGTAGACACTCTCAGGTATACTTACTAAAAAAATCACAAAAAAAATGTTTCTTTTTATTCTTTACTTCATTATCAATCTGTTCTAATCGTTGTCTTTTTTTTTTTTTTTTTTTGGTTGTCAGACATGGAGTGTTTTGCATTTAAAGGATCAGTGTGTAAGATTTAGAGTCATCTAATGCAACCAACTGACCATTCCTATTCTCAGAAAACCTACGGTGGCCGCAAAACTTGCAAAGACGTCTTTGCATTGACTTTGACTGTAATCAGTCGTGCAAAAAATTTGTTTCGCGTCCAGTGTGCAAGCAGCTTTACTGAGCATAGAACGCAAGCATTATATATGTACATATCACATATCACGCACTGCTTGATGCCGAGGCAGTTTGTGGTTGGCTTTGTGGTTGAAGTCATTAGTTTGCATCACAGATTCAGCTGCAAATATAGTAGGTCTTCCAGGCACTCAGAAAAAATAGTTGGGTCCAAACGAAGCCTAAGATAAAAAGTCATTATTAAAGCATGGTTGAAACAAATTTAAAAAGCCGACATGTTTCGACCTACGCTGTCTTCATCAGGGCGTAGATTCAGCTGCGTTGATTAAGCCAGGTCGAGTTTCCATTACGCGTGCCAACCGCCTTTAATCTGACATCATGGCAATCGATATACAGTGGGGAAAATAAGTATTTGACCCCTCGCTGATTTTGCAGGTTTGCCCACTTAGAAAGAATGCAACGATCTATAATTTTAATCATATATACATTCTAACAGTGAGAGAGAGAATCACAAAGAAAATTCCCGAAAATCGCATCATATGAATTTATAAAAATTGATAACCATCTGACGAGGAAAAATAAGTATTTGACCCCCTACCAAACAGCAAGTATTCTGGGTCCCACAAGCTAGTTAGTCTTTCTTTAAGACGCACCCCCAATCCCAACTAATTATTTACATCAAATACACCTGCCTCACCTCATTGCCTGTATAAAAGACACTTGTCCACTCCCAAACAACCAGATTCCAACATCTCCACCATGGGCAAGACCAAGGATCTGTCTAAGGACATCAGGGACAAGATTGTTGACCTACACAAGGCTGGGATGGGCTACAAGAGAATGGGAAAGCAACTTTGAGAGAAAAGATCTACTGTCAGTGCAGTTATCAGGAAATGGAAGAAGTACCACACTGCCGCCAAACTCCCTCGGTCTGGGCCTCCATGTAAGGTCTCGCCTCGTGAGATGTCCCTGATCATGCGAACGGTGAGGAATCACAAGGGGGGAACTGGTTAACCCCTTTGTGCAGAAGCAAAATTTGGCTATTTATGGGTTACCCACTTTAATGCTGTATAATTCAAGATTTAAGCTTCACAAAGAGGAAAAATGTGGCTCAATTCAGGAAAGACACTTACAGCATTTAGAATTACATTGTATTTCAGTTTATTTTCATGATTTTGGTAGAGAAAATGAGCAGCAAACATAAAAAATCTTCATGAGAATTCACCATTGGAATTGCAAAAAAAATAATTCTGACGATTGAAAAACTGCTGGGGCTGAAAACTATACATTTATGGTATCATAAACTCCTTGAGCACAAGTAGAATTCATCTTCAACATTACATTCTAGATTACCTACATGCTATTAGCCAAATTATACAGCTACCCAAGTGTCTCCCCAAAGTCTCAAAATGATTTGCTGTCAAATCATTAAAAAAATCATGTTTTTAAAACAATTAAAGCTTTAAGGCATGAAATTTAATATGAACGAATGATTTTCTGGTTGAGTTTAGTATGAATTTATCAATATCAGTCCAGTTGAATATCAGTGGTCACAAGTAACCTCTCCAAAAATGAAACATGCCTTTTCTCCATAATAAAGTTTAGGCCATTTTTCTTCAAAGCCAGCATAAACATGCATTAAATAAACTGCTAATTAAACGGTCAGAACATTCACCCTGTAATGAAAGCTACCAGTCCCCTCTTCAAAGCTCACGAACCCATTTCAACACTTATAAGGAGCAAGTACCCCTCACGAACACAGTAATATCTGAATTCTGAAATATACCTTATTTTAACTGAACAGACACTCCACTTTCAGGGAATATCAAATCCATTGCGTCTCCCGATTCAAAAGAAACGTGCAATGAACGTACCGGGGGTCCACACCAAAATGCACGGGCAGTTCGCGTTTTAAACAGGAAAAAAACCTCGACATTCGACTTTGTTGAGTACATATACATTCCGAAACAGAAAAAAAAAACAAACAAAAAAAGCAGCCTGACCTTTTTCGTGAATCCCTCCTCCAGAGACATTGACTGTATAAAATAGAGACCGATCCAGTCGCAAGAACCCTCCGGTCCTGTTTCATTCGAAATAATTCCAATAGAGCATATCGTTCTCATTTAAATCCTGTAATGTAACTGAACACTTCAAGGCCAGTTTTGCGAACCGATTTTCTATAAATCTTGTCTATTTTAGCCGCGTAATGTGCATAACGTAGACAGGATACAACCGAGCCTGCTGATACGCATTGGTTTGTATGCTCTGTGTTTGTCCAATCAATGTGTTTCACTTACTCTAAAATGTTTAAACACTCGGGAATTGGATAAGAAACGAGCCAATCAATACATTGTTATCAGGGAAACTTCACGAGGCCATGAAGTGTAACTCTACAGTTACGCAGAAGAGCTTGAGTGTATGGTTGAGTGATTGGCTATCAACGCCAGTACTCGGGTGGATATAAGGAAGCGCTGGATTTGTCAATGAAGGAATCTACGCGTAAATCCACGGTAGGGAACTACAATTTTTTTTGTATGGGACAACTGTAATAGGCAATAGAATGTGAGAGAATCAATACCATGTCGATTTTTTTGCCTCAGAAAACTGATTTTTCTGAACTACTAATTGGAATACTGTTAGCTCACTGTGGCTAAACTGGTTGCTACAAAGGATAACGATTTTTTCTGTGTCAAGATATCGTTTTTTTAAACTGCTGAATCGACACTATGGGCAAGGATACTGACCAGTTTGCACATCAGGCTTAGCTGAGGAGTTTAATTCATGCAGCTCTCAAAAAACAGGGAGTGGAGTGAACTTCACCGTATTCAGAACCGCGTTCGAGGTCTGCTTGCTTGTGAACATTCAATAACTGATCCGGGGGTGCCATCTAGTGATCGAGTACAGTAACAGCGTGCTTCCAATGTGCAGGTCTATAGACGCGGGCATCTACATCTGCAGAAAGGGGTTAATGAACTGAAGGCAGCTGGGACCACAGTTACAAAAGAAACGGTTGTTAACACACTACGCGGTCATGGATTGAAATCCTGCAGTGCATGCAAGGTCCCCCTGCTCAAGACGGCACATGTGCAGGCCCGCCTGAAGTTCGCCATTGACACCCTGGATGACTCAAAAGAGGCCTGGAATAAGGTGATGTGGTCAGATGCAACCAAAATAGAACTTTTTGGGCTCAACTCAACTCGCGGTGTTTGGATGGCAAAGAACACAGAGTACAACCCAAAGAACACCATCTCCACCGTCAAGCACAGTGGTGCTTTTCAGCTAAGGGGACGGCACAACTCCATTGCATTGAGGGGAGGGTGGACGGGGCCATATACCGTGGAATTCTGGACCAACAGTTCCTTCCCTCAGTGAGAGAGCTGAACATGGGTTGAGGATGGGTGTTTCAGCACGACAACTACCTTAAGCACACCGCCAAAGCAACAAAAGAGTGGCTGAAGAAGTACATCAAGGGTCTGGAGTGGCTTAGCCAGTCTCCAGACCTGAATCCAATTGAAAATCTTTAGAGGGAGCTTAAAATTCGGGCTGCAAGGCGACAGCCTCGGGACCTGAATGATTTGGAGGCTGTCTGCAGGGAGGAGTGGGCCAACATCCCTGCCATAAGGTGCACAAACCTTGTCAACAACTATAAAAATTGTTTGACATCTGTGCTGGCCAATAATGGCTTTTCTACAAAATATTAACATGCTGTTTGTCCAGGGGGTCAAATACTTATTTTTCCTCATCAGATGGTTATCAATTTTTATAAATTCATATGATGTGATTTTCGGGAATTTTCTTTGTGATTCTGTCTCTCACTGTTAGAATGTATATACGATTAAAATTGTAGATCGTTGCATTCCTGTGGGCAAACCTGCAAAGTCAGCGAGGGGTCAAATACTTATTTTCCCTACTGTAGATACTGTAATTTATGTCCTGATTCAGATAGTTACATTAAATAGTGGTTGCTGTAATTATTTATTGCATTGAAATGTGCCTGACATACTGGAAACCTGCCTGTGAGGTTTCGGTTATGTGTGCGCACTGTGCGCCGGTCAGCCAAATTACCACTGCACTGAAAGTAAACCAGGTTGGAGCTGGCAAGCTCTCTGCATAATTTCAGCGAAGCCTCGATCCACAAAATTGCCACTGCGTCATGATTAATATGTGACACCTCCCCCTACTATGCCGCCACACCCATATTGGCGCACGTTTGTCTACCACATTGCTAAAGTGCATGTCCCCGGTGTTGCACTGCACAAAAGTACCTCTGTGCGGCCTACACCGGACGAAATTACCACTGCATGGGCTATGCCACGCTGCGCCACCCTGCGCTGCGCCAAGAAATTACAGCCCAATATGATTTAAGAGAGTGTCTGTTTGATGATATTATACAACATAAGCCTATGTTCTATTGGTCAGATTAGGAAAAGATGAAATGGCTGTTTGATTTTGATGTTTTTGGAACTGGAGATTATATTTCTAAAGCTTGGAAAAGAAGACAACATAGGCTGTTTGTGACATGATTTCTTGATGCACACTGGTCCTGGTACTGGATTATTTGATTGTTTTGTGTCTTATAAGCACATGCGGGCTGGGCATACAATTGTATGCATGACACAACAATAAAAAATTTCATTCATTCATTCATTCATTGTAATGTTTTGGTGGCAGTGTTATGTGGGCAGTGTCACAGTTGCAGTGTTTGAGTAAAGGTGTTACAGTGACAGTGTCATAGTTGCAATGTATGAGTGCCAGTGCTAGGATTATCCTCAGGCTAATGTACTGTGAGGCTTGCCCAGTTCCCCCCTCCAGATTTTCTCAAACTCGTGTGCATGTGTGTCCTTCAGAACAAGTTTGCCAGCCCCCATGTTTTCCAGGAATGACTTCAGCATCTGGAGTATCCTGAGGAAGTGCATTGGAATGGTGAGACGCTCTCTTGAGAACAAACCTTTAGACTGTGATTAACATACATTTTTGTCCTCTATGTAATCCATGCAGTATTGTAAGCCAAAGCTGCCTCTTCTCCTGTTATGTGTAAAATTAAGTCACCTCTGCGCTGTGTTCTTTTTAGAGAAGTGCCATTTGGGTAGACAGTGACTTCACCTTTAATCATAGCATTACTCTCAACCTGTTCCTTTGTGCGTCAGCTGATTGACTATCAACCAGTTTATTTACCTAATAATCAAGTCCAAGATGTAGCCTACAATGATCAAGGTGTGACATTGGCCAAGGGATTCAGTAAAATTCAGCTTCAGTGGACTACTGATGGATGCAAATCTGAATAATTAATTTCAAAAACATCTCCGCTTTCTTTGTAATTCCCTTTATCATTGCAGCCCTTTGTTTATTGGATTATGGAACATGAATGAAATTAAATTAATTAAAGTAAAGTTTTTTTTGTTTTTAAATTGCTGTGAAAAAATATGTATGCATTTACAGTGGAAAATATAATCTTAAACTTATTGGTCAATAATGGAACACAAAATAAAAATAGTTTTTGAAATACTGTCGGTTGGTAGAATGCAACTTCAAACTAGCAGTCTCTGCCGTCACATGACCATTTCAAGTTCAGTTGCAATTAGCAACAACTATGCCTCCTCCTGAGATAGCTTCATACGCCCTAGAAATTGATCTTTGGCGCTCTTATCTGTCCTGCTGAGCTGGACCTTTGACCCAATGACCCTCAAAAGCTTATCTGTTCAGCTACTCTGTGCGGGGATTTAACATGTCGATTTGGTCAAAGTCCGTCCTCCTCTTCAGTAGATATTACACACTCAGGACATGTGATGGATGGATGGTGTGACGTTGACATGTATGACTGAAAGACATTATGCCTCCAGCCCTCTGTGTCTGGCAGAGGCATCTTAATTGTGTGGAAATACAAATCGGCTCTTCATTCTGTTAATTAGTCTTAATAAATGAGTCAGTCGATTAGTTGATTGCTAAACAAGCAAATTACACAGAAACAGGTTGAGAGTTATTGTGTGTTAAATGGTGAGGATTTTTCCTGACCTAACTTGCCTCAGACAGCACATTACTGCTGCTTTTTATGGGTTTATTATTCTGTTTGTCTTATTCAGATGTGTACACACATCTGAAGACCATTCAGATGAATCAAAGGATCCGCTCTTCCTCCTCACAACAACTCATGAGATGTTTGGTCTCGTCTAACGGCCGTCCACGCGGTCTGATATCTAGTCTGTTTGTGGTCAGAGATCTACTTCCTCCTGCCAAAAATATAGAAGAATCAGGAAGTGCTTACACACATGATTAATTATAGAAGACTTTTCTTTGCTTAAACTGGAGAAAAGCAGAAAAAAACGGGAATAAGTGGCAACTCTCTCTTTTTTCTTCTTTTTTTTTTTTTCCCCCTCAGGAACTGTCTAAGATTACCATGCCTGTCATTTTCAATGAGCCCTTAAGCTTCCTGCAGCGATTGACAGAGTATATGGAGCACACGTACCTCATACATCAGGCCAACACCATGTCTGATTCCATTGAAAGAATGAAGGTACTCTGATCAGTCGACCGGGAGATTCTCCTGTGATTCTTAAATATTTCTTCGTACCCTCCCCTGGAGCGACGTTGCGTCAGCTAACAAACGATTGTCACCCGTTTTGTCTGTAGTGCGTAGCAGCTTTTGCAGTGTCGGCTGTTGCCTCACAGTGGGAGAGAACAGGGAAGCCTTTCAACCCCCTACTGGGAGAGACCTACGAGCTGGTCAGGTCTGTTTTAAAGCCTATGCTAACCTGTATTGACTAAATCCATACTTTATATGTATAGTATACACATCTATGGACAAATATGCAGTTAACGCAGTAGTGTTTAAAAAAAACACTTTTTTTTTTTTTCTTGTTTTGGGACTATGCATCACAATTTTAGATTTGTAATCAAACAGATCCCATATGCTTTAAAGAGACCATAGCGTGCTTTTTTGGTTTTTCCCTTTAATTTAGTGTTTTGTATAGCTTTTTGGTGCTTGTAAAACATCTGCAATGTTGCTAAGCCTAAAGTCCACGTCGAAGGGAGTTATTCTCTCTGACAGAAAACACAGCTCCTTAACTGCCTGAAATGCCTCATTTGTAGTCTATTCAATGTCTGGCACTTGCCTAAGTCACTATGTGACACATTTGCATAAAGCCTGCCTAGCCACTAAATTGGTTTCAGTGGTGGTTTCAGTTTCAAAGCAGTGCTCTGAGCAGGTGGTAAATAACAGCAGAGTGGGTTTTAAGGGGGGGCCTCAAAGAGATGGTGGCCAAAACTGCCAGTTTCAGACAGTGAGCCTGAGGTGCGGCAGCCTGTGGAGCTGTAACTAGGAGCTTTTTGACCTCGAAAATTTACAATTGTCTGCAAATGGACCACAGATATAAAACTGGGAACCTGGGAAATGGGCATAACATGGTCTCTTTGTGCAGAGATAGTGGAACCATGAATAAAAAGTGATTTCATCTCTGCATAGTGAGGAAAAAATGTAAACGGTGACCTTTTATTAAACAGAGGATCTTGTATGAGTGGGTGTGTCATAAGAAAGTGGCATTTGCATTTGTTGCGAGATTTAGCGAGCAACAAACCCAAAATTTACGTGAGTTTCATAACTTTCACATGACAAGATCAGGAGCATAAGATTCTGTAAATCACATAACTGAATTACTTAATTTAATAGAAAACAATCATAATTTCTGTAAGCGCCTTCATAGAAATTCCCATATATGTTTGAATTGAGCTAACTGCATCACTCTCCTAACTTAGTCAGTCACTGGGTCTCAGACATTGGTGTTTGAACCAGCAACGGTTTATAAATTCATAGTTACTGTAACTGTGCTGCTAGCTCATGTTAGCTTGCTAGCTACCAAAATAATGTTGCATAATCGACATGGAAAGGTACTCCATGCAAACTTGCTAGTTAGTGAAGTAACTTTACGGAAGTTATAAGAGTGGCGCTTGGCTAGCTTGTTGCAGCGCTAAGCCATATCAGTTTAACGAATGTTACACTTAGAATTCAGTTTGGCATAGTATTAACAGCATGACGTAACTCGGAGCGGTTTTTTTTCCTGTCCCCCCCCCTCCCCCCTTTCTCTCAGCCAATGAAATTTTTGCAAAAGCGACATACCGAGGGTAATATCAAAAATATGTCATGAGTTGGGCTATGGGGAGAGCATCGCCACGAAAGCTGAAAACTGTACTTATGGCTCAGGGGAATTCGGTAGCACTCATTTACCTTCCCCATCTCCCACAAAGAAAAGTTTTGTCCCTTCTCTGATTGGGAAATATGGCATGTACACTAAATTATTAGAACCCTTGAGTAAACAAAGACAGCTGCTTATAATAAACAACTCAGTACATCACCCATGTGTGAAGATTAACCGTTTGGTTTCCTCTGTCACTGACTGCTGCTCTCTCCTTTGTCAGGGAGGACCTGGGCTTCAGGCTCATCTCTGAACAGGTCAGCCACCATCCTCCCGTCAGCGCTTTCCATGCCGAGGGCCTGAACAACGACTTTGTGTTTCACGGCTCTATCTACCCCAAGCTCAAGTTCTGGGGCAAGAGCGTGGAAGCAGAGCCCAAAGGCATCATTACCCTTGAGCTGCCCAAGTAAGACTCCACACATTACACTTACACCTGCCTGACAAAGGAGATAACACATGGCAGCTTCATTTGCTTATTAGATGGAACCCATTTTAGCTGGAACCTAGTTATCCTGAATGGCCAGTATCGGTAAAGCTGAAAATAATTTATGGTCTACAACTTTCACTTCTTGTGTGCTGGACATTAAAGTGAGCAATGCAGGGTAAGGAATCCAAGTCAAGGTGTGTGATGACACTGCTCCAGCTATGAGTGAACTAAAAACCTTTGGTTTTCTGCCACTGTTATTGTAACTATAGACTGATTATGTCGTCACCAGTGTAGCATGAAGAAAAATTAAATCAAACAAATCAAATCTCCTGTGGCGCCGTTTGTATGGCTGTGTTACTGCGGATTCGGTTTGATTCATTTTATTGGGATCCCCTATATTGGATGGTAGCCATCCTGGGCTCTTTTTATAGCACAAAAACATGCATGGAGCAGGAATGAATGAAGCTCTGCTGACTTTCCCATTTTAAACACCTTTTCTATTCCTTAGGCATAGTGAAGTGTACACGTGGACAAATCCCACCTGCTGCGTCCACAACATCATAGTGGGCCAGCTGTGGATCGAGCAGTACGGCAGTATGGAGCTGACCAACCACCAGTAAGGGCTCTGCGAAGGTGCTGGACATGAGAAGGGATCTCTTGCCCTTACACTGTAAATTAGAAGGAAGGATTGTACCAGCCAGATTGAAGAATGCAGGCTACCAGTGACGACCTGCTTTCTTTATTGGAGATTGCAACTGTCTTCTCTTTATCTTCCTGAACAGAACTGGAGAAAGATGCTATTTGAATTTTAAACCCTGTGGCCTTTTTGGGAAAGAGTTGCACAAAGTGGAAGGCTACATCCTGGACAAAAGGTATGAGTTGCACCTATCGATGCCCGTAGCACTACCTCGCCCCTATTTTTTTCTAGCGGTGGTCCATGATTGCTGATCGTTTTTGTGTGTCGCAGCAAGAGGAAGGTGTGCGCACTGTACGGGAAGTGGACGCAATGCATGTATACCGTGGACCCGGCGGTGCTCGATGCCCACAAGAGGAACGATAAGAAAATCGCGGAGGAGAGGAGATTGAGATTGGTACAGTGTGTTCTGCAACATTGCCTCTTTTTATCTCCCTTTTTATATTCCTTTTAAATAAAGTGACAGTTACTCAGTACAGCCTGTAAGTATTTGGACAGTGGACTTGTCAAAGAAAGGTTTCAATTCCAACAAGAGCACCTCCGCCACGCCAAGGCAACTGTGTGCATTAGTTAATTTCGTTGACTGATGTAGAATATTGTTCCATTCCACCGCCAGGTGGCAGCAAAACGCAAAAGCACGCCGATTGGAAATCCGGCACGTTGGAAAGACTTCAAATCTCTGGCAGCATAGCTGGATTTGAACTTTGGCCTATATCTCAGCTGTACTTTAGTCTAGATGTGCCAAAATTTAATCAGTCTCCTGATTAAAGATCCTGCAAAGTCTGGTGAAAATCTGTTTGGTTGTTTTTGAGATATCCTGCTAAAAGACAAAATAGACAGACAAACAGATGAACGCCGGCAAAAACATACACCTCCTTGGCGGAGACGAACTAGGGCTGGGCAACATATCGATTTTATAGTGATATTTTGGTATTAGACAAGATATCGTCGGTGATTTTAAAATTTGTAATATTGTTTTGTGGCATGTCTTATCTCTTCCTGGTTTTAAAGACTGTATGATAATAAAGGGATGCAATGTTTTGAACATTTGAACATTTACTAATCTGGTATTTAACTCTACTTGCTTGGTCATTATATCCACATAACCAAAGATGCAGAAACCTTGTGCGTAGATATCTTATGAAAGCAGAGATAGTTCTCTGCAGTATAGTTGCAATATTGATATTGAGGCATTGAGTAAAAAAAAATTATGATGTTTGACTTTGTTCACATCGCCCAGCCCCATTTTCAACTTTGTTCCCATGACATGGTAAATTCCTGCAAATGACAGCTTGTGGTCAGTACCAACCTCATATTAGTTGTTTTTCTGATAAAGTGTGCTACCATATTTTCACTTTTTCTTTTTCCCAAAAAGCAGAAACTGTGTCAGTATTCATGTACTCTTGGACAGCTGCATAGCTGTGTTCATATACAGTTTGTTACCTCACTGGCGCTCTGGTGCTGCTTCCTCTTGTTCCAAATGAAACTGTTGTTTAATAGGTTATCATCATATAGTAGAAACAGACCCCACTGCCTTCTTGTTTATTCGTCTTATGGTGTTCATAGGAGTAATACTGACATACAGTATATTACAAAGTCTCTGCACTGTCTTGTTTATCCCCCTTATTGTGCTCTGAAGAGTAATACTGATATTCAGTAAAATGTCAGAGTACTGTAAGCAATTGGAGGCCGCATGAATGAGGGGACATTGTGTGTGACGGTGTTGCAGGGCTCAGAGGAGCAGGAGGAAGCGCCTCAGCCAGACTCGGATATTGTCCAGGTCATCCCTGGCAGCCAGCTGCTCTGGCGGATATCGCCCCGGCCAGCGAACTCAGCCCAGGTCAGAGAGCGCTCCAGCCAGCTCCAGGGCCAGGTGCCCTGCTGCCAGTGGGGATGCGTCTAATCCAGCTCTCCGGTTCAGCCGAAAATCATGTTTTTGTTGTGCTTGGTATTGTGGCTCAGTGGTGTTATCCAGTCTCTGTCTGTTTCTGTCTGCTTCTTCTGTCTCAATAAGATAGAAATGAATACAATACCTGATGGAGCGATGTACTCTGTGAACAAAAGACATCAATACAATGAAAATGGTGAACTTCTGCAAGTGCTTATATGCTAATTTCTAAACAGTCTTTTTTTATTTTATTACATAATATTGTTAAGCTCAAAAATAAGTACAATGGCAGATTTCATTGTCTCAGAGTAGCTTAGCCATCAAGTATTTTGAGCTGGGGGAGGACATTTAAAGTAGAAAATGATAACTTTTGGAGTGCATGCAAGAGCCATTATTGTTTAACACTGTTTGAGCTTATTAAGGATTGATGTTTAGGTAGAGTAATAAAATGGAGATTAAGTTCAGAAATGGGCCTGATCTGTGGTCTTGCTGGCTGAATGTGGCAGGATCCCCAATACCTGGATTTCACTCCTGGGTTTGACACTTCTGGTCACAGTTCTGTGTTATCTGACTGAGATGCTCTGCTTGGATTCATTTTGATTATGTATTCATCAGATTGTCCATCCATCCGTGCGTTTATTCATCCATAATCGATTTGTTTCGGAAACAGAACTCAAAAACCGTTTAATATTTCTGAACAAAACTTGCTTTCCAAATTATTCAGGTCCTGAACTGGTGCCTTTTCATATTTTGGAATTTGAGATTTTAACTTTTTCTTTGTTTCCATGGAAACGAGCTTAACCAAGGGAGAATAAGGGTTGTGATCGTTTCTGGAGCAGAAGTCTAAAACCGCTTAATAGTTTTCATCAAAACTGTCTATGAATTCTAGTCAGTCCCTAAAATAGTGTCTTTTGAGATTTTGAAATTTCTGAGATTCACATTTTTTCCTGTGTTTCCACAGACACAATTTTGTCATACTGAAAGTGAGGGTGGGGATCGTTTCTGGAGAAGTTTCTGGTATTTCTCAAATACCATTTAATATTTAGGAACCAAACTTGCTGCTTATATCAATCAGGTTCTTATCTGCTGCCTTTTGATAGTTTGACATTTCTGAGTTTTTATTATTGCCCCGGCATATAATGCGGAGGGATATAATCATCAGTGTGTCCGTCTGTCTGTAATCGTTTTGTTTCCAGAGCAGAACTCAAGTGTCGTTCACTGTTTTTTAATTAAACTTGATCTGCATATTAATGAGGTCCTAGACTGGTGCCTTTTGAAATTTTGGGACTTCTGAGATTAGATTGTGGGGGATGGGGAAGCGTTATCTTCTGATGACTCTTGTACATTTACTGTACCTGGACTCCAGCTAGCCTTGCTGGAATTGATTCTCCTTGATCATGACTGTTATGTAAGATGCTCTGTTTTATGCCCCCTGCCCTCAGATGTACAGCTTTACCTCCTTCGCCATGCAGCTGAATGAGATGAATAAGGATATAGAGGCAGTCATTCCCAAAACCGACTGCAGGTTCCGGCCCGACATCCGAGCCATGGAGAACGGGGATATAGGTACTGTGAAATTATCGTGGGTTGTTCCTGCATTGTGCAGTTTTAGTGTCGTTTTCTGTGTTGAGTTGCTGTGATGTTGCAAATATATGATAAGAAAGAACTAAAAGGCTGTTGGGTCGGCTCACTTGGTAGAGGAGCAGCACTGGGGTGCACATTGGCAGCCACAACATCAGCCTTGCCAGTACCAACTGTAGCCTGCAGTCTTGTAAAAGCTGTGAATCTCAGTGTCACGCTGCTCAGGGAAATGGGAGGGATACAGTCTGTTTTGAGTTGGCATTATTTGTTGCTCAGGTGCCACCTTCTGGCCATCCAGGCGCTTGTTGGTAACATTTTAATCAAACGTGTTTGGGTTTCCTCCGTGCTGGGTCTGTGTATACGAGGTTTGAAACCGAGAGTGCTAAGATGTGGCAGCTGACTGGCGAGTGTTTTGGAGGAGAACCGTGATTTGTCCACACTCTTCCAAGATGGCAGCATGAGTCCATAAGCATGTGGTACTTAGTTTGCTGATTGGAAATTCCAGATACGGGGGAGATGGAGATGATAAATTAAAAAAAAAAAAAAAAGTGCTTTGAACTAATGCTAATGTTGGATGCTCAAGGACCTGTCATGGTTCCGATGATTCACAATTTTTAAAATGTCAATTGTATTGACTGCCCTGTTTTATACTGCCATTGACCGCTGATTCTTGCTACTCTTAACCAGCTGGTCAGGGCCACAAGTGATCAGCGATTGCTTAAGTTTGGAATTGGTTTCCGCTAGGGCGAACGAATCCTCCTGGCGGAGCTTTGCACTCTCATGAATGGATTCTTCTATTTTTTTATGAGCACCAATGTACATAATTAGTGCCAAAACACTAAAGTGTCCATCCCCCAACTAAGGTACCACTCCACCAATCGCACCAGGTACCCACCAGCTTCCATTGGGCATTACGGAGGAAAATATGCCGCTAATCTGAACTGGAACTCAGTTGTAGTTCTGGGTTAGAGGTGTTGGGCGAAAAATGGCCACTGCATTTCTGAACGGTGTGCCACACAATGCTCATAAAGCCATGAAGCTCTGTCGTCCTCTCGCTGTCTCCCAGATCTGGCCAGTGAGGAGAAGAAGAGGCTGGAGGAGAAGCAGAGAACGGCGCGCAAGATGCGGGCCAAGTCAGACGAGGAGTGGAAGACCAGGTCAGTGGGGGAAAGGGAGCCCTCCGCACCTCCTTTAAATAATTGAGTGCACTCGGGTGCTGGTGCGGCACTGCTTTGTTCTGCTGCTTTGTGAGGTGTGCCGATGCTCACATTCCCAGCTACAGCTGCACTCTGCTTCTCTTGTGCTCAGAAAATACAGTCATGTGGATTTAACATGTACTAACTGCTGCTGAGAAAAAGGGCCGTGTAATTATTGGCCTCCGTATTGTGATAGATATATACCCAATTCCGAAATAGTTGGGACGAAGTGTAAATTGTGAATAAAATCAAAATGCAATGACTTGCTGATCACGAGCCAATATGTTATTTACAATAGAACATATCATTATACATTATCATATCATTTCAGATGTTGAAACTGAGACATTTTAGATTTTTATCCACAAAATGATCTTATTTGAAATTTTCTGGCTGCAACAGGTCTCAGAAAAGTTGGGACACCGGCAAAAAAAAGGGCTGAAAAAGCGATTAGTATACAAGAGAATCAGCTGAAAGGACATTTAGCGAGTAATTAAGTTAACTGGCATCATGTCTGTAACATGATTGGCTATGAAAGGGATGTCTTAGAGAGGCTGAGTCTCTCTGAAGTAAAGATGGCCAGAGGCTCTCCAACCTGTGAAGGCTTGCGTAAAAAAAAATGTGGAATACTTTAAAAACAATGTTCCTCAATGTCAAATTGCAAAGGCTTTGAAGGTCTCATCATCAACAGTGTATAACATCATCAAAAGATTCAGAGAAATTGGAGAAATGTCTGTGCTTAAGGCACAAGGCTGAAGACCGTTGCTGGATGCTCGTAATCTTCGGGCCATCAGACGCCACTGCATCCCTCACCGGCATGATTCTGTCATTGACATTACTAAATGGGCCCAGGAATACTTCAAGAAACCACTGTCTGGAAACACAGTCCGCCGTCCACCTAAAACTCTCATGCAGAAAGGAAGCCATTGTTGAGCATGTTCCAGAAGCGCCGCCATGTTCTGTGGGCCAAGGCTTATTTAAAATGGACTGTAGCAAAGTGTCCTGTGGTCAGACGAGTCCTAATTTGACATTCTTGTTGAAAATCATGGGTGTCATGTCCTCTGGGCTAAAGAGGAGAAAGGCCACCCCTCCTGTTATCAGCGTTCAGTTCAAAAGCCAGCATCTCTGATGGTATGGGGATGCATTAGTGCATATGGTGTGGGACACTTGCATGTTGTAAAAAGCACCATGAATGCTGAAAGGAATATAAAGGTTTGAGAGCAACATATGCTCCCCTCCAGACAACATCTATTCTAGGGAGGCCTTGTTTATTTCAGCAGGACAATGCAAAACCACATACTGCAGCTATTACAATAGCATGGCTTCGTAGTAGAAGAGTCAGTGTGCTGAACTGGCCTGCCTGCAGTTCTGATCTTTCACCAATTGTGAACATTTGGCGCATAATTAAACGAAAAGTCCGTCAAAAGAGAGCCAAAACTCTCCAGCGGCTGGAAGCCTGTATTAAACAAGAGTAGGGTCAAATTCCAATGGCTAAACTCAAGAAACTTGTCTCCTCAATGCCCAGACGCCTCTACTCTGTGTGAAAAAGAAGAGGGGATGCTACACCACAGTAAACAGGCCCCTGTCCCAACTTTTTTGAGACCTGTAGCATCCATCAAATTTGAAATGCGCTCATTTTGTGGATAAAATTGTTAAATTTCTTAGTTCTATTGTGAATAAAATACTGGCTGGTGTGATTTCAGGTCATTGCATTTTGATTTTATTCACAATTTACAGTTTGTCCCAACTATTTCTGAACTGGGGTTGTATATAATATTTTTAGAGTGGCGGTTGGTGAACTGGCGATGGGGCAGGCTCAAAACAATCCCTTCGTATGAATGATTGGTCATGACCTGTTTTCAATTATTTGTTGAAATTACCATTACAGAAACTCAGAAAACTCTCAACATTATCAGGTGAGGCCTGTTTTTATTAATAACGCATACCTGTCAACTGGCATACATTCGGTGTGAGTTTAAGTGGCATATTTACGTTCCTCTGTTGTTGTCAGCAATTATTCAATCAACGCGATTGTAAGAGATTCTCGCGCGAAATTGAAGTCCTTGTGCACTGGAGGGGTTGGAAGCAATGGAATTACATGAAGACGTTTCAAATTACCTTATTTCATTGAAACGATCATGAAACACATGCACTGCTTCCAATCCCTGAATAAAGAAATGCATGAGAAGTCCAGAGTCGTAATCGGTATGTGTTATAAATGAAAACTGGCGAGATCTGATCATGTTGAGAGTTTTCTGAGTTTCTGTTATGGTAATTTAAATGAATGATTGAAAACTGGTCATGACCTGAAATTAATTAATTAATAAGGGATTGATTTGAGCCTCCACTATCGCCAGTTCACCAGTTGCCATTGAGTCGCCATATTTATATATAATATGCATGCATGTGTGTTTGTAGTTTTTGTAGCACTTCATAGTGTTAATGCATTGTTTATGAACCCCCGCCACAAAGTGGACCGGAGGGTATTGCAATGGAATTTGTTTGTCTAGATAAGTGTGGACAAGTTTTGTCAGAAACTTCTTTACCCAGATGAATGAATTTTTTTGTGTGTGATCCTATACATGACTTCGATTGGATTCAAAGAGGGGACTCCATGGTGGCGGGGGATAGTGATGACAGTGACTTATTGTTAAGTTATGAATTCCAGTGGTGATGTCTTTCTTTTGTTTTCCTCATGCTGTGCCTTTACTAATAAGTCTACTTTTCTGTCCGTTATGTCCTTCTGCTGCCTTTTGTGTTCGCAAGAAGGAACCCAGCTCTCGCCCCCAGGTTTGAGTTGCTTGCTGCTTGTTTAACTGCTATTTTGTGTTGTTGCGCCATCTATAGGCTTTCTGTAATACTGCATGTGATGTTTTGGTTGGAAGCTATGACCGATGATAAAAAAACGAGTCGCGCGCTCTCTGTCCTTAGTGAATTCCACCGTTTTCATATTGGCGCCATATTTTGGTCATGGCTGAATGCATAGTTAACAGAATAAACGCCTCTGTTCAGAAATAAATAGCCTAAAAAAATAAGGTTGCTGTTGGGCACTTATCAATAAGGACACACTTATAAGTGAGAGCAGTCAGGAAATGACCAATATGTAGAATATGCGGAATATGTATCCTCCTGACTAGTGTGACGTAGCTAAATAGTTAGCCATCTATTTTTTTCTTCAGCTGCAAATAATGGAAACAATGCAAAAAACTTTGTATCACCGCTGCAAGTAGGCAAACACTACATTAATTCCAACACCGTTTTCTGAAGTTAGAATAAAACAATAGCCAGCAGTGGTAATATTTTGACTAGTTTGGATTTGCAGTAAGCATTGACGTTTACGAGCTGGCTTTAACATGATTTTGTTTCCTCACGCCAGTGAGTTTGACTTTTAAGAGCTTCAAGAAAAACCCATCCCTGTTTTTTTTTTTTTTTTTTTTTTTTTTTTAGCAGACAGTAGACATATGCACTGTTGACTCAAAGAAGAGTTGCTGGGTGTTGATAATGCATGTTCAATGTTGCTGGCACTTTAAGACTTTTTCAAGTTCCTGTCGTTTCTGTTCTGATGTGACTCTGATCCACGTCTACGTCTGACAATTCTGCCAGATAGACTGGAAGCACGCGCTTCAGAACTTTACTCATGACTGATAATTCCTATGAATATTCACGGTAAATGTCAATGATTATGGGATAACTTTGCTTGCAATCTGCGAGTGTTGAAATCTCTGCGAACACATTTCCAAGTGTTCTGACTTCCTGGGGCTGGGGGCCACAAGCCCCAGACCCCCGGCTAATTTTTCACCACGCTGCGCTCGGCAGACACATAATTTATTGTACAGACAGACCGGTGATTGCAAAAGTGTGGAGAACCCCGCAGTATAGCTACTGTGAATTCAGCTCTGCAGTTAAGATGTAAGGGAAGTAATGGATCAGAATATGTGCATTTTGCAAAAAATACATTTTTGAGTGGTGTTTGATGGGAGTTTGCCTAGACCAAAGTACTGTGGTGTAGTGTGTGTGTGTTTGTGTGTGCATGAAGACTTCAAAGAAAGCAGGTATGGGTGTGAGTGTGTGTGCGCGCATGTATTGCTTGCATTAAATGTTTACTGGGTGTGTCCTTTTTCCCTCAGGTGGTTTCAACAGGGACTGAATCCCCATGTGAACTCCCAGGACTGGCTGTACACCAGTGGGTACTGGGATCGGAGCTATTCTCAGCTGCCTGATATCTACTGATATTCTCTGCATTTCAATTCATTTCTTGCCCACATCCAAGACTTCTGATCACTTTTAAGCATTGCATAACTCTAATAATTCTAAAACTTTTTAATACTGACATTTTGTTATGTGCAAAATAAACCAAAATGGTTTTGACTTTACATGATGAACATAGCGTGAGAAAGCAGTCATAGTTGTGCATTTTTAATACTTGACACCTGTCAATGTGCATCAGTGTTTTGAGTGTCTCTCTTTTTATTTGAATTTTAGTATGTATTAACTTATTCAGGATCTGATATATATTGGATACTCTATTACACGCTGTTGCTCCGTAATCCAGTGATGCTAGTTGGGGCTCTAGTATTCAGTACTCCCATTCCATAGTATGGAGGCAGCATTTATGAGTTGAAAAAGAATGATTTGATTTTGTGTTTATCCAGGGGTTTCAGACAGCTCTTTAGTTTTCCCATTTAATATGCAAGATGCTGTGTTTTCGCTTTGAATGTGGCTTTTCATTTTTTCTCTCCTCTGTCTACAGTTAAGCTTCAGGAGTAAATAAGCCATTGAGGCAACTTTTTCTGACCTTTTTAAGGAAATGTACAGCTATTTTGTGTAAATACTCTTACAAAATAATATTTTCTGTAACATCTAAATGAGAACGAGGTATATCTGTGACACTCGGTCATTGCATTTTGGAAGAAATACAGAAGTTGCAGCAGTGATGCGCTCACATGTTCCTGTGCTGAGTTTGCCTTTCAGATGATGGGAATAGGGTGATCATGGGTGCAGCTTTTACTGGGTCAGAGAGGGCAATGCAAATGTCTGTTACGCTTCTGGTACCTTTTTTGTTAAGGCAAGAAGCTCCTCCCTTCCAGCAAAGCTGTGAATATGGCTGCATAGTATGGCCAAACTGGCATTTTTGAGCAGAGAATGGCCGCACGTTTGAGGATAGGGGCTTTGGTTTTTGAAATGGTGGATTTTCGCAGACATGCAGTAATTGTTGGTGTTGAGGGCCTTTTCTTTTTTTTTTGATGTTCTCTGGATTGGGTTATAACACAGAACACAACATTGATGATGGCAGTATTTCATGGACATGGACTAGAGATCTCTTTGTTTAACCTAGTTATTGAGGTGGTTGAATTGTTGTTTATAGTTTTGTACTGTTAGTAGAGGGGCGAAGGTTACATGATGCTAGATAGGGGTCATTCAAAAATGTTTTGTTTGTGCATGCGTGTGTATTGTTTAAAGGAGACTTGTAATCTGACCGAAGAGTCTTAAATCAGTTACATCAACTATGGATGCGGGACATAAACATGAGGACGGATGTCTTAACTCCTCAGGCGCTCTGACCTGAGAACATTCCTCAACTCCTATGTAAAAAGGTACTGTAGAACATGAGAGGTTTAAAATATTTTGTTCAGAGAAACGTCCAAGCTCTGTTTGCTCTGAATATACACCATTTTAAAGTCTGTGTAGTATGTAAAGGATCTTGAATATAGATTTCCACTACTGCTTAATAAAAGCTTTAAAATGTATTTTTTGTGTGTGCATTCTGTTACTGGTTTCTCACATGCACATTTTCAGTTCTTCTGTTGGATGCTGGAAGTAGGAATGCTCCGTTAGTGATAAACTTAATGTTTATTTAATGGAAAATGTAACTTCTTCATTTTACTTCTACAAATACAAAACCAGTGAAGTTGGCACGTTATGTAAATCGTAGATAAAAACAGAATACAATGATTTGCAAATCCTTTTCAACTTATATTCAATTTAATACACTGCAAAGACACGATGTTTAATGTTCAAACTGAGAAACTTTATTTTTGCAAATAATCATTAACTTAGAATTTAAAGGCAGCAACACATTGCAAAAAAGTTGGCACAGGGGCCTTTTTACCACTGTGTTACATCGCCTTTCCTTTCAACGACACTCAGTAAACGTTTGGGAACTGAGGAGACCAATTGTTGAAGCTTTTCAGGTGGAACTCTTTCCCATTCTTGCTTGATGTACAGCTTGAGTTGCTCAACAGTCCGGGGTCTCCGTTGTCGTATTTTACGCTTCATAATGCGCCACACATTTTCAATGGGACACAGGTCTGGACTACAGGCAGGCCAGTCTAGTACCCGCACTCTTTTACTACGGAGCCATGCTGTTGTAACACATGCAGAATGTGGCTTGGTATTGTCTTGCTGAAATAAGCAGGGGCGTCCATGAAAAAGACGTTGCTTGGATGGCAACGTATGTTGCTCCAAAACCTGTATGTACCTTTCAGCATTAATGGTGCCTTCACATATGTGCAAGTTGCCCATGCCTTGGGCACTAATACACCCCCATACCATCGCAGATGCTGGCTTTTGAAGTTTGTGCCTATAACAGTCCGGATGGTTCTTTTCCTCTTTGGTTTGGAGGACACGACGTCCACAGTTTCCAAAAACAATTTGAAATGTGGACTCGTCAGACCACTTTTCCACTTTGCATCAGTCCATCTTAGATGAGCTTGGGCCCAGCGAAGCCGGCGGTGTTTCTGGGTGCTGTTGATAAATTGCTTTCGCTTTGCATTGGAGAGTTTTAACTTGCACTTGCAGATGTAGCGACGAACTGTAGTTACTGACAGTGGTTTTCTGAAGTGTTCCTGAGCCCATGTGGTGATGTCCTTTACACACTGATGTCGGTTTTTGATGCAGTACTGCCTGAGGGAGCGAAGGTCACGGGCATTCATTGTTGGTTTTCGGCCTTGTCGCTTACGTGCAGTGATTTTTCCAGATTCTCTGAACCTTTTGACGATATTACGAACCGTAGATGATGAAATCCCTAAATTTCTTGCAATAGCTCATTGAGGAATGTAGTTTTTAAACTGTTCGGCAATCAGCTCACGCATTTGTTCACTAAGTGGTGACCCTCGCCCCATCCTTGTTTGTGAATGATTGAGCATTTCAGGGAAGCTGCTTTCATACCCAATCCTGGCACCCACCTGTTCCCAATTAGCCCGTTCACCTGTGGGATGTTCCAAATAAGTGTTTGATGAGCATTCCTCAACTCTTTGTCTTTTTTGCCACTTGTGCCAGCTTTTTTGAAGCATGTTGCAGGCATCAAATTCCAAATGAACTAATATTTGCAAAAAATTACAAAGTTTACCTGTTCGAACATTAAGTAACTTGTCTTTGCAGTGTATTCAATTCAATATAGGTTGAAAAGGATTTGCAAATCATTGGATTCTGTTTTTATTTACGATTTACAGAACGTGCCAACTTCACTGGTTTTGGGTTTTGTAATTCTGAGCCACCCGTTTTCAAATATCCTTTCCTAAGATGCTGCTATGACTTTCTGCAGCATTTTCTTTCTTCAGAGCAGTGCTACAAAATATGAAGTCAGTCATGCCTTCATTGAAGTTTTTTCTTATTGAAAGCATCTGCTACATCTCAAACTAATTTATGTCAAAGAGCAGAGGTCATGCCAAATTATTTTTGTCATCCAATTTATATAGACTTCAAACCAAACTTGAAATTCTGTAACGGGTGTGAGAGGAAGCCCACCATTGCTACATGAAGGACCGTCAACTCCGGACCAACTACATAGTTTGCAGTTTTTTCAATGAGATATGGTTTGGCCAGTTGAGCTTTTAGGCTCACCTTGTGGATGGTTCATTCCACCACCATGAATTGTTGTTTGATAATGGACAAGCAGTAATTCTAAGTTCTTGTTATTAGGACCTATATGAGGAATACTTTGGATTGGGATATTATACCCCTATTTATAATTTCTCTCCCTTCCCCAAAAACCATAGGATCAGACGGTTCTTCCCAGAATTGTCACAGGTGAGCAATTTTGCACACGAACCAGTCATCACTCCCTTTGAGCATCATTAGTCCCAAGTCATTGTAAATACACAGCACCCTCTTGTGGTTTCTATATTGGCCACATTGTGATTACGTCATACATCCACTTGGAATTTCCGCTTGTTGAAGATCTCGGGCCTTTTCAACCAGAAACGTCACGTCAGCTTGTGTGAACTGACAGGCTCCCAAAATACAGCAGCTGACTGATAACCAACACTGAAAGGCCAACGAGCATGGACGACGACGTGCTGACAACTCTGAAAATATTGATAATTGGAGAAAGCGGTGTTGGGAAGTCAAGGTGAGATTATTTTACTTGCTCATAAGCCGCAAGTCTACCAGTATTCAATAAAAAGATATGCAGGCTAGCAACGTTAACCTGCTATTTAGCTACCGCGCTGGCTCGGTCAGCTGACCATGTACAAGTCAATGCGATGCCGCGAAGCGTTTTTGTATTTACTTTGATTGTAATCTGTCGTGCGAAAAATTCGTGTCGCGTCCGGTGTGAAAGCGGCTTTATTCTTACCGGACTGACTTGCTAATATAGCCAGCTAGCTTGCCCAGCAAAGCTAACCAATCCTGTTGGCTAAGTCGGTCAGCTGGCTGTAGCTCAGAGTTTGGGCGAACTTTTCATGAGTCTGCCGGGCATCACAAATTCGTAACGTTTAAGTTCGCCTGTTCCTCTGGGCAGGGCTGATCGGCGGAAAACATTTTGCTGAAAATTCGCTTACTAGGCCTAATTCATTTTATTTTTATTTTTTTCCATCAACTCAACTAGACATTGATACACATACATATTAAGAATAACTGGTGAAAATTTCATCGCAATACATAAAGAAATTACGAAGGAAAGTATAGAGGGTTGTTATTCTTCAGCAGAATGTTTTCAGTAGATTAACGTTAGCCCTAACGTTACCCGCTGTTTGCTTGCACGAAAAACAGTAGCTAAGCTTCCTAACTATATCCGGCCATCGCGAATGATTCTTCACTGTTTTTTATGTCTGTAAATGCGTTCGACTCGAAACTCTTCCATTTTAGTGCCACTGCCGAACATATGGCGAAAATATTATAAACGAATCAAACTGCGAATGCATTCTTGCTTCGGCACTGTGCGCTTAGCTGTGACAACGTGGAACATGATACACGGGATTGCGTGTTGTGTTTGGGGTGGAGAGACGTGATGGTGCAACCATAGGGTGCAACCACTGGGGTGATGGGTTTTACGTTACCTAGCGACCGTGGCCTTTGAGGCAGTATCTTAACGACTTTGTCGTGATTGAGTATTATCCGCAGAGGACATGTCCTGTTTTCCCATCATTACATCCCACTGTAGGTTTCTCATCTGTATATATGTTTATATTTTGGAATATTATCTATTCATGGTTAAAAAATAATTTCCCTGCATAACCGCGCAACAGGGCTTGCATATGTGAAAATGTTTGTGTGTATGTGACTTCAGTTTTCTAGTGAGCTTGATTACTCAAAAACAATTAATCCTTTAACTGTTATTTTTGACATAGAAGTTGATTATCATTTTACTCTCAGACCTAATGCTTGGTGCCTGAGTAAAATGTAATGTTTGGTGTCATACTCAATGGGTCCCCAGGAACGATGCTGAAGACCACTACTACTGAATGAGAGAGCCCACTTCAACTGATGCTGTTTTTGATTCATGGCAGTAAACAAGTGCTATTTATGTGACCTCTTACAGTCAGCAAGATACCTGGGTACAGATTGTGCTGATCAAATCCAGGCTAAGAACTGCTGACTTTTTGCCATAGTTTTGCAATATCCCTATAGATACTATTACATACTCTGTACATGTGTGTATACAATGGCGATATTGATTTCACCAAATATCTATTTTACATATTGGAGGATTACATCAAAACAAAGCAGAACACCTATCTAATTTTTTAATATTATAGAGTTGAGGTGACGGCGATGAGCTTAAAACAAGTTCCATTTTGATATTAAGTGGCAGCATTGAGATAAGGGGGGTCAACGTTTTGTACCTCCGAAAAGGGTTTTCATCCAATAGTTTCCAAACCATAGGAGCTATCACTTACGTGACTGCATATTCAGAATCAGCGTGGAAAATCACACGAGAATGCTAATTTTGGTGCCAATAGGTGCTATAGTTTTTGATTTATCGCGAAAAAATGTTTGAAAAAGTGGGTGGGCATGTGAAAGGCGATTTTTAAAATGGCTGCCATTTTGTAACCAGTTGGAGTTGGCAGCCAAAATTTTGAGATTTTTGTCCATGTACATTTAGCAACTGCTAGTAGAAAAATCAGGACAGTCGGAGAGATGGTGGTTACAAATTCCCAGACTACTGGTCCATTTGAGATGGGATGGCCCATTTCTTATTTATTCAAAGAATTGTCAGATGTAATAATAAAGCCATCAGAGAATGGTGTACATATACTGTACATTTCTTTATCCCAACAAGCCAATATTTCATTTTAATAAGTATGAAAAATTCTTAGGTCATCATTGCTACTGTGAATATTTTGTATATCAATAAACCTATCAAGATTTCTTACTCCTGTATTCTAGTCCCAATACATTAAAGGAGAATTCCGGTGTGAAATTGACTTGGGGTGTATTGAAACATGATAACGGGTACTAACCTTTGCCGAATACCCCACCTCCGTACGCACGCATTATTTCAAAATATGTAACTTTTTAGCCGAATCTCCCAACAGGCTTACAATGGTAGTGAATCAGGCATAGCGTTGCCATGCAAAGAAATCGCTATTTTTTTCATCATTAACAAGGCTCAAAGTAGGTCCTCACTTCATCGGTAGAATTCCAAGGGCCCTGACATTTAAAACGAGGCACTGAGAACTTGAAATGCACTGGTAGTTTATTAAAGACTATTTCTGCAAACAGTACTTTGAGCTAGTTTTCAGTCGCCTCCATCTTGAAAGTTGCGATAAGTAGATTGACGAGCATGAACTAATAGGAAGGAACAGATTGCAATCTATTCGTTCGTGTTAATGATGTTAAGGGACGCGTTATCATGTTTCAATATACCCCAAGTCAGTTTCACACCGGAATTCTCCTTTAACTTGCCCTCATCCAGGATTCTAATCTTTGATATATGTTGTACATACTGAACATATCTAAAATGTTATTTCAAGCAATAGAATCCTAGCAGAGGGCAAGGTTGAGGTTTTTAACTTTGAAAGTGCATGATGAAGTGACTTCTGATAGTAATGTAGGCTGCTGTTAACTGTATTTACGATACCGCTCAAGTTTGGGATCACTTGCAAATTTCTTTGTTTTCCAAAGAAAAATACATTTTCCTGCATTTCTCAAACATTTTTTTTTCCCCATTTCACAAACATTTTTATCCATTTCACAAACGATTAAAATTAATCAGATTTTTTTCAAAGAATGATCTATATTTTTGCATAGAGGCCTATCAGCAACTGTCAGTCCTCTGCATCAATCTCCTGGTATGGCTGCTAATCCAAGTTAAGCATTTTATAAGGCTAATTGATTATTAGAAAACCCTTCTGCAGAAAAAGGAGTTGGAGGCCCCGATGCACGACTCTGCAAGAAGACAAATATCTGAGTGTGTAGTTTAAGACAAAGACGCCTCAAAGGTTGTCAACTAGCAGCTGCGCTAAATAGTTCCCGTCAAACACCAGTTTCAGTATCAACAGTGAAGGTGGTTTTTTTTTTTTGAGGATGAAGGCAAAGTTTGAAGTACATATTCAAGTACATTATTCCTAACGCAGACAATGTCAGCATGTTCTGTTCATTTGCTATATTTCCTATTCAGACTAATTTCATGCGTGTTTCCATGGAAAACAAGAAAATTTCCAAGTGATCCCAAACTTTTGAGCGGTAGTGTAGGTCAGAAGTAATGTAATAAAATGTGATACTTTTGCCCATTTTTCATTGTTTATTATGTGCAGATATTGCCATACGAGTTTTGGATACATTACTGCAATAACAGGCAACAAAATGGGATAATTCTAATGAGGTTTTTTTTTGGAGAGTTTCAACTGACATGTGATCTGCTAAAAACGAGTGTCTGTCTCTGTCTCTCATTCTTTATCAACACTTTGTAAGAGTTAAAAAAGTCAAAATATGATCTTTCAACATGGATTGCTCATTCTAACCAAAATTGGAAGAATTTTGTGTACGTTTACAAAAGTGGGCTGGAATGATAGGAAAACAGGACATGTCCTTACTATAATTGTGGGCTACATACTGTCACATAGTAAGTAGTAAGCATGGTGTTATCCATGACCGTGAGTAGGCGAGGTGCTGATGATGTGTTTGTCGATAAAGCAGCACTAGAAATTTACAATCATAAAGCATAGTCTTCTATCAGTGCCCACAGCTGCCAGTGGCCGCTGCAAGCCGCCACTGACAGATTCAGCCCCTGCTGGATCATTGTTCAGAATGGGATTGTATATCATTAATTACCTTGTGTGTATTTAGAATTGAAACGATTTGGTTGCTGGTCATTTTAGCCAAGTTAGTCGCCGTACCTGCATATCTGATTCAAATGGCCATGCGGTATTCTGTTAGTATGAAATGCATTCTCTAAGCCTAAGTTGCTGTGTTACTGTGCTTTGAATGCCTGTCTGTGTTTTTTGATGCAAAACACAACTTGGAAGTCAATTTTACTGTCTTGGACAACCTCATTTGGCCAGTAGTGCCTGATCATTGGCACACTGTGATGAGGAACCTCGGTGGGTGGAATCGGTTGCCACCACATAGTGAGAAATATCGTATTGGTGTGTCACTGCTATGAAAACAAGGGATGCTCCAGATAGTGTGAATCCCTGAATGGGTTTATTAAAAGGTGGTGTGTGGGGATGTTTTTCTTTAATAGCATGTTACTGAACCTAAGTGTGTTCATACAGTTGGGGCATGAGGAAAAGTTACCCTTATATCTCCAGCTTGTGTCTGCTCATTTTCACACTGTTTTCAAAACCCATCCGGCAGCATTTATTTGTGCACTAATATCATGAATACTGATGGACTTTAGTTATGCATGTTTATTTACTGTGTAATTTCTGACCTAACGATAGTACTGTATAAGAACAAAAAGATGGTTTAATTGCACATATGAGTGTTAGCCAGACGAGATATATTCCATTATTTTCAAAGTGCACTGTATTGTGGGGTCAGAAATCACACCGTAAAGAATATATGCAGAACTAAAGTCCTTTAATATATAATCTGTTGGTGTCATCGGCTTTTTTATGCCATATAGTTTTTCACCCGTCCATCTGTCTGTCCGCACTTTGCCATGGCTGTAACTTTTGATCAACTCATGATAGGACTTTGAGACTTGGCATATGCATTGCTTGTGAGAAGGCATTTCAGATGGGGTCATGACTTTTGACCTTGTGACCTTCACCTTGGAGCATGATATTTGGTGACAAAAACTTTAACATGGGCCATAACTTTTCATTAGCTAGTAATAGGCATTTGACACCTGGCATATGTATTCCTTAGGATAAGGCCTTTCTGATGAGGCAATGAATGCTGACCTTGTAACCTTGACCTTTAACCTTTGATTGACTCATGATAGGCCTTTAATGGTTAGCATGTGCATGTCATGCACGGGGGCATCAGTGTTTCACAAACACATCTTGTTTTTTTTTTTCCTAACAAAGGTCATTGTGTCATTGCTCACATTCGGGGAATGGCCATAACAGATAAGGCAACTGGTTTGGACATGAAGCAGCTTTTTCAGGTCGATAATCATCCATGCACCACTTAACTCAATTTTTAAAAGTTGTTATTCAAAGGATTTTAACCGTTCGGTAATTCACGTCTCTGCGGCTATCAGTTCAACCAGCCAACCGCACCCTGCTCCTCTTCGATCTGCCATCATTTCCATCCGTATTCCTGTTTTAAGCCACCCCGAATCCTGGAGCATCTCAGAGGATGAGTAGGGTAACTGCACATCAGAGCAGGCACAAGGCTGGCAGAGAAGTGAAACTTGACACTCCTTTATGTACATGGAGTTCCAGTGTATGGACTTTACTGAAATATACCTGCTGAGTCATCATCTTAACTCTTAAAGGGTGTGCGGTTTCTGGGCGACTCATTCTGTTAATGCACTGATGATGGGCAGGGGTTACGGCCCCCAAGATCGGCTCCAGCTCTGGCTGTAGCTGCAGCGCACTGTTGGGTGTGTTTATGCCCGGGGATGGGAGGGATTGGGAAGTCACGACTGCATTTCCTTCAGCTGATGTCTGTTGATCTATTGGGTATCTGAGAGTGCATTTGAGATGTCTCTGTCAGATGTGTGTGGGTGTTTATGGGTGTGTTTGTTTAGGCAAAACCGTTAGAATTGTGACCAGAAGCAGCTGCTGGCACCATGTGCTTCGGTTGAGAGCGCGCACTGGCCTAGCTTATGCTCTCCCGTATGGATAGAGGAGGCTGTGACGATGAGCGCTCATTGAAATGAAATTGGGAATTGCTTATGCAGGCCGGGTACTTTGCGAACATTTTTTTAATGACTGCGTATGGACCAATAAAATTACGGAGCAGCTTAATGCACTTGATGTGCTTCAACTGAAGTATTATTCAAGTTAAACCATGTCTATTTTCAAGAGCAGATGCTCCGAAAGTGAGAGCTCTCTGGTGACCAACTATGAATGGAGAGTAAAATCTTGACAAAAGAGAAATTAACTTTTCCCCCGTGTGACTGTGACAGTCTGTGTATTTTTGAGTCTTATTTGGAAGCTCGTTCGGGAGGACGTTAGTGCTCTCTGGATGGAGGCTCTTTGCTTTGTTACTCATTCCTTACTGGGTAGACATGTTGGCCTTGATTTTCTGGGGTATAAATGAACCCAAATCATGCCAGAAAATGAGCTCTGCACTATCACAACACTACTAGACCATTTCAGGGTCGAACGTAAATTATTTGGACAGCGGGATTCAGTTACTTCATATAGTGTCTGAACCACTTCGATATTCATTTTACTATGATATCAAATACAGTGGTTTTACTTGTGAGCTGCAATATCTCCCATGAGTTTATCTTAGAAGATGGGCAAGCTCTGCCAACTCGCCATTCTAGATTATATACCACAGCAGCTCTACATATGGACTTCAAATCAGATGATTCTTTGTTATTGCCCATAATGTTCTTTCTTTCTAGGAGGTCACTGCAGATTTTGGATTTGTGTTGTGAGAGATTGTCTTGCTGTATTACTGAATTCCATTCATCCATTTTCTATACTGCGTC
The DNA here is from genome assembly GCA_029721435.1 of Gymnothorax reevesii. Taxonomy (NCBI): domain Eukaryota; kingdom Metazoa; phylum Chordata; class Actinopteri; order Anguilliformes; family Muraenidae; genus Gymnothorax; species Gymnothorax reevesii. Next base: position 128,997,065 of record CM056575.1, on the reverse strand, counting down.
TCACTCACGAGTCATTCCGTGTCAATTCACCAAATGGCTCCCGTTTTACCCCCTCAGATTTTCTTGAAAAAAATTTATTTTCGTGGTTTCACTTCTTAATAGAATAATCCCCAAAGTGGGTCTCTACTGCCAATAGTTTGGCCTCAAAAAATTATTAAAAGAACAAAGGTTTGTGCGGTTTTTAGCCTTATTTTTAGCATCGCCTTCAGAAGTTCTCATTTTGTGCTGGAATATCTTAAAAAGTAGTGAGCTAGTACCTCAAAAGTTTGTAGGTCAAATATCTGGTGTTACATCTGTACAAAATTTAACTTCAGCAGTCTAGCTCACGTGTGACTTACAGTAATAGGCCTTTAGATTCTGTCAAATTTCTAAAATAATTGCCAATTTTAAGTAAATAGCGTCTGTCATTCCCATTGAATGACACCATGTATCAAATCCAAATCAAGTTCACCTAAGAGCTGGGTTTTGTTAATGATCTGCCCAAAAATTGTGATTGTGTTCTTTCTCTTTTTTCCAATATGAATTTTTAAAATTATGTTTTATATTGGAATGCTAATTCTCGACTATAGCTTCATGGTCTTGTGGACAGCTATGTAATTATGCCAGAGTTCTCACATTTTGTACAGCAACTCTTATAAACCATTTGACATTAACTTTTGATAAATATTTGTGCCTTTCACACTACTATATGGAAAGATATTGAAGCTTGAAAATGGAAATCAAAATAAGCGTTACTGCAGATTGAAATTGAGCATTTTAAGCATGTGACCGTACACAATTGTTCAGAATGTATTGTCAAAATAATTTAAAAGTAACTTAGCTTCTAGTCAGCAATTAGTTTTAAGAAAATAAATATTGAAGATAATCATACATTTGCAGCTAACCTACTCACACACACATGCTTTTCAACTATATTGAGATAATGATAAATGTTGCAGCATACAAAAGTATAGACAAAACTTATCAGTTCTATTGAATAACACAGAATGAATATGATAGAACATGTTCTGCCAATAAAGAGTCACTTCAAGTCCTTCATGAAAACATCTGCAGCTGTAATATCTTCCTCTTTTAGCTCATATCTACGGCCTGTGGTGGTAGAAGGAGCTTCCACCTTTCGAATTATATGTCGTTTTGGCACCCAGCATACATCTGTCCTTCTGGGCCAATAAAAGCTCCTGGCTGGTGTGTGGGGTGCATGAGCTCTATCAGCACATCTTGCTCTTCCTCAGATGTATATCTTATGCTGCCTACCCACCACTGTTTATCATACACACATGATTATCCCCCCCGCAACGAAGTTTAGGGGAGTATACTGGATTTGCTTTGTCCGTCCGTGTGTGCGTGCGTGCGTGTGTGTGTCTGTGCATGTGTCTGTGTTTGTGTGCGTGCGTCTGTGCATCCGGACCTAGATCTCATAACCTACTCATCCGATTTTGAAAATTTCTCTTCTTGCTGGAAGGTGTATTGACTGTGGTACTGCCCGACTACTTGTTGTTGCGGGGGGTATCCTGTAAGCCATGCTTACTGACTAAATCTAGTTTAGCTCAACATGTTTATCTTGGAACAAACAAAAAAATAAACTAAACGCATTGGCAAAGTGAGTATCAGCCAATTTCATATAATGTTATTGTAATGTGGAAAGAAGCCACTAGATGGCAGTATTGACCTTTTTTTTGGTTAAGCCCAGTCTGGAGCTAGGTTTGGGCATGTCCTGGACATGTCTGAGAGGGGAAAGTCCCAGAGGGGAAAAAAAAAAGTCTAAATGTGGGAGGGGGCTGCAAAAGAGTCTACAAGGAGAGAAATTGAGAGAGTAAAGTAGTAGGAGAAATTGCAAGGAGAAGGATACATTTGACCAGACCTGCCACTCTTTTCAAGACCTGTGAAGCTTTTGGTAGATTTTTGCCTGAGTTGGAGCATTTTCCTCACCCGGAACATCACCAAGCAACCCCATCTCAAGGGACTGTAAATTTTTTTTTTCTTGTATATTATCAATCTTGGTCAGTAGTATAAATTGTAGGTTAGTGTTGGTCTTTGTTTAATTAAACCTGTTAATTAAACCATAACATTATAACTTAGAAACTTTGACCAGCTTTATCTTCAATGTCAATTTGAATTTTAGTTTGAACAGGTCAGTTGTTAGTTGTTCGCTGCTCAACAATGCAGCGTACCTTAACTCACTCCCTACGGAATACTTTTATATAAAATTACTGCGTTTGTATGGCATACATTTCTCAAAAATTACATAATATAAAGTATAGAATTACAGGTGGCCCATGACCACGATTGTCAACTGATTTCCTGTTTTCATCGGACTGCGAATGGTCATTCACGCCGCTGGTACCGGCTTACCATAGGGTATGGTACAATTCGCCGCACCGTTGGCAGCAGCTTGTCGTGGGGAATGAGTTAAACAACGAAGACCTACATGGCAGAGTTGCAAGAAAGAAGCCTTTCCTACGACCTCAACTCAAAATTAAGCATCTGAAGTATGCAAAAGTTGGCCTTGAGAAACCTCAAGCCTATTGGAACAATATGCTTTGGACTGACGAAAAAAAAATTGAACTCTTTGGCCACAACCAAAGAAGGTATGTTTGGAGAAAAAAGGGTGAAGCATTTGTAGAGAAGAACACATTGCCAACTGTTAAGCATGGAGGTGGATCCATTATGCTTTGGGGTTGTGTAGCGGCTGGGGGCACAGGCAATATTGTGCAGGTAGAAGTAAGTATGGATTCCACCAAATATCAAGACATTCTAGAGGCTAATGTTCAAAGCTCAGTGCAGAAATTGAAGTTGAAGAGACTTTGGGTATTCCAGCAAGACAATGACCCAAAGAATACCTCAAAATCCACCATGAAGTACCTCCAGGAAAGACGGAGTAAGGTTTTGGAATGGCCATCACAGTCCCCAGACTTGAATATTATTGAAAATCTGTGGAGAGACCTCAAACCTGATGTGCATTCAAGAAGGCCAAAGAATATTTCTGAGCTAGAGGTGTTCTGTCAGGAAGAATGGGGAAAAAGTCCAAAGACAAGAATTGAAAGACTCTTAGCTGGCTTCAGGTAGCGTTTGCAAGCTGTTATAGCTGCCCGTGGAGGAGTTACAAAGTACTAGCTGACTGGGTTCCCAAACTTTTGCACAAGGCCTTTTTCCTTGTTTTATTATTTTGAAACTGTAAACAAAAACCATTCAAACAAAAAAATATTCTTGGTTTAAAATGTGATGAAACGTGTCATGTTTAACTTTGTAACATTTAGTGTTCAAGTTTGCTTTCAATCACTTGGAGATTAATTGTAACAGACATTTAAACTAGGGGTGCCCAAATTTTTGCACCCCACTGTATGTAAGTAATTTAATACTGCTTATATTTCACCACAACATGAACAACTAAAGACTATCTGGGATCACACCTGGTGCTACAGCAATGCTGGTATTGTGTTCAGTATGACAGTCCTTGTTATAATGTGTACAGTAACTGTGTACTCAGACAACACCCATCTTTGAACTCCGCCTTCCTTTTTATCCCAGCTACTCTCCTGTAATATTCTTTGACTGCGTTTTAAAAGTTTGCTATTCATTGTGTTCGCTAGAGTCTTCTACAGACAGACAGACAGACATATGAACACCTGAAAAAAATTCTGGGGGGGGGAAATAAAAATCTTTCATTGCAGTTGTACATTGGTTTAGGTCTAGTCTTGCAAGTTCGCTCTGTTGACGCGCACGCACACACACACACACACACACACACACACACACACCTGCTGAAAAGAAAACCAGCAACACTTTCATGGCTGGACAAAATGGCAGTGAAGCGTTCTAAGACTTTGAGTGGTAGTGTGCACATCCCTCTCCTGGCTGATAGGTGAAAATACTGAAGGTTAAAGATTGTGTGTGTTTTATTGCCCCAGTTGAATGGCTGCTTTCTTCCCATTGTGTTCCCCACTGAAAACCCTCGTTTTTCTTGCTGAAAAGCTTTAGGACTCTGTCTGTTTTTTGCCCTACAAGAGGAGAAAAAGTCCTAAAACAAGTTTAATCTCAGTGTGTTGGCCTATGCATCTGATTGCATAGACATCTTGGGGCAATACGTTCAACAGAATAGAGGGTCAATTGTTCCTGTAATTATCCGGAGAATTTTAACATCTGGCGGAATGTTGTACTTTGGCAATAAGATGTATGATTCGAAGGGCGTCATTAGTACTCATTTAGTCTTTTTTTTTTTTTTTGTAAAACATAGTGTGTACCTTGAATTCTGATAAAAATTCATCTGAAAAAGGACTTTATTTGATTAAATTAAGCATTGGCCTTCATAACATAGGTTATGTTTAATATTTTGAATAGGTTGTGTCTGAAGTGGCAATTACACTGAACAAAAATATAAATGCCGGGTGTCAAATATTGATGCCACATGGAGTTAACAACTCTAAGTGAGCATATGCTGACTTTTACTTGTACAATAGGGATATTCCTCTTGATTTGTGTGCTCTTTTTTTAATCCATCTGTCTGTCAGTGAGCATTTGCTCAGTGATGCTGTGATTTCACTCAGTACATGGGTGTGGCATTTCCAGATGGTGATCAGACAGAATGAGCAGTACCCAGGCACTCCTTATACTGGGGACAATAAAAGGCCACCCCAAAATGTCAAATTTTGTCAAAAGTCATCATGCCTCAGGTCATGCGGGAACGTGCCATTGGCACGCTTGATGCAGGGATGTCCACCAGAGCAGTCTGGCCTGCGTATTCGCCAGACATGTCGCCCATAGAACATTTTTGGGATGTTCTGGATCGACGTGTCCGCGACCATGTTCCAGTTTCGGATAATGTGCGCCAGCTCCGTTGTGGCCCTCCGGGAAGAATGGAATAACATTCCACAGGCCACGATAGACAACCTGATCAACTCCATGACAAGGAGATGTGTTACTCTGAGAGACGCAAATGGTGGACACACGAGATATTGAACGTTCAATTTCTTCAACCTGACCCAACGTGTTCAAAGGATTGCCACTCTTTTGCAGATGCCAATATCAAGATGTAATGGACGGTGATCTGAGGATTAGTCATTAACAAAAATGAATTTTGAGTCGCTTCATGTATTGCATAACCCTAATGTTAATAAAAACTCAAAAATTTGACATGGGGCATTTATATTTTTGTTCAATGTATGCAATTTTGGGTTGTAAATGTGTATATTTTAGATAATTACCATTTGCATTTTGATTACCATTTTCAAAAACCATTAAAACCCAGATAAACATCTTTTTTTTCATGTTGCTATTGAATTGCAAGCGTCAAGTCTCATAGGCTAAGTTGTGCTTGTCAATATTCTGCTTTATTATTGGCCTGGTAGTTACCTGAATAGATTGACATACGTTAGATTGATGTTGAATTTACCGACACACTGTAGATGCTCCATTTTTTTTTTAAAGAGTAGCCAGGATTTTAGAAGGCTGTTTGTTGTGGCATATTTGGGAGTGCTGCCCAGAATTTCATTGCAGGGAATGACAGGCAAAGTGAGCATGTCTTTAAGTGTGCTTGTGGGTCAGTGTATTCATTTAACAAAATTTTTTTTAGTTTGCATTGTCATGTGATACCTGACAGCTGATTGATGATTTGCAGAAGCTGAACAATGTCATGTTTTGATTTCCTTTTGTTTAGCGAAATTTCACTGATTTATCAGGCTTGGTAGAAGAGACATTCCTTGTGAATTTGTTTTTGAGTCCATGACCCTTACCTTAGTCTTGGTGGTTCTTACCACAGTGGTACAGCTGTGATTATGGGCAGAAAATCTGGCCCTGATCCCAGTTCCAAAACAATGAGTTCAATGTCCACATCCCTCTAATGCGGTTTTACCACCTAAGAAAAAGTCTGGTTGCAGATTACGGGCTGGGTGCAATACTGCACTTTCTTTCAGTCCTTCATATTACTTCTCAGCCATCATTATGGCCAATGGGGCATTGCAATCGTGAATGCATCTGCCTGTCTGTGTCCATCTGTCCGTCCTACATTTTATGCTGGCCAGGACTTATGAATATTTATCACCTCATACTTAACACATTCACGGCCTTGGGCTGTAGTAGTGCAGCAATCTACTTTGAGCTGGATTTGACCTTTGACCTTGGTGCCATGACCTTTGCCTTGGAAATTTTGTGCAGACTGTTTCTCAACAATTTATTTCTGCAGCAATGTAAAAGTGGCCACATATAAAGTAAATTTGATAGACCTGTGCATCGTCTGGTTGTATTCTGCATTTGACCTTTGACCTTTAATCTGTGACCTATGGAACTTTTTCACTTTTGCACAAATAACAAATATCACAATTTTTCGATTTCAGAGCAATGACATGATTGCGTATCCTTGGTAATTACACAAAAAATGTGTTTTATTCAATTTAGATCTCTCTAACCTATTCATGCTAATTATGCAAGAATTATGTTTTGTTCAAAATGGGTTACTTTGGCGCACAGGCTTTATATCAGGTATTTATGTGCATGGTTGTGGTGACTCCTGTCTGTTTGATGGGTCGGCCGAGAGGTCTTAAGTGCCTTGTACGATATGTTTTCTTATTTGCCACTCATTTCTCAAGCTCTGCAGCTAAAACAGCCTGCGTGGTACACTTGTACACTGAAACAGCTGGGTTAGCATTGAGACAATATGATGAAATGTCTACAGTATATATATATATGATACGCTGATATCTCTGCAGAAGGTGGGGGGACCTAAGCACAGAACCACAGGCTAAACACGTTCTGCTGTGTATGTCTTCTGTCCTCCTCAGTCCGCACCGGCAAATGTTTTTCAATTTTATTATAAACAAGTTCCGTAAAAAATAATCTAGAGATTTAACTAGCGCCTCATGTCCTTGGAGGTAACAAAATAAATTGCCTGGATTCTGGGAGGAGAGGAAATTATTCAAATCATTTGTGTCTGGAATCTGATCCAATGTATTTATTTACTTATTTATTCATTCATTCACTCGTTCCTTGGAGACCCCCTTCCCCCTGTAAAACGTATGAGTGCATTGATTATTAATTTCATGCTCTTGGCAGTCAAAAGTGTAGCAAGTATACGTCTAGAGATGTTGTCTTTGCTGAAAACTTTTTTTTGTTCTCCCTTTTTTTTTCTGCAGTCTGCTGTTGAGATTTACGGACGATACGTTCGATCCAGAACTTGCAGCCACCATTGGTAAGTGAGGAACAGAGAAGCATATGCCGGTGTGCATTTAGTATCGTGGCGCACTGAGGCTGTTTTTCATCTGTGTGACAGTTACACACCTGGGAATAAGCTTCACTGCGGCGGCAGTCAGCAGTCGTGGCAGCAGGCCCTGACGTTGCTTAGTTCTGGGGTGATTTTATGAGCTTGTTTAGACAGACTCTCAGACAGTTCAGCCCGTATGGCCCATTGAGGAACATTAATGGAGTGTGTCCAGACTCCAGACAGTAGTATGGATGAGCCCAGCTCCTCAGGCAGTGGCTTTTCTGGCAAGATTTTAAAAAGGCTCGTCTCGGGGGACACGCATTTCTGGTTTGACCTCAGCTTCAGGAGGCGAATCTATGTTTTCTGTCCCTCGCTCACAAGGCCTACTGAGAGACGAGGATAAGGCGTGTCCTTTTTTGCTTGTGCGCCTCTGAAATGTTTTGGCAGGAGGGGTTAAACTCTGGAGGAACTAAGGCCAGCTGATTCCCTGGTGTGGGTTTAAGTGAGAGATGATGAGAGAGTAAGAGAAAGTAGCTTAATACCGACAGCCATGAATGATAATACCACTGGACCTCATTCGTCACCCGGCCACCAGTCAACTGAGCAGGTGTGAACCCAGGAGTGACATGAGCAATAGTCCCGTTTTAGTCACCTTTCAGAACATAGGTTTTCATTTTTATAACCATTGCCAAAAAAGCGAGCACTAGAGCAGGGAATACACCAAGCTGCAGCGGCCCAAAACGGGATATGGCGGGGGGGTGCATGTTTGAAGTCATCTGTCTCAACCCTGTCTAAGTGTTAACATCGCCCAGTTGCCTCCTCATTTGCATTCGTTCGCATTATTTGGCTCGGGAGTCCTCATAACGCATGTACTGCGTTGGAAAGGAGTCTCGCCTCTCTTCACGTCGAAGTTATGCATTAGAAATGCTGCATAAGGGCCTCTGACATGGTCCAGTCTGCCGCACAACGACAGAAGCTGTGTAGACTTCCCTGCACCTGTCTCTTGTCTGACATGCAGATTCTGATACTGTAAAGTTGATGGCAAACAGTTTAAGATGTTGCTGGAAACTCAGTGCTTTCAGCGCTGATGCTCTTTTTGTTTTTGTTCAGTCCCTTTTAATTTTTGCGGCGAATGTTTTTATCAAAAATGAACCCGATTGCAGCTTCTAACCTTAACAGAAATGTTCCATTGAGGCTAGAAAGTCATTTGGTTCGCAGTCATGTTCAGTTTGTCTCTCCCATCTAATGGATGCACATATGGTGCTCAGAATTCTGCAGCCTGGAGTACAGTCCGCCCGGCATGTGTGTTAACGGCCAGACAGAATACTGTAGCCACCATGATATTGAGCCAGCTATGCAAGTGCACTTGTGTAGTATCTGGTCCAAAGTTGCTAGTTAGCCAGCCATCCTCTCTTCTATTGTTTGGTTGGATTTTCTTTTTTTTCCCCATTATTGGATTATAGGTCATGTTGTAATGCACAATAGATAGTACTGTAACATGTTTTTGCAAGAATAAATTATTATTATTACTTTTGTATTATTATTATTATTATTATTATTAAATTATTATTTTGGTCAACCATGCATTACATAGATATTACCTACTGTCCGCCTGCCCGATGCACGCATATGCGCTGTAAGGCGAGTATCTAGTAGTATTGTATTTCATGCGTGCCCCTTTTACCTCTTATGGCCTTAATTGACATGTATAACTTGGGTAAAGGGCGTAAAGGTGATCTCTTCCTGATGTGTAAATGTCATCAGAATAATTGACGCTATGAAAAGGTGTGAAGTTTTCGGCTGACATTGGGAAGCCTTGAAGGAATAGTATTTCATGAGGTCATCTTGGAACTGTCACCAGTTTATGCCATTTATAGATAAATGGACTATAATATGGTGCAATTACAGAATACCAGAACATCTGTACACGTCGCTTAGAAACACTATATTGTACTTTTTACAGTTATATGTCCTTTCACATAATGTAGGCTTTGTTGAAATAATTTTACCAGCAGGTTTTTGGGGACCAGCTGGTATTTCGGGGTGTAATAAAAAAAATCTTTTTTTCGGTTGGCCAGAAATTCTGTTATTTAACTTGGCCAGCTGTGATTCTTTGCCAAACTGATATTCCTGCAGGAATCCATTCCATTCCTCTTTGACATGTGTCCTTATTTCTTCTAGAGAACTCTCTTGCCCCACGATGGCCAAGTTCCCTTTCTCTGACTTGAAATTAAATCTTCAAGACAGAGGGTAGCAGGAATTTTTTGCTGTTGCTTATTTCATGTGTTTGTGGACCTTTTTTGTAAAGAACGGCCCTGCGGTCTAAAGGGAAAAACTTCTCTTTTTTTCTTGAAACGGGGGTTTGTTTGATAAACTATGTAGCCTAAAACCCCCCTTTATTTTTATTTATTTGTTTATTGTTTTAAGCGGTTTGCTACCTTTGTTGCCTTTTTGGCAGAGATAATGATCTTTGCCCCACGCTGTGTTAGCAAAGTGATGTGGGTAATTTTAGGGGAAGTATTATAGTTTGGATATCAAAACCCTGTTCAGTTTGTAAGGTTCAGGGGCAGATTTAACTGTGCTGTGCCAACACAAATGTGTAAACACACCATGAAATGATGTTCTCCACTTATGCTTATATTGAGCTTCAGTGGATATATCGGACTGCAAGTCCCATGACATTTTTTGTTCTGTGTCCTTGCTCGTCTTTGGGTTGACTTTGTTCACAAAATCAATAAAAACTGCCATTGATTTCAATCTCTGAGACTTCCTATTTCAAGTTGCCGGATGGCTGCTATTGAACGTTTTCTGAGTAAATCGGCGTTTTGCCAAAACACTGGGCCTTGCAGTTTAAAAGTGAATTCCACAGCTTCCAGAAGACCAGTCCGCCCAGACAAAAGGGTTATGTTTACATGGCGCGTGCTACTTTAGCAGTCGCTCGGCAGCAGTGTCGAGTGCCCTGGACTGAGAGCGAAAATGGCTGCCCTCTCACTCTCTCTGGGGCTGAAGTTCTATTGATGCCTCAAACCTGTAGTTTTAGAGATTAACCCGCTGTCGTGGATTGAAAATGGTTGACAAAATACCCTCTGGGTGGTTCGGCTGAAATAAGTTGTAAAGCAGCATAGTTGGGCCCAGTCCATCAGCAATTAACATTCATTCTGAGAAGACGTATTCGTCGTCATCGCGAGCCCATCGATACGATGTTGGCTGTGTTAAGTCCGGTGGGACTTGCGTCACAAAATAAAAGTAACTTCAGATATAACCTCCATTTCAGCTACAGCAGACTTTACTCTGTTATTAATTATCTACATAAGCAGGATATGTTTAGCGAGGCCGGCTGTTTTCTGAATTCTGCATTTGTGATTATGAGCTATTCTGTCCTACAAAGCCGAAGTGCAGTAACTACATATTGGGTAAAATGTAAGTTACACAGTTTTGGGCCTGAAAGTATACTGAGGTCAGGATTTATTTGGACAGAAATTATACCATGGTGAGTCAGTCAATCTAATAATCTATATTATTATCTATCATAATCTATCATAGAAGTGCTGACTATTTATTTGTTGGGACAGCAAACAAACTCTGAAGCCATTTTTTACTGTTTAAATTATTACGTAGTTACTGCACTTAGCCTTTGTCAGGCAATATTGCAAGCTAACAAATTGCTTTAACTTCAGGTAATAATTTGATGTTCTTGTCGTGCTAAGTAAGTTGTTCAAATATAACTATATCCTCAACACGTCCTACCTTTTGTTTTCACAGGGACAGTTGATTAACACGTCAACCATTGTTCTCGTTTCAACAATTCACATTTTTAATGCAGTCATAACACTGTTACTGAGGTGACTACATTACATTGCTGACTTTACGTACCGTTGTTATGACAGGTGTGGATTTCAAAGTAAAAACAATTTCAGTGGATGGAAACAAGGCAAAACTTGCAATATGGGTAAGTTGTTTTCCCCTTGTAATTTGTGAATGTGCTGTAGGTTAATTTGGGCCGGAGGGTCTAAGATTTACAACTGCTGTTCATTCAGAGTTTTTTGAAAATGTTCGACCTTCCCATGACTTTGAGGAATACAGCTTTCTCGTTATTGCATAATTGTTTGCGCTGTTTTAACTGCTATTTTCACAAATATAGGCTACATTGCTATAATATCCTGCATACCTGTTTCAGTTTTTCTGCTGAGGAGACTGTGTGTATTACATAAGAAATCAAGAGTTAGTGTAATTGTTAATGCGTGTGCGGTCAGATGAATCGGGCACATTTTGAGCCTATTGTGGCAATTCTCATTGCTGTGAGGCAGGCTTGATGGATGCTTGTTATTACTCTGAAATATTTTTCCAAGTGAGAACAGAGCTGAAGTCATCTGTTGGTGTGAGTGATCCTGCCTGTCCAGTGCATTGCTGCATCCATAAACATCATCATTCAACTGTCCAGTAGATGGCGGTCTTGCATAAATGGCTCGATGAGCTCCGATGAAGAGATGGAGCAGAAGTTGGAGCCTTTTCTCTGGTGTCTGAGCCACATTTTCCTGTCTGTGTTTCAACTTTTTTTTTTTTTGTCCTTAAGGACACAGCAGGCCAAGAGCGCTTCAGAACACTGACACCTAGCTACTATCGTGGTGCACAGGGAGTTATCTTGGGTGAGTAAAGGCCTATGTTATTCAAAGGTGCTTCTAATCGTAAAAGCTAACCAATGGCTTTTCAGGCTGCCAGTTACCCCTCTTACTTGTCCCATATGACCTATGAAATCATCCCGATGACAAATTTCTCTTCCTGCTCCTACATACACCCCATTTGTGCATTTTTTTATGAATTTGCTTCTGCGCTTTGTATAATAGCTGATTTTCAAGCAGATTCTGGTCTGGCTGCAGTAAATTAATATGCCAGACTTGTTCTCAGATGAGAGTGTAGGTTCTCTAATTGTTATTAAGTCTGTGGAGTGTATGGTGAACAGATAGTGCTGTGGTACAGGTGTTGAATAGATTCATTTGGTTTTTTGATGTTTGTATGGTGAATGGTTTAGCATACTTGGGCTGTGTAGTGTATGTTTACTGAATATCTAAAGATGTTATTTTTTTTGCATAGTCAGTGTAAGTGTTTGGCGTGCGCATGTGTGTGGTGTGTTCTGAAAGGATGGTGTGTGTGATTCACTGTGTGATGGCGTCCTAGCCTGAACAAAGGAAACATTCCTTTTGCGTCTCCTTATCTTCTAGTGTATGATGTTACGAGACGCGACACTTTCGCCCGGCTCGATAACTGGCTGAACGAGCTGGAGACATACTGTACAAGGAATGACCTCGTGAAAATGCTGGTCGGAAACAAGATAGATAAAGTGAGTGTCTTGCCGTTTTGCCTCTGTTCTCTGTAAGAAATTATACAAGGTGAAACAGTAGTTATATTTAACATACATGTTTTCTTCAGTCCTAATACAAATGTATACGTGTTTTCGTTTTCGTCCCGTCCAACCCCTTGTGTCGAATATTCGGTTATACTTTTCTCATGTAGTGTCCCTGGATTTTAGGGGGCGTGTCCTGAAACGAGCATGTCGACCACTAGTCTTTGTGAATATTTAAATTTGACAGGTCTGTTAAAGGGTTTACATTTTGAATTTGTTGGGTGATACTCAAATGTGCGACCAGTTTAGTCTGAAGACCGAAGACATTTGTGCTCCTCATGTATGCATGATTGTCCTATTCCTCTTTTTAATTTTTCCATTTTGGTTAGTTATTGCTTAACTATTATGATTTGAATGTGTCATCAGAATTCACTCAAAAGCACCCTGTCCGGTTCCCTGTGTCTAGCTGATGGCAGACAGTGCAAAGGCTTCCTTCTTCTTCGTTTTTAGGAAAACCGGGAGCTTGACAGAAACGAAGGCCTCAAGTTTGCAAGAAAACATTCCATGCTTTTTATAGGTAAGACAGGAGAATTACCTCTCGTGAATTACTGCAGGCAATTATACAGAGGAAGCTGCTTTTTGAATTACTGTCTTGCTGGTCGGGGGGAACGTCTGCTGTGTAGGGTAGCTGCCCTAATTTAAACAGTTTCACTCAAAGTTCGTTTCAGTACCTTTACGCTTGCGGTGTTTCCCTCTTAGCTTGAATAGTGTATTTTGAAAACAATTTCTGAGAGGTTGTTGAGCTAAAGGCTATGATTTATTTTGTATTTTCATGTTTTTGTCTAGATAATATTCCTTTTATGACGTCTAGACTGAAATTTAATACAACAAGCCAAAATAATGTCGAAAAGTGCATGTAGGGCATAGTTTGTTCCGTGAATCAAGAGGAAATTAAGTGCTGCTTGTATATGTAATGTCCGTGTTAAATCATTTGTTATCGGGTTGTTTGGAATGTGTGGTTATTGGAATGCTCTAATAACTGTGGATATTACTCAAGGACTTCATGGCCTTGTTTGACCTGGAAAAGGAGGAAGGCTGTGGTTATGGCCGATGTTTTTAACTTCTGCCTGTTGAGCACTCTGAAACAGAAACATGCACATGTGCGAGCCAAAATGCCTGGCTTATAAAGACCCCGCACTAAGGTGCTCCTGGTTTGCTCCCTGGGTTAAGGAACCACACTGTGAGACTTGGTTGTGCCATACAGCGTTGTCGCACTAACCCAGTGTGCTAGCCAGACATTTGTCTGATCCAGGATAAAGGTGGGCTCTGCTAGTTCAGCGTCCATAGTGCCCTCTAGCACCTCCACTGGTCAGTAGGTCAACCATTGGCTGCATGTCAAAGCCTCGTGGAGGGTTTTCCAACAAGCCAATTCTGTGCAAGATTGGCTGTGGTTGCTTGCGGTGTGAAAAGAAGCAGGTTGGCAAAGCTGCTTGTTTTGGAGGAGAACCACAGGCGACTACACGCTCCCAAATTGGCAGCAAGGTTTCTCGCATGATTGCAGCTTTGGTTGCAAATGGGTTGCGAAACTCTCTTATCTTGGCCTCAATCATTTGTACAATAATTGCTCTTGCAATTACCCCAGTTTCGTTCTTCTTTAAAAAAAAAACCACAGCATTTTTAATACATATCCTCAGTACTTCGAGTTGCGTAGGTGCGGTAACTGTAAAGACGCTCTAAAACGTCTTCTCTTGCCTGCAAACCCCCCTTCTGACCCTGCCCCTTTCGCAGAGGCGAGCGCAAAGACCCGGGACGGAGTGCAGTGCGCTTTCGAGGAGCTGGTAGAGAAGATCATTCAGACCCCGGGGCTGTGGGAGAGCGAGACTCAAGGCCGCGGGGTGCAGCTGTCCGACCGGGACGAGTGCAACCGGGGGACCTGCGGGGGGTACTGCTCCGTGCTGTAGGCCCCCCCATCCCCTCCCGCCTCCAGGAGAAACGACCTAAACACGAGCAGTATGGCAAATGTATGGAAAATAAAGTTAGAGGAAAGAGCCTACAAGGAAAAAAGGTTTTTTTTTTAATCTGTTTCGGCAGCCTCTGAAGTGTAAATAGTGGTTGCACGTATCTGCCACTGTGCTCGTTTGGACATTTGCCGTTTGCACACTTTACTACCATATCATGGCAGCATTTTGCAACTGATAAACACCCCCATCCTCTCTCATAGGCCACTCCTTCCCTGCAGCTGCTGTCACTGGCCAATGAACATAAAGTAGGTGTTCCTCAATGACGTAGTGCTGGTATTCAGAGATCGAGAGGCTGTACTGTGATTAGTCAATGGCATTTATCCATCCTTCTTGGCCTCTGCCGTTGTTTGTTTTTGTTTTGTTTTCCCCCTTTTTCCTATAATTACTGTAGCCTCTGAACCACCCCCTAGTATGCCTTCTAGAAATTGTGACGCGTTGTCCGTACGGAAGACTGCTTCTCTATTATTTCATGAAGGTTTGAGCTGTTGGGATGTGTCATTGCAACTGGCCAAAGACTTGCTGATAATACATCCCTGAGTTTTAGAACTGACTGTTTGATAATAATGCATTTTTTTGAAAAACTCTTTACTGCTTTTTTTAGTTCCTCGCCACCAAAAGCTTAGGTCGGGGGACCATTGTTTTTGGCTGTGTCCGTCCATCTGTCTGTTTGTTTATGCGTGCCTCCAGCCTTTGGAAGGGGACTTTAGCGGTCTCTGTCTGGCTTGCTTTAAATGGACTCCATTCTTGAAATATTTTGAGAAAGCTTTGTGAAGCGACTAAAAGAATGATAAAAAGGTACTTAATATGGCCTTGTTTATTTGGATGTTGAGACCCAAGTACCATGTCCTATCCTGTAACTCCATTTCAAGCTGTTTCTCAAGGATTTTCCTGCACTGTGCTAATAACACAGAAAATGTTCAATCATTTTCCCCTGGGAAATTAATAAGAGGCGTTTCATTATTATTATTATTATTATTATTATTATCACCTTAATTTTTTTAGCCATTTATCGTCTTCACGCGTTATCCGTGCTTGAGCTTTGTCCTTTATCCCTGTGAGTAGTTATTGAGTGCTGAGGCGCAGGTGGGTTGTTGCAAAGGAGTACACTGGTGTACTTGAACATATGCCTTGTTGCCTGTTGAGAATATTAATTATTTTTTATTATTATTCTTTTTCGCATGGAAGAATTTTGTGCTACATGAAAGCATACTCTTCTCCATTTGTTTGTTCAACAATAAATGATACTAATTACTTGGAAATGAGGCACAGTGTTAAATTCTGTCATATTATTAGGACAGTGAATTTTCTTGTAATGAACATTCTCATTGAATACAGTCGACTCTTGACAAACTGCTTAAGGTATTGGGCATTTTTTTAATGATTATTTAGATATTATAGATTATTTATAGTCTAATAATGCAACTTCAAGGAAATGCCCACAGACGTATAGTACATGGTTACACAGCCAAACATTCTGTAAGGATGTTTCATTTAGGGTTTAATGTTCTTTGTAATAAATGCAGGTGTTCATGCTAAATTCCATGCTGATGTTTTGGTTTATTATTGTAAAATAAACTACTTTGCATCTATGTAATGTGGGTATTCATTGATATTGCAGTGTAAGTATGGCACAAAATTGGTTCAAAATTATTCACAGATATGGGTCAATGACAAGCATTGTAAAAATGTTTTTTTTTAATAAATCTTTAAAAATTTACAGAATACATTTATTTTAAATCAGAAGAGTGTGTTTATGCAAGTCTTAATGGTTGCACATTTACAGGGTTTTAGTAGAGTTTTAGACTGTATTAGCAATGTCACTAGTCAAAAAATGTCAGGTGACACACTTCCCTCTTTTTTTTCTAAGTGATTTTTTTTTTTAGAAAAAAAGTGTCTACCTCTGCTTAAAACATTACCATTTTGTAATTTAGCTGGGTATTAAAAGTAACTTATGGATTCTTTGTCATAGGGGGTGGGTATTTTGTTTTTCCAAACAATTAAACTATTAAACTTTGTTTATTTGAAAGGTTTTCAATGAAAAATTATGCCCCCGTGTTAATATTAATTCGTATTTTAAATTACATATTTAATACATTTCAGTGTTAACTTGCTTGGACAGTTGTCACCTGATATTTTGAGGGTTTGAGATGGAATATATATCATTTTTATGATACTGGAAATATGTTCAAATTAAACAGGTTTTATAGAATAAAATGATGCTTATCATGAATCATATGAAATCATTTTAAACCAAAGTAGTGCACTCGAAGAATGTCTCGTCATTGACCCATGTGCAGATCACATGCAGATGTCCTTTTCACACTGTATTGTAACTAGCTCAAGATGGATAATCCCAAGGTAGATTTCACTGAGAAACCTCAACTTGACCGGCATTGCAAGTCATGTGGTTGAAAATTAAAACTCTGCTAAAATGGGTGGCTTAAAGGTTTACAAAATCTTTTTGAAAAATTAGCTATGGTTATGGCTGGAAAATAAATGTTATATAAACGTTATTTCCACATAACGCATGATTGTGATATATCACAGTGATCTTCCAATAGGCGCTATTGTTATGGGACTGGTTTTAATGTTTTAAGTCAGCAAGGCATGACGTGCAAAGTTCATTTGTTCTGGGCGGCACTAGAATGCATTCTGCTAATATTTGCTCCCGATGTGAGTATAAAAATAATGAATTAATGCTTTAATTGTTTATCTTCATATTTAATTCACAATATAAAGAAATAATTGTTAGCTCAAATACACTGATTTTTATTTCTTTATTTTTTTAGCTCAAAATTTGTGCCGCAATTATTGGATCCCCTTCATGCACAGTAACTTTTTGTGTATCCTCCCTTCACCTTGATTCTTTTGCTTTGTTTTACCCTGATAGTGTGTCATGAGGTTTCAGAAGATGGGGCAAGGAGTCGGAGTCGTTCCTCCATGCATAATCTCTCCTGGCCCTTAAACCTCCTGGGCCCAAGTTCACAGACTTGCCTGATCAGCTTATCCCTCTGGTTCTTTATTGGGCTTTGGTCTGAGGACTGTGAAGGCCATGGCGAAACCTTCATTCGTGGTCTGCGAACCTTTTTTTGCATTGATTTGGATACATTGTCCCAAAATAACAAAAGGTCGCAAGTGACATTCCTGATGAAACCTGTTTTTCTGCACCACGTTTGTGTGCCGAAACGCTATGAGTGTGATTATGAGGCATGGTGATGTAACGCAGGGGCAAATGGTGAGCTGTGCTGACTTATTTGTATTCCATCACGTGTTGCAGTCATCCCATTATACATTTAACCATTTAAATTTTGATGTTAGAGCATCAAATGTTATGTTGTACTGTTTTCAATACAAGGTGAATGGACTGACATCGTTTTTGATATTGTTTATATTTTCCGTGATATGCCAACATTTTTAGAATTGCTGTTGCACATGAAGCTGAGTAAGTGAATTTACTTACCATGTGCTTCTCTTCTTTGAGAGTCCATTTTAAGTTCTGTCGCGAGTTGACGGGTTTTACCCTTGCCCAGTGTGATTGGTCGTGCAGGGCATTACTGTTTGCTGTGCTTACATCATCACTGGTTAGGCCTTGGCCAGGTACAGCAATGGACTAATGGAATCACAGTGCTTACTGCCAGCCACAGACCTTGCCGGGCACCTGCCTTGGGCCATTCTTTTTGTGCTGTCGGTTACTGACAGAATCATTTCCAGGGAGAGAAGAAAGCGAGAAAGTAATGTCTGTGGCTCTGAGGTAATAGGCCACTGGCCGACATACTGATGAGTCAGTCGTCACCCAAGGGAATCACTTTAATTAGAGTGGATGCCTGTTTACAGCAACCTGGCAACTTTGCTTTCATTTCTTGTTTTGCTTCACAGGCCTTTAATTTCTTTTTTTTGACAACGTACATGAAATATGACTTCCCAGTCTCCCTTACCACAGCCCCAGCCTGTTCCACCCAGACCAAGGGCTTTGTCCGTCACCATTTTGTTGACAAATGTATGTTATGAAGTGACTCCTGAAGCCATGCATGTCAGCAGGATTGTGTCGAACTATGGCCTATTGAAGGAGGGTTTTCTTATATACTCCCGCAGAGTTGCAGTATGCAGTACTTCAGGATAAATGTGGGGTTTTTATACAGCCTAAGATGTTTTCGATGCATTTGAATGTATTTGCTGAAAAGCGCCTGCTCATGATTGCGCCACTCCGGTTACACCTCTCCTGGTGACATTCTACTGTGTTTACAAAATGCGGTTATTCAGAAATTTTGCAAAAATAAAACGGCAGTGGAGATGGATAAACCAAAACGTACTGTACATATAGGCTCGTTTTTGGACATTTTTTCATGCAGTAAGAAATATGCATTAAACTGCCCTAATATCTATATTCATGTGTTGTAATAGTTGGTGGTTAAATCTTTTTTTCCCTAATAAAGGCAATTTTGAAAAAGTATAATAGAATTTGAGGAGTTTAAGGTCTGGTATCTAATATGGGCTTGCTGAAATGAGGGCTTGTCCACACTCCTGCAATACGCAGATGATGTATGCAGGACCATCCACTTGCACTGCCTTGCTGTGGACGTGCATTGAATGATGAGTGCTGCTGTTAATCACCTAGTAATTCTCCTGTTGCGGCGCTCATGTGAGCCGATTCTGGCTGCGCTCTCATTCCTACATTCTTCAGCTATGCTGCCATTCAGTCGTACAAGAAACAAACCACCTCGGAGTCATCAGCCTCTGAACTAAGACATGTAAGCAAGAAACCGGCTTCATAATTATGGCCTCTTTAATAAACTAACCGTGGAGAATCAACACACGAGAAGTGTTATTTTCCTTCGTGGTATGAACTGATGTCAATGGAAAACCAGAAGTTTCGGTATTATGATTCTGCCTCTTGATTAAAAAAAAAAAAAAATGAAATGGTTTGGTAATAATCAAATGGACTCCTTTATGGAAAGAAATGTCCTGTCTTATTATAGCAGATTTTATCGCATTTGATGGGGACAGACATCTCATTGATAAAATAGCCTAAGGCCTCAAACTTAAAAATTAGAGAACGGTTTGGGAAAACTGGTTTCTAAACGGTGAATTGGTTTTCCATACCATCATCAATGTTATCCATTTGAGTATGCAAGGAGAAGACTGTAGTCAAGATGCATGATACATGATGGTGGAACTGAGAAGTAAGTATGTAATTGGGCTTCTAAAATGAGACGTAAATTTAAGGCTTCAATTCAGTCAACCAGAGAGTGTTTTTATGTGACATTTTCACAAAAAAGCACGAAGAGGAGCGTGTTTTCTGAGAGAATTAGAGGGGTCAATACCCCAGCAGGGTATGAAAGGAAAAATTGGGAAATTATTTCTGGACCACAGGAAAATGCAGTTGAAGAGCTTGTGGGAAAGTCTGGAATATGAAGACCCTTCACCAGCCTAAAGCCATAATAATGGTGCTGCTGAAACAGTGCCCCTCCCCTCACTCACGTCATGGTTTATGCTGGTGTGCGGAGAACTCATTTAATTACTCTGGTCTGATGTTAAACCTGTCTATTAACTGTGTATTTCTCTCCTGTTGACTTTAACACTAAGCAGTTGTGTTCTGGTTAGCAGCAATTATTTTTACAGTATTTTACTGGACACTGTTTATTTGTGACAAAGTTTGGACGTTTGAACTTAAAATCCAAATTGAACCTTTTTTTCATAATTATAACAAAATTTATTTACTTACGCTGTGTGGAAATATGGAATAATCTCTTGAAATGGACAGATCTAAAGCTTATAATGTGGGGGACATGAACGCCCAGTATCCAGAGAATTTTCATTCGGCCCTCATGACAATGATCACCTATCATGAATTCTAAACCATACTGTCCGCATGTAAGCTGCTTTCTGTAAGCAGTCAAGGCTTCTGGAAAATTCTAAAATATGATGCGTCTTATTCCATGTTTTGTGGGATTGTTTTGTATCAGCTGGTTTGATTGCTAAGGTAGTCATTCCCTTTTTACACTTTACTCAGTCCAAATTCAGCTCCACTGGGTTATTATTGCTACCATTTTCTCTCCTCCTCCATGCTCTCCCATTCCCCGGTCCTCTAATCCTGTCGTCCAATCCGCTGGCTACTTTTCTCTCCGCTCTGTCTCCACCCTCTCATGATTATTTTATACCTTCTCCTTTCCTGTGGGTTTTCTCAACGCATCTTTCTCCTTTTTTCCCCCGATTTCCCTCTTCTCCGGTTCTCTTGTCTGCCTTGTTCTTTAACATCATTCTTGTCCTTTATATTCTATCTACTAACCAACTATTCTGCTGTCTTCTTTCCATGCTGTTTCTCATCCTATCCTGTCTCTTTTTTTCAATCCCTTTTTCTCTCTCCTTCCACACTATACTTCATATACTTTTTCTTAATTGTCTTTTTTTCCCATTTCTCTCCTGCTCTACTTATCCGAAGTGGAGTCTGTTTTCTTTAGTCCGCTTGGCCTCTAGGCCAATCAGGCTTATGCTGTAGTTGGATGCCTTCGTGGTGGTCTGTCGTGCGTCCGCAAACTTTTTGCCTTGTCAGTGCTCTAGTGCCTTCAGTTTTTCATGGATCCTTTTCATATTTTATATGCGCGTATATGGGTTGAAAATCCAGGCCTTGTTGGATTTTGGCCATGTTTGCCACTATTTTTTCTCTGCCCTCTTGCCTGGTCTGTGGCGCACTAAACACGGCCTGCTGGAAGGGCAGAGGAAATGCCTCTGGCACAAACACATCACAGAGTTTAGTGGGCCATCACTGAGGGAAAACCTTCTCTAAGATCCTCTGTAAATCACAGCACCATATTTGCAAGTTTTAAGTGAAATAATGTTATAGCAACACTTCATGCAATATGAATTGGTTATTAATCTAAAGAAATACCTCTTAATAAGAAGTCAAAATAACTTTTCTGGAAATGGCACTAAATGTGAAATAAATGATGGAATTTTTGGCGATTAGACCTGCCTATTAATTCAAAGCAACCTTGTTTTGCCATCCAAGACGCATGAAAAATATTATTTTTCTGTAGTGTATATGTATCAAAATGTATGGATGGTTCAGCCAGCTCTATGGCCATCAAGTTCCCAATTTGTTTTATGTAACCTCACCAAAATGGACTAAGGAGAAGATAAAACACCAGTTAGGAATAAGATTTTTTGTATTTTTGATGGTCTTGACTGTTACAGTTGGCATATCATTAACTGGTAAGCGGAATCTTCTATGAAAAGTGAAGGCCATTGCAGAGCATGCATGAAAAACATTCATTATGGCTGCCTTCAAAGTCCCATGATTCTTAGTTGACTACATAAATTCAGAAATTCACTGCAGCGATTGAAAAAACACACTACCCAAATCTGGAACTATCTACCCTTCCAGTGCAGAAGTGTGCCCATTTCATTTTAGATTTATGGTTACATTACTGTTCTGGCTTTTGCTCGTTCTGGATCATTCCAAGACATATTTATTTGTTGGCCGCGAGGGTTGGCAGCCGCGGTTGTGCCATGAATCTTGCCAGGTGTGGATGCTCGCTCTCTGGAGAACATTTTCATTCACTTATCACGCCCCCACTATCTTGAGCGAGACGGGTGTTTAACATAAAACGCATGATATTGATTCGGCAGCACAAATTTAGATGTTAATGAATGAATGAACTACAGTACCGTGAAAAAGTATTTGCCCCCTTCCTGATTTCTTCTTTTTTTTTGCAGATTAGTCGCACCTAAATATTTCAGATCATCAGACAAATTTTAATACTAGACAAAGACAACCTGAGTAAACACAAAATGCAGTTTTTAAATGATGACTTCATTTATTAAGGGAAAAAAGCTGTCCAAACCTACCTGACCCCATGTGGAAATGTTAATTGCCCTGCAAGAGCTCATAATGTAACAACGATGCATAATGTAACAAAAAATGTAATAAGAAACTCATAAAGTAATAACTGGTCAATAGTGTAACAAAAATGCTGAGTGCATAACGTAACAACTTTTTGCACATAAATTAATAACTTATTACTTTTTGCATCTGTTATTACATTATGAAGCAAGCAAAATATTTTTCTCCTAATAGTGTAATAACTTTAATACTTTATAGAGTGAGTGAATAATTTATGGATTAACATGGTAATTGCTTTTCCTGATATTGTAAAAAACATATGACTTCAAATGTATGCTACATGTGGACTAACCTATTATGACCCTGCATCCATTTCATTTCTTGTATTTTATCATTACAATTGCTGCTGCAAGGTTGAAAACACTGTTTAGCTTTTAAATCCACTTAGGGAGCTATTGTGCCTTGTCTCGTCAGTCCACAGAATAATTTCCCAAAAGTCTTGGGGATCATCAAGATGTATTTTGGCAAATGTGAGACAAGCCTTAGTATTCTTTTTGGTCATCAGTGGTTTTCGCCATGGAACTCTCCAATGAATGCCATTTTTCGCTTAGTCTCTGTCTTACTGTTGAATCATGAACACTGACTTTAACTGAGGCAAGTGAGGCCTGCAGTTCTTCAGATGTTGTTTTGGGTTTTTTTGTGACCTCCTTGATGAATAGTTGATGCGATCTTGATGCCGGCCACTCCTTGAAACTTCCAAGTTTTCTCTATTTGTGGGTAATGGCTCTCATGGTGATTTGCCAGAGTCCAAAGCTTTAGAAATGGCTTTGCAAACCTTTCCAGACTGATAGATGTCAATTTCTTTGTTTCTCATCTGTTCTTGAATTTCTTTAGTTTGCGGCATGGCATGTTGCTTTTTGAGATCCTTTAGCCTACTTCACTTTGTCAGACAGGCTCTATTGAAGTGATTTCTTGATTCAACTGGTCTGGCAGTAATCAGGCCTGGATGTGGCTAGTAAAACTGGACTCAAAAAATGTGGTTAATCACAGTTAATTCATGATTTAACAAGGTGAGCTAATTACTTTTTCACATAGGGCCAGGTAGGTTTGGATAGCTTTTTCCCCTTAATCAATGAAATCATCATTTAAAAACTGCATTTTGTATTTTCTCGGGTTATCTTCTTCTGATATTAAAATTTGTTTGATGATCTGAAACATTTAAGTGTGAAAAATATGCAAGAAACAAAAGAAATCCAGTAGGGAAGGCAAATACTTTTTCATGGCACTGTACATAAGATGTTTTGTGCACACAAGTAGGCCTACTCTGCACTTGTAAACAAATTCATTCAGCTTCTATCTGCAATCATGCATCTTATTGATTCAAAGAAGTGATAATGTGAGGCAACTGCTCCATTCTATGTTGTATACGCTCTGGGCTCTAGTGAACTTTGCTATTGGTTTACCATCAGAAGCCTCCACCTGAGAAAAGATTTGGGCCGCATTCAAATTGTCGTTTTTGCTTATGAAAGTTCCTAATTCCTAGAAAAATAATCCGGTAGTATTTACGTGGCTGCCATGATGAGTGTGTTTGAATTCTCCAAATGTTTAGGAAAGGTGCTTCAGTGCTTCTTAACATATTTCCCTAAGCATAGGGTACACTGAACCATCTTTGAAGAAAAGAAAGGAGGTTACATCATCCCACAATTCCCTGCAGTAGTAACATTTCAAGTGAAGACCATCCATCTGGCCAATCACAAAAATAAACGAACATGACAGGCGAGAGACGCATCATCACAAGTGCATTTGGATTCTCTCGGCTGAGTGGTTTATTCCTGAGCTGTTTTGAATTTCCGTTAACACCTTTCCTTTACTTCATCTTGTCCATTGAGGTTAAAGAATAGTGGTTAGGAATTACATGATAGACGTAATCATTGCCCAGTGCTCATCCATGCTGCACCCTCCTCCTATGAAGCTCCAGTGCTCTCACTGCTCATCTCCCTTTCTCGCTCCGTCAGTTTTGAGACCGGATTATCTCCTGCAAACTTCAGGAACCATCTGGTGTCGCTGAAGAATTCCCTCATTTGTAATATTAGCTCGCAAGTCCTACCAGCCCTGCCTGCCTTGTGTTCCCCCTGGAGGAATATCAACAGTGGTTGCACCACACCACACCAGCCCATCCCTGCTGCCTTTGGCCAGAGAGGGCATGAGACATAATATTTGTATATTAATGGGCATACTATGATATTGCCACCAAGAAGTTTTTACTATTACTACGCAATCTGAAACATATTGCTTCCAGGCATTGTTTCTGTTAGCCGTGGGTCAGAAAGGATAATCCTCTTGTTCCCCAGGTGAGGCAAACAAGGGGTGGTTGGAGCAAAATGCTCGCTCATCCTTAACTTCCACATCAAGGGCAGGACCTTGATTACACTGGCTAGCTAACCTATCGAGTGTATATAGGAATGCAATGATCTAATGGTTGCCATTCTGGGTGGGTGTTTTTTTTTTTTAAATAAGAGCTGTTTAGGGAGGCACTTGACCTCTTATGATTGGCCACTTTCAATGAGATCACACTCACATGACCTCCTTCAACCATGATTAACAGCTTCTGTTAGAGGCACTCTTTTTGGAAAAATAATTTTTGAAAAATGTACTTGTTTGTTTTGTATCTAAGACTCTAAAGGAACCATAAAGGAGAAACTGGTATTCATTTTATATGGCTGACAGTCATCTTTTTAGTATGTGTAGAGTGGAAGACGTATGAATTCAGCAAGGCTTTTTCATCTACGCCAATCAGGTCATCTGACAATTTAAGTCTCCGTCTGCAGGGGAAATGGAAGTGAGTAGTCTTCCTTATATCACCAATCAATTTTGATAAAGATTTACTCCATGGGAACAGCAAAATACTTGGAAATCCAAATTGTCATAGGAAATACCCCGTTAACTGAACACCAAACAGATAGGCCAGAGATATTTTATTTGGTACAACTGAGTCTTGACAGCAAGTTTGGAGTTAAAGACAAAGGACGCAAATCAGAAACCTGTTCATAAAGGTGGACTAATTGTACGGCTTCAGCAAATGGGCTCGGAAACCTTGTAAAAGTTAATGACATTATGAAACTGGACCAGTATATCCAGATCCTCAGTGAAAACATCAAGCAAAAGTCTGTCAAGAATCAGCCAAATCTGTCAAGAAATGGTGAGTGGACAACAAAGTGAATGTTTTGGAGTGGCCAAGCCAGAGCTCCAACCTCAATCCTATCAAGAATCTGTGGAGGTAACTGAAGACCAAGGTTATGGCAAGAAAACCCTTAAACTTTAAGGACCTGGAGAAGTTTTCCATAGAGGACTGGGCCAAAAACCCAGTGGTAACGTATAGAAACCTTGTGATCAAACACAAGAAGCGTTTGGAGACTGTAAATCATGAATAAAGGCTTTGCCATCAATTACTGAGAAAAGGGTATGAATAATTCTGGGCATGGCATTTTTTGTAAATCTGTCAAATAAAATACCAAAAAGTATTTTATTTCCTGAAAAATTGTTTCCTTTTAATTCTTACCGCCTTATGTCAACTTACTTACTCATTTGTGCAAGAATAACTTTGATTTGTCAAAAAATATCTCAAAAGAAAACCCAAAAATGGGTAGGAGTCTGAATAATTTTGGGCATGACTGTATATGTCAACTACCAAAACAATGATGGACAAAAGTTCTCTTTATGTCCTAAAAAATTATAGTGGCATATATGTCACAAAACTAAAATGAGGTCAAAGGTCACCAAAAATTAAAAATTGCTATTGGGTTGTTATTGGCCAATAATCTAATACATAGATTTTTCTTTCAACTTTTACTATAGTTGGGCATTTAAGGGTTAAGCCAAGAAATAACGAGCGAATATTGCAACAACAACAAACTTAAGCCGCTTCCACGCTGGACGCGAAACAAATTTTTCACACGGCAGTTTACATTCGAAGTCAATGCAAAGACGTGAATGCACGCGTTTTGTTTCGCGTCCAGTGACAAGGCAGCTTTAACGATCATGGCCTCTTGTTCTTAGGGGCATCCCGCTCCTGCTTGGATGCCGAGTAGAATTCTGGGATACGCGTGCTGTCAAGTTCACACAAGTTACCATCCAATGCCTCCTCAGGAAAATGGGTGTATCAAGGACACTTCCGGGACTAGTAACCGTTCTCGTCGAGATGCGAACTTTGAATTGAGACAGTACGTAGTCTCAGACTGATGACGTTTTTCAAGTTCACAAGAAAAGAAGAACAGAGAAGAATGCATATGTTGAGAAACGGCCTATGTTTATGGCTGCCGCACCCCAAAGCCTAGTGTTTTGTCTGTTTTTTTAAATAACAGATGAGCGGTTGGCTCTTGCTTTTGCTCGAAAGGAGGGTAAGAAATAAAGTAAGCAGACAATTAAACAACAGAAAATTAGACAACATTTGCGATATTACTGTTTTAGGGCAAAGATGGTGCTAATGCAGATGTCGGATTTATCTGCCATCTTTGCTTACAATGGAACTTGACACAAAATTAGGCTCCACCCTCGCTTTCAAGTGATTGGACTGCAGTAAAAAGACTGACAATGACTTGAAGTTTTTTTTTGTCAAGGTGCTCAAAGTAGGATTTTTTTTTTTTTTAGCTCCAAGTGCACCTAAAAGCAGCAAAAGGCCTGGGCCACTAAATACGAAGCACCCGGCACAAAAAAGCAGCATCCAGAATGCTTCAGATCATTTAAAATACTAATGAAAAGTGTGATGGTCGGTTTTTTGAGATTTTAAATGCTGTGGCCGGAACGAAATGAAGAATGGCAAAATAAGAGACAGACACTCACAAAAATCAGAGAGACTCGCGCTTCCAAAGGACCTAGATCCAGTCCGTGAAACAATAAGGAAGCAAAGCAAGTTCAACAGAACGAATTGAAAGTGAAAAAATCTCGGAAACCGAGATAAAAACAATTAGCACCAGACGATGCCCAAAAAAAGGAAAACAGAAAGATTCTCTTGCCATCTAGCACTTTCCTCTTTTGCAGCTAATACCTCAACAACTTTCTAACTAAAGACCTTACCGGCTAAAGTGAAAACAAAACACTGACACTCTAGCAAGGACAGTGAGGCGGAACTTGGGCTTAGAATCCGGGCGCCACCCCCAATTAATGCCAGCTGGCCCGAGAATCCAATTGTGGGCAAACCGATATAGTCCCGGACGAGAGCAACCAAGAAAGCTCTCAAAGCCTCCAAAACCATGATAGAAAAGGGCACCTTACACTCAGTGACGTGCGGTGGAGGTTAGTTTGGTGAGGCGGAAAGCACCCCTTTGCCTGATTAGCAATCATACGATTAACTAGTTTAGTAAGACTATTCGGTTGAATGACGGACCAGTTTAAGTTTCCACGGCGTTATTGCTCAGTACATCGAAGCTGAAATGCTCAACAACAGATTTGCGCATACTTCCTTCCAGGAAGCCGAAGCAGTGTCATCAAAAAATATTAACACAGTTCGACTTATGCAGAGTTCAATGCTTAATCAATAGCCTATATAATGTATTCTCCTTCAAATATGCGCTTTTACACCCAAACAAAAAGCGGGCGTTTATTTTCAGTCTTCTTTCTACAAAATGTTTAAACGATATACAGAATTACCGAGAGAATTTTTCATAATTTATTATTCCGATTTCCATCCTTGCAGTCTCGATTTGCAGCGTATACATGAATGAAGTCATTATCTCCTCTATCAGTATCAGGCTTCCTACAGGCTTGGTCTTAATTGTTTTCATTGTCAATCAGGAATAGTACGTGGGAACAGATTCGCAAAATCCTGTGATAAAAGTTTGGGTCACTGCCTCACCTCACCGTACATCTCTGGCTTCCTGTAAGCGAATACTCGCAAATCTGCAGTTTCGAGAGCATTTTAAGTTTGATGTAGCCTACTGAGCAATAACGCCGCGGAAATTTAAACTGCCCGTCATTCTGCCGACTAGTCTTACTACACTAGTTAATCGTCTGATTGCTAATCAAGCAAAGGGGAGGTATCTGCCTCACCAAACTAACCTCCGACTGCACGTCACTGCTTACACTGATTAACCTCTTAAACCTGAACGGCCCCAATACCAGGGGCGATCATTTTGCATAATAAATACAGCATGTTTCCTAATGCAACATCGTCATGAGGCTTATTCACTTTACGTGAAGAAACTCAGCAAAAAGCTTATGTTGACCATTTTTACCTCAACCGAACACAATTCAGCACCAAGCAAGTAAATAGGCATGGAGCAAAACAGGATGAAATCATATCAGTGCTGAGTCGCAAGCATTTCTTCTGAATTTGTGCTATGCATAAAAACGATACCTCAAATGAAAGAGGCAAGTCCACAGAATCCAACCATATAAGCCCTGTCATTCTTAACCGACACTACACTCAGAACAGCAAGCATACACTTTACAGTCTACAGAGATGAGCAAAAAATGTTTCTTACCTTTGATATTTTCTAACAAAAAACTGTTCGAGGGTAAATCTTAACCACCTTAATTGCACAAACCTAGCCTGAGCTAGAGCCTTGCCTTCCCAGCGCGTCAAACTGAGTCCATGAGCCGTTCGCATGTACTTAAATAGCATATCAATATAAACACTGAACTGGTTTGATCATGGTGTTTTCGGGATAATTATCTGCTAAATAATCAACAGTCATTTTCAAAGTCATTTTCTGAAGGAATCTTTGTGCCATTCGGAGTGAATACTGTGTGCACAACAGTACAAGCGGGGTGAGTGACGTGTTTTCTTGAGATATTCTTAATATTGGCAATTTGACTTTTTGAAGTGTTGCATCTCAGGAAACCAGGGTTCAATTCCTAATGTAGAATTGCACTTTTTTAATAGCATTTTACCTGTATAAATAATTGCAGGGGTTTTGTCCTTTTTTCTTTTTTTTTTTTTAACCTTACTTTTGTATTTGCTTTTTTTAAATAAATCTGCTCCAGTGGAGTCAAACTTCATTTTCTTTGTATGGACCGGCAGAAATAATAATAATAATAAAAAATTTTTTTTAACTCTAACAAAAATTAAAAATGGTTATATTTGGATGGAATGTATGCCTGTAGTGACATACAAGTGAAATTAAATGAGTTTTACAGTTAGGGTACCTGAAAATATGAAACGGCACACAGAGGCCACCTGGACATTCCCGAACTAAAACCTCTCCAATTTTGCTCTGATTTACTTGGTTAGAATAAACTTTGGCACAGATAATGGTGAGATTCTATGTGGTAATGTCAGACTGCAGGGTTTCAGACTGCAACTGAATAATTTTAAGATGGATAAAAATAAAACTTTGTTTGGTGTAAAAAAGAAGTTTTATTTATGCAGTGTTCTATCTTCATTTACTGTGACATATACACTGGTTTTTGCACCATGACAAAAATCCCAAAGGTGTTACCTGTATTATGATACCAAGAATATTCAAATCAACGGATTCATCGCCGAGATATAGTCATTTCAATTTGTGCATGTCATTTTCAAGCAAGAGGCTTAGGGCTTAAGTGGTTAATATCTTCCTCCTCTATGCACGAGGAATGTTAAAAGAAGATTTGACACGATTCCCATTAAAGCTTACTGAGGTTTTTGTATTTTAAAAAATTTTAAACTTGGCCTGGTGGTGGCAGTACTGCAAACTTCACTGGGTGATAAACATCAAAAACCCTATGCCCTATGACAAGAAATGATGACAAGAAGTGTGACATAATCAATTCCCTGCAAAATTGTTTGAGTTATTGCATTCAAAAATGTAAAGTTTAAGCTGGTGATGGCGCTACAGGAAAGAACATGGGTCAAACAACCTGCACCTGGATTGAACGCAAGAAGTTTAATTTCATTTCCAGAAAAAACTTTTTTTTTTCTTTTTTTTTTTTGTGGTGGTGTCCATTGTATTCCTGAAAACTCAGTTTTGGGGATATACTTATACTGAAAAGGGGTAGGTGGAGAAGGAACTAAAGCGATGAAACAACAAGCAGTAATATTTTGAGGATTGTAGTAACTTGAACTACATGGAATTAAATGGCATTGCTGGACCGGTAAAAATTAAGCCACCGCAAAAGTGTGTGATTGCATAAAATTGTCTTGTAAAGGACATCTGAAATTGTAATATGCTTGGTATGTCATTAATCCTGCTCCTGGATTGTAACATAATTCATACTACAGGTTCAAGCCACTACAAGAGATGTTTAGGTTTAAACTATGATGTAGAGATTCTCTGTTCCCAGGAATCACACACAACCCCATTGAACCTGCTGGCTCATATATGGGTCCGTCAAACACAAATGCTGTATTCAAACCTGTGGAACTTCAGGTGTATTTTAAACTCTCAAGGCCTCTTAAGATCCAAACATGACCCGCTGAATTACAGGGAAATGTGAGTAGGATGATGAACAAGATCAGGATGTTTCCCATTTGATGGAATGTTGTGGTCATAAAAACATGGCACCCCGTGTTGGAATATTTCTCTCAGTAAGTGAGATGTAGCGTCAGGGAAGCGCTGAAATTAGCAGATACAAAATATGAATGAGATAGTGTCCTGCAGTATGGAAAAAATGTGAACTTATGGTGAAAATTCTGAGTTTCAGCAGTTGTTTGCATAGATCATTTCCTCCTGGTTGAGCATTATACTTGCGCATAACAATAATTTTATTTAATTGTGTTATTGAGCACCTTCATTTTAGCAAGTTATAGAAAACACTCTCAGCTTCAATGCATTCACCAGCTACAGCAACTCATTTGTGACACCATTTTTCAATAGGTCAAATGGCAATTCAAATAGATATAGTTTACCATTCGTTACCTTCTATTAAGTATCTTCCAAATGTATTTTAGGTACCCTCCAAAGTAATTTCCAAATTTATTCTGGTTTCTTGGAAGTTTCTTGCAACCCGAGGTTTAGTTTATGAAAAGGCAGGATCCAAAAGAAGTTTTTTCCCTGAATGAGAATTGAATTTAGAGAAAGATTTAAACATCTTTGCCTTTTATATGATAATAAAATTCCAAATAAAGCCAAGAATAATCTCTGTCTGAAATCAAAACAAAAGCTATTCGGGAGATAATCCATTCAGAAACCCAGATGCAACATAATAAACCCCTTCTGTTTGATGCAAACAATACTGCTGCATTCTTGAGGAGGGAAAAACTGCATAAAATGTTCCTGGTACTTTACTTATTAAAGTTTTAATAGAAATAGTCTGGGGAAAAGAAAAAGCCTACTGAAACTGGGAATTTCATTATTCCTAAAGCTCCATGATGTCTTAATTTAATTTCAGAATGCGCAGGATTGCTTCCTGTAGCAAGTATGCTGGTAGCAATTAGTCTGTTTCTCCAATGATTAAACCTTCACTTGAGGACTAAGGGGAAGAGTTCAGTAAAAACATGACTCTATTATTTGATTACAACATGAGCGTACATCTATCTACACCAGGCCCTGACATAGAGACCCCTGGGCACTGTTTAAACCACAGTCCACAGAGGTAGGAAGAAAAATTTGCTGCTCAATATCATTTTATTTGGGTGTATCACATTTTTTAGAAATGTTTCAATCAAGATGACATTTGTTTTGGTGTAATAGATGCTTCCTGGAAAGGGAACCTGACTCTTAACATAAATGCAACAGAAACCTAATATTGGAAGAAAGCTTAATCTTGAATAATAATTTAATTGTGTGTACCCAACAGTCCCCTGTTTGAATGTGGAGTGCACATAGACAACAGAATTTTCTGGAACACATTGTTGAAATGTCAATGAAAATAATTGCTTTGAAATAGTTTGGTGTTCATGTTCCTTCATCAGAGAGGAAATGCTTTGTGCTTCATTTCAGATGGTTTCTTTGTTTTGTTTTGTTTTTTTCCTTTTCTGTTTTTTTTTCTTCAGTCTGTGACTAAGATTCCAGGGAGGAGAAAAGCTTTCTGGAGTGTGTCTCCTAATTTGCCAAGCTATACATGTCCTTCTTCTGCATCGAGATAACAGCAGAGCATGGTTGGGTTTCAATGGAAAATATTACTCAATGGGACTTCACTGAGTTTATCTGATAAAAAAGAAAATCCGAACCAGAGTCAAAATCCCTGGAATAAAACAGTTTATGGATGTGTCATGGTTTGTTGTTTCTAAGAACTGGATGCATTTTAAATTCTTCTTGATAATTGATGGCCCACTGCGCATCGTTTGTTGAATTGCCACCTCCTAAAATACGTCTGCAGGAAAGGTTTTTTGCTCGTGTCACTTCCTTTCCTTAGTCAGATAAATTCCAATTTGTTGAGTGAGGCTCGTCTCTGTTGCTGGAAACCTTCATGCAGCACACCCAAAAGCTTTGTCCTGAGTGCACAGATTCTACTTAAATTTGGGCAATGGCCCTGTGTTAGAATCATTAAAAATTAAAATTGAAAGAGCAGGCAGCCGAGGTCACCAAACTTTTGAGAGATACTGCTGCTGGCATAAACAAAATTCAGCCATTCTGAGCCATAACCATCCCATGGTACTGAATTCAAGGCTTTTTTCATGTCATTTATTGATTTATGCTGAAGAACTCTGGGGCCACGACAACATTCTTATTTAAGGCCGACGCAAACCTGGGACTAGGTCCGCTAGTGGAGAATGGGACTTCGAGTATTCTGTTGACAGTGCTGGCGTAGAACCTTCCAAAGGTTCAAATTGTTCACAAATGCAGTACTTTAAATATATGATCAATTTTGATAAAAATGTGGGGTTCACTTTGAATAGTATTTAATTTAATCCATCAATGTGCTCTTTTAAACTGGCATGAGACCATTGGTGGTGTCTAAGCCAAATTAGATTACATTTGGAAACAATTTCTTATAACTTAATGTATCAAAGCAGACTGCTATGCCCTGCAGTCAGATATATCCATCACAGCTTGTTGAGTCTAAACGATCGAATTTGCTTTAAATATACATACTGGAAAGCATTTTTTCCTGGTGACGCTGAGTGTTGTAGCTATCACAAAACAAATAAATAAATAAATTTTGTGGGCCCACATTAAAATGACATCTGTTGTCCAGGCGCCACAGTTTTCTTTTTTGTGTATTTGTGAACCTTTTTTGCGGTTCACAAGTTTAGCCACGAGTGCTGTATGTCAGTATGTACTTGTGGAGAATCACAGTCAGCTGTTGAGCCCAGTAGGTGATGGTGGCTCAAACTTTACAGAACTGGTTGCATTTACATTGTTTCCCCATCTATACACGTGTGATGCAATCAATCAAGGTCGTGTGCTTAAAGAAATTTACACTCACAAAGAACTTTATCAGAAACAGCATACTAATACTGGTCTCGGCATTTCAGAGCTCTCAAAGTTGTTTGAATTCTTTGTGCCGAGGATTGTGCAAGATACGGAAAACATTACTTTGAGATTCTGGTCCATGCTGACATGACTGGATCTTATAATTTCTGCAGATCAATCAACTTGAAATCACTTTCTGCCAAATTCCTAGGCTGATCTATTGAAATCAGATTTGGTGACTGGGGAGGTCATTGAAGTCCGCTGCATTCATTGGCTCTCATTTATTAATGGTGCGTAGGCTCAAAAATGATGTATATGCCAAAATCTTTGTGGATGTAGCACTGATAAAGGCAAACTTGACATTTTAAAAGATGCTGAATTAATAACAAATACCATTATGAGTATATGAAAAACTCTATGTTAATCCTGATTGATTAAATATAAGTTCCATGCAGTTTTCCTAACCAACTGTTATAAATTATGATCATGATTATCATTATTCTTATTAATATTATTTACTATGTGGTGTTTTCTTTTTTGTGAGCATATGCTCACAAAAATAGGTTTGAAATCCATTTGAATGTTTCAGAAATATGACCAATTATGCTCATGAAACCAGTTGGAGATGATTTTTGCTTTGTTACTTGGGGCATCATGCTGGAAGTCGTCATGGTATGGAGGTGTGGGGTTGTGTTTTTGTGGCAGACATTGGATATCTTTAACCCAAGGATCCTAGTTAGCAGGGCACTGGCATCCCAAAGAGGAGAACAGTTTCATTCTGAAGCATCATATAGTGACGCTACCTACCTGACCAAGCGTTGATATACAAAGCCAAAGGAGGCTTTAGGCATCCTCATTTGACACCAGTTTAAAACGAACCATACCCCATAACCCCTAACCCTTAACTTGAACCCTAAACCTAAACGTCAAATACGGATGTTGAAATCCTTTTAGATCATATAGTGACGCTTGGTCAGGTAGCATTGCTACATGATGAGTCAGATTGAATATGTGTTGCATTTTAAATCATTTTGGGTCATGCATGCACAGTCAATATTGGAAGATTTTTACCTCTGCCAAGGTGGCTTTATTTTTGCATCCATTTGTTACCTCTGCCAGGAGGTTATCGTTTTGCTTCCGTTTGTTTATTTATTGGTTGTCAAAATCGACAACCATGTCACTTCGTTCCATTAGTCGTCTGTTTGTTAGCAGGATGTCTCAAACACAGCTGCATAGATTTCTACCAAACTTTGCGGGATGTTACAGTAGCACAAGAGGAACAACTAATTAAATTTTGCCACATCTAGGCCAAAGTACAGCTGAGATGTAGTTTGCCAAAGTACAAATTCAGCTATGCTGGCAGAGATTTGAAGTCTTTCCAATGGGCTGGATTTCCAATTAGCGTGATTTTGGGTTTTGCTGCCACCTGGCGGTAGAATGCAACAATACCCTACATTAGCTGATGAAAATAACTAATGCATAGAGTTGCGTTGCGTGGCGGAAGTATGCGATCTACCGAGTGCCCTTAAACAAGAAGTTCCGTTTTTACAGTTTTGGCGTTATTTGTGGCATAAAATACAATCATTTACTCACCCATATAACTTTTGTGTCACTAGAAGTCCTTCGGAAGATATTTAGATCCAAAGAGAGCCGCGTATATCCGTATAATGGGAGTGAACGGGGCTCCAAGAGTGCAGCCTCTAATGCCGCATTATCTGTTGCAAAACTCATTCATTTCACCAATATTTTGTTATGATTCGGTAGTGTTGTTCCCCTTTTGAGTCCTGGGTTGTCTGTTATCCTCATCTGGTGTCTGTAGCTTGACCTACAAACCTCCGCCAACCATGCAAAATTCAAAACCAATGGCATCACATTTTTCCCCATTCTGACAGCTTTTCATTAGCATTTACAGTAGCCCCTAACCTGTGTCTGTATGATATTATGCCTTACACTGCTGCCACCTGATTTGCCGACTGAATAATGGCTTTAAAAAGCAGGTGTACAGGTGTTCCAGATAAAATTCTCAGTATGTATTTGAAAGGTAACCGTAGCCACGGTTGTTTCAAATAAGCGCCTGGAAATAGAAAAAAGTATTGAGACTAGAATTAAGCTCGCACTGGAATTACTGCTCTTACAATTAAAATGGAGGATGCTACTGAATTTTGCCAGAGAGCCTCCACAAAGAGCCTTAACAAGTTTCAAAGATTTGTGTTCTTTGCTCATTTTCATCTACAGCTACTTTTTTCATCGAAAATTGACCCTTTGTTATTCATAATAACTAGCCCACAGAATGTACTATTATGCCATTAAATTAAGGAAGCCAAGGTAATAGCATAAAATTGTTAAAAATGTTTATTCATTTTTCCAGGAGAAATAGCATAGTTTTACACTTTGAAGTAAAAGCAAATCAAATATTATAAAGTAATATAATGCATTTGGTCATTGGATAAACATCCAGTCTCTCACAAAAATAATAAAAAATTACATAATTTAACAAATGTAAAAAAACAAACCAAAAAAAAAACCCACCAGACTGCTTTAATCTGAATTCAGCTTTTTTCTTTTTTTATACAGTCCTTAATAATTTATGTTTTATGAAGTATGAATGGTAAGTGTTGGTAAATGCTTTGCTGTGTTAGCAATCGTCTGACTGCATTCATGTGGAGTGCAGCGCGGGACTGTGCACAGTTCCTTGTGTGTTTGGCCAAGTATGACTGACAATAGTATATCTATTCTTTGACACTTCTTTGACAGTCAGATTCCGTGTGAGGTGATGGGTGGTTTCCTCAAACTTATGAATGGTATTAGAACCAGACACTGAGCTTGGACATACCCTACAGCCTCCCTAAGAGGATCATGGGTATATGAAACATATGTGCAGCAAAGTGATGCATGAGCCAACAGCTCCCGGACTGACCACAGCCTTTATTTTCATTAATTTCACATTCATGTTAAACTAGCAGGCCTTGAGGGGATATAAATATGAATAAATTTAACACACTGGCCTTGTCGACCCCATAAGTTCTCAAGACTGGCTCAACATGTCTGTAAATGAATGCTAGTGCACTGGGTGAATTCTGATTGCAGTGTCCTGGAAATTCACAGTAAGAGGAACATCCTAAAGTAACTGCACTTTTCCATGTCAATCGACTTATGGCCCCTAAACCACCCCATGTACCAGGTCATAAAAGAGCCCAACAGTATGAAAAAAAACAAGACAGACACTTGGCTGGATTCAGAGTACCCTCAAGATACACAAAACTTCCATCAGAGAGGAGGGCCAACTAATGCTGCTCATACAGTCTTACAAGGTCTTCTCTCAGTTAATCACATGGGATTTATTGCATCTAAGAGGACTGCATTTTCACATACTTTATGCAATTGAAAAGAAAATCCATTGTGTAAGAAAGAACAATACTTAGTATGGTTTGGCATAAAAAGAAAAACATCCAACATAACAAAGTAATCACAAAAGAAATCAGCTGAACACTTTTGCGCATTGACAGAGGAATAATACTTAAACACATGATTAAAAAAAAAGTCTAACATACTGGTCCATCTCCAGCCTCTTGTAAACAACGATTTCAATGTAATTTTAAACATCTGACAAGAGAAAATTGATCAAAAAGACTAGCTTGGTTTGAACAGAACCATATGCAAAAATGCAGTTATTACTGTAAACAGAAAATTATAACACAAATACTAATCCTCCCTTTTCAGTTATGACCTCAGTCGATTGAAAAATTTGTTCTTTTCTTGGAAAGAATGGATAAAAAGCACCACAATCCAGCATTTGCATGCTTTTGCAAAAAAAAAAAAAAAATTGTTAGGAGTTCTTGAGGCTAAAACTCAAAAGCTCCAAGTCCCCCTTGACTTCAGAATCAGAATCCAAGGAGAAAGGCAGCAGGTGAAGTTAGTAAGAACAGGCTCTGGGCACAGTAAAGAAACTTAAACCTGCTCTGAATACCTCGCACCAAACGGCCCACTGACTGCAATTCTCTGTATTCAGTTTTTTTTGACAGGTAATTTTTTCTCTTGCTGAGACAAAACACTGTTATGTTTACAGTCTTAATGAGAAAGCAGACAAAACATGTGCAACGCTGTTAGACGTGACACAGCGTGTATGTGTGTGCGTATATGCATGCATGTTTGGTGTGTGTCTGTTTGGGTGACTACAGTGGAAGGCATTTTTTAAGGCCAGCAATGCCCTACTTGAAAGATAAAAGGTGCAATATGTAAGATTTGGCCATATTTTGTTAAAACATTCAAAAATTAAAGCTGCAGTTGGTAACTTTTTTTGTGTTTTATTTGGTAGGAATGTCCTATTACCTTTTCAGCTGTCATTAATTGAAGAAGTCAGAGAATAAATGGAGATCTCTGTGTTTTCTCCTGCCTCTGTATTCAAGAGTCTAAAAATGCTGCCACACCCATAGCTTTAACCAATGCAGGCCTCTCTCTGACCTCTCCCTCCTGATTGGTTGTCAGATCATGTTATTAAGAAAATTGAAAGAATGGCAGACAGTGAAAATCCCACAGCGTTGAAAACAGTCTACCCTTCCAACTCCCCCGGTGCCAACAACTTCACATACTAGCATTCAACTAAGAAGGAGGTGGACTGAGCTAGAAATAAAACCTGAGTCAATATTGATGCGGCTTTCCAAAATTGGCTAAAACTTCAAAATTTCATAAATTTGAAATCGAACGCTCTGGTTGCTACCTTTTTTTTGACAAGTAACTTAGTTTGGAGTAATTTCAACCTGCACAAACCAGGCACAAATGTTTAGAAGATCCGCAGACATTGTGTTTGCGAGTAGCTTGCTAGCATGCTTCTACATCATTACTGTAGCATTGGTCTACATATTTATTTAGAGCAGGGGTAGGGAACCTTCTTCAGAAAGAAACACTGTGGGTGCAGGCTTTCATACCAACCAACCTGCTACACACCTGATTCTACTCATCAACCTCTGGAATGTTTGTTAAGGGGCTTGAATAGTAGAATCAGGTGTGTTGGTGAGAAAGTCTGCAGCCACAGTGGTTCTTTCTGGAGTAGGTTCCCTACCCCTGATTTAGAGTGACTGGGCTACAGCAGGAATAATAATCGCTGAAAAGCACTTTGTCCAATACAGAATCATTGACAGCATGCAATACTTAAAAACTGAAGCACTAATGACTGGGGCCTAGTTGTGTTTGGTAGTCTTGCCAAGCTTCATGGCTTTGCATAGCATAGCTTGATGAGGCAGTGAAAATATAGTCCACATAAGGACAGATCAGTGGGTTGCAGCTGGTAAGCAAATTTTACTTTGTAGTTCTCAGGGATGCAAACTATTCTCTTTTTGTAGGAGACTATATTTACTCTGCCTCCCTTGTCCTTTGGCTGGCCCTGGAATGCAGGCCCTCATCTGGCATGCTAATAATGTATAAATAAGTTATTTTTCACTAAGTAGCTTTCGTAAAATGAATGACTAGTTATTAAATTCGGTAGCTAGTTCTAACGTTGTCTAGGTAACGGTAGTTAGCTCACTTGCTTGGCTGATGCACAGCCTTGTTTCTCGACCATCTTTAGATTACCTACCACAAGTGCAAAAACTGAGAGGGTGTGGCATGTGTCTGTGAATGATAATTAAATGCTCATTGTTTACTTTTTTGTTATTATCAGTGTTTCTTACTTCAAAATCGGACATACTGGAGCACCTCTGATGCTTCAGCGTACTACTGGTCAACTGAACTCATGAGCGAGCATGAGCCTTGTTTGGAGGAAGGGGTTACAGGAAGGAGGAGAAGAACGTGAGAGGGTGGTGGGGTATATGATCTCTATTTCTTCATTTGGCAAAAATTTGGCAGGTCAACTAAAATTATTAACAGAGTGTGAAGGAATAATACTGTTGATTTTATGTCAATAATGTCTATGTACCATGTTGCAGAGATATCTTCAGAAGTTAGCATGATAACCATCAAGCCCCAGCCCTATACTGTTTGCCCTTTCTCATAATACCACTTTGTACCTCAAATTACTTTTCGACCGGCAAATAACCAGCTTCCACTAAATAAACTACTGACTGTGGCTACTGAGCTAAATGGATCTTTAGTGCAACTAACAACAACACAAACCATACTGAAAAATATTCTATACAATGTCAATATATGGTTTTGCCGAGGCTGTTTATGTGTTCAAACAAAAAAAAAAAAAGTTATAACGTAAACTACCAGCTGAAGTCACAAGTGGACTTTATGAGTTAGGAATGTAATCTTGAATGGCTCTCAGATTTCCAGGAGATTGGTCAAATTTTGTGTATTCTTGCCTTGCTGTTGGTTAGTAGTTGGCCTCTTTTATAAGTGATGACTAAAATTAAATCCTATGGACCCAGTAATGAATCATCTGTGCTTTCTGGTTAAATGCTGCCCCCCATTTGTTTGGAACAGGTGGCGCAATCTTACATGTTGAACCTTGAAATGACACAATTAAAAATGTGGTTTCATGCCTTCCTAAAAACAACAAAAAGCTTCATTTTTTGAGCACAATGTATCATGGACACCATGATTGGCACATTTTCTTTCATTTTGCTTCAGGAGGCACTTTGGCAACATTAGAAAACAAATTTAGGAATACAAAATTGTGGATTTATCAAATAACTTAACATTATATATATATATATATATATAAAAAGACAGCATCTCATTCGGAATACCGCAGCTGACAGAAAACTCATCTATCAACACTTGTTGAATGCATCTGTTTGAAAACATGTGCAATAAATGCTTAAGACTTCAAAAACTCTTTACAACACTTCCTCTCCTCTATACTTTTGTGTACTAAAAAAACAAGTGCTCAGTTTCCATGAAATTTTTTTTAAAGTTCTTATGTCACTGGGATCTTCAATGTTGCATGGGTGAGATTCCATTGGGCTAGTACCTTTGCATTATGGGTACTTTGACAGTCTTAATTTCTGATATATGGGAGGACTTCTGAATGATGCAGCTGGTGGTCCCTGATACACTGTCCTTTGTCTGGGCGAGGTTGGTCAAGGCCATGGCTGCATTGATTTCTTTCCAATAAGTCTCGTCTTTGCCTCGAGCCTTTTCCTTCGGTGCACTGCAGTAGTACAGGAAAATAGATTCAGATTGGAGTTATTGTTAATAATAATAATCATTATCATAAGACCTGGTAGCAATACGGAAGTGAAAAAATGTGGAAGGAATCCATAAAGCAAACTCACCTATCACATTTACTTGATCCATGGTCCATAGTCTCTGAAAACAGCAAAATAAAATGGAGAGTTAATTTTGAAACATAACAAATGTGCCAAGTAACGAAGATTGATTATAGAAAATTTCAGAGCAGGCGGGCAGACTTGTGGTCTATGAGTTCATTCCGTTAAAAACAAATATTTCTTTGTTTTTCAAGTTGATTACAATGCAGAAACCGCCAGCGAGTGCCTTAATGGTGAAAAATACAGGTTTGGTCCCTCAGTGAAGGGGCTACATATACCACACTTTCCTGGGACATTCGTTTCAGCAAAAATGAGGGGCATCTAATGGTGAGCGAGTTATATTCCAGTATTGTTGAGTGGGCGGCCAGATTGGTTCTTTGTTTTTACTAAAGAAACATGAGAGGTGAATTGCGGGCTCATTAAGGAGTGAAACTGGACTGTAATTTAGGTAAAGCAGTATACCCTAACCCACAGTGCTTATCCTTCATTCTCCCTCTGAAAGCGTGCGCCCACCAGCGGAGAACAGCTCTGAACATCAGATAGGCTCCGAGAAGAGGAAGCAAGCGAGGTTAGACTAAGGGAAGAGAGCTAGTGGTGAAAGGCCAGCAGTTGGAGCTGTGGTCAGACCCCAAAGCTTTGCCAGGGCTGGAACGACTTCTGAGGGGAAACTGCTGGAAGCTCAAGCATAGCAGCGAGTTCACCAAATGATGATGACATGAGCTTGGCACCGCCGCCTGACATTAAAAAGAACAGGTCACACGTCTTACTGGAACACCCTTTTTTATTAACCAAAAAACAATACATGGGGCTCCACAGAGCGTTTAAACTGAAGATCAGACAAGAGCGTCGGAAGAGAGAGAGCATTGTCCTGAAACAGGACTTTATAGGGATGTTGCTAGTGCAATTTTAATGTCATCTTGGCATGCTAGTGCACAAGATTTTTTTCTCCATTTGTAGCATATAAAGAGCACTGCGATGTCGCCTGGTTACATCCACTTAAAACGACATGAATTCCTCTTGCTTTGTTTCTAGCGCATACAATGGCCTATTGATTATATCTGATGGGTTGCAGCTGCTCAGCATTACAATAACTGAGCTCCAGTTCTGCTATCTCGTAATATGATTTATGGAGGCAATAGAATGGTCAGTAATCCTGCATGAAACATCTTTTTACATCTTCCCTTCCCTTTAGTGATATGTCCAGCAAATTTCTGCCACTGTCATTAGCAATAACTTTATACTCTCTTACATTCACATCTTGTACTGGGATTGTTTTTTTCTCAAGATTATAGCGTCAACTATCACTCCAAACAAGTTTTGCCAGGCAAAACAAACCTCATATGCCAGAACTTATTTTAGTGCTTTTCATACTGACTCAGTTTTACATTGTTCTCAGCGTACAGTCCTTTGAAAATCTGTGATCTTCAGTTTGACCTTTCGAGGACACTTGAGGTCAAAGGTCATGGTGCGAAATAAAAGCCCATATAGGAGTTTCTATATGCTCATAATGGTAAACGCCTGTCTATCTGCAAGCATTTTTGAGGTGTAATGAAAAATATATCATTTTCACTGGTGACCTTGACCCCCCTGACATTTACCCCCAACATCTGTGGAAACTATCAAAGCTAACCCTTTATGTGGCATATGGTTGGAAGCAGTATTGATAGATGCAAATTTTGGGTTTTGTTTGAAGTCGATGTAATGAATTTGAAGGAAGTTATCGCAAAAAAAATTTGACATTTGTGCTGACCTTGACCTTGACCTTGACCCAATCACATCCAAAATTTAATCACGTCATGTAAGGACCATTGCCCACCTTCAGTGCAAGTTTGAAGTCAATCAGTGCCACCTTGTAGATGCTAATTTATTAACACACGGACACACAACGGACAAACACAGAATCAAGCAATCAAACCACAACAATTGCAATACCGTGCCCAGCTGACTCAGTCGCAGCTGAGGTAATAACATTCTGAGATTAAAGCTTATACACAAAGCCTCTCTAACAACATTCATGCCTTCAGAGCAAATTTATGTCTCCACATAACTCCACTGTAGTATTTCTACACCATGTTTTTCTCTACTTGAAGTTAACCAGCTATTTTTCCAAAATCTAATCTTCATGCAGCCATCACCACTGCCACCCCCACATTGTGAGTCTGATCCAGGCTCTTTTTATCTTCAAGAACGAGCAGCACCTAATAATTCAACGCGTCTGTGCTTCTTTCTGTTGTTTTTTGA
Source organism: Gymnothorax reevesii (assembly GCA_029721435.1). Lineage (NCBI taxonomy): Eukaryota > Metazoa > Chordata > Actinopteri > Anguilliformes > Muraenidae > Gymnothorax > Gymnothorax reevesii. The sequence continues at coordinate 128,953,949 of CM056575.1, read as the reverse complement.
GAAAAACATCCTCATGCGCCATGACCCAGACTGACAGCGGACATTATCCAAGCCCCTCGAAGGCCAGCGCAGTCTCTGATTGTGAAATCTCCTGTTGTTTCTCATTTATCATTCTTTAACAATTCAAACCCGCTGAGCAGCCGTCTTACTTTTGTTTAACCTAGTTCACAGGCTGAGAGGCCGTGTTACAACATCGTGGCTGGGGGATTTCTCCTTCAGCACACATTTCTGGCTCCACCCCGTTTGGCTAACTGTGCCGCCTATTGCCCCCAACGACTAAATGCAGCAAGGTGTTCAAGACTGACTGCGCTCATTGAGACTGGCCAAAATAAATGCAATTATGCTTCATTCTTACTTACGAGAAGAAAAACTATATCTGTTATTTGTCAAGACAATAATAATCTGTACAGCAGCTTCATGGGCCATTTACAGCCTTGAAATTGTCACAATACTTTTCTCTGCCACTAGGCTGCTCTTTACGTAGTACCTCTCTCTTTGTGATGGGTGCTAAGAGTTAGCTATTACGTATTGCACATCACAGACATTTTGTCTTGAAAAACTGACAAAACTTTCATGCAATTTTCAATGATATACCACATCTCTGCACACAAAGACATGAAATTGATTAAATCTTCTGTTCAAACCAAATTCTTAGAAACGCTGATTCACTTTCATATGGTTGTATTTACCACTGACACGTCAGCAATGATGCCTACGATAAAAAAAAAAAAAAAAAACAGTTTGAAGGAATGAGAATAAATTTGGTTTTCAGAACTGAATATCTGTGTGCCAGTGTACATAAGGCTAACTCTAGAGTAGTGCTGCTTCTTGGTGGTTGTGTCAGAGCAGCCAAAACAATTTTTAGGATGGCTGCTTTGTTCTCAATGGTAGGCATCCATCGTGCAGCAGGACGAAACAATTTCCAAAAAGCGGAGACTGCAGAGATCTCATCTGAAAGTACAAGGACCTGACAGCAAGGCGTGGCCACATGGTGCGGCTGTCCGCTACTCTCAAGGGATCCAAGACCTGCCAGGACAAACCCTTGATTGGGAAGCTATGGACCAAAAACTGAGGGGCAGCCCCAAAAGGCTAAATGCAATTTCCAATTCGGCCCTGCCTAAAACATTGAAGGCCGGGATTCTTTAAAACAAAGGCACAGCCAAAGAAACTACAAATCAAACATAAATGATGGCTGCATTGGTTCTTCTTCTGCGTTATTTTCTTTTGCTACTGAACACCTGTCCCCTTCTCCCATACACCTCAATCACAGTTCAAGTCCATTTTTTCCACCAAGGCACAAACTATGCATACTAACCTGGAATTTTTTTTTTGTTAGGAGAGAGGAAAAATCCATATCCAAGACTAACTGAATCTATGACACCAAACACAAAGAAATGGCAAGTAAGTCTAACTAAATCTGAAAAAAAAAAACATCAAGCGCATCCAACACATTAAAGATAAACACCTGCTTGAGGTAGAAATATCATGAGTTGCTTCTTCTATTGTTGTTGGCAGTAATGAGTTACAATAAACACAATGTCCAGGAAGCTCTGAATTCAAACAGAAGACAAGCATATGCTGGACTGAAACTCAGCTTCTGTAAATCAGCAAAATACATAACCGGCATAAACGGGGCAATCAGTGATGTTGCAATCATTGCGGCCACAACCGCTACGGCTTAGGACGTGCCAAAGGGGTGTTAAAGTAACTGGACTGTGAAAAGCTTTCCTGTCTGTCTAGATTTTTCTGCAGAAACTCAATCCCTCAGTGTAGGGGCTACAGAAGGGGGTTTGGGGGAGGGTGGGGGGGCTCAGGTATCAAAATAGACATAAATCAGCTCACCTACCACAATAGTAAAACCACAAAAGTCTGTAGCGCAACAATTCTATATTTAGTTTTAAAATCTATTGCGAAATATGATAAATATGTAAGAAAAAAGAAAACTCCATCAATGAGGTGAGACAGTTTGAGTCGTTTCAAAAGTTTCCCATTTGGTAATAAAATCTCTGGCTAGAAATATTTTTAACCAGTTCTCCTTACCATTTGAAAGAAGGAAAAAAAAAAAAGATTCCACCCTAAAAGCAAAGCTTAAGACACGTTTTGTGGTGTATTTCCTGATGAAGGTTAAATCACGATTTTATGGCAATATCAGTATTTATTTGGAGGACCATGATGTGGATGTGTATTAATGCAATAATAAGTATAGCAGTGCCTGGTGAGAGGTCCAATGCAAAGTCTCAGTCAAAATACACTGGCGCCTCCAGCTAGATTACACTACATCTCATCACTTTTTAGGGATGAGTCTCAAGCCCTCGACTAATGAAGTGCAGAGAACACAAAGCAGAGCCAGCTAACGTTTCTCATTTAAATTCTGAGTTCATTGAAATTGTGTTTTTCTTGGATTTCCATTCTGAAATAAGATTTTGGCATATTTGGCACATTTAGTTGGTGTTCCCTGCGATACAAATTTTGACAGCTACTGAATAGTATGTGCATCTCCAGTAACTGAAGGTTTGCAAAAGTATTTACAAAGCCTTGCTTCAGCCCAAATGCCCCTAACCCCACCCACTGCACCTCAGGACATCAAAAACTACATTCTGCCACATCATAGACCAACTTAAGCCCTCCGAGTTGATTAACAAATAAAGGCTTGCGTTTATATAGAGTTTAGCTGTCCACGTCAAGTTCTGATTTAGGCTGTGATCATATATTATATAGTTTCTAGTGCTCCTGTGATTTTTATTTAATGGTTTTCTATGGTTTGGAGGCATTTTGAGTTGCGCCTCTCTGCTCAGATGTGCTCTAGATACCATTACTCCAGAGGGAGCGTTGAGTTGAGAACATTCCTGCTTTGAGGTGCCCAATCAAAAAAAACACTTGATGTCATTATCAATCTTTACCCTTCTGCCAATTATGTGAAAGTGAAGGCGCTTTATTTTGCTATAGGTTGCATTTTAAACAATGATGGCGAAGAGATCTTTTGTCACCATTAGCACTGTCTAGGTAGGCCCTAAAACAAACTATTTCACAAAAGTTGTGACATTTTTCAACTCATTTTATTTCTTATTCTCCCTTTATGTGTTCTTAAAAAACAATAACAACACTCCAGACTTTGCTGTGGAGTTAGTTCGCCCCTGTCCAGAATGTTCTGTAGAATTAGTTTGCCCCTATCCAGAATGTCCGCACAGTAAGTGACGGGAGCAACCCCCAAAAAAAGAGAAAATCCGGCATTTTTTACAGTGTTAGCCTAAAAAAAAAAAAAATCATGAAAGACATGCACCGCATTTCCACACCGATAAAGCACGTTCGGTGTGATCAGACCCTGATAAAACCACAAGGAGCCTGTGAATGGAGATTAAACAAATCTTAAACAAATGCAAGTTCTGAAGCATCACAAACAAATAAGAGGTCCAAAGAAGTTGCGTCGGAGGTTATTTTTCCTCCTCATACAGTAAATGGTCCGCGCCGTTTTATAATGTCAAACGGAGTCTGCGAATGAAGTTAAGAAAGGCTTGGCACCTCTGTGGCCTTTCAGTCACCCTGCCAAGGAGACAAATCATTCCTGACCAATCCTGCGCCAGCCCCTCCCCAACATTCCAAATCTCTGCAGCTCAGCTCAGCGCCAAGGCCTGCCGAATCACTCCATTACTGTCAGAGGCCTGCCGTCTCTCCGCAGCTAAAGAACACATTCTAACGTCTGGACGACAAAACAGGGGCGAACCCTTTTATTTTTTATAGACTGGTCGAGCCTTTTGAATGACCACACCGCTTTAAACATGATCCAGCAAGCAAAATGGTGAAGAATGTGTATTACAGCAAGCCGGTGATGCAGGTTGGTTGACGCATGACACAGTATGCCAATCGTCATGCCCAAAACATGGCACACAATGTAACATAATACCAACAACAATCCCCTTTGCTTTCCGAATTCATTTACGATCTTTCCACTCTAAGGTTCTGGTTTTCATTTCAAACCGAGTAGACTATCAAAGCTGTTACTTGAATGGCTATGATTGAGTCCTGGAGTTAATTTTACATTTTTCTCATAAGTGAAAAACATTAAGGTCATAACAGCTGAGGGCAAGATTTTTTGACATCCAAACCAAGACGGAAAGTTTTGAAACTGCACGTCCTGGCAAACGTTTATAGCTTCTGTGCATCTAACCGAAGCGGATTAAACCAACCAACTTGTTCCCCAACCATAAATCTACATCTAAATGCAGTGCAAATATACTTTTTATCTCCTGTCATTGAACGCTCAGAAGCCTCCAAAAAAGTGCTGTTTTCAGCCGATAACTTCATTCTGGTTGCATTTAAAAATTTAAATAGCAGACAATGAGGTAAAACCTTGATTGATTGTCACTTCATTTCAACTGAACAACTGAAATACACAGACAACTGTATTCATTGCACGTGCAAAGATAGGACAGCAGTGCTACATTTCACCAATTCAGACAGTGTGGCCTCACTGTTTACAGGCAGCCGTAAACGCTACCAAATTACCCCCTACATGGCAGTGTAATGACAGGGCTGTTCAGGGCTGATGTGTTCTGAGTGAAAAGTAAATAAGCCATCTTAGCCTTGCGATGTAGTCCTCCCAGGCTATGCGGAACATCAGTTTCACAAGACAGCAGGTCCCATACAGAAGTTACACCAGCAATTTACAGTATACAAGCCTAGTGCAAATGCCTGGCATTCTCTGTTCTTGTTAACTGCAGACAATGAGATACGAATAACCCTATCTCTTAAAATAACATTGAGTCTTAATTCAAACCTAATTGAGCAAACTGTTACGGATGTATTAGGACCAGGGGACAATTTTCGTTATTATTCCTCTATGTATGACCACAATAGATCTGAAATGGAACCATCAAGATGTGATTAAAGTGCAGACGTTCAGCTGTAATTCAAGACCGTTCTCTAAAATCTTGCATTAAACTGTTTTGGAATTATAGCCATTTTTTATACACAGCCCTCTATTTTATGAGGTTTCCAAGGTTATTGGACAAACTAACACAAGATTTATTTTCAATACCAGTTTAGAAATCCTTCGTAGTCAATGACTGCCTGAAGTCTGAACCCATGGATATCACCAAACATTGAGTTTCATCCCCTGAGATGCTTTGCCCAGCATTTACTGCAGTCGCCTGCAGTTGCTGCTTGTTTGTGGGTTTTTCCATCCTCAGGTTTGGCTTTAGTAAGTGAAAAGAGATCTCACTGGGTAGAGATCTGGTGACTGACATCGCCATTGAAGAAGATTCCTTTTTTTTGCTTTGAGAACCCTTGGGCTACTCTAACAGTTGGGTCATAATTCCACTGTACTGTGAATTGCTGCCCAATCATTTTTACAGCATTCAACTGGATCTGAGCTCATATTATAGCCCAATACACTTCAGAATGAATCTTGCTGCTTCCATCATCAGTCACATCATCAATTAACACCAGTGACCCAGTTCCATTGCCAGCCATACATGCCCACACCATAACACTGCCTCCACTATGATTGGCGGAGGATAAGGTATGCTTTAAATCATGAGCGATTCCTTTCCTCCCCATACTCTTCTCTTCCCAACATTTTGGTATGAGTTAATCACAGTCTCATCTGTTCAAAGAATCTTGTACCAGAACTGTTCACGCCTTTTTCACATTTTCTGGCAAAGTCTAATCTGGCCTTTCTGTTCTCTAGTATTATCAGCAGTTTCCACCCTTTAGTAAACTTTCTGTATTTACATTCATGAAAGCATCAATTGATTGTAGACTTGATATATGATGATTTATCTCCATCCTCAAGAGTGTTCATGACCTGGGTAGATATTGAGAAGGAGTTTTTCTCAACCAAGGGAAAAATTCTGCGATCATCCACTTTACTTGTCTTCTGTGTTCTACTAGGGTCTAGGTGTCTTGCTGAGCGTCTCAGTGCAAAGCTTTGTTTTAAGAATGCACCAAACTGTTGATTTGGCCCCAGCTAAAGTTTCTGCTATCTGTCTAACGGTTTTGTTCTGTTTTTCAACCTAATATGGCCTCCTTCACCTGCATTGACAACTCTTTGGACTGCATATTGACAGTTCTTATGAGCAGCTACCAAATACAAGTTCAACACTCGGAACAAGCTCCAGACCATTTATCAGCTTTATTTGTAATGAAACGATGAGGGAACAGGCCACACCTGGTCTTGAAACGAACTGTCAGTCAGTTGTCCAATTACCTTTGAGCCGCTAAAAATGGAGCACTTTGTGTAAAAACAGGTGTTATTCCTAAACGGTTAATGCTGGATTTTTGTGAAACCACTTGGATATCCGCACTTTGATCATATCTTGATGGTTTTGTTTCCAATCCATTGTTGTGAATTAAAGCGGCAAAATTACAAAAAATGTGTAATTGTCCAAATATTTCCCTACTTTTCTGTATATGCATCCATCCAATTGAAATCAAAAGTGCCAGGTAGATTAAAATTTAACAATGAACATTTTAATGTGTACTATGCTGAAACCACCACAAAAAGAGAGATTCTATAAAATTATTATTCAGAAAAAAATCCATGGTTTTGGTCATCCAAGACTGAAGTACTATTTTAAAGAGTTAACACAGTAGAACCTTAATCTATTGAACCTGTACTAATAACTACGATCTTCATGACTAGAAAGCAAACAATCTGATCGGCAAAGCACCAGTGTACAATCACTATCAGTTATGAAGCATTAATCATCCAAACATTTCTCAGATATTACGCAGCAAAGTGATTTCAATGGAGAGACTATTAATCACACAAAATACACGCGCATAAAAAATTAACTACATGGGATCATTTTTACTCATTTTTTATGATCTGCCGCAGACATAAACAGATATTACTCTTGTCGCAGTAAATAAACAAGATGGGGAATTTGGCTCAGAGATTTTTCCAGACAAAAATAGTGTGGAGTGATAACCAAAATGACATGTTTGTGCAACAGTTCATTTTGCTCCATTATGTGGTAATCTCATGGTACAGCCCTGAAGCTCTCACGGACCTCACCAGGCCTGTCCAGACCATAGCTGGTTAACTATCACCAATGATTGCTTCCATCACCATCCTTAACCAAGAACGTTCTAGGTCAAAAGACCACAGCAGCATAGTAGTGATATTTTTTTTTCTTTAGTCTGTCTGCATTTGTTTCTTCTGTATTCTACAGAGACAAAATTTTTGAAGATAATTAGAATGATCATGATGCAATTTTCAGTTGGAATTCAAAATTCTGCCAATGAAAACACAAAGCTCATGGGTTGAGGGTAAATGGATCTGCGATTATATAATCAGCCCCATTAGCTGTGTCTCACGCGTTTGTACACCTCGCCAGCCTTACGCCAAATATTTAAAAGTGATCTGGCCAGGGAGCTGCATTATTCATCACAGCCAACTCGATACACTAGCGAGGAAAGATCTCTTCGTCCAAAAGTCGACACAACATTTTAGCTTTGTTGGTTTACACTGTCATACGTAACAATAAGCCAAGCCATCAATTGCATACCTAGTAAATTATAATATCTTCAGTTGGGAGTTTCAGAGCCAGTCTGTTCGGAGCCAAACTGTTTCAAGGCGCTATGATAATCCAGAATTTTTAGAGGAGTCCACGGTACTCTCCTGCAGTTCATGTGTCAGTTTATGCACTGTCAATGCACTCCAGACTGGTTCCTTCCTAAATACATTAACACAAACTTTCTGAAAACTTGTGGAAGACGAATCCTACGGAGAGTTTTCCTGAGTTACAATTGAAAACCCAGACGAGTTAATATTTTTCAGGATGGCCCACACAGTGCCGAGATCTTGTGCCAGCCAATGGCCTCGCTCTCTGTCTGATCCTTCGGCTTCTGGTCTTGAACACAAAATACTCTGGCTAACAGCATTCGCCCGGCCCTGTGCGCGCTGCTCCGCCACACTTCTGTTTATTCCACATTGCTATAGCTGCCTTCCTTCCCCAACAGCCTGACAACAGATATTTTAAAAATGCGTTAATCTTCTTCATGATGAATTACCTCTTGTGTTTACAAAAATGTGAATCTGGACTGAATAAACCTTGGACCGTGCCACTCCATTTTTCCCTCATCCAATAGGCGTGAAGAAAACACAGCCAGTTCTTACACCAGGTCCATTTTTGAAATTTCACATCCTTCAGCCTCGCAGTCTGCAAACTGTCACCACAGGGGTGAAAAAAATAATCCTTCTGACTGAATGAGTACTTTTTACACACTGCTACCAAAGTCGCGCAAATAAATTGTTCAGGATGTGATTTGGCACACTCTGGCCATCTTTCTGCTGAATTTTGAAATGTTCCTTTGTTAAAAAAAACATAAAAAAGTAAAGTGGTCTAACTTCAGATTGTGCCAGCAAAATAAAAATAATGATAAAGATATCCAATGATTTCTAGAAAGCACCATCACATAAAAGGGCTCTTCAACTTTTAATAAAACTGGGACAAATTTTTCACCATTTGATTTTTTTTTTTTCTTCACGTGGGACTTCATTGATTGCTTCAGGCATTCCTCCAGGGCACAACTTGCATCTAGCGAGTGAGAAGACACATCCTTGGCATTACTGCTGGCATTAGAAAGAGAGGGCACTCCTGCATTACATGGTTAATTACTATGTTTGAAGTAACTTTCAGTCTGCCACCTTCCACGACTCTAAGATCTCCCCATATCTGAAATCTAAAAACTATCTGAGCACGAATGCCATGTAGCCTCTGACCAGCTATGGGCAGGACGTGGTTAGAATGCAATGTTTCCATTTAGGGAGATGGTTTTTAAGTGCTTTTTAAACAGTGTACAATTGTCCAGGATTCAATAACCGTCTGGCACCGGCTATGACCCAATTTGAATGGTGCTTACACATCTCCATAGTCTGCTCAAACACTACTGTTTTTCTTTAACACATATCTGACTCTACTAGGTGCTAAAAGTGGCCAACTATTTTAAATAAGTTTCTGTGATGGAATGATAGAGTGTGGTTCTTAGCTGCATTCAACAACCTGTGCAACAAAGGCACAAGGTACCTATTTTAATGCTGCAAGTTAACATGATTTAAAAAGCAATTTCAAGCACTTGGTTATTTTACACCAAAGAAAAAAAAACTATCAATGTTATAGCATTAGTACTGGAGAAGAACCATTCATAGGCTCATTTGACAACATTTTCAATAGCTCATTAAAGGGGACCTACTGTATTTTTGTATTTTTATTTTGTTACAATCTGTGGTGTTCGCAGTTCACCACGAGAGAGTCGGTCGGTAATCTCGACATTGAACTGGTATGTTTAAGCCTGAGACCCTTCTATTTGCCACGCAAATTCAGGAATATTATATTATGTTCTTTTATTCCGCCGGGGGGGAAGTGCCGCTAAGGCAGCTAGCAGACTGTGTTCACAAACAACTGCAAAGCACTCCTGAAAGCACTGTGTTTTATTTTAGGCGATTTTAATCATTTAATCACTCAAGGCTACTTTACCTGGGTTCAGTCAATGTGTTACCATCACCATCACCGATTATATTAAGTTCTGTAAAGATAATGTGCTCACTCAAAAATCCATCACTATGTATCCAAATAATAAATCCTACATCTCCAAGGAAATTAAAGAGTGCAAAGCACAAAGGAAAGTAGCATTTAAGAATGGTGACCTGCTAAGCATGAAAAATAGACAGAACTTTAACACAAACTAAGGACTGCTAGGAGGAAGGAGAGGGATAAATTTGAATCTCACAAATCAGGTATGAACTCCAAACAATTATGGGACTCTATGAAAACCATGACAAACATGACTCCAGCCAGGAGGAGTATCAATGTGTTAAATGAGGAGGAAAAGGCAAATGAGCAGATTAACTTTTTTTGCTGATTAACTTTTTTTGACTCAAGAGACGTCTCACATGAAAAGAAAGCAGCTATGGATGGTGTACCTGATTCAGGTCCTGGAGTAATCACCACTGACCAACATACTGTGGAGAGTCTTTATTCATACATCTGTCCCAGAAAAGCCTCTGGCCCAGATGGCATCTCTGGGCGCCTACTGAAGTCCTGCAGTAAAGAACTGGCAGAAGCCTGGTGTCCCATCTTCCAGAAATCACTAGACACTAATTCTGTTCCCTCTATTTGGAAAAGCTCTATTATCATTCTTGTGCCTAAAAAGGCTAGTTGCAAAGAGAATAATGACTACCGCCCTATTGCATTGACTTTACTAGTAATGAAGTGCAACAGAAGTACTGAGGATGCCATTTTAGCTGTTTTATTAACCATTTTATTAACAAGCACTTAGAGGATCCTGGTTCATTTGCACGTCTGTTATTGGTAGATTTTAGTTCAGCTTTTAATACGTTACAGCCGCATCTCTAAATTAGTAGATTGAATGATTTTAATGTTCATCCTTTTATTATTAACTGGTACGCTTCATTTTTAACAAATCGCAGACTGCGGGTCAGTGTTAATGGAACTTTATCTGAAACTAAAACACTGAGCACAGGTGCACCACAGGGATGCGTGAGCTCACCAGTTCTGTTCACTCTGTACACAGATGTGTGTAGAGGCTTTTATATAAACAATCACATCATTAAGTTCTCAGATGATACTGCAATCTTATCACTGTTGAAAAAGAATCATGACATATCTGACTATTTTCTGGAAATTCAGAGGTTAGTGGAGTGGTGCGACAACAACCACCTCGTTATGAATGTCAGCAAGACTGAAGAAATGGTGTTCGACCTTCACCCACAACCAAGCCATTGCCCAGGTGCAGTCATACAAATATCTTGGTGTCTTTATTGACAACGCACTCACCTGGAGCACACACGTTGGTAACCTCTGTTGCAGATTACAGCAACGGTCACATTTTTTACGTCGTCTGAGAATCCATGGTGTTGACCAAAAATCTATGTTGATTTGCTATAAGGCAGTTTTTGAAAGTCTGTTCAAGTATAGTATCACTACTTGGTTTGGTAACCTTTCGGTGCAATCTAAGAACAAACTGTTGTGGCTAATTTATGCTGCTGGAAAAATTATTGGTGTTAAAGAGCATTTCTCCAGCCAGAGTATTCATGAACAGGCCACCCTGCAACAAGCAGCAAAGATCACCTGCGATCCATCACACGTCGTGCATGGCGAGTATGAGCTGCTGCCATCTGGTAGAAGGTTTAGGATTCTGCATTGCAGACTTAACAGATTCAAAAACTCATTTGTGCCCATATCAATAAGCTGCTAAACAAGGTCAGATAAGACCAGAGTTCAGATGACTCATGTTTGGGTGGTTTTTGCACAGGCTAGCACTAGCATTTTTATTTATTACAATTTTTTAGCATCTTATTACTCTTATCAGGTACTACTTTTTTAAAAATTCCTCCATGTTTTTTGCACTCTTTGGAACAAGTTGCTGATGTGGAGCTAGCGAATCGATCACTTCTAAAGGAAAGAATTTCCTATTTAATCTCTGCCTTTTTATTAGCCACCACAATTTCAAAATGGGGATGAAATTATGTCACGGAAGTGCAGAGAAATGTTTGTTATACCAGACATGTTTGATTCTACCGTGAAAGCAATCGCAAAACTGAGAGCTAGCCCAGATATTTCTGAAGTATACGGCTGATCCTGGTCATGGATAAGTGAAGCAATCACAAGCAGCCGTAAAGATACCCAAAAAGGTATCCCAAGCTCTGCGAAACCTACATCTGGTCTAACTGCAGCCTTTTCAGCCCAACTTTGCGGACACATACAGCATCTCTCCGGATAGCTTCAACTGTAGTGGCTACAATCAGCCAATGTTATGATGAAACTGCCACATTGATGCTTACCGAAGTAGCACAAGCATACCGATCAAAATTGCTGCATACAAGTTAACCAGGAGCATTTTTGATTAGCACGGCGGCACGCAAACTAACATGCAGTAGCCGGTAACTGAGCGGTCATAACAACCACCAACAAGTTCTGTTACCGTGGACAGTTGTACCAAGCATCCAAATTACAAACAAGTATTAAAAGTTAGCTTCAAATGAGGTTTCAAATTCACACACTTTCTGTAGAATTTCCCCTGATATTACTCTTGCTTATTTAGGACACAAACATCAGTAACAGGAACTTGGCTACGTTAGCTGCTGTGCTACAGCCACAATCAACTGGCTATCACGTCAGATTGCTGTATGCAGTAAAAGCAACTTACAGCTTCTGTGTCTGTGAGTCACGGACAGTCGCGACCAATACAGGCTTTATCTTCAGATATTTTACAAGGCCTGCTTTTGAGGCCAGTTATTAGTGCTATCGCTAACGGTCCTGCTAGCCACCCATAACATGTTAGCTTCCCTTACATTATTTGCTGTCATATCAGTACTTACAGCTTGTGGCGCTTGATCGATGGAACTGTTTCAGGTTTGAGAAGCACCTGAAAGGCTCATCCTGCGTCGAATTATCCTTTATTGACAAAGCTGTCATTGGTGAAATGCCGAGCACCAAACAGCTAACGTTCCCTTTGGCCGTGGCTGTTTGCTGCCAGCAAACAAAAAAAGCTACCCATTGATTTCTGGTGCCATCCTCTTTTGGAAGAGAAGTAGGTGCTTTTCTTCGCCTCCAAAAGTAAATGGACAAGCAGCTTTGGGAGAGATACTGACAAAACTGAACCTCAAATGATCTGAGGTTCTTCTTTTGTATTTCCAAAAGGTTAGATGCTACTAAGGCATAGTATGATCAGCCGTTGTTGGTGCCTGCTAGAATAGTTTCCAGTGTGAGCAGGTCCAGCGCCGTGATTGGCTCTGGCTAGGTCTACACTAATTGGACGGCACAACCTGACATCAGGTTTTGCCCAGATCTCGCAAAGATCTCGGGACGAGCTGTTCAGAGAGGAAATCAAGTCCACGAAATCACGCTCTTGGATTATGGCAAAACCTCTAACTTATGTTTAGAAACTTTTCAGAGCTTGAGTATGGACAACCAACATTATAACATTACTAATATGTATTAAAAGAAGGATCAGCATAATAGGCCCCCTTTAAGTTCAAATGCCTGGAAATACACACTAAAAATGTGTGTTATCCTTATCCATAAAAAAATAGCTTCCCTTCACATTACAAAATATTTTATCAATTGTAATCTGTAGGATTGTGAACTGGAATAATCCAATACAGAGAAAGAGAAGGAAAATGATCACAGAGAGTCCTACGAAAGAGAGACTCCTAATTAATAACCAATGAAATGGAAATCTGACATTAAAACTGACATGAGTGGTGGAATTCTTCCTTGTTTCTCCTTGCCCTTGGTGATCCCACTTTGAGGATTTTTTTAATCAAAGGTTTTCAACAGGAACATCTCAGAAAAGGGAAGCCCACAATCTTATGCCATTTCAGGCGGCTCATCTCAGACTGTAGTTACAGCAGGAATTGTAGGCACAGCCAGTCATCCTGTTAGTATGAAGTAAAAACCGCGCATTCCTGATAATTCCGCTTAACCAAACTCGCGGTGCCGGTATGGGTACACTACTGCAAACCGCTGGTGCCAAGGGGCCAGAGAGCTGCATCCTTCCTTAAAACCAAACTTGAAGCGCAGGACTGAATTCACATACCTTCTGTAACTGGCAGAAACCTCAGCACTTACCTCACCACTAAACTTCTGTAGAAAGGTCCAGAGACAAATTTAAAGCGGAAATGATGCAAATTAAAGATTAAAGTCTCCCTTTAGCTCAATGATAGTACGTTTCCCTGTCTCTCTCACACCCCCTCACACATTAGTATGCGAAAGTCTTTTTTGCCCCCTGTTTTAGGCTGTCAGCGACGAGTCAGCATGCGCTCACATAACCGATAGTGGGAACCTCTGCATCCCAGGACTCTAGCTTAATTCACCTCAGGGTAACTATTACCCATAATTCCTCTTCCCAGAGATATCAAGCTCTAGATTTCCATAGCAACATAGAAAAAAATAATAAGTCAGTTTCAAAAAGAACTATCTCCATAGACCAAATAAAAAGTCATGAGCTGGTAATAATTTGGTTACACAGGTGTCAAGTGAGCCAACAGTATTTAGCCTAAATGGGGAAACTGAAGAACTCTACAGTGCAACAGTGTGTGGCTCAGGCATTCCTTATCTCAGCACAGCCCAGAGATTCAAAGAAGCCTGGAGAGAGATCCTTGGTGACCTGGGGAAGACCACAGTCAGGACATGCTGTATGTGTAACCTGACCTTCACAGCCAGAGTAGACATAAGATACAACATCATATCCACGCTCATGAAAACTGCCAGGCACAGATGAATAAACTATATGCCTTAGACAATGATGTACTACTCCAATCAGGAAAGGAATGTCTATGATCCTCAGAAACCACCATACAGAAGGTACCATGGTAAGTTAATGTTGCCATATAACATAAGCGGGAAAAAAAACCCACCATTAACCGCTTTGCGCAGAATACTACAAATAATGCCAATTTTCCTGTTATGCATCAGTCTATTTAGGCTTTATAACTCAGTATTTATGTCATGGAAACTATTGAAAACTGTTCCAGTGGAGCAAGACATTTGAAAATTCCAGAATTTATGGACGCCAGCATTTATATCTGTCAAAGGGGTTAAATATATATTTGCTGACATTAACTGAGGGGTGTTTGGTACAACCATAATATATCCATGACACTTTTTTCTCGATAAGACATGTAAAAAAATTCACAAAAATTCTGAAATGAGGAGAACACAAAGACATACTCATTCCTGTTCTACAGACAGACCACCATTGTTAAAACAGCAGCATGGCCCTCTGCCCTCAACAAAATCCTACAGCTTCCAGAATCAACACCCGAGGCCATGGGCCGTCCTGTTTCTGCGGTGCAGTGTACGGGAATGACAGGGGCTGCTTGCGGCTGTGTTAAAGCATGCTCACTCCCTATGTTGTGAGTCGGCTGTCGACCCCCTGTCATGAGGGGAATGAGGCGAATTCCTGCACCCGCTGCCTAAGAAACCCAAACAATACGCCTGACTTGCAAACCTCCGAGTGAAAATGTTTCCCTCTCGTCTCCCATAGTACAGCACATCAGAAGTGCTTTGCATTATGTGAAAGAAGCCAAGTAGCACCCAAAGGAAGATAAGATGACATTATGAAAGGAGTTCAGCTGGGAGTTTAATCAGGAGGTCTGAATGACAGAATTAAATGGAAATGCTATTGTGCACTGAAAAACTAAAGCATAGGGCAGTCTTAACGAACATTTCGGACTTAAATCTCAACTTAATATTTCCATTAATTTTTGATAAACGTGACAAAGGAGTCACAATTTCCAGAGTGAAAAGTAAGTTTGCTTATTAATTAAACAATTTGGAACAAGGACATACTTTCAAACTAAAGCCTCACTACGGGACTGAGAGACTGGATGTGATAGGCTGAGTTTCGAACTGTGCGGGGTGGAACGGGGCATCACAGCGGGAAAATTTCCATAGAGACGGAATGTGTGCGCGGCGGACCTTTACCAGCTCTGTAAACGAAGTTGGCTTCCATCTCCGAGGACGAAGGGGAGAGCAGCTCGTCGTCATACTCATTGGAGCTGAAGGACCCCGAGTGATTCCTCTTGCGTGAGTCCACGACGCCATTGGAGGCCATTACGTGGCGCAGCGAGTCGTTGAGGTAACGGTGGAGCAGGCTGCTCTTGTATTTGGGTGGGGAGACGTAGTCCTCTCCCAGGGGTCCCTCCGTCCTGAGCACCGGCCCCATGCCAGTACCCTCCTTCTTAATGACGCTTTGGTACATGGGCTTGCTGAACGCGGTCTCGCCCGGCTGGGTGTGCATTGGGTTCTCTCCGTCTGGTTGACAATATAAGAGGGGTGGTTGATGGGGAGGGGCCGTGATGCAAAGGGGGCGGGGCCAAGAGACAGCAGGAAATTATTTTATAGAACATTACAATAGACGCATATAGAAAATTATTGTGAGAGACACAAACATTTCAGTGACGTTTTATAGAGTCATTATTCGGCTGGCACTTAGTCTTGTAACCCCAACAAAAAACAAAGCATACAGCACAGTCCATAAATACACAGATGACAACATTTTCTGCTTTTTGGCGCTGAACTGCAGAACATGGAGGTTAAAGTAAAAGTCTCGAAAGTTTTAATGGAGAGGAATTTATGTCCACATCCCGTAAGGCATTATAACCCTTTCCATAGTACAACCTCACTGTCCTAACTTGTCCTATGGAGCATTGCGACATGGAATGCCAATCATGCCACAGGAATAGCTATTATTATTATTCATTACGGAAATATACAGGACTGAAAAAGATTAAATATGTCTCTCGAGGAAGGTGACCTGATCTGAGAGTAACAGCATCTGTCTTGCCGACGAGGATGAGGAGGAGGGAGCAGCATTATGAAAGGAAAACTCTGGTATCTTCTGTTGTCACTAAACAATGAAGTATTTGCGTGTTTCTCAGCATATTACTCAGTACAAGAAGCTGTCTACAGTTGCCAGGAGCTGCCTACACATCCGGAGACTGTTACTGCCGTTACAATCTTCTCATGTTGATGTATTTTATGACACTACAGGAACCCTAAAGCCAGCTTTGAACTCTCTGTTTGCTCCATCTGTCCTTCTTGCACTTGAAAACGGTTTTAAATCTCTCTGTTACTAACCCACACACTGGCTACAGTCTTTATGACATTAACATACAGTTTTTAATGTTTTTTTGGAATGCGAGATAAGCCTTATTTTGCAACCTGCTGTCATTGACAGTTTATCATTCTGCCTCATTAAAAAGAAACAATGTATTAGTAAGATCCAGATTCCGACGAGGTTTGGTTTTTCTTTTTTTTTGTATGACCTCAAATCATTGATTAAAAAATTAAAAAGATTATTTTTTATTTGAGTTTCCTCTCTGCCTGGTTGGCTTCTTTTTCAGATTAAAAAGATAAACATATTTAAGCAATTAAAGAGCGATGGAAATGAGTCGGTCTACATCCAAGATTTCTTACATTGAGTCCAAAACTGAAAATCCTCCCAAATATTGCAACAATGACTTATATCAGCCAAAATTACAAAAAAAAAAAAAAACTCAAATAAGCGCTTCAACAATTTTACGCATATGATGCAGAGCAACTCTACCGTACTCTCAACCACAGTTACACTTCACAGCATCTGCTCAAACCTCTTTAGAGAACTGCATCCAGAGCCGTTTTCTTTTTCTTTCCATCAAAAGTATGTATCTGCTGTTCTTCATAAAAGAAAAATAATTGCCAGTAAGCACTAGAGCCGAGCTAAAATCCTGGCTGCACTTGCTGACAGAAAATGCAGAGGACAAAGATGGTGTTGAAAATCAGATATCCCCGAGAGAAGAAGAAGAAATATGTTCGAGGCGCTGTCAGAGCCAGCTCTGTTATTGGATAATTTTGGTACGTCTGAATTTTGATTAAGTAAAGGCCAACTTATTACTGCTTCCATACATCAGAAACACATGGATCTACCCCTCCCATCCTCCAACATCATGCAGTAGATATACAGTTGAAGTCAAAATTAATCAACCCCCATTGCAAATTAGGTTTACAGGCAAAATTTACAAACTTTCAGCTGTTTCCAATGAACAAATCAAACAAGAACAATTTAAATGGCTCAACACGACAAATATTACGAGTGGCTTCTCCAAATTCAACACAAAATGCCACTTTTAATGACTTCTGCAGGCTCAAAATTATTCAACCCCTTCATGACAAGCATCTTTAGTACTTAGTAGAGCACCCTTTTACTGCTATGACCTGCTGGAAATGTGATGCATCAGCAGATGTCAGCTTTTGGCAGTATTCCCAAGGAATCTTACCCCAGTCCTCATGGACAATGGTCTCCAGTTCACTAATATTCTAGGGTTTACGCGCTGCAACTGTGTTCTTCAAATCAGACCAGAGATTTATTTATGGGGTTCAAGTGAGGCGACTGTGATGGGCACTCTAGAATCTTCCCAGACTTCTTCTGAAACCAAGCCTTGGTGGGTGTTGAGGTATGCTGAGGATCATGGTCCTTTTGGAAGGTCCAATGATGCCAAAGTGTCAACTTCTCAATAGACAGCATGACATTTTCTCCTTGGATATCCTGGTACTTGACTGAATCCATCTTGCCCTCCACACTTTGCAGGTTTCCAGTGCCAGAGGAAGCAAGGCAGCCGCAGAGCATCAAAAAGCCCCCACAATTCTTCACTGTAGGCAGGCTGTACTTTTCAGCATATGCTTCTTTATTCCTCCTGCAGATGTACCACTGATTCATGACCCCAAAATATTCCAGTTTTGTTTCATCACTCCACAGAACAATATCCCCAAACTTCTGCAGCTTATTTATATGGTTTTGAGCATATTGGGGCTTGTGCTTTAGGATCAGATGTGGTTTATGTCTTGGAGTTTGGGCATGAAGACCTTCAACGTTTAGTATTCATCCTACTCTGCGACCTGAAACCTCAGTGCCTCCTGCCTCCAAGTATTGCAGCGGGTCTCCTGCAGTCACTCAAGGGTTTTTGACCACCTGTTTCGTCAGGAATCTGGTGACAGCCATTGATGGCTTCCTCTTTCTGCCACATCCTGGTACTGTAGCTGCTCTTCCTTTAACTCTGAACTCGCAAACTATGCTTCCAACTGTATCTCTACGAAAATTCAGTGCCTGCGCTACCTTTTTGTATCCTTTTCCTTGTTTGTGCCAGGCAATGATCTCCTCTATTAGCTTTTTGGACAATTCTATAGACAGCCATATTTCTGATATGCAATCAAATGTCACTGACAACAAAACCCTATCGAGTGCAAGAATTTGATGTGTTTTATCTCAAGCAAACCTGATGCAACTAATTAAGCTCTTGAGTAGCTGCATTAGGTGTGCTTGAGACAATACCTGATTCGCAAATATTCTCTTATGACATATTCTATTCAGGGGGTTGAATAATTTTGAGACTTCAGTAGTCTCAAAGTAGTCATTAACAATGGCATTTTGTGTTAAATTTGGAGAAACCACTTGTAATATTAGTTGTGTTGAGCTATTTAAAATGTGCTTGTTTAGTCTGTTTATCACGAACAGCTGAAAGTTTGTACATTTTGCTATTAAACTCAATTTGGAATGGGGGTTAAATAATTTTGATTGCAACTGTATGCAAAGCCTAAGTATACTGCATGTCCTTTGGGGTGGTAAACCTTCAGGTTACATTTTAAAAGTCAGCAGTGCGGCGTAGTGGTTAGGCAATCAGACAGGAAGTGGCGGGCTTGGAAATTATGATCCTGCCAGTGCCCTTAAGCAAAACTGTTCATCTAAATTCCTTCAGCAAATATCCCACTGATGTAAATACATGTTAAATGCTGGCAATGTGCTCTGCAGTATGTTGCCTTGGATTAGGGTCTTATGCTTAAAAAAAAAAAAAAAACTATGAAAATAACTATTAGGGGAGAGCAGGAGTTGTGTAGCTGCCCTGTGTTTATATTCAACAGTCAGTGGCAGCCTAAAGATTTGGAGCTTGCAGTTTATTCGTTGAGGGACTACACACACACACAGGCTCTAACACACGCACAAACAAATGCAAAGGCTCATACAGTAAATATTTACAAGCACATCCTTGCACTCTAATACATACAAACTTGTATACGGTCCATACGTGCACACATGCTTGCACACATTAGCCCATTCTCATCTCGACCAAAATATAGTGACGCTTTCTGACCAAGCACTGAGAAAAGACGAAAATGGAGGCTTTTGGTGTCCTTATTTGATGCCAATTTTCAAAATGAACCCTATCCCCTACCCACTAGCCCTAACCTGAACCCTAATGCTAAATGACAAATAAGGACGCCTCGGTTTTTGTCTTTTATTGAGGCATTGTCAGAAAGTGTCGCTATATTGTGCATGAGAGTGTGTAAGTGCATCCATGTGTGAGTAAGATAGTTTAATACAGAGACCGCAATACATATGAGCCAAAAAATAATAATTTCTAGCAGCAGGATGTAAACCAAACCCAGCCCCAGCATTTAGCCTAATGACAATCGATCAGCCACGCGCAATTTTACATGCCTCACACACGCAATGGAGTAAATTTCATAGCAGCCAGAACTGTCCTCCTCACCCTGCACCATATATATGGGAAATGTAGTTTTAGCCCTAATGTACTTGTAGTTCAGCGTGTGGTACCTTCTGAGCACGTGTCCTCACTGCTCACGCTCAGTCTCTCTGCGTTCCCCTGCACATATTTATTATAAAGCTTTATCCGCAGGGCCCAGCTGAGGTCAGGCTGCCTCACTGTGTTCTTCAGTCGCCGCCTGGCATTCGCAAACCAGTTAGATACCTGTGACAGAGAGTGAACGAGATAGAGAGAGAGACAGAGAGAGAGATAAACCAAACTTTGAAAAATATACGGGGTGTACAATATATATATTAGAAGCACATAAAATTATGTACACTTTGAAGTCTCAAAATCAAAAACAAAACAAAAAAAATAGCCCGTAAAGTGGGCGTTACCCCTCAGCCCCTGGATTGTTCAGAATGAATATAAATTGACAAAGGCGTTTTCAAGTTATCCAGCGGAATACAAAATTCAAGATGGCGGCTCTGGCAGCCATATTTGATTTTGGATCACGAGTAAAATCAATAGGCTTGTGTAGTAACTGTACCCTGATGTCCTCACTGAAAATCGTGATGATCGGTGGTGGCCTTTTTCTGTTATCGCACAGAATAGAAATTCAAGATGGCGGCTCTGGCAGCCATGTGTGATTTCAGATCACGACCGAAAACTATAGGCTTGTGTAGTAGCTCTATCCCAATGTCCTTACCAGAAACTGTGATGGTCGGTGATGGCGTTTTTCAGTTATTGCACGGAATCAAATGTGGACAGACAGATGGACAGGCAGGCAGACAGACAGACGCTGAGCGTGATGACAATACCCCGCAGCCTCTTTCAGGGCTGAGGGTTAAAAAGCATCTAAACTGATTATTCCTATTAATATTTCTACTATTTTGATCAGTTTGTTAATGTCCTTAAATAAATAAGATATAGAGAATCAAAATGTGCCTGACCAAAAAGTTGAGCATAACATTAACAGGCTCAAATGGTCAAACCAGCGGGCAAGTCTCCAAAGCAAGATCATGATTAAAAACAATTCCGACCTGCAGGTGACCTGCTCATCAAACCAGCATAATTATTCACGGTGGCAAAAGGAACTGTGTCAAAAATTTTGACAAAATCTCCACATATCTAAGCAGTAACAGCAAAAAAATTAAGTATAAAAAAATTGCAGCGGTAAGTTAAAGCTCTCTGGTCATGAACAGACACTTGGTAATAGGATCGTTACAAATCAACACAGAACTACAGCCCTTATTGTCACCACAGAATTGAATCGATCAATATTCCGAACAGTCAAAGACAGCTAGTAGCGTTTCACATCCAGTTATTACACAAGAGAACAAAAACTGCCCTTTGGCAATAAATTAGAGAGGTACTCGCAGCAATGAATTTTACTCATATTATTGTTCTATTGCACTGAGAAAGTCAAAAACTCTTACGAGTTTAGCCAAATGAACAAAGCAGACGAATGCCTTGTGGTAATTCCACAAATGTAAAGTTTCATTAACTCCCAGCCTTTGATCTGGGCGTGTATGCTTATTTTGGACAGGGCTTTGTGAGACAAGTTTTATTCCATACAGGGCATTTCCAGGCCATAAAGTCATTTTCAGCACAGGGTTCTCCAATTCACATGGAATAGAAACCATTAAATGTTGTACAAGAATAACGTTTCATGCCTAATAGCCCTTGGGCCAGTCATGAAGGACTGGACACCCTTAAGCTGGAATACTTACTTTGGATTTCGAGCAAAAATATTTCCAAGCAAACCTAGCCCCACATGAATCTCAAAGGTTCACATTTTTTATCTGGAGCCTAACAAAGGCAGAGAACAAAGCAAGAAAACTATTTCTATTGTGCAGCTTAAGAAGTTGTGTCATTTCCCATGAGGAGAGATGTATCATAACACTGGTATATAGGTTTGAGGCAGTGTTCATTTCATCAGTGAAAATTATCATAAAAAATCTTCATCAATCAATGACCTTTTTTCCCCCCATCATAAAGACGGGACAATGATGAGCTAAAACAGATACTTAATGATAAAAACTATGATGAAATGTGTTTTTTTTTTTTGACAAGACAAGACAAGACAAGACTTAGATGTTGGACATTTCAGCCCGGACATTGAAAATGAATGATATTTTTCACGTGGCGCGCAATGAATTCAGTGTATCCCTGTCTCATTGGCCAATGAACCCTGGTCACTGGTTGAATTGATTGAATGACAGGGATGAATGCAGATCAACATGGTAGGTGGCCATAGGTAGACAGTTCCCTATGGCTTAGTTACACAATCAACTTAAAACTTTGTTTATCGGTTTATCTTAATTTTAAATTCAAATGAAACACTTAATTGGAAATGGTTTGTACTCAAGTTATCTAATGTCTTAGCCTGATTAAATAATTTATATGGATATAAGATCGATTATTCAATGTGACTAAAAGTTGAGTAAAATGTTGACTAAAATGTAATGGCTTTTCAAAGACAAAAACAGGGCCATAAAGTTTCTAGTATTTGTCAACTAAAACTAGACTAAAAATATGAGGGATAAAAATAACTGCAATGTGACTAAAACTAATTTATATTTTTTGTCTAAAGACTAAATCTAAGACTACATCTAAAATATCAGCCAAAATTTACACTGGCCTGGGAAGGGCCTGCAGGGAACACAGTGGGTCCCAGAGCTCAAGCAAAGCACTGCATTTCCAGACAGTGATGAAGACACAGGCAATGCTAGAGGAGGCAGCGAGCAGGCTGTGCTGTAACATGCCCGCCCAGACAGCAGAGAGCAAAGACCCCGGATTTCAGCACCTGACACAATCGCTCGCTTGCAGCGCGGAAAAAACAGCTGCTTCATTAGACACAATTCTAAAGAGAGATTTGATGGACCTCAGGCAGCTCCAAAAATAGAGATGATGGCTCCTCTCCAGTCTGACGGCTCTGTACAGGGCTGGATCTGCGGTAAATTTTGGGCAGACATCTCAGGCCCCATATACCCAGCAGGGAATGCGGGGAAGCATGCCTCTGTACCTCAGTACGTATTACATGTCAGTCGCAGCTTCAGTATTCACTCTTTCAGCCAGAAAATGTCATCTTAATCCAATGTCCAATAATTATGGAATTAGGCACTATGAAAAGCCATTTCACATCTGCTTTAGTATGTACCACTGTTTAGTGTGTGTGTGTGTGTGTGTGTGTGTGTGTGTGTGTGTGTGTGTGTGTGTGTGCGTGCGCGTGTGCGTGCGTGCGCGATTACACGTGAAAAAAAGAGATTGGCGGTGGAACTAAAAATGCTCAAAGGAGATCAAAACCGATTCATTTTGGTCAATTGTCTGGACATGTTTTCGTACTTATTAATGACTAAGTCGTTTCATTCTTCGTCCATGGAGTGCCAAATTGTTATTTGCCTATCATTTTACATTATCATTAAAATTCTGAAAGAGTAGGCCTGACTAAGTAGTGATTATATTTATTATATATTTATATCATATATCACCATAACATACACCAAATTATGGCAATATGAAATAAAATATTGTTTTTTATGGGCCTATCTCTGGGTTTATTGTTTATAAAATTGATACTGCCGGATCAAGAACGTAAAAATAACACTGATGATTAACTTTTCCAAAACACTCATTCGTTTGAAATCAGAGCACTTATCAAGTTCGTAGTTCATTCATTAATTACTACGCATCTTACCTGGACCAACGTCATCTGGGATCCTAAGGCGAGCAAGATTTTCTCCGTTTTCGTGGGGTAAGGATTGTCCCTGTGTTTATACAGCCACTGCTTCAGAGGCCGGGCCATGTCCTGAAGTGCCTGCCGCTTGTGTCGCACCTTGCCTCCGTTCTGTCGGGACCTTTGCGCCAGAAAACAAACTTTGTCGCACCTCTGAAGAAATTTCTCTCAACATCATCAAATCAGTACCGTTTTATTCAGTGTAAGTGAAACAAATAGACCTGTCTAGTGACAAAGTCATTAGCAGCTAAATTAAGCAAAAAGAAAGCAAACTGCAAATAGTTCGTTCCATTTGCACAAGATAAAGCGACGCAGGTGAGTTGAATAGGGTTTACTAAAGTGCGAAATTACATCGAAATGGCACGCACCTAGCCTCCCAAACAGTTAAAAGCAGTTGAAAATTGGTGTAGGCAATATGTTGTCATTGGAATTATTTTAGTCATCAATCGTTCAATCGAAGTGAAAAGTAACATGAGTCATGGGCATTGAGCATGAATGTGCGATTTCTCCCATGCAACAACAACAAAAAAAAAAAGCCACCAAGCTTGAATTGCAGTTATAATGCAAGTGTAAGTCACACCGTTTTAAAAGGAGACCGTCTTTGAGTCTGTGGTGGCCTTGAAAATAAGATCAAAAATAGGCCTATACAAATAAAACTCTAAGTGCGGCTACCTCACGAGCGAGTCAAAATTGCGAACGAAAAGAAAGAAAGTATACGCGCTGGTACCAGTGGAGGCGTTTTATTGGTAAACTGGTTTAATTCCATGTTCGTCCATGCCTTATTAACGTCATCAAATAACCAAGAAATGTTCTCAGCTTCAAACACGTATATCAAGTCGGATATATATTACTTCTCCAAATCCAAAACATTTTTGGGGGGGGGGATGTGCAAAATTCGTAATGTGAAAACATACGCAGGAATACCGTCACTCGTATTAAATCAATAGAAATTGAATTACGCCGTGTGTTTTTGTTTAGCCTGTAGATGTCAGTGTGGAGCTGTGATAACATTGTTTTATCTTCTAAACTTCGCTGCAGATGTAACAGATTTCTTTCCAACCTAAAGTCTGTCCGAGGTTCATGTTCTACTTATATTTTCCTTGTAATCTAGATCTGTAGAAACAACCTAAAGAATATTTTACTCCACATACTTAGTTTTGGCGACATACACCTCGTATTTACACAAGTAGGTTATTCTTTATTAGCGATGATACTCCATACGCGGCACCTTGAGGCATTTGTGTTATCTTTCTGTTTCTTTTACATTCAAAAAGCATTTCAATAAGTCAGGCTCAAACTCAGGCAGCGCGTAGAATTTTTAGTTAAGTGGACACATATTTCATTCGGGATCTTGTTACTTCTGTTACTGGTTTACATTTTGGCTCATAACGGACTACTGTAGCCTACTGTCTGCAAATAAAATGCCAGTCAAGTGGAAGCACTCACGGCAGCTGAGGCCACGAGTTTTAGGGCAGGCTCATGAGTTCTAATGAGGAAAAAATAATGGATGACAAGATTCTCTCTTGATTCACTTTCTGGAAAAAAAAATGGCAGTTCAATGAAATATGACGTTAGGAGAAAAAAAATCGGTAGAAAACTGTGGCTTCTTATAGTCTTCATTCAAACATCACAAATACCTTAATACGTGTTCCACGAGCCAACCAAACAATTATGTTACACCGTAGCCAGCACATAAGCTGATATCAAAATCATCTATGAAGGTAAAGTCATTCATGTATTGCAAATATAATTATGGTTAACAATTAAATTCAGTCGGCCTAATTATTCTTGGAAAATTAGATTGAAGTATAATTCATACTTGCCATTGCGAGCAGCAATGTTATAGCAAAATATAATATATTATTCTTATTGCTAAATAAGAAAAAAAAATATGCGAGCACCATAATCGCTCCTAGTGCGCAATACAGTTACGTATTTCAACTCATCGGGTATAGCCTAGTTAACGACTGAGTCGAACGAGCACACACCTACTTATGTTTCTTTTACCAGCTAATACGAATAGCATAATTGCCTAATAATATTTATTATTCACCTGCAATTATAAATACACCAAAGCAGATCAAAGTATTTTTTTCATCATTACTATTATGTTTTTAATTGTCATTTTCCAGCATGTGTTGAAGGCAAAACAACATACATACCCGCACCTCCTATGCCCGGTGGCAGTGTTGTCCTTGATTGTCTGATTGGTTGAGAGTACGTCTGGATGCTGTCCATCAATTACTTCTAAATAATTGCGGCTGCTCCGTTCAACTTCTTTCCCCTTCTCTTCAAAAAGAACTTGACTATTCAGTTTGTTAAATACTATTGTGTTCATCTTTGGTTCGGTATTCCGGGAATATCTTCTATGTGCAGATATCTCTGAATAGCTTTACAACTGACTGCGGCAGCAACAGCGAGTCCAGGTAATTTTCCTGCAAAATCACGAGGGAAAGTTTTTATGCCCTCTAATGACCAAATATTTACAAACATGTTTCACCCTGAATTTGAAGAACAAAAAGTAAACATCACAATGAACAATTCGAGAAAGCAATTTACGCAGTACAAAGCTGATCCAAAAAGCATTGAATGCAATCTTTCAGAGCAGTTGCCATAAAATTATCGATCTATACTGCGCACATGGAGAAGTATATGGCAATGCAGTATCTGAATAATTTAACATATTGCATTAGTTCCTAAAGAGTTATTTACCGGATAATTTACTGAATTAGGATAATAAAATACCATATGGTGAATTGGTATAGCTGATCCTGCAGGACGGCGTAGAGAGTAGGAGCTTATCGAAACAACGGCGCATGAAGATAGAAGGCTATTTCGGTTTCGTTTAGGTTACTTCAAAGAGCAATTGAAGATACAGGTACATTACTTGGTCCAAATTCAAAAATAGGCTACCAGTAACTTCGGGTGTAGGGCCTACGACATAGAAATTAATTCAACGTGCATACATTTCAAGATAAGTACATTTAGGCACCCTACAAAAAAATAAATAAATTAATAAAAAAATAAATACACAATTCATGTCATGCTTTCAGGTCTATATTGATATATCCCCATCCCTTTTATCGATATCTTCCAAGAGATCCAATGGTTCTTTTTCAGAAATGCTTGCCTCAGGATAAAAAGCGCAGACACACATAACGCGATATAAAAACCAGTTTATAACAAGCAAATATCAATCAAATTACTTTTTATTCATGCATTTTGTCAGGGGTTGGCCATTATAATTGACTACAAAATATCAAGTAAATCAGCCAACAATCAATGAAGCGCAGTGAAAAGCAGCGCACAGGGAAGTCACAAAACTATTGCAAATTTAGCAGTTTTACTTGCGAGACGAATGGGAAAGTTTATCAAGTTGGCTATTCATGAATAAAAGCGGAGTCCCACAACTGTTGTCAGTCATCACATCCATAACCTGTCACACACTACTTACCTGTTTAGCGCCCCTCCTGCGGGTCTCTCAAGAGTAAAATCCTGTTCCCAGTTTCCCATTCCCTGCTTACATGTTCCCGTTCTAAGTCCTTGAGCTAAAACCACACGAACCGCGGTCGCCCCGCTGTTTTATTCAGCAAGCACGCGTTTTGCCCTGGAACCTGAATATCGCACCCTTCTCATGTTTCTTAGCTAAATGATGGAGCCTGCGAACATAAAGTTAATGCTGTATGCCTGTTCCGCGCCTCAGGCGAGGCGAGCTACTGAGATACAGTACTGTAGTGTTTCTCGTTAGTTTCAAACCTCACCGCTGAAATTTAATAAAATAACATGGTCTGCTACGGACCACGTAGACAAGATAGCCCAAATACAGCCCGCACGACTGTTTCTCAGAAAATAACCAATGTTTTCATATTTATTTACTTATTCATACATTCAATGCGCGCCTTTGCTTCGGTGTATAAATGATATGAGACGAATTATAGAAACTACTTGTAGAACAACAGAATGCGTTAGACTTATGCAAAAAAAAAAATGACAAATTAGTTACACTGTTGTGCGAAGCAGGTTTTCTTGCCTATGAGAGGCATTGACGACATTGTTGCAAGTGCATTAACCGCTATTGAATTTTATGTTACAATACTTTAAAAGTAAAACTAATATTGTGGTGGTTGTTATTTGCATTTGAAAACATCAAGTTAATCTTTTTAAAATAGGTTGCAATCATGATTTATATTTTCATATTTCTATTAAACCTTCCAGTTTAAAAGCATGGCAAAATAAATCAATTAAAATAAATAAATAAATATGAAAGTAGCCACCGGCACAGCTACCGCAAAGACATGGTGCTGTACGAGGAGCTGCACCTGCCGGAATCTGAGAGTGGGAGACAGGGAGTAATTGATCACCTTGCTTAGTAGCATTTAGCCCCCGTAGCCTTCTGCAATGCATCTGTGCAACTTCGGAATGCGCCCTCGGAGATTCTCCATATGCAACTCAGTTTAGCCTAGGACTGAATTTGTGCCAGAGAAACTGGTCGTTATTTTTCTGGAAGTCCGTAGTTAACTTATATGTTGCATGCAACTGCGTCTTTGAAGTGTACTGATTTTACGGGGGGCGATAGACTAGCGTTTCATAATTGCCCCTGGTAGTCTGTAGTGGTCATAACCTCATTTCATTGCGCTTTAAAGGTGATGGTATCTCCGCTGTTGCTCCTGTTACTGTTGCTGTTGCTGTTCTCGGGTGTCTAGGCTACCCCTCCTCCGGACAATCTCCGGGGGAAAAGATATGACGTTTTCCTGCCTCAGGCAAAGAGGCATATTTATCCATTGCGTGCAGACCTTTTGTTTTATTGTTTCTTTGTTTGATTGTTTGTTCCCTTGTGTCCGACCAGACGTTTCGGATTGACTGTTATAGGTGTAAGTAATCCTCAAATCCACTTTATATTTGGAACTAAGTGGCCAATGGGTAGGGAATAGTCGGCACAAATCGAATTCTGAATCACGCTGACTTTAATCAGCTATTAAATTAACATTTTGCATACAGATGTTAGTGACAATTTTAGCGGAGCAGATGATATAGCAACTATTCTCGATGCTCTGACAATTTCTATTGAAGATTGTGATCTACCGTTCATTTGCATTAAAGCCCATAGTATTCCACTCATATAATGCTGCAGCCACATCCTGCACCCATTCAGCAGCCTCAATCAGCTACTCCGCTGGTGTGCCTAAGCCAATGGCATGGTCAACTAGTGGCATGTGTGGTCAGTTTTCAAGGTTATTGAGTCTCATGCGGACAAGTGATTTGACAAGTTTTTGGCTGAGGAGATGATCCACCACAGAAAACTGACCATCTGCAACAGCTTTGGAATTACTGGCAAGGATGACCGAGCGTAAAAAGAGAGGTTTGCCCATTCCAGGATTCCAGGGTGGAGCCCTCCTTTAATAATAGTTCAAATCAATAACTTGACTGAGCCCAAATTTTTAAAAAATAACCTTAAACATTACTGTAGACCGACTTAACCCCTTAAACTCTGAATTTTTCACTTAAGGAATGTCAGAAAAGTATTTTGTTTTCAGATTTTTGGACAATGTCACATTCATCTGCTGTATTTACTAACCACGTGCTTCAATGAAGCCATATCATACTTGTATTGAGAGAAGTATTCAAGCCCAGGACGCCCTGATTTTATGACCGCAGCATTGCATCAAACAGAAAATATCAATATCTTCAACACCATTTTTTCCCCCTATAATTCAGCGGTGTATATTTGGGATCAATCAAACCTTGGAATCTCCACAACAATTTAAAGTAGCCCTGAAGTTTCACAGGTTTCAATACAGCAACTGCATTATACAGACCCAAAGAAACAGGTCCGTAGGTTATAAGGTGTTGAGAAAGGGTCGCTTTTTTTTCTGAAATGTCATGTAGATGTGGTGTCCAGTGTCTCATAGATCTACACTCAGTGACTACTCCATTAGGTGCACCTGTCCATTCATGTAAACGCTGAATGGTGCAGCTGCAGTTCAGCAGAGAACATGCACACATGGTGAAAAGGTTTAGCTGTCAAACCAAAGATTGCAGAAGGTGTCTGATCTGTGTCTTTTTCCACGATATTGTTGGTGCCGGGCAAGTGGTTCTAGCATCTCAGGAACCACTACATATCTGGAATTTTATTGTTTTTCGAGTTCACAAAAGGATAGACGTAAACCATGCCACAAGCAGGGGTTCCCTGGCCAGAAAACATTGTACATTAGAGAGGCTAGAAGATGCAGTCAAGTCCAAATGTCTGTACTTGAACAGTGGCACGATTTTCATCATTTTGGCCCTGTATGCCACCGCAATGGATATGACATGAAACAATCAAGATGAGCAAGAAGGTTACACTTCCATCTTTGATTGAAGGGTTTGGTGAAAATATTGAATGAACTGTGAAGGAATTACAGCCAGTTTACAGCCATCACCCCCCATTTTTAGGAGCTCAAAAGTAATAATAATCATACATCAGTTTTATATGGCGCTTTTCTAGGCACTCAAAGACACTTCACCATGGATACATTATTCATTTACTCATTGATGGCGGTAAACTACATTTTGTAGCAACAGCTGCCCTAGGGCAGGGTGACAGAGGCCTGGCTGCCTGTGTGCACCTACGGCCCCTCCAACCGCCACCAAACACTACCACACAGCCATACACCAGTGCGAGTGACACTGGAGGCAATGGGTGAAGTGTCTCGCCCAAGGACACGACAACACGTCACAGGCGGAGTGGGATTTGAACTGCCAACCGGCTCTACCTCCCGAGCCACGGTCGCCCCAAAAAATATGCGGATAAACAAATATAATCATTCAATGGCTACCTGAAGTCTGAAACCCAGGTAAATCACCAGAAACTGGGCGTCTCCCCCGGTGATGATCATTCAGGCCTTCACTGCAACTGTCTTAAGTTCCTGCCTGTTCTTAGAGTGTTTGACCATCCGTTTTGCTTTAAACATGAGAAATTCATGTTTAATTCCATTCATATCAGGTATTTGCCTCAGCCTTTGTAAAATATTACACTTCTTCACTTTAATAAAGAGTCTTGGGTTGCTTTCTCAATATGCCTCTGGCCATTGTCTGCCTGCACTGTGATGTGCCGTCCAATGAGCTTTGAAGCATTTGGCTGGATCCTGGAGATGAAATAACCCCACACAATTCAACCTTCTCCTTTTGTCAGCAGTCACATCATCAATAAATACAAGGCGAACAGTTCCACTGGCAGATGCACATGCCCACATATGACCACTGTTCATAGATGAGGTGGTATGTTTTGGACAATAAGCAGTTCCTTTCCATCTCCATATGCTTCTTTTTCCGTCATTCTGGTTCAAACTGATGCTTTTTCTCATTTGTTAGAAAAAACCTGTAGAGCTGTTTCAAAACTCGACAGGCATTTTATTTATTTATTTGTATTCTTTCCTCTTTTTTTTCATTTTAAATTTCCTGTTTTGAGACTGGCCAACTGTTAAAATCTTGTGGTTGACTTTGGCACAGATACCCTCTGGAGAGTGTTCTTGTTCTGGCGAACTGCTGTGAAGGGGTTTTTCTTCACCATGAAATGAGTTCTTCTGTCAGCCACTGCAGTTGTTCTCCATGGTCTTCTTAACCTTTCAGTGTTTGAGCTCACCAGTGGCTGCTTTGTTCCTGTGAAAGCACAAAATAGTTGATTGGCCAAACCGAATGTTTTTGCAGTTGCTCAAGATGGGTTTGTTCAGATTTTCCCAGCGTAACGGTGGCTTGCACACTGGCAATATCACTTCTCTTGAGATATTGATATACTCTATATTGAGAGTTAACAGTAACAAATTCCTAGTGCTAATGCCAGACTTCAACTAAACTCAACCTTTTCCAACCTACACAAAATAATTACAGAATAACTGACATAGGGCCATAGACCAGCTGAGCAGCTGGTCCAATTATAGCCAATCTGGTCCCTAACAAAGGGGGCTCTCCATATAAAACTATATATCCAACACCATTCACCCAATTCGAATGCAAATAACCAAAATTTAGAGCTGAAATTCTGCAGTTTGTGCTCATTGAAATTTAATAAAAACTCAAATATGCTGTTGTGGACAGCTAAAACAGCATCATGGTAATGTCTGAATATTTGTGGTCCACAAATATTTAGACATTGCCATAATGTTGTTTTAGCTGTCCAAATTGTGGACCTGTCCAAAGTGTAATGCGAATAGAAGCCACTAGATGGCAGTATTGACCTTTCTTATGTTAAGCCCAGACTGAAGCTAGGTTTGGGCATGTCTTGGGCATGTCTGGGACAAGTCCCAGAGAATGAAAAAAAAGAGGTCTAAATGTGGGAGGGGTCTGCAAAAGAGTATATAAGGAGGAAAATTGAAGGAGTGGAGTAGTAGGAGAAATTGCAAGGTGAAGGATACATGTGACCAGACCTGTCATTCTGTTCAAGACCTGTGAAGCTGTTAGTGGATTTTTGCCTGTTAGAGCATTTTCCTCACCCAGGACATCACCAAGCAACCCACCAAAGGGACTGTAAATATTTCTGTTTTTGTATATAATCAATCTTGGTCTGTAGAGTAGAGTAGATTGTTATTAGTTGCCTTTGTTTAATTAAATTTGTTTTAGTTTTAAAATTTTTGTCTGTCATCCTTTGCTGTCGTTAATGTCATAACAAATTGGGGCCATAACAAAAGCAGCTTACCTGGTCAAATAATGGGTGCTTATGATAATGGTATGCAGAAGGGGTTTCTGAATACCATATTACCCCTCTCAGTAAATGGGTTATTATGGCAAAATAAATTTCAAAGGTCTTCTTCTGTCTGCTAGTTATAGGAGCATGAGTCTACAGTTTTCCTGTTATTACCGAAACTGGTTGACTGTGGACTGTCATACCATTTACCAAGTCAGATGAATCTGAGTTGTGCTGCCCTGGATTTTATGCATGTATTCTACCAAATTAGTTTGATAAGAATTGAAATCTTTGACAAGAGTCACCTGGGTAAGACGCACAACACATTTATTTCAGATGATTGAGCATAAAACTATACAAGAGCACAACAAAAAGCCAATTTGAAGAAAAAAAAATTGGTTAAGTTTGTTTTCAAATTTTATATTGCAGCTTTGAATTCACTGAGAGTGTGGCAGCCCTGAACGCTACTGTAAACATGTTGGAAACAGATGATATCCCAAAGAAATGTAAAGAATCCATAAGAAGATCCCCTGAAAATATTTCCAGCACTGCATTGAATCTGGGCCGAGAAGTGCTCAAGCTGTTCTGGAGGCAACATTACCAAGCACTAGATGTGTTCACCTGATAATGTGGCCATTGCATTTATATGGTATGATAATGAAGCAAGTTCTTTTAGAATTTAATGATAATTTCTTTTTTTTTCTGAGGAGAAGGTAAAACTGTTGCAAATAATTATAGCAATTATATCAGTGATCTGAGTCAATACAGTCAAATTTCAATAAGTTGCCTCTAAACCCAGCACACATTGATCAGTTGAGGTGTAGACTTACATTTACAATCTGGGCTTGTTTTCATCAGCAATAAAACATTACGTTTCTGTCAGCGCAAAGCAATAGCTATTTACGATTTTTAACACTTGTCTGATGCACTGCTAGCCTGTTTCAGCCCTTAGAGTGCCATTAATTGTTTTCCCATATCACTGTCCTGGTAATAATCTGGTGGTGTACATTTGGCATGGTACGTTCTGCAGTTAGTGCAAAGGCAGGTGCTGGACAGAGACAGAGTGTTGCAGAATGCACAGATTAGACTTATGATTCTCTTGGAATTAACCTGAACCTGAGATGCCAACGAGCCTGGATTGAACCAGGAATGTACCAGTGGATTTGACTCTGAATCTATCTAGATTTTCTCTTTCTTTCACATAACCATGCACCTACTCGTTCTAGGATTATGCAGATGTGACAGCTGAAGGGTCCTGTCATTAGTAATGCCTCCTAACAAGTATGCGCCCTGGCTACCTTAACAATGAGCCTGGCTTTTTTTGGCGATCTGGTCAGTGCCTTTGACTATTATTCGGGAGTCTGGAGGTTCAAGTCCCCGCCTGGGCCCACCACACACATTCCTCGTAAATGTCATTTGGACAGCCATACAGCTGAATTCCAATTTCAACAGATAGATCGAATATTCATGATTTTACCAGCCAGGCACCTCTGCTGCCCTGTCGAGGAGGGTCGTGAGTCGCTTCCTCTTCACCCTGAGAGGCCTGTATTGTCCCCAGAGTGTCAGTCTTTGTGGTCAAGGAGCCCCAACAGAACACATTCTGGCACCAGCCTGAGAGGAGTGTTACTCTTTTTTTTACTTCTGTCTGTTATGTTTTCATTGCTTGTAGCGCGAATCTGTGGCTTTTCTGTACACGCTGTCTTAACACACGCTTAAACAGACTATTTAGTCTTTATGCCTTGTAAATGAGCAACAGTTACAGGCTGTGGGAATCTTGGGTGGAACCAACCCCCTGATGAAAGTATAAATCTGTCAGTAAAACCCACAGAAGCAGCAGTGGTAGCATGTTTGTCCTCTATGCCCAGTACGTCCAAACTACCTTGTTTACAGATAGGTAAGTGGCATGTGCTCGCATATGTGTGAAATAAGTCTGAAATTGAGGTTATTGCAGAATCTTCATTCACTTAGTTAAAGTATGGCACTGGACAGACAAAATCTCAGCTTGTTCGTACAGGTTGTTTTCAGGCTTAATCAGAAAATCTCTGTGTTTCTTTATTGTGACATTTTCAAATTAGTCCAGTCAAATAGTGTATTGCATCCTGAGAGAAGCTTCTGAAAGAGGGAGTACTCCTCAGGTCCTACTGGCGAGGAATATTTGTAGAATGAAAAAACTGCAGTTGTTTAGCAATAATTGAAGAGCCCAGTGCTAAAAGTAGGTGAGTCACATTTACACACACTGCGAGAATAGGCTGGGCCCGGCTTTTGTTGTTACCAAAGTCCACTGCCTCATTTTTCTCAAAATTGACATCATGTGACCAAAGCGCTTTTAACACCAAGGTCTTCAATTTCTTCTTCTTAAATACCTCATTCATATGGAGCACTTAGCCAAATATGTGTGCTATCCATTCACACCAAGTTGAAGCCGTTGGGAAGCGTGCACCAGATGTCATTAGAGGCTGTTTTGGTGTGCTGTGCTGGTAATAACACCGTGTCTCTTCTCAAACACATATTTCCTCACACCATTTAGCACAGAGCCATATGATGCATATTTCATATTTTATGTATGGCTTCTGGGGAAAAGAAGAAAAACATCTATACACACCTTGCTCCTGCATGGGATTGTCACACAAACGCCTGCACACACAACAAACACACATCTTGTTGTGTTCTGTCATGTCTTGTTCATTTTTTGCCTTGCCCTAGTAATGTGTGTTTGTTTATTTCAGTGTTTCCCCTGCCCGGTCCACCAGCCTGACTCCGCCTCTCCAAGTCCACCTTCTGGATCATGTTTTTGTTATTTCTTAGTCCCGCTTCATCACTGCATTCGGGGTGTGGTGTTTGGCATTTCTTACTTCCTTCACGGCTGTTCTATATTCCAGCCTGCTTTAAGCTAAAGTGATTGATTGATCTTTTTATTATTACTAATTACTAACCCCATTAACGCACAGGAAGGTGTTTTATTAGATAGACACTTACTAATCATTACTAAATTAGGGCATTGAGTGATTGAACTCCCACGTTCGCTAGTTTAGTTCTGGGCTATTCTGTTCAAAGTTTCATTCCTCCGCTTTCCTTTATTCTTCTTTTTTATGTCCTGTGCTCTTCACGTTCATTACTCTTAATGAGCTTGTCATTGTCAGAGTCCACGTTTCCATTGTGTTTCCCCATGTCTTTTATCATGTGCATTTCTCCTCATGTGCAGCCCAGGTGTTCCTCGTTCCCGTTGTCCCGCCCCCTGGCCTATACCTGCGAGAGGCTGGAGGAGGCTGCAGGCGGAACCTTGTGTCTGGTCTTTCATGAGCCTGGTCTCTCAGTGTTTTCTTGAACATTCACTTACCTGTATCCAGTTTCTAGCATTGTTTAGTTTTTCCCAAGTCATGCCTTCCTGGTTTTGTAGTTTCCTTTGTGGTATATTTTGGTTCTCAGTTTATTCCTCAGTTTCCTTTTCAGCCCATTGGGTGTAGTTTTTTTGTTGGCCCTCATATTTTGTTTTTTTTTTCTCAGTTTGTAATAATTCATTGTTTCTTTTCATCTCGCGCCTGGTGTCTGTCATGCCAAACCCTCACACATCTGTTTATCTATCAGTTCAATCAGGAGAGACTCGACTGAAATCTGGAAAATTATTATTATGCGTTGAGCATAAGTAGAATTCAATTCATTTCAATTTTATTTATATTGTGCTTTTCATAGACAGGCTGTCACACAGATGCTTTACTGAGAGAAAAGGGCAGAGCCCAGACTAATCCCTGATCCCCAAATAGCAGGCAAAAAACTCCCTGTAGGGAGAAAAAGCCTCAAACGGTGGTGAGAAAAAACTCCTCAGTGAGAAGAAATCTCAGGAGGAACCTGGTTATTCTGAGGAAGCCCATCCTCCGCTGACTGGCTAATTAATTGATGAGTAAATTAGGGATGAGAGGATCAGGACTCCAGGAAGACAGAAGTCAGAATTAACGTGCTTATAAACAGTCAAGTCTTTGGCACTTGGACTCTTTGGGAGACTCGTAGAGCAGGAGCACGGCTCAGAGCAGCAACTGTAAAATCCCCCGAAAACGCAGCCTGATGAATCCCAAAAAGAAAGGAAGGAATACTCACCAAGCAGGAATAACATAATGACTGAGAAGCACGGGCTACTGAGAGAAGAAAACATGATGAGCATGACATGGAACACAAATGAGTCTAAAGACTGTACAATCCAGACATTAGAAATCAATGGCTAGGGGCTGCCAGGCTCTGCATTTGGCATGATGATCGCCAGCAATGGCTCGGGGCTGCAAAGCCCTGCATGCGATTAGTGACCGCAGAAATACAGATAAAAGCCAACCATCGATCACCAGTTATTTGCAAGCTTACCATGGACTGAAAAGGCTTCAGGGATCTTTAGGTTTTGATCATTGCAGATGCTTCAGGGCGCACGTAGGATGCGTTTGAAGATGACCAGTGGCTTAATAAATAGAGAGGCCGTAGATATACCTTGCATAGCCGCAGAAGAGCGGCACTTATCCTGAACAAATGATCCAGGAATTGCTTGGGGCTATTAGAAATAGGCTTGGAAAAGATGGGTCAGGACATCTATCTCCAAACTGAACCCCAGGCATAGACCTCTTATATGGTGGAGTTTGAAGTTACAAACATCGACCAATGACAAACA
Source organism: Gymnothorax reevesii (assembly GCA_029721435.1). Classification (NCBI taxonomy): domain Eukaryota; kingdom Metazoa; phylum Chordata; class Actinopteri; order Anguilliformes; family Muraenidae; genus Gymnothorax; species Gymnothorax reevesii. The sequence goes on along the minus strand of CM056575.1, from coordinate 128,916,856 downwards.
AGACAATCAAAGATTGCAGACTTTCGCCCCTTAAAGCATTAGCAGTGGTGACAATGAGTAAAATTCCAAGTTAAACCATCCATCCATGTTCTATACCCGCTTATTCCTCACTAGGGTCACGGGGCGAGCTGGAGCCTATCCCAGCTGACTACGGGCAAAGGCAGGGACCCACCCTGAACAGCTTGCCAATCCATTGCAGGGCGCACACACCATTCACACACCATTCACTCTCACACTCATACCTATGGGCAATTTCATGTCTCCAATTAGCCTGATATGCATGTCTTTGGACTGTGGGAGGAAACCGGAGTACCCGGAAAAAACCCACGGGAACACGGGGAGAACATGCAAACCCCACACAGAAAGGCCCCAGGATTCGAACCCACGACCTTCTTGCTGTGAGGCAGCAATACTATCCACTGTGCCACCCCCAAGTTAAACCGATATGTATTTTTTTTTTTTTTGAGTAATATGAGCTGACAAATAGACATATGGAGAACATTCAGAAAACGGATCCCAAATCCAAATCTGGATCCTGATCCAGATCATCTCAAAGGAGGACCAAGAAACGGTAGACACTCATCACCTGTAAAAAAATCAAGTTGATCCGATCAGCGGTTGTTGAGTTATGCAAGCGGACAGACAGACAGACATTATATATATATATATATATATATATATATATATATATATATATATATATATATATATATATATATATATATATATTAGAGAGAGAGAGAGAGAGAGAGAAAGAGACTGCCGTTTGAGATACCCTCGCTCCCCATTGGGGCGAAGGTAATAAATGCGCAGACAGCACTGACTGAAACAGGATTTAGTGGCAAAACAGAGAAACACAAACAAACATCCTCCAGCAAAATCAGACAGTTTTAGAGCAGAGAGACTGAGACCCTTTCTCATGCAGAACCTAGTGGAATTCAAATAAGGCCGCAGGGGAAGCTGAACATAGAGAGGGGACTGGAGGACCCAGAGGAAACCTGCATAAACACAGGGAAAACATGCAAACTCTGCAAGGAAAGGCCTCAGGCCAGATTCAAACTCACAACCTGTGCCAACCACTGTGCCACCCTGACGTTTGACAAATGTGCTTACTGTGGCTTCAATGTTGCAAAGAACTGCGATACGTTTGCAATGCCAGAACATGCTCCAAATGTAACAGGCTATGGCAATGGTTAAATTTCGTGCAGTGCTGAGGATGAGAGCTAAGGCAAAGACCGAGGCCATTTACATGCAAACCACTGACCTTGAAAATAACCACCGAACCCGATTGAAGGGCAGCATCGGTAAAAAACTGAGGAGAATTGGAGGAACAAACCAGATTATAGAAAAACATCATGCCAATCCAGTGACTCAATACTCTTGACCAGAATTTCAAAATGGACGGCGGCCCTCATACAGGGATATGACGTCAGCAGTTTAGACACAGACAAGGCCGAACACATGGGAATTGGACACGTGACTTTAGTAAAATACACGAAGCAGTTGAAAAGATATACTCAAAACAGTAGCAACCTCTTATGACCACGCGCCCCCAGACCAAGGGCAATTAATATGCATAATAAATGCAGCACGATTCCTAAAAGCAACATCTTCGTTCGGCTTACGCTCAAGGGATGAATTCCAATAAAACTCATTATGACAGTTTCCTAAATGGAACACAATTCAAGCACCAATCAAGTACATAAGCATCTACAAAACCCAAAACCAGTGAAGTTGGCACGTTATGTAAATCGTAGATAAAAACAGAATACAATGATTTGCAAATCCTTTTCAACTTATATTCAATTGAATACACTGCAATGACAACATGTTTAATGCTCAAACTGAGAAACTTCTTTTTTTTTGCAAATAATCATTAACTTAGAATTTAAAGGCGGCAACACATTGCAAAAAAGTTGGCACAGGGGCCTTTTTACCACATCGCCTTTCCTTTTAATGACACTCAGTAAACGTTTGGGAACTGAGGAGACCAATTTTTGAAGCTTTTCAAGTAGAACTCTTTCCCATTCTTGCTTGATGTACAGCTTAAGTTGTTCAACAGTCCGGGTTTTCCGTTGTCGTATTTTATGCTTCATAATGCGCCACACATTTTCAATGGGAGAGAGGTCCGGACTACAGGCAGGCCAGTCTAGTACCCGCACTCTTTTACTACGCAGCCATGCTGTTGTAACATGTGCAGAATGTGGCTTGGCATTGTCTTGCTGAAATAAGCAGGGACGTCCATGAAAAAGACGTTGCTTGGATGGCAACATATGTTGCTCCAAAACCTGTATGTACCTGTCAGCATTAATGGTGCCTTCACATGTGTAAGTTGCCCATGCCTTGGGCACTAATACACCCCCATACCATCACAGATGCTGGCTTTTGAACTTGGCGCCTATAACAGTCCGGATGGTTCTTTTCCTCTTTGGTCCGGAGGACACGACGTCCACAGTTTCCAAAAACAATTTGAAATTTGGACTCGTCAGACCACAGAACACTTTTCCACTTTGCATCAGTCCATCTTAGATGAGCTTGGGCCCAGCGAAGCCGGCGGCGTTTCTGGGTGCTGTTGATAAATGGCTTTCGCTTTGCATTGTAGAGTTTTAACTTGCACTTGCAGATGTAGCGACGAACTGTAGTTACTGACAGTGGTTTTCTGAAGTGTTCCTGAGCCCATGTGGTGATGTCCTTTACACACTTATGTCGGTTTATGATGCAGTACCGCCTGAGGGATCGAAGGTCACGGGCATTCAATGTTAGTTTTCGGCCTTGTCGCTTTCGTGCAGTGATTTCTCCAGATTCTCTGAACCTTTTGACGATATTACGGACCGTAGATGGTGAAATCCCTAAATTTCTTGCAATAGCTCGTTGAGGAATGTTGTTTTTAAACTGTTCGACAATCAGCTCACACATTTGTTCACTAAGTGGTGACCCTCGCCCCATCCTTGTTTGTGAATGACTGTGCATTTCTGGGAAGCTGCTTTTATACCCAATCATGGCACCCACCTGCTCCCAATTAGCCCGTTCACCAGTGGGATGTTCCAAATAAGTGTTTGATGAGCATTCCTCAACGCTCTCAGTCTTTTTTGCCACTTGTGCCAGCTTCTTTGAAACATGTTGCAGGCATCAAATTCCAAATGAGCTAATATTTGCAAAAAATTACAAAGTTTACCTGTTCGAACATTAAGTAACTTGTCTTTGCAGTGTATTCAATTGAATATAGGTTGAAAAGGATTTGCAAATCATTGTATTCTGTTTTTATTTACGATTTACACAACGTGCCAACTTCACTGGTTTTTGGGTTTTGTAGCAAAAAATAGGATGACATAATATTAGAGCTCTATCGCAAGCATTTCCACTGGATCTGTGCCATGTATACCAACAATACGTCAATTGAAAGAGGAAATCCACAGAATCCGACAATATAAGCCTTGTCATTATAAACCGACAGCGGACTGAATGAACACAAGGACTGCAATTTACACACTACAATGATGAGCACTTTTTATTTTTATTTTTTACTTTGATTCCCCATTCCGTAATAAAACTGAACGTGAGTGTATCTGCGCTGGCTTTTTTTAGCCGAATGTGTCCGCGTTATTTTGAAACTTGACCCGTCAGCCTCCATACGTGTTCTGGTATGTTCCACCTTACTCCAGAGGGCGCTACTGCTGATATGATCATGGGTGCAACTTCCAGCAGAAGTAGCTGTTAGCGAGTGGCTAGTTAGTAACGGCGGCGGTTCATTCGAAAATAATTCAGTTAACATAGCGATTACAGCTCTTTTTTTAACAAATTAACTAGCTTTTCTTAAAATGTTCTTCGGAGCTCCAACATTTGTTGTGCTGTTCGAGGCTGTACCAACAACCAGAGGAAGCTAAATTTATAGCTTGATCAACAGTGTTTTGAACGCACACCCAGAACAGGGGGGATTGCCCTTGTGTTCGGTGATATGGTTTTCCTCGCCTACCTACAGAAGAGGAAGTCAGAATGAGGCCGAAAAACCTGACGTAAAATAGACCCCCGAAAACATTAGGTGCTCATTTTATTATGTCGACAAACAGCGATTCCTTCTTCATGGCTAGGCTCAGACAGACCACCGCAGAGGAGACGCCGGGTCCTCAGAAGCATTTTGACAGCAGTATCGGGAGCGCATCAGGTATGATTTCACATGCAGGGCGGAGAGAAGATTGTTACATTCGTCTGGCAATGCCAGTCAGTGTAACTAACGTTACATCCTATTCAGTTTAAGATGAGGCTGAGGAAGTAGAAATAGTCTACAGCAATATGAAAACAGCCACCTCTGTTTCAAACCATAGTCTTACACTCCAAACCTCAATTCACTAAAATTAATGGGAAAAATGGACTCGCTGTGTTTTACACGTTATAGTATTGGATTAGCAAGCAACTTTACACTGAATAATGCAACTGGCTGGAGTTGAGCTAATTTGCCTCATGTACTGTCGAATGGCTTAATTTACTCCGCATAACAATCCATTACATTTCATATGTAGAGCAATATTTACCTGTGAAATACAGTGTATCCTTCATAAATATTGTCAAAAAGTATATCTGCTTTAAGGTACATAAGATTGTGTCCTACTTCCTTTAACAAAATGCGACCGACCTTGTTGCTGTTGAAGTACTGCATACGACTCAAAGCTTTTTAGATTGTTCATAGCTTCACAGTCTGTGGCAATTGAGTCGCTAATGTAGGCAAATACACTAGTGTTCATTATCTGTGGCCACTGCTTCAGGTCGCTCTCCTGTTCCTCGATAGTAGAAGGCAGCGGTACTGTAACGTTATCCCGTCTGAGGGGGAAAAGGAGAGGTTCCCTCATACGTTATTTATCGATTGCTTAAAAAACAAGGCAATCAGAGATAGCAGACCTGGCCCCAGCCACCGGCTGACAGACAGAGTGACAGAAACACACACACACACAGACATGATCATTGCTTAACCTGTCCCCCTAGAGGGGGGCCAGGTAAAAATATTATTGATGTTAGCTGTTACCATGGTAAACTGTTCGGTGACAAGATGCAGCAGAAGTTGCGCCTATAATTCACGCATGGGGTCATGGGACGTAGGAATAAGGTGGATACCGGTGCATCTCAGCAAACCAGAACATAATCAAAAAAAGCCGATTAATCCCAGTAACTCGGCTTAAAAGCGAAACTCATACGGATTCACAACACGCAGACCAACCTTTGCAAGTGTCCACCTCTGCCAGCTCCGATGATCACAACCAACAGCCAATGAAAACCCAAAATTCAGCATCTCAGAGAGCAGTACATTACTTAAGACCAATAAAAGAAAAGGATTTTTAACACTGGAATAATGGACTATGAAAGTATGAACATGTACAGCACTCAATACATGGTCGCGGCTTTGGGACTCCAGGGAACCACGGTGACAGCCATTATTCACAAATGAAGAAAACAGTGGTGAACCTTCCCAGGAGTGGTCGGCCTACCAAAATTACTCCAAGAGTGCATCGACGACTCATTCAGGAGGTTAGAGAAGAACCCAGAATAATATCTAAAGAACTGCAGGCCTTACTTGCCTCAGTTAAAGTCAGTGTTCATAATTCAATAATAAGAAAGAGACTGGGCCAAAATGGCATCCATGGGAGGGTTCCAAGGTGAAAACCACTGCTGACCAAAAAGAACACAAAGACTCGTCTCACATTTGCCAAAATACATCTTGATGATCCCCAAGACTTTTGGGAAAATATTCTGTAGACTGAGGAGACGAAAGTTGAACTTTTTGGAAGGTATGCGTCTCGATACATCTGGCGTAAAACTAACACAGCATTTCATAAGAAGAACATCATACCAACAGTCAAACATGGTGGTATTGTGATGGTCTGGGGCTGTTTTGCTGCTCCAGGACCTGGAAGACTTGCTGTAATTGATGGAATCATGAATTCTGCTCTCTACCAGAAAATCCTGAAGGGGAATGTCCGACAATCAGTTTGTGACCTCAAGCTCAAGTGCTCTCGGGTTATGCAGCAGGACAATGATCTGAAACAGTTTTGGACTGGCTTAGTCAAAGTCTGGACTTAAATCCAACTAAAATGTTGAGGCATGACCTTAAACGGGCCTTTTATGCTTGAAAAACCTTGAAATGGCTAAATTAAAACAATTCTGAAAAGAAGAGTTCTGCTAAATTCCTCCACAGTGATGTGAAAGACTCATTACCAATTATCGCAAACACTTGATGGCAGTTGTTGTCGCCGACGGTGGGTCGCATTAATGGCGCATTAATTTCAACATTAATAGTGCCTTCACATATGTGTAAGTTGCCCATGCCTTAGACATTATTACAACCCCATACCAACACAGATGCTGGCTTTTGAACTTTGCGCCTATCACAGTCCAGATGGTTCTTTTCCTCTTTGGTCCGGAGGACACGACATCCACAGTTTCCAAAAACAATTTGAAATGTGGACTCGTCAGACCACAGAACACTTTTCCATTTTGCATCAGTCCATCTTAGATGAGCTTGGGCCCAGCGAAGCTGGCGGCGTTTCTGGGTGCTGTTGATAAATGGCTTTCGCTTTGATTATAGAGTTTTATCTTGCACTTGCAGGTGTAGCAATGAAGACAGTGGTTTTCTGAAGTGTTCCTGAGCCCACGTGGTGATGTCCTTTACACACTGATGTCGGTTTTTGATGCAGTACCGCCTGAGGGATCGAAGGTCACGGGCATTCAATGTTGGTTTTCGGCCTTGTCGCTTACGTGCAGTGATTTCTCCAGATTCTCTGAACCTTTTGACGATATTACGGACCGTAGATGATGAAATCCCTAAATTTCTTGCAAAAGCTCGTTGAGGAATGTTGTTTTTAATCTGTTCGACAATCAGCTCACGCATTTTTTCACTAAGTGGTGACCCTCACCCCATCCTTGTTTGTGAATGACTGAGCATTTCAGGGAAGCTGCTTTTATACCCAATCATGGCACCCACCTGTTCCCAATTAGCCTGTTCACCTGTTGAATGTTCCAAATAAGTGTTTGATGAGCATTCCTCAACTCTCTCAGTCTTTATTGCCACTTGTGCCAGCTTTTTTGAAACATGTTGCAGGCATCAAATTCCAAATGAGCTAATATTTGCACAAAATTACAAAGTTTACCCGTTCGAACATTAAGTAACTTGTCTTTGCAGTGTATTCAATTGAATATAGGTTGAAAAGGATTTGCAAATCATTGTATTCTGTTTTTATTTACGATTTACACAACGTGCCAACTTCACTGGTTTTGGGTTTTGTACTTTTTCACATAGCGCCAGGTAGGTTTGGGTAGCTTTTTCCCTTAATAAATGAAATCCTCATTAAAAAACTGTATTTTGAATTTACTCGTGTTTACTCTTTGTCTAACATTAGAATTTGTTTGATGATCTAAAGCATTTAAGTGTGACAAATATTCAAAAAAAAAAATCAGGAAGGGGCAAATACTTTTTCACAGCACTGTATAATGGATATATTGTGTTTTGGAAACAATCTCTCTCTCTCTCTCTCTCTCTCTCGTTTCTTTCCAAAACTCAATATATCCTTTTTACTCATTTTGAGTAAATCAGCTTTTTCTATGTTAGCGCCCATTGCATTGTATAGAGAAACACAAACTTTGACAATGAAGAAGTATACCTTATAGTATAAATTACTAAAAATGGATTATTGCAACATGTTTAAGAAGCACAGGGCTATTGATCAATGGTATTCTCAATTTTTGCCATTTTGTTACTTTTTGCATTTAAGAAACAAACTCTATCCTGAATCTGCAGCCATAAAAATAAATAATTAAAAAAAAACCTTCTTACTCATATATTCTTTTCATTCAGAAGGTAAGAATTGATGTGTAATTTTATAGGAGGCTGGCAGCCCACAAAATGTTTAAATGTGAATGGAAATACTGAGCACTTGAGGTAAGAAAACAGACTATTTAAACAGTGCGCTATATGTCAGAATATGATGCATTGCCCTGGGAGGAAGGATGATTAATCAATGTCAGGATCATTGATGGAGAGAGGAAACACAAGGGTGGCAAGTGTAAGGGCTGAAATTAGGACAAATCACGCAACGGCAGAGTCAGGGGTTAGGTTGTCTCCTGGCAGGACTGATGGCACAAAAAGCCACCCTTAATGAAGACAACAATTAAAGCTTCACATAGCGGGAGGACTTCAGTAACCTGCCACCACTGTATGATTTTTTTGTTTTTTGAATAAATGCAGAAGTCAGTCTGGATCAAGAAAGTCTTCAGTTCCAAAGTGTTTGCACTCCGTTGCATGTTTCATGTTCTAAGCTTCGTAGGTGGGTGAAAACAATGAAAATTGAATGCAAATATCATCTTTGGATGGCTGCCAGGAGGAATTCTCAGGTTGGTGCAACTGAAGTAATCCAATGGCATATGACTCCCAGCTGTGTGTCAAACAGAGGGTCTGCTGCGTGCACGCACACACACGCAGACACACACACGCGCGCATACACACACACACACTGTAAGGGTTGGGCCTAACGGCAGTCCGGAGGACCACAAAACCCAGGACTGGAGTTTGGGATCATGTGCAAAGGCTGGGGAGTGATGAATAAGTTTAATGAAAAAAAAAGTAAAAGAACACAAAACAAAAAGGGAACAAGGTCCCAAATGAATATACACCTAATACACAGAAATACCAAACTAAAAGCGAAACCAAAGAAAGACAGCGTGACAGCTAAAACCTGCTGACCAGCAGCAGGGAATAAGATGCAAGGCCCCAAGCCTTAAATGCTGTCACCTGCAGCTCAGTGCTGATGAGCTGCAGGTCCCGATAATTATTAGTGCACGGTGTTGTGTTCCGTGGTCTGTGTGGCTGGTTAAGTTAATTTTAGGTTTTTATTTTGGTAAGTCTGTTTTTAGTCCATGTCTTAGTGTTCACATTTCATTCCTCTCCCGTGTTAGTCCAGTCCACGTTTTACCCATGTACTGTCTTTGCTTTCTCCCCAGTCGCGACATTGTTTGTAGCAGTTTCTGTGTTAATTGATTGTGACAGTGTTTCGGGTGATTTAATGGATTCTGGGTTTCATCCTTCCTTCTGTTCTCGTTTGCTAGTTTCCCCTTGCTTTTCTATACATACTAACATTACTAACAGTTTGTTGTTTTCTAAAATTACTAACCAAACTAACCCTGTATATAATACCAATCTACTAATGAGCACCCGGGATTGTATAGCTGCACTTTCTAATTGACAAATTATCTCTCAGCAGTCGCTCTGTTCTAGTCTCCACCCCTTGCTTTACTGTTCACTGGCTTTGCTAAATTTTCTGCAGAACCTCTGCATTCTTATCATCTAGTCTGGCTCTTATTCTGTACACTTAGGTGTCTTTTTATCCAGTTTATTTATCCCGTCTTTGGGAATGTCTTGTGATCCTTGTCTGTGTGTTAATGTTTATCTGTTTCCATGTAATTGGTTTCCCTTATGTTCCACCCTTTGTTAATTATATTAAATTTCAACACCTGTGTCTGTGTGTGCCACTGCCCTATATCAGTCCCACTCTCCAGCAAGTCCTTCAGATCTGACTTCGCTCTCGCCAACGCTTCACTCCACTCCCTGCCCTGTGCACTTCCCACTGGTCCCCTCATCTGCTCTGTGTTCCACCAGTTGCATCTCCAGCCCAACCTTCCCCTTCCTGCTGCCTCCTGCCCCTGGTGCTTGCTGCCTGAGTCCTGTGTGCTACCCTTCCGAGCCCAGTGTGCCTGTCCCCTTCGTCTTTGCGACCAGCGTGCCCCTTGCCCTGCGACCAGCGTGCCCCTTGCCCTGCGACCAGTGTGCCCCTTGCCCTGAGCCCCAGCGTCCCTGCCTGTCCTGAGCCCCAACGTTCCTGCCTGCCCTGAGCCCTGTGTCCTGTCTGTCCCCCTCCTGATGTTCTCCCTTACCCTTTTCCTGGACAGCTGTGCTACCCGAGTTAGCCATCTGCCAGCTGTGCCCACTGTCTCGTCTTGTGCTTTCCCTGTGTCTAGCCTTCTAGTGCCCCCTAGCTTCCTAGTGCCCCAGCTTTTAGTATTTCCCTTCCGAGAGTCCCTAGTGTCCCCCTGTCCCGAGTTCCCCTTTTCCCGAGTTTGCCCTCCCGTGAGTTCCCGAGTTTGCCCCCCCGTGAGTTCCGGAGTCTGTCCCCCGCGAGTTCCCGAGTCTGCCCCCCGCCAGTAGTTTGATTCCTGAGTTCTCCCCCTTTCAGTGTAGTAGCACGGTGGTTCTGTTGGCCTGAGTGCCCCATTTTTCCCTCTATCCTTATTCTGTGTTTATTTAATAAACAGTCATTTTGGATCCCCGCTCCTGGCGTCTCACTCCCCTTTTGTGTCTCCCTCCTGTTCCGAGTTTGGTGTTCCGAGGTTTTCAGAGTTTCCCAGTGTGTCTCCCTCTCGTATCCTTACACACGGTAAGGTGGTTGAGGAATGTGGCTAGGAGGAGGGCGTGAGGCACCGCCACACACACACACACACACACACACACACACACAGTACTCTTCTATGGTTTCATAACTGACAGCTGAAAGGACTGTAATGAACTCCGTATAAATCAAGGAATTAATTGCTCAGGTACACCGAAACAGACAGCTGTCAATGCAGGTATTTTTTTTTAGTTCGCTCATGTCTATTTTCTAAATTTAAGTTCATGATTACAGCTAAAAGACAGCAAAATGCTTGGCCTTCAAGAGTAAACTTCAGAGCCGACTGAAATTTTGTCCTTGATTGAAAGTCGGTCAATGTACGTTGTACTTATCTCAAACTAAATTCACTCGTACGAAGATGTTGGGGCAATAAATTCACAATTTGCATTTTTTGGGTACTTCAGTATACAGTGCGAATCAAAAAAGGTAATCCAACTTCAGCGGGTTAATATTCCATGTTTATATCGTTTCACCATTTCTATGCAATTTGCCAAGGAGAGGACGTCCTTAGCTCTTCATGGATACCACTGACTGTAACATTACTGTTGTGCATCACTGATTAAATGATCTATGAAAATGGTTGATTAGAATTTCATTTTTTTTTGCTATTGTATGAAAGACATTCAGGAATCAGCACATTACTTGAATTTCCTTTGAGGACATTTGAAAAACAAAGTGTAACTCCTCTAAGAGATCTTGACAAACTGCAAGAGCGCATTCGAAATGAAGTTCAGGCTTTGCGGAATGATCCGACTATGGTGAGACGTGCAGTTGAGGACATGCTCCATCGCTTTCAGCTTTGCGTCGAAAGGGAAGGTGGACATGTTGAAGGTGTCGGTGCATAGGCAGAGGGCAGTGTGTTGACTTTCACCGACTTTCATGGACTTTTTTTTTTCCTGATTTCCATTGATAAACAAAACTTAAAATTACATTTTAATCTGCCAAGGTCATTTAATCAGTCATGCACAATAGTAATGTTGCAGTCAGCGGTATCCATGAAGAGCAAAGGACGTCCTTGGCAAATTGCATAGAAATGGCGAAACGATATAAACGAGGTATATTAACACGCTGAAGTTGGATTACCTTTTTTTATTCATATCCACTGTACAATGACAAAAAGTCTCCCAGACAAGATAAGATATGCAGTATTGAACCCAGTAATTTCTCTTCAACATTTGACTGATCCACGTTACTTAGGAGCAGTGGGCTGTCACAGTGCAGTACCCAGGAATCAGCTCTAGTTCTGAAGGCAGGGCCTTGGTCAGGGGCAAAAGCAAGAGAGATCCCACACTGCATGTCTTCCAGAGGTGCGGAAAGGTGCCTTCGGGAAACTCATGCAAGCATGTGAACCCCATACAGAGAGCTTCTGGCCAGCCTGAAGTCACACCCAGAACCTCCTATTTGCAAGAAGAAAAAAACACTAACACTGTGTTATCAAGCTATTTAGACATGAAATTCACTAGCTTTTGTGCACTTCCTTATTGTAAAGTGAGCAGGTTACGTTAATGCTTAATAAATTCAGAATTGCAAAAGTTGATAAGAGCGTGAAATGTTTTAGAATGGCTGGGAACCACCCAGTGATGCAACAAAAAAAATTCAGGACCTTCAAGGAGAAATATTTTCACAAGGCGTCTGACTTGAAAAGTAAATGCAAGTTGAACTGTTCTGTGCCGAAAAGTCGCTTCCTAAGCTCTAAAATGTATCAGGAGGTGTGTGCACAGATGATTTTAAAACTTACAAGTGCTCTTTCAATAAGAAGATGAGCTCTGTCACGCAGCAGTGGACTCCATGTTCTCGTTCTCGCTGAGCGGAACAAAAAGGCCTTGAGTGTGTGGTGTGTGTACATTGACACAGTTCTTGTGTCAGTAGTTATTAAAACAGAGCTTAACTTCTTTGGAGAGAAAACCACTTCTGTTATTTGGACAGAGATTTTACTGTGGATTCGTTTCTTTATGAAATTTTTGAGGTCCAATGCCTAGAGAGATGTGGCAGAGTTGGCAGTGTCTGTGAGATGGTTTACTTTACAAAAGGTTTGAAAAGGGCTGAATGTTCCTCATTTCACAACAGCTGACTAAATCATATACCATACAGTCAAAAAATGTGTGATATGCTAACCTATTGGTGGACACCTACATTTTCACAGCAAAGCATCATCTAGTTTTCCTGATGCAAGGGAATTATTCAGAAATGATTGAAAAATGATCCTATTATTCTTTCAATCCTTTCCTTTAAAATCAATTCTTTATCCAGTAAAGAAAAATAGAAAGTATTTTTTATGGAAAGCTTCTTTTCCTATTCTATATCATGTGCTGATATGAGAATTTGACTGTGAGTCAAGAATGAAATTGGGGCCAGCATAATGACCAAGCCATACTGGTCTCCCAGTATTACCCTGCAAACAAGACAAAGTTCTGCACTTGTAAACAAGAGCAATCTGAGACTGCAGGCTTCTGCCAAGGCCAAACAATCCCCCATTTATCTGCAAAAGATTCTAGGTATTTTCTTTCTGTGTAGCAGGAACCTCATCTCTGCAATAATTTAGTGGTGGTTAGAAGTCTATACGTCTATTAATAACTTTACAATGGCGAAACGTTTATGCAGCCCAGTTTTGAGTAAGTCCCTGGATCTGGAAAGATATTTGGATCCAGGTCAATTAGTGATATTTCCTTGACTCATGAAGATACAGTTTTTCAAATCGACAACTCGACAACTTGTGAGGATAAAGGGAATCATGAATTCCATGAAGTACCAGTAGATATTCAAACATTAACTGCCTCCACCAGAAGGCTTAAACTGGGTCGTGCATGAATCTCCCAACAGGACAATGACCCAAAGCTTGCACCGAAATCAACAAAAAATGATTTGCCAACCACTGCATTTAGGTTTTGCAATGGCCCTCCAAATACTCTGAAATAAATCCTTTAAAAAAACCTGTGGGACAACCTGAAGAAGAGAGTCTATTGATGTAGACTAAGGAATTTGAAGGATGTGGAGAGATTCTGCATGACGAAATAGTCTCAGATCCCCTGCCGTGCCAGAGCTTCAATTCAGCAGAAAGTATACAAGTATTCAAAGTATTCCAGTAATTATGGCAGATATGTTTGCAAAAAACAAAAGTTTCATGATAATAATTCATTTTTCTTTCAATAATTATAATTGAAATAAGAGTTTAACTTGTATTAATATTTTGAATGAAATATCAAGAGGATATACACAAAAGGCATTCATTCATCACCACTTTGATTCATATTTACCAATGGTGCTAAAATTAGTGGAGAGCACTGTACACAGGCACTCCTACAGCAAACATCAAATTAACGAGAGTAAATGAGGAGGCCAAACTAGGAGAGTCTTTAAGTTTCTGCTCATTTAGGTTTTCAAACATCATTATTAAATATGTCCACGATATTTTAAGGCTATTGAATATGTTCAAGAGAAGCAGAAGAAGAAGAAAAAAAAAAACATGCCATTAATCACCATGGCCCTGTTCCAGCCCAGAACACCAGATTATTTTATGTAACCAAGTTATGGAAAAATTCCAGTTGCATACAATCTGATTTGCTTACAATTCCAGTAAGGTGCAATATAATTGGCTGAAGTGTGGCTCAGAGCAAACGCGGTACCACAACTCCGTTAGGAAAAATAAGCACGCACCCAGCTCGACATAGTACCCAGAAAGCAGACCTTCCTGTCAGAATCAAAGTTCGCTGTCCTTCCCTCCCGAACCCATTAGCTCTAAAGCCAAGTCCTAAGTACACTGGTGTGATGGAGCTTTTCAATACCCATTCGCCATGTTTGGCTAATTTTTAATATCTGCCTCACAGTGATGACGGGGGCCCTTCCAAACGTCTCGGTGATGAAGCGCACCGGCTGCCGAGTTAATTAGGACCAGGACAGCTGAAGCAGGACCTAGAAGCAGCCAGAACAGGCCCCAGCCAGCCAGTCAACGAAAACTGACATGTCTTGTTCCTGCTAAACAATCTGTGAGTATTTGCATATTGAGAACATCTCTGTCTTAGGAACAATGTGAGCTCCTGGTATTGTCCCTCAGCTTGAATCAAAGAAAAGAAAAGTTTCAAGTAAACTGAGTTACTTAGAACTGTAAATTAGCAGGGATATTGTTCTGATAATTTCCAAGCAGATTATCTTCCATTAAAGATGAACTTTTCTTTAATTTTAGGTGTAACTGTTATTCTTGCTTTTCTGGACTTTGCATTAAATGAATTGTTTGTGTTGAGATGGTAATCATCAGTATTACCTTTCTTGACTGAATTTCTTAGTCAACTTAGAGGGAAATGCAATGCAGACTCAACAGTGCATTTGGATAGACACAATTTTTGGTGACTGGCTCTACACTTCAACACACTGGGTTTGAAATTAAAAATATAAGGATGAGGCAAACGTTTATTCTACTCTAATTTGAGGGCATTTACTTCTACAGCAGGTGACCCACGTGTGAGTGACGACGCCTCATACATAGTTCCTCTGTAAAAGGGGTCCCAATGCAACCCAGCTGTGTATCACTGCTTCATTAGTTAATGCACAAGAAAACTAAAGAAAGAGCAGCATACTCAGTCATCAGACAATGGCCATGTTAAAATGCATTATTTGGTGCATTGTTAAAAAGTTAGAATGCACGGCCATGCTCAGTGATAGCAAACGAGCTGACTGAAGACAAACGACAGCAAAGAATGCTTTCAATTGTGAAGTAAAGCCCCTTCACAACTGCCAAACAGATCAAGAAAACTCTTCAAGATGGAAGCACAGATGTTTCAAAGTCTACCATAAAGAGAAGATTAAAGCTATTGGCAAGCTCTATGAAGGGAATAGCCTGGGTAGAGTTTGCAAAAAAAAAAAAAAAAAAAAACTACATTAGAAACCATAGTTGCTGAATGATGAATAATAATAGAAAGGTGAGACAAGTATTAATGTGTAAGTGGAAACAGGAAAGAACAGTGTTTTGCTCATTTTGAAACTTGGGCAACTGGCCCACTTGTCTTTATTGACGATATGACAGTTAACGACCGGAGCTTGTTGGATAATGAAGTGTACACATGGATCCAACCTAAAAATTACTGAACAGTGCTTCATCTTGCAGAGGTATAGTGACGGTTAGCATAAACCAACATCGGCATTTTAAGGGCAAAAAACTGAATGTTCTTGACTGACCAACTGAGCCATCGGGCTGAATCTATCTCGATTTCATTTGTAGAAAACAATAAGATGGCAGTAAGGGTAAAAACAAACAGAAGACAGGTGACATTTAGGCTTAGCAGTGCATCTCCAGGTGAGATATTCAGTGCCAAGCAATGTCAAAGGATGGCTGGATTTAGACAGTTATCAACTGAAATATGTACAAAAACAGCAACAATTCTTATATGAATTAACAGATATCAATATAAATTACTGAAAGTACACAGTGAAAACAATTGCAAGTGTCACAGTCAAAACATACAGACCGCACAGTGCCCTACAAATCATCCTGCTACCATTATTAGCTCACCTGGACCAAAGGTCCGGTGTGTGTATGCTATGGCCTGGTTGCTTGTTTGTTGTCTGCAAACATCTTCTTCTCTGAAACCACCACACCTATGAAGCGGCAACTTGGCATGCATTTTCCCTCCAATGAGGACACAAACCTTTCCAAAAGACTTTCTGATCCGTTCTCAAATACGGCTGCCATCACAGCCATGTTGGAAATGTCATATAGAGCCATAACTCAACTCTAACTCTGGCAGTAGTTGAGTTGATATTTAGCATATGGGCAGCTTTGGACAAGCCCCAAATTATATCCAACAGGGTTTGTGAAAATTTCAAACGTCATCTTCATCTGACTCAGGACTTAAGTCCACGGATGTATTTCAGGTCTTGGATGTAGACATTTTATCTGAAACCACTGCACCAATGAAAACCAAACTTAGCAGACATATACTATCAAAGAGGACACCAAATTTTATACAAGACTTTTTGATCTGATTCCAATATGGCCACCATGGCAGCCATATTGAAAATCCCATATAGAGCTGTTGATTGGCTATGTTTGCACTAACTGAGCTGAACTTTGGTACATGGATGGTTTCATGTATCAATAAAACATACAGGAGGGAATATCAGTCTAATTTCTTTGTTGTTTGGGATAGTGAATTTGGTGAATGTGTTACATCTTTCAAATGTGATTTTTTTCATTAACTTACAATCTGTGTTTTGAATGAGTATATATGAGCAGTATATGACCGGTATAGTCTCAAGTACTGTGTACAATGAATGATATAACTTAATTATGCATGTAATGTGTATGTAGGCAGAGGGCTATATAAGTGTGTCACTTTGGCCTTTTCCCATTTTCACTTAAGACAATAAAATATGTAAAAACTAATATTTGATGGCTTGTCGAAGGTTACAGGTGTCTAGGTGAGCTACAGTGCCAATGGCACAATATTTGTCATTTTCAGCATGAATTATGCAGAGACTGCTCATGTCAATCGCTCATAAAACCAATTTCAGATAACACACTAAACATTAGGTCGTACATAACTGTGCCTTCATCACCCTCCTAAAGTCATTTCTAAAAAGGAAAAACAATTAATGTTTATCTTTAGTTTTTCATTTTTTTGCAAAGAGTAAAAATGTGAGGACACACCCAAACACAGATATTACTGTTGGCACGTGTATATGTGATATACGTGATCATGGCAGATTTTCAAACATGATGCATGGTTTCTGAATGTTATACAACCAGACGTAAGGCTTGATTTGATATTAATCTTTCACAGAGATTGAGAAGCCTCGGAGCAGGCAATCTGCACTCAAAATTTCTCCACAGAGCGGAAATCCTATAGCACTTGGCAAGGGCACAAACAGAAGACGAAAGCATTATTGTTATTATTAAATCAGACACTTAGAAGAAATAACAGCAGAAGAGGGAGTCTTTTATTAAGGCCTGAAGGAAATCCAAATTAAATAATCGTTTGAAATCGGCAGGATTTTCCAAAAAACATTTCCTGCTATTACATGCTCAGTGACAAATACTGTGTATACAGTGAGTGCGTACATCCATCCTGTTCCACATGCTTTACTTGGGTTACGATCTATTGGAAGACATCTGAATTGTGTTTTCAGAACAAGTATCTGAGCAAACCTTTCAGAGGCGATTGGCTGTCGAAGAACGACACACGGAGGCCAAGTGAGCGTGAACCTTTCTTTATGTCAACCATGTCTGGCTTTTTCATTGGCCATGGCCAGCCTTCGAATGTTAGCCACACAGCCGGCTGCAGCCTCCTGTAAAACCTTGTCCGTGGATCCCATCATGGTGAGAAGGAGCTACCCAAGAGAAAACAGACCAAATAAGTAAATAAATAAATAAATAAATAAAACTTATAACAGCCTGAGGAAAGACTGCAAGATTCATGTAAGTCATTATCTCACTCTCAACAGGTATTAAGACTTTCTTAGGTGATTTCAAAAGTAACGCTGGCAAATATATTAACTGTGACATAAAATTTCATACTAAAGCAATTTCATATCTGTTACATATCTGAAAGGTACTACTGAGTCTGTACTGTGGCTGTGGCTGCAAGTACACGCTACTTAAAGCTTCCTCAGATGAAAGTGCTTGTCTAACAGTAAGCCCTGGGGCACTAAAACTATGAACTACCACCGAATCTGACAGCTCACCACCACTCAAAGGTCACATGATACTCCACTATTACTAGCTTGTATAATATGGCTGTTTGATCTCGCTGAAGAACACGATTTTTCTCCTTCCAGAAGTTCAGTTTTAAAGAACACAGAACATAAAATAAAATGCATTACAATTGTTTTTATTGTGTTTAAAGGGCTCTTATTATACTGTCACAAATCATGAGCCCAAAAAAGAACTGCCAAGGATACATTACACTTATGGTACACCCATCTTTTTTTCCCTCAGAAATGAAACCCAGAGGGAAAAAAATAGACTGAATCAAGTCCGTGGTGAGCTGTGGGCTCAAATGAAAATAAACACAAATTCAGGCTCAAAAAAAATAGTTTGGCATTGGAAAGCATTTTAAATTTGTTCAATATGTTCCCCTACGAAATCAAAATCTTGCGCCATTGAGCCCTTCTAAGTAACACTGACAATTCTCTTCAAAGGTAGTCTGTGGCGTGTCCGTAATGACCTTAAAGCGAAAAAGTACTTGGCCATAACTAAGTTCAACCTGCACTAGCCTCATGTGCAGGAAAGTTATTGAGCAAAGTCTGTTTCTCCAGTGAAATCCAGTGCCTGGTTCTGCGTCTCACGACGATGGTGGGACTGTGGTTGATATGCACGACTAAGCCAGTCAGGAAGTGCATCTCTCTCCCCGGACCAGATGTCCAGCCAGAGAGGAAGCTGTGGGATCCATCCATCTTTCACGACACGTTTAGAGGAGTGAGGGCACGCAGCCTGTTTGGCATGTTTCTACATATTTTTCAGAAAACCTCTATCAGAAGGTATAACTAACACATCACAGGTAATTCAACGTGGCTTAAAGAAAGGAAGTGAAACACAGCGGCTGGAACAAAATTTCGCCGGGAACAAATCTCCATTTTACTTTATTTTCCCCGACCAATGTGTAAAGCAAAAGGCATTTACCTCTTCAACAAACCTTTTTCAAAGAGCATTCAGTGTCTGCGGCTCATTTACACTATGTCCCAGTCAACATACATTAAAAATTCAACACAGAATCGCAAGCTAATGAGCAGCGGAGACAGAGATGCACAGCGTACTCAGACAAGACTCTTTTGTAAAAATAGAGGATGCTCAGAGAGTGCCAAAAACAGCCATTTGCCAACCTCACAGCATGTTATTCAGGCCCAGCCAAATGAGACCTCCTGAAGCACAACTACGGCAAAGATAAGAGTGTCCCTCTTGACATTTTTTTTAAAACTCCATCCCAGCTGGGATCTCAAAAGCTATAATGCAGCTCTTGTTGAACACTCAGAAACCGCGGTAAAGCCTTGGCTTGGGCTCCCGTGTTAGGGATTGAATCTCGAATGTTGAACGTCGGTGCCCCTTGGCCTACATGTTGGTAGAAGCAACGAAAGAGGCTCAGTAGGGCCGTACTGGGTGTCCGAGACGGCATGCGGAGTTAAACGTGCACGAGGGAAGTTCGCCTGTCCTTGTAAAATGCGCCCTAACCCTCTAGCAAGACCTGTGTTGTCTGACGGCGGTGGGACGAGCAGACCTTTCCCTGTTTGCCCTGTTTGCTGTGTTTCTCTCCCCACGTGAGCACCACAAACAGGCTCATTTCACCGGAAATCTGCACCGCGGGAGCTGCTGGGGCAAGTCAAGGTAAACAGTGTCGCCCTGGGACCTCCGGGTAGCTAGCGCGATACGGCCAGTGGTCTTCGAAAAGCATGCCTTTCAAACCTCCTGACTGGACCTTGTATTTGTGTATGGTTTGAAGCAGAACTTCAGCCTCAAATGAACCCGATTCCACACCCCTGAGAGGTAGAGTCAAGAGCAGTGCTTCAGGAGAGGCCCATTTCATACTGAGCCTTCATAGATTGAGATGACCCTTAACAGATAGTACCTAACACAGGACAGGCTTGTGGCAAGCAAAAATAAATCAGGTAACAGTTTCTAGCACTGTGCTGTGTGAGGTTTTCTCCATCTGAACGTTAAAGTATCCAACAGGCATATGGAGTGACTCACAGGAAATTCAAAGACATTTCATCGAGTTGCTATTTCATATTCTTATTTCTTTATTTCTCACCCGACCACAATTAGTCTGAATATGGTGGCACCTGCTGTCAGAATATGATCAGTAAGAATCAACCGGATGTACAACTGTAAATTCAATGGACAGAGTTCCCCATTTACATGTGTTTGTGCACTTTCTACATAATGTGAAAAAGCACTTCATTTCAATGATCATTTTTAGCACTGGCAAAAAATATCTGAAAAATGCATTTGATCTAACCTAAAACTCACATTATTTTCTCTTCATATAATTAAATGAGGTAATAAAACAGTGTTTTTAGAAATATGTGTGATATTTCTGGAGCAAGTGTCATGGTGTTTGGAATGGCTAATTAACCTCTTCCACCCGGGACGTGCAATCAGAGGGATTATAGCCCTGTTCTCAGCTCGCCCTTGAAGCGCATTACTTCTCCAAACCCGTTCCAAGTTACATTTCCCAATTAGCAACAGAGTGTTAATTTGTTCAGTGGTGAGGCTCAATCAGTGGAATTACAGGCCATTTCATTTTAGCAGGCATTATTTTTCATTGCAATAGTTATCAAGCATTTTCCTATCCACATTAATGGTTATATAGAATATCAGAGTCTTTTGTATTCCTACAACTCACAAAATAGTTTTTTTTTTTTTTGCATCAGTGTCCAATCGGCTTGATACGCCTAAGAAAATTTTTTAAAAATGTGATTTTGGCTACTCAGGTCCACATGTTAAGTTTGCTCATGTAAAAATAAAATGCCGCCTATAACCAGTGACATTACAATAATGCAGGTGAACCTAATCTGTTTCTGTTTAAGAATTGGACAAGTAATTTAATTGAGATACCGAGCAAATAAGCTACCAATAAGCTGTGTTGTAATTAATGACTAAGACATATACAGTAGCTTTGCATCAAAGACGAAGGCTACAATATGAAATTGCATAGGTTGCAATTAACTGAAATTTCTCCAAATTCCATCTTGGAGTACAATGTTATGTAGTAAATGGTGCTGAAGGTGAGGTTTAGATTTCATTTATGATGAATTAATTAATAAGATAATTGTCCTTCAAATAATCTCATATTGTAGCCTACTTAATGCTTTCCCAGAAGCTGGACCATCAAGACTTCATCAACGTTTTTGCTACCATGAAAGTTTGACACATGACATGCATTTTAAATGATTTTAAAGGCATGCTATGCGTCAGAGGTGCATGATTCACTAATAAGCAATTCACTAAATTATTCAATTATAAATGCTTCAATGTAAGAAGCTATAGTAATTATATAAATTGTTATAGCATAGCAGCAATGAGTGAGAATAACTGTGTTTCTTCGCAAATATAGCCTATTCTTTTGAACGCTGAAAACATTGTTATAAAGCACAATCTTAAATTAGGTTGCGCTGCTGAAAAAAAAATAATTGCTAAAATGGGAGATGGAATTCAAAGAAAGTACAGGATTAAAAATTTGTTTTTTTCCCCCCATCTCAACAAAATAATTTCTTAAATTATAAAAAAAAATTCTAACCCCCAAATTCATAAAGGGTGTTTTTCCCTTGATCACGGTTAACTTGGCTAAACAGTGTATAAACCGGTGATGATCGAGCGGACAAATTTAGGCTCGAATTCATAAAGAGAGATCAGATCAGCTTCTGTTTATCCAACGTACATGGTTAGTCACAGCTGTCTAAGTAAAAAAAGAAATTCTAATCATCGCAAGGGGCTTGTTGATCTTGTGTACATGCTACCAATTCTCTGTTGACTTGCTTGTGTGGCTGGACGTATGACCTCTTGTGGCTGGACGTATGACAATGGATCTCTTGCGCGTAATTGAAATAGCACAGGAAGAGATGGCTGACCAAAGGCAAGGTGCCGAATTGAGGGTATTCAAAGACAGGACGAATCCTTAAGAAGAGTATAGCGACACGAAATTTGTCAAGCGATACAGAATTTCCAAAGAATCATACCGTTATATTCTAGACCTAATCAAAGCAGACATTAACCATCCCACAAGACGAAACCATGCCCTTCTTCCAGTACACCAACCATGTATTGCCCAGCGCTTTTATGCATGTGGTGACACGTGTGGTGTATCACAGGCTATCTGCTGTCAAGTAGTTTGTCGTGTTACCAAGGCAATAAGTGCCAGGAAAAACCACTTCACACCATGCAGAGTGTCACATGACACCACTACACATCGGCTAAACGGGGACTGGTACACGGATGGGTAATCACCCGATTATGTTCTACCTGAGTTGTACTAGTCAAGAGGAGTTTATCCACACGCGTACCTCTCCGTTTTAGCCACCGTGCAGTAGTAAGACTATTCATGAATTCGGACATTAGTAATTTATTAATAATTACAGGCTTGTATATTGGTCTTAATGATTCAGTAAATGAACTGTGTGATTATTTGTCATGCAATGTTACACAGGAACGGCTTGAAAGCAATCAAGGGTCAGAGGCTTACCGCACACCATTGAAAATTATGTTGGCAATCACTAGGAGGACATTGCGGCTCAGGATGTTAATTACAATCCCAGTTCTAAAAGGTTGGGATGGTATGGAAAATCCAAGTAAATAAAAAAGGAGTGCTTCTTTTTTAAAACTCTCTCAATCTGAATTTTATGCCTGCAAAACTTTTCAAGAAAGTTGGCACGGGGGCAATATAAGACTTGGAAACTGTTGGAATGCTAAAAAAAAAAAAAAAAAAAAGAAGTGTTGAGGTGTGGACCATGTGATGAAAACATGAATGGGTATAAAAGAAGCATCCACAAAAAACCCATTTGTTGACAAGCAGTGAGGGTCAAGTAAGGCACACCACTTAGCAACAAACCATGTGTACAATCCAACCGTTTAAAAACAACCATACAATATCCCGTACAGTGCAAAATTTTATTGAAAGATTCAGAAACTATGGAGAAATATCTTTGCAAAGGATGACATTGAAAATCTATACTCAGTGTGCCGAATCTTCAATCCTTCAAATGACCCCCCAATGAAAACTGACATGACTTTACAATGGGTATAAACTCATGAGCTGGAACTCATTTAGATAAACTTTGTCAAAAAACATCATTCATTACATCCACAAATGCAAATACCGACCATATGCACCAAGGAAGCCATGTCAAAATATCCAAAAAATACATCAGCTTTTCTGGACTTGAGCTGATCTGACATTGACTGATAGACTTAAAATATTGGAGTTAATATCAGGCCAGTCAATCCTTCAAGTTGGATATCGCCTGTAATGAATTTTGTGACCATGCCATTGATACTGACAAACATATGCATTTTGGAGCAATATTGTCTTCTTGGTGAAATCTGTTCAGGGACGCCCATGCTTAAATCAACAAGACAATGACTAACCACATTCTGCACAGTACAAAAGTGTGGCATCCTAGGCTGCTCAACTGCCCTTCCTGCAGTTGAGACCAGTCTCTCACTGCAAATATGCTTTCGGAAGTACATAATATGATGATAAAGGCCCCAGTGGTCAAAGCAATTGAAGGAAGGAAGAATGGAGGAAAAAAAATCCTTAAAAACTGGAACATCGGGCATCCTCTGTTCCCCAAATAATTATTTGAGTGGCATTTGAAAGGAAGGGTAAAGTAACAAAAAGGTAAAGAGATCCATGCCCCAACTTTTCTGGAATGTGATTCAGACATAAAATTGCAAATGAGCGTTTAATAAAAAAGCAATTATTTGCGAATGGAATAACAAACAAATATCTGATTTTAGCAGTGCTTTCAATTTAATAAAGGTTATAGTCCCTGTAAAGGAAAATTAAATATGTTTTATGAGTTTATAATACCACAGAAATTTTAAGTATTTAAAATTAGGCCTCAAAGTTGTTAAGAAATAAGCAGCATTCTCTGCCCCAGGATGGTGGGGGTGTGTCCCTGTACCACCAGTACCACCCAGGCATGCGCAGTTGCCACATCACGCTTGCGTATTGGAAAGTGCCCCAACCTACCAGATATAGCTACTGTACGACTGTACAACAATTTCAGACTGTAATGCCTTACTTTTCAGATAAAGAGTGAACTCTATGTGAAGCAAACCGTTAACGTTGCTGGTCATTCTTGTGTTATTACATAAAATTACGTTTTCTGACTCTCCATTATTTACCAAATTTACCTTGCTCTTCTCTGGTAGTTAAACAGGGGGAAATGCACGGCCATAGCTATGAATAACTACAATGCCATGATCAATGATGAGTGTCACAAAGAAATGCTATTGGCATACTAAAGCTGCTTTCACACCGGACACGGAAGGAATTTTTTGCACGACAGATTACATTCAAGGTCAATGCAAAGACGCGAATACACACGTCTTTGCATTGACTTCGAATGTAATCTGTCATGTGAAATATTTGTTCCGCATCCTGTGTGAAAGTGACTTTAAGCAGATTAATTATATCTCAATCACCATAATCAAGCATTGCATAGCACGTCGATTAGAAAAAAGTTACAATTCAAGACAGTGTAGATATTCATAGCTTGGGCAAGAGTGGGTTAGCCCTGGAGCTGGTGAGCTAGCATGAAATAGGAGCTGCAATCTACCTTTGGAGGGAGCATGCCTCTCCCATTCCAAAACTGTGCAGTGCGGTGTCACAACACTGGCTAATACTTTCAGCTCGCTGGGGGATCCCGATTGCATACGGATGAGGGCCACATCAGGCAACGATCCGGCATTCTTTTGGCCCGAACAAAATAGATGTGAGCCTAAAGTGGCGCAAGTAGTAAATGTTGAATTTGGCCCGAATATCACAAAACAAATATGGCCCACAATTAGCAAATATTTGGCAGAGTGACAATGGTCAGTCTGTAAGTGAACCAAAACTGGCCCACATTTGCTGCATTATATGTTCTTGGCTGACATCTGGCATTGTGATGGCTTGGTTGCGGCCAAGTTCTGGCAAATGGGAGTGGAGCACCTAAGCGCCATCAAACGTGTCAGGTGTGGGCCAGATATGGACCAGAAGAATTTTGGTATCTGAAGACTGTGTGGAGCAAGCAGGACATAGACTACCTCAACTATCAATAATTTCGCCGCGGATCAAAGAAATGTATTACAATCAATTTGAACCACATTAACTTCATCTCCCGTGTTTGTGCTTATATAGCACAGGCAAAATCCATTCGGTCTTTTCCATAGCTAATAATATGTTGACAGGATGAATATGCAAGGATCTCTGACATGAATATGCATAGGTTTATTATAGAAACGTTTTTCATTTTATCTCTGGAAATATCATAATGAAAGTTAATAAAAGCACAGTTCTGGTTGTGCGCTAAAGTCCCTGTAAAGAAAAAACTAATGTGTTATGAGTTAATCATAACACAGAAAAACATTTTCTTAACAGAGCCGGCCTCTAAACCCAAACAACTGGGAAAAATACACTTCCGAGATGAGGGCATGTCAAGCAAGCTAAAGAAAAGACAATATCGACGGTATTCTGACTCAAAAATGAGCAAGAAAACCACCGATTCCAGCATGCCTGAAGTATTTAGAATGTTACGGCGGGTGGGAGGAGTTACGCAAGCAGGGGCAGCAGTGCGTAGTGCCGTCCCCTTTTTAACCCCACCCAAAAAAACCTCAAACCACTAAAGCGAAGTAAAACCGTTAAATCGAGATAACTCTAACTACGAAATTGAGAGAAACATAGAGAAATGACTCTTTTGTTGTGTTTTTAAAAAATTGTTTCCAACATTTATTATATATTTTGAAACAAATCTCAAATTTTTCTTATCAGGGTCTAGATGATTTCCAAATCAGTTTTTTTCTTTTTTTAATCGCATTTTCAAAGCTATCCCAACTTCTTTGAAAATGGGGTAGAAATAGGAAAGAAGCAGAGTATGGTGGCCAGAGCCTGCCTGTAAGCTGTCAGACTAACACGCATATGGGATGAGCGAGAGGCCAGGCATTTCCCAACTTGCAACACAAACACTGATAGCTTGCAGCTACATGTATAATATTGAGGTTAACATGATCAAGTGATGCGTAACCTGTTGTTAAGCTCCCCAACTACAAGCAAATTTTTCCTGAATGAAAATGGCCTGTGTGGACACAGCGGCTGCCTGAAAATGATAATGTAAGTGAACCCACTGAGTTTCTCTCAGGCTATGCTCTCAAAACTTTTCAAAAACAGGAATGAAGGCATGCAAAAAATTATGGAGGAGACAGGAAAGGAATGCCAAAAAAGCAAGTCTGCACGTAGCAAAAAACTGAAGACACTATCTTTAACACCGGATGGGCTTAACAAAGGATTGGCTAATGTGGCCTTGTGACTGTAGCCAGGTCACGTAATTACTTAAGTGAACTGGTTATTTTGTTTCAAATGTTTATTTGGCAGCACTGAATTTTTGGCTACAGGTGAGCAATACAATTTAGAACAAGCGACATTCTTTACATTCTTCACAGCTGATGCCTGAATGTAATCTGCTTAATTTTACGTTTCAGTCAAGTGAACCGTGTAGCTATGTGGCTGAGAAATTAAATGTATCTGCAGAAACAATGTTGCATTGCTGTTCATTGGCTAAAAATACTCCCTAAAATCAGTAGCAAAATAAATCTTTGCTATTTATTCAAATACTATAAATACCAAAACAGAGCTTTGTTCACTGAAAATACATGAACTTTAAGTTAATCAAAATGTTATCCGAGCACAAATTTTGATTAGTTTAAATGTACCCAGCACAGACAACAAGGTAGAGCAAGGTCAGAAGGACAGATAGCAACAATGGTAACAATTTTAATGTTGTTCTCATTTATGTCAGAGGCTTAAATTACATTCCAGGAGCTGCTATCAGTCATTTCTTGGAATACCTTCAGTAGAAAATTGGCAATAATTGCCATGTGCATTTGAAAATTTACACCCATTTACGTCACAAAGCTTTCTTATGAAAAGGGCTCTTTAATACAAGAATCTTTAATACAAGAAAGCTGTTCTCCGAGATTTATATTTTCAGCAAACAGTCCCCAGCCCTCTCAAAGTCATGTACAGCCAAAGGAAGAATATGTGGATTTTGTATAGGGAGGAAAAAATGAAGCCCATCCGTATAAAGGTGTGAGATACCAAGTGTGTGTGTCAAATCAAACTGGAGGGCAATCAATCTCATGTCTTTTCAGTTCCACACAACAGTGTGCTTCCCCTGGGAGCACAGCCTGCGAGGACGGTCCCGGCACAAGCCTTCTTTTAAAAGCCTAGGGCGCGTCCTCAAAGGAACTGGTGAACATGATGCCTGCTACGCTGTGGGATCACGTGCCATGAACCGCGACAGCCTTCAAAACATGTTTCCGAATACGCACCCCTCGTAGGGCTGGGAGGAGTGAGTGAGGTGCCCTGGCTCGGTGTTCAGCGCAACACCTCGCGAATGTAAAATACCTTTGGGTTAAACCACGAGTGCTCAGGCCTGAGGACATATCTTCACATCTCTGGTCAATTTCCACTGATATCAAAGAGAAATGTTTAATGACAACAGTGGAGGCCGTTTTTGCCAGTAGCTCAACCCCTTGAATTGGGCAGTGTGGTAATCTTTGGACATGCTAAATATGCAGTGACACATTACAAAAAAAAAAAAAAAAACAGCAAGTCAGACGGGTTGCTAATGCGTTTTCCAGTGTTAAATGCTTTCTTTTCAATGCTAAATTTCCTCTCTGCACCCAATGGGACGGAGTTATACACCATTAAGAATGTTGGGGAGGTGCGTTTTTTACCAAACAAAGCACCGGGGGAAGGCATGTGATACCTATTGGAAAGCATTATACTGCGAGGGGGTGTGCATGTTTTGAGAACTATACAAGAAAAAAAGTTATTTGAAATATTATTGCAATAACACGAGAGCTAGTCTTCAATTTTACACTCAAACATAAATTAGGCGGAGAGACAGAGAGCCCAGCACCGGTTCTTTATAACTGCGTTAAACAATCTCTCTAACTTTGAGATATATTGTTTTAACACATTTTGTGCCATACCAGGACGTATATCATGAGCAGGAAGTGTAATTGTACTGACTTCACCTCTAAAACCGACAACCTCTCCTGTTGTAATGCTTCCTTAGGGTGAGATGGGAATGAATCTTTTCACAGCATGAATGCTGCCATTATATGAAAATAACTTGCATTTCAGCACTTCCCATTAAAAACTGCACTGAATTCTCAACATGAATTCTTGGGAGGAGCTGAAACACTGTTCTGGAACATTAATCATAAAGAGTGATAAGAATTTGTGCAGCAGTGCGAAGAAATCTTTCAAAAAATGATTCAATAAAATAATACAAACACTGGTTGTCCAAGGATTTGTCTTGAACCGAAAAACTTTCTGCTGAATAACTTTTGCAAATTGAACATAACTCTTAGGAGCTGCCAACGTTCAGTTCAGCTACCAATTACGGGTGTTGCTAAAACACATGCAACATAACGACAGATTGAGTGCTGCATAAAATGAACATGAAAACGCATTATTTGGCTCCAATTCTAGTACTGCTTCAAAATCTGAAAAGCAGTCAGCACATTAAAAAAAAATAATAATAATGTTTTCGGGAGTCACTAATGTTTTCTCCTATGAAGTTGTGTACTTGACATATTGGAGAGTGAGTAATGAAATCAGCTCTAAACAGCTCTAAACTAAAATTTCATCCAAAGACAAAATCTACACAATAATTTCACTTTCAACCTCAAATACCTTTTGTTCAGAATCACAATAAATATGCCAACTTCAAATCAAATCAAATTAAACCAGCATGTACACTGCAAATAGCATTTACTATACTGCAACTCACCCTCAAAGAAAAAATGAACAACCTCATTTATTTATCAAAAAAAAAAAAAAATCCTTTCGCTTCAGAAAGTGATAGCCATTTATAAAATTCCGCTTTCATTGTTATTTTCATCTTTTCAAAATTTTTGAATGAAAAGTTCACTATTATGTAGTCTTTGCATTATAACTTTCATAATCATCACTGGTTTAGCTGCAGTGAATTAGTTGAAACAGCTGCCCAAAATAACATAATTTCCATATCAATAATATTTTTTTTCTTCATTTTTGTGACAAAAAAGACAGTGAATTGACTAAACAGTGAGTCCGCATGTGTCGAAGCCCTCCACTTTGACATAAAAAAAGGTCTTTGTACTTGTGTTCTCAAAAACGTTTGCAAGATCCTGTGAGATCAGGCTTTTCTGTTACCATAACACTCACATTTGCAGACATCACTGTCTGCCTTTCCTTTGAGTCTCAAACATGTTAGAGCAGTTCTTTGCTTTCATGGTGGAATGAGACTCATAGCAACAGTTGCCCAAGAGACTGTCTTTGGAAGGTTTTGTGATGGCATCTGAGGTCTACAAGAGAAAGTGGCACTTTGCACACACGGAGTTGTTGACTTTTCTGAATTCCCATGACTGCTTGAAAATGCAGTAGCGTTTCCGCACAGGATGAAACGGGCCTTGTTTCAGCTACATCTGTCAGGCGCTGAAAATAAGTCCCAATTTCAGTTTATTTATGACCAGAATAGAGCTAAAGTGTGTGATTTTAGTGAAATTATTGGCCTGGAAGCCCATTGTGTGTGCGTTCTATGTGACTCCAAATGCTACATTTTTACTTATTCCAGAGCATGGAGACGTAGATAGACGAACAGGAATACAAGCAAGCATTCGACACACCACAGCAAGATTGTGTGGCCTCAGTTAACCAGCCAATCAACTATTGACCATCTTCTCACTTCAAACGGATAGAGGGCAGAATGTTACGCCCGTACCTTGACCACCCCGTGCTCGTGCATGGTGATGCAGTTGTTGGGGTCCTTAGAGAGCTGGAACAGGGCCTCGGCGGTCGCCCGGTGCACCCAGGCGTCCTTGGACCTCAAGTAGCGCACCAGTGGTGCCACCGCCCCCGCCTCGCCGAACGACGCTTTGTTGCTACCCCACATACAGCAGTGCGCGATGGCCTCCGCTAGGTGCCTGCGGAGGCGGTCATCCGTCTGCAGAGGGAATAGACATTGCACCCGTCATGGACTTCAGCATGTAAGAGCTGATGGAAATGTACAGGGTTCTTGTTCACTCCACTCGATTAATTTGATTAAGAGAACCCCTGTGGGCAGGACAGTAGGTCTTAGGGGTAGGGGATGCTCGTTGCTTACAGTGATAGTCAGTTTGGACAGCATGGGGACCACTCCGTGATCAGTGATAACTGCCAGGTTTTCCTCATCTTTAGCTATCTTGGCGATGGCCGCACACACGCCAGCCAGCACTTCCCCGTCCGTCGATTTCAGCAGATTAACGATCAGCTCCAGTCCACCGACGAAAGAGCGCACCATTTCCCCCGCATCCTAAAGGAGAGGTTGCCAATTAATCTGAGCACTCCATCTGAGAAATAAAAGCATTACTTAAATACACTGGGCTGCGATTTAACATTAACAGCAAAAACAACTCGTACTTGGCTTTTTGCAACAATAGCCGGGACACAGCAATTTCTCTCAGCAAAAACCAAGCAAAATTGCTCTGTCCTCAAAAATAGCTAACTGCTGAAAAGTGTTACTTGAGGCTAAGGGAAGTTACAAGCCAAGACTGAGTAAACGGCCTACGCTCATCGACAAACACTATTATCTTCTCAGGTAACGTGTACTCTAGTTACAGAATGTGTGCCTGCATATTAAACAGCATAAACAATCAAAATCAAAGCCTTTCCATTCGGGTGTGTAGGAAAAAAACGTAATTTCCAAAAGTGAGCAGTGATTACAATTGCAACAAAGTAATCACGCAATTATTCAGATTACTTCCACTACCTCACAGCACCTCATCGCTTTTCTTAAAAAATTCCTCACAATAAGCTGCGCGCACGGCTGTGTTTGCGATAGGAATTCCGAGCCGCAACCCGTGAATTGAAGTCTGAGGATGTGGGCAAGCTGTGCCTATAGACGTTAAGGTCAGAATGAGCACTTTATGCCTATAAATCTCACTATGTCTACACTCTTCAGTCAGGCTGCTGTACATCCTCTCCAAATGTAGCTCGTCAGTGTGTTAAAAGTGGATGAAGGTCCCAGTAATAAAACCGCACGTGGACGTTATGGTTTGAACTCGCATGTACAGGCGCAGTGGCGCACACAAGCGTATTAAAGGGAGAGAGAGAGGCCGACAAGTGCTCGAGAGACACGGCTGGAGCTCAGGGCTCTGACAGAAGCTGTGCCAGGAGGACGAGCCGTGCTTGCAGAGCTGACCCCCGACACGCAGAGAAGAGCTTCCTCAGGAATACTGATGGCTTTGGGGCTCAGAGAGCGCTACACATTGGGCTCTGCCCTGGGGTCGTATTCACCCTGCAGACGGAAAGGAGGTCAAATCCCATTTTTTTGGCCTACGTGTGATTCCGATTTTTTTCTGACTAGTGTGAACTCATAAATCGAGTTCAAATCTGAGCACATAGAGCAAAAAGACTGGATCTGAGCTAAAGAACGGAATCAGGCAATTCACGGGGTGATATGAGCGCAGTCTTAATCAATCCATATGTAATCATCTCACACTAGCCAATGCTGAATTATAGAGTAGATTCACATGATAACCATTAAAGATCCCAAATCATGTCACCAATTACCCAGTATAAGCCATTTCAAAATCAGTTTCTTTGTCACATCATTTAGAGAAGTGACCATCTAGAAGCAAGAAGGACTGACGAACAACAGACAACCAATCAGTTCCTTCATCATTTTGGGTGATCTCTCCCCCTTGTGATGTTACAAAGGACAGATTTTGAAATGGCTTGTAATGGCTAATTGGCTGCGCACCTACTGACATGATAGGGAACGTTTAAGCTTGTTTACTTCTTGAAGCAGTTAAATTGATCTATCCATCTGTCCAATTAAGAAGTAAACACATAATTTAATTACCCCTATGTATTCGTAATTTTTTTCCCAGTTCTTTTGATTCTGAGGAGAAATTATTGCTACAAATTGTCAAAGGTGGAAAATCCAAGTTGAGAAAGTACAAGTCAGCTCCAGTGTTTTGTGGGACTTCAGTCTGGATGCAGAACAAATAGGAGAAATCTGCTGGCCGTGGCATGGTCAAGGCTAGAAGAGTCACATGACACTGAAGTTCCACTTTCTAACCTCCAGGCTTTCCACCTCTGGAAATCTGACTGTGAAGAACTGGGTTGCTAGGTTCAACAGAGCTCGATTCAAAGTATTGTTGTAGAAGATATCCATCTGTTAGTCAGCGTACTTACACTTTACTCCATTTGTCAGTGCACAGCTGTGCTATAAGCAGTGGACCCAGGATATAGGCATAAGCTAAATACAGCAAATGCACAAATCATCGGAAACACTACCATAAATACCAGCTTTGTTAAGTAGAAGACGAACTGTTTTTGTTGAGCCTGGTTCAAATGTGAATTGATTCAATTATGGTGGTGTCTTCTGAACTGTAGATCCATGGTTGTCAGCGCCTGTGCTACTAAGTGTCCCTCTGTCCCTGCTTTGACTTCAGCTGTGACTTGCAACAACACTTCTTCCTTGCTGTTGCTATTTTTCTAGAATTTGGCAAATGCAGTCATAATCTTTGACACAGTTTACCTCACCACCTTAAATAATTTTGTTTCCTTTATGATCGACGTGCCTGCAATTCAGGAACTAGCTATGTGCCCCCTTTGGGTCTCTCTTAGCATCCTCATATTGCTTTGAAGACTGACCTAGTGAAGTGCTGCTGCTCTATAGGAGCAGCATTAAAATAAATAGAAGTGGTCTGTCAATGGTTTTGCAATTGTGGTTTCGAGACTTCAAAGTTAACGCCGTTTTAAGGCGGTTCTACACATTTATACACAGTGGCTCATGAGTGAAAAGTGGCTCTGTCCTAGCACCCAACAGCAGATATTCTTCTCATCATCAGATGGGTCACATGTTCAAATTAGGAATACGGCCATCCTATGACAGTTCGAGCATTAGCGTATTTCCTCCGCACGCACGCATACAGACCGATGCGGCCGCCCGCGAGCGCGTGCATTAGCAGATAAGAAGAGGCGCTGAGGCATCCAGCGGCATTTATGGCGAACGTCTGTCTGTCATAAATCCGCCCTGTAGCTGCTAACTCAAACCAGACGCGTTTTATCTAAATAACTACCGCACCGAGGAATATCGAATTCCACCGCCGCACTGCCGGAATGCTCTGTTTAACTCCCCTTGCAGCCTCAGTCGAAGAAATCACCCAAATGGCATGTGTTCCAGAAATTGGCACCATAAATGTCAGACAAACATTGTCAAACTTTGTTAGCGTGCAACAATATCTCCCGTCCTCTTTTCCATATGGTGAACACACTCCATGTTGTTTCAGCCCCTCTCCTGAGCCGGGAAAAGCCCGTCTCCCGAATAATGAAATACGCTCTGCCTCGTTACACCTGCTTGCACACAGCGCTTATTTTCACTGGAGCAGTTTGTCGTGTTGGCGCAATGGGACTGTGTGCCACATCTGAAGCTATCTGAGGCCAAAATGCTATTTCCATATTCAAACTGTAAAGTTGCCTTCAGAAAACCTCAAGTAACTGGGGAGAAATAAATTAATGTTCAATGCTTGGAAAGATATCTAGGCCTCTGTGTCAGGGTCACATCCGTATACTGTATGTTTACGCAAAGATAAGATCAATGTGATGCAACCCAAAGCCAAGAAAGGCAGTGCCTGGAGTTCTGCCAAGCGCTAGCCGCTAATTGTTTGACTCTGGGACATTTCGTAGGGGCTTTCTTTGGAGAATCTGAACTCACGCCGCAGGAAATCGCTCTCCGGCTCTCGGTTTCCAAGTTCGGCAATGGAGTGCAACGGACTCTGCTTTCCATTAACAGAAGGTTCATATCGGTTTGCGTTTTTTGGCATTGCTGGCATCATTGCCCTCAAAAGGGCATCTATAAAAGGCAGAGTATGATATGGATTATGCGCCTGATGATATAAGCAGACAGTACTCTTTCATTTACAGCCAAAGATCCTGTACAAAAAAACCTTTTTGAAGTTTGAAGGCGAAAATCTCAAATTCCAAATGAACGGAAGGGTTTAATCCCTAGCTGAATGATATATAATCAAGGAAGTGATAATACTTAAGTAAACTCCAATAAAAATGGCATAAGGCATAGAATTTGCAAATAGCTGAAGTTATTTCCTGTGTTTAAACACAAAAACACACACATGCGCGTGCGCACATAGGAAGAAAAACTTGATCAAACTGAAACATGTGTATACCTAAGTAAATGTACGCACACAGAAGAATTATATAGCCTTACCTTCGCATTTTCAATACAGGGACAAATGGCCCATGCAGCACTGGCCTGGACATCAGGATTAGGGTTCTTCAGCAATGACCAGAGCAGGCGAACCCCATCCAATTGATCGATTATTCTGAAGCACAGAGTGAAGGACAATTCAGCTCTAGAAATGTCAAAGGCTCAATACAGCCACCCAGGC
This sequence comes from Gymnothorax reevesii, assembly GCA_029721435.1. Taxonomy (NCBI): domain Eukaryota; kingdom Metazoa; phylum Chordata; class Actinopteri; order Anguilliformes; family Muraenidae; genus Gymnothorax; species Gymnothorax reevesii. The sequence goes on along the minus strand of CM056575.1, from coordinate 128,882,305 downwards.
ACAAAAACTGGGAGACAAACAAGTAGACTGATTATCAGCATTGATTATTAGCCACTCTCATCAGAGTAGTAATCATATACAGTATCAAACATGCCAGGGCCAGGTCGTGGCTTCACATCGCTGTACTACTGTACAATACTCTTCATTGTTTCACAAACTAATCTGATGCTGACACCGACACACACAGTCACGTTTCGTTTTCGCAGGGCAGAAAAAAGGGGACGACTTTCCAAGTCAAACAGATACAGAGGCAGATTTCCCGATATTTCACTGTCTCAGTTGAGTTTACTTAAGCCTGTGCCGTATTTCACATTGAGCACGCGGCCGTGGTCGAGCAGCATAGGGCCACGGAGCATCCGTCGTCTAGCATAAATAATGTGTGATGCGTTTCCCATGTGTGCTCGGCCAACGAGCCTGACATTGAATGCCATCGTAATTGCTTAAACACTCTGTAATCAAAGCATCTTCATGACTGGGTCATGAACGAAACCTCATCAGAGCGGCCTCCGTTTCGGCCGTCTCTCCTGGCTGCATAAATCAGTCTGAGACATCATAACGACAGAATAAAGGCCATGGGGTCCTTTAAATCGAGCGCACTGACAAGCCAAACTCAATATTGCCCGCACTAACCATTCTGGTCGGTATGGACAGGTAAGAAGAATTAGGAGCAGATGGGATGACAGATGATGGAAATGGACTACTATTTCAAAAAAACATCTTTGAAGCATCTGAATTCCGTGCATTCGTCTAAAGAGCCAGGCTTAGTCAATACTGGACTGTGCAAAACCTTTTTAAATCCTTCTGAAAATGTATAGACATTCTGGAACACTCTTTTTGACAAGCAAACACAATAAAAAATATGATGTAGAGCATTTGAAGGGTATAGTAGAAATCTAGCAGCAAATGTTATTAATTTCTCAGGCAGAATAGTACGGAATGTAATTCTGAAAGCAGCTAGGAGAAAAAGGAGAGGGCGTTAATCCAAAGGTGAACTAGCATGGACTCAGCTGCTAACGGTACATAGCACGTAGCTTCATGAGTAAAGTAATCAAGATGGGGAGACTTGCAGTTCTCCTTCTCAACTAGATGATATTATGTAGATGTTTTCTCAATAGCCTTTTTCTGAATAAACAAACCCTCTCGCAAACATAACAACAATTTAAAGGCCGAGAGTAAGTAAGGCCTGTTTGCGAGCGGCACAGATCTGAAGAACTGTAAAGACACTGGGAGCGGGCAGACGTCATGCCCTTGAAGCCTCCCTCTGCAGCGAAGGACTACCCTCTTGCCCCAGTCACTGTGCTCACTTCATTTTAGCTCTGACCATATTGGTTTCAGGCAGGAAACAATCAAATGTGAACTATGCTAATTGCTCCGTAAACTGCTGTATACAATTCTCGAAATAAGTCTCACCCACAAAACGTTAAAAAAAAAAAAAATCTGTGGAAATCACGACTTGCTTTCCATAACGAAGTGTAAATGCGAGGGGAAGGAAAACCCTAAATATATCTTGCTTGAGAAAACATGAACAGAATTCATTGACATTTGGTGGCTTCTGCCTCTTATCGTCTATATATAGATCGTTTCTTCTAACAGCTTGAACCTATAAACCTCCATGAAAGCATTATTGTTTCATGTATTGCAATTCTTTATTTGAGTCCAGGGTTAATTAAGGAGGGAGGGGGGGGGGATTAAAATCCCATAACAACCTTATGAAAGCAATAAGAATCAGATGGCATGGTACATATAGAGCATTTCGTCTCTAAGACGAGCACAATGAGAGTTACATGAAACATAGCAGCACTCACACTGTGAAGGCTATGTGGGCTTCAACCCCATGTATAAATCACACATCTGCTAGCCTAGCACTGGCAATGACCAATGCTCTCCGCATCAGCACTGCTGGTATATCACTGCCACATGTAGCCTGTTGCAGATTAACTGAAGCTCTTGTCAGCTGAGCTTTTAGGTGCTTTGTTTTAGCAAGGTGGTCAACTGGTCAAATCTTATCTGACGATGAGTGAAAATGGAGCAGATTTAGCCCAGCATGATGACACACGATTTGTTATGAATTAACAAGAATTAACGAATTAACAAACTATGGACTTGAAAGCAAAGCACGAAATCATGCGTCCTCCTATTGCGCTCGAAGGATAAGCTCTTGGGAAACAGGACGGGTAAAACAACAGCTGGAAATACAGCATGTAACAGCACTCTTCAGTCCATGCAGGAGTTTGGGAACAGCTCCTGGTTTTCTTACAGTAAACCAAGTAACTTGATTATCTAGTGTAATTAAACACAGCTCTGCATTCATTCCAAGCCTTTATCAGATGAGCACTCCTTTTATGGAGCAGTTGTTTCAAAGCCTGTCCACGGGGCACCCCAGCTGGATAGGGGTATTTGCAATGTTCCTCCAAAAGCCACCCAATGATGAAGCGATCAAGCCTCTAATTAGGCTCATCAGGTGTGCCTATGGAACAAGATATCTACACCAGGATCTGGTTGGGGGGCGCTGGGGACAGGCTTGAAAGCCACTGTTAGACAGAAGGAGGCTGACAGGGCCTCCATTATCACAGCACGCAGAGGAGCAGGGGGACGTACGCCATGTTTTCGGGCTCCGAGGCGCAGGCTCCCACAGCTCGCGTGACGTTCACCAGCAGGGCCCTGTTCGTCCCTGTGAGCAGGCCCACCAGGGGCTCCACGCCGCCCCACTTCCTGATGACGGCCCGATTGGCGGGTATCTGCGCACACTCGCCCAGCGCCCCCACCACGTTAACCAGCACCTCCTCAGGCTGTTGGGTCAGCAGGGCCACCAGCGTCTCTAAAGCTTTGTACTCCTGGAACCTGAAACCGAAGGGGTAGGGAGTAGGGGAGAGGGAGGGGAAGGAGAGGTTTCGGTTAGCCAAGGCCTGGACACCTCCGCGTGCTGTTTACGCCGCTACTTACAAGCGGCAAACTTTCCCACGCTTCACTGCACGCCCGAAACATGCGTGTGCCCCGCGGCGGTAAGCCTCCGTTGCGGCTTGGAAACACCGTCTCGTTTTCCAGCCGCGATCCCGCTCTGCAGTCCAGCACTCTGCAGTGGGAAGCTACAGTAAACATTTTACGGGGGATGTGATGTGGTTTCGGAAAAGCCTCAACAAACCTATGATGCGCGGCTAAGTTAGACGCCTGTTTTTATTCACAGTTACGGTTCCTGGCAGCGAAGCAGCAGGCTATTGTAGAACGTGTCCAAGGTCACTCGGTTTTGGTCACAGTCCGCCAAAAGATTTTCTTGTGAGTGAAACGGTAATGAATGGAGAGTTTGCCAAAGTTATCTTATTGGGTTCAGCAAAAATAATGTTACTTGTGCACCGCAGCGGTGCCGGGGCTCAGTCTTAATTGCGCACATTAGGTTGAATTGAGGCGCTGGGCCTATTTTTGCAAACGCCGATTCCAACGTGAGAAACTTCAACAGCGAAAGAGGCTAAATCACTCCTGCTTCTTAGAGCCAATTCCATACAGCTGCAAGCAAGCAAAAGCCTTGTCAGAAGATGTGGGAGTCCGGCACGAGCTTCTGAACAGTTTACTCTTCATCTCCGATGTGCTCTCTTACAGTCAATCACATCTCATTACACGGCACAGCACAGCCCACCCCTTCTACACTGGCACGAAAGTATATTTCATTGATGCAGCTGGATAACAGTCAATTTCCAGACCCGTAAATACCACACCAGTCGCAAGATGAAAAAACTATCAGCTCGACCACGATACAAAGGCTGACTGAAGTGCAAGTGACCTGCTATTTAATGCAGAGAAATTCACTGCCGGCAATTAAAGCCCCATCATCTCCTGAAGCCCCATTCAACAAAGCCCAAATTTATGTATAAAGTAAGGGATTGAGACGTTGTGAAGATGGATAATAAGTGTGGTTTTCTCTTGAAATTACATGCGCAGCATTGGAAGCAAGATCAGCTCCCGTCTGTTAAACAACAGAACCAGGAGGGAAATGGTCAGTAGCCGTCACGTAATGACAGGAACCTGACCTCAGTCATTGCTGTAAGCTGTAGTGCACATGCTACTTCCTGGCAAGAATGCTCTCGTCACGGAAATGTCCAAAATAGAATTTTACTCATCGAATGAGTAATTTTGCGATTTGCAAATTACATCATCGCACCTAAAAAAAATTGCATTTTGAATGCAGTTTGTAACTCGTAACACCTCTTATCATTTGGCCGACAATACATTTCAATTTCAGTTTCAAAAGCTGTACCGCAACACGCCTGATATGGGGAAACTGAATTTCATGGCAAGATGTTGAAATAAGAACAACTTATTTAGGAACATAATTATATTTTCTTGCCATCAATCATTTCTCATTCGAATGCATCATTACTCCTGGAAATAGCTCCCATATGTTCCTACTGGTTTTTGCAGGTCTTGCTGTTCACATCTTGGGAGCCCCTGATGGAAAAGAATGGTGTATATCCGTTACACAAAGAGGCACTGTCTGCTGTCTGCCACCGAAGCCTTTTTATACTGTTTGCAACCTCTTACATACCTCGCCATCAAATTTCCGTCCAGAAAAAAAATCGAAATAACTTTGAAAATACAACCCCAAATCTGAAATAGTAGGGAAGCCATGTGAAATTAAAATTAACACCCAAAAGCCCAGCCTCCCCTTGGCGATAACACCAGTATTATGGGATTTTTCGTGGTGTGTCATGAGCCTCTGACCCCTAAATGCATAATTTAAGCTGTTCCTGTTTAACTCTTTTCCCCAAAGACTCCTGCTACAAATACAGTAGGCGTCATATGTAATCATTATGGGGAAAATAATTAATATCACTTGATTAATAAACAATTTATTTCCTGAATAATCAAGACCTGTATACATACATACATACATACATACAATTGTCAGTTCAAAAGAGGCAGATGGTCATTGACCTTCATAAATCTGCTAATAGCTATACAAAGATTCACAAACAATGGAATATGCCACTGAGCACTGTCAGGGCAATTATTTAAAAAATGCAAAGATATGGAACTGTTGAAAACCTCAAGGGTAGCAGACAACTGCATTTTGCTCCCCAGGATACTCAAGAGAATGGGGAGAGAAGCAACAAAGAAACAAGAATCACTGTATAGGAATTGCATGTCTTGGTGGCATTTTGGGGTCACCAGGTTTCAAAAAGCTCCATCTGGTGCCACCTCCACAACCACAGGCTCTTTGGAAGGGTTGCCATAAGAAAGCCTTTTCTGACCAGAAGACACAGAAGGAAGCACTTGGAGTTTCAAAATTAAGTATGGAACAAGTTGCTTTGGTCAGATGAGACCAAAATTGCATGTTCCGGTAAGATACAGCATTGACATGTTTGGCCTATAAACAGGGATGCATACAAGGAGAAGCACCTCATATCCACGGTGAAATATGATGGTGGTCAGTCATTTTTTGGGTCTGTTTTAATTCAAGAGGTCCAGGGGCACTGGTTTAATGTCATCATGAATTTCACAAAGTATCAGGATATTTTGGCAGACAATCTGATTGCCTCTACCAGAAGGCTGGGACTTAGTCATTGGTGGACTTTCCGACAATAACCCAAAGCATATCTCAAGATCCACACAGAAATGGTTCTGTAACAGTAAAATCAACATTCTGCAATGGCCACCTTAGTTGTCAGACCTCTATTCAACTTAAAACCTGTGGGCTGAGTTAAAGAGGGCAGTTGATAAACACAAACCCAACAATGTGAAGGATGTTGAAAGGATTTGCCAAGAGGAGCGGTCCAAAATCCCCCCAAATGTGTGCCTTCACCTCGTCAAAAATAACATGAAAAGATTGCATGCTGTAATCCTTACCAGAGGTGGTTGCGTACTAAAAAGTACTAAATGAAGGGAGCCAATAATAATGAAACCTTGATTTTTTAAAAATTTATATTGTATTAAATGATTGCTATGATTTTGGTTGTTTCTATCAAAACATAAATAAAGTATAATATTTCACACATATTGGTATATTCTCCTGCTCTATAATTATATTGTTCATTTTTTTTGTATTGCTTGTGCACTGCCAGTCAGGGGTGCCTGTAATTTTGGAGCCCGCTTTGTGTGTGTGCGTGCATCTATATACATATATATATATATATATATATATATAGAAATATGAAATTATAATTATTATTATGAATTATTAAGAAGTGACAGAGATCACCAATGGGCTACATTGACAACATACTTTATAGTGATTTTGTGATATCGTGGAGATGGGGAAAAAAAAAAAAAACAATTAACCCATCCAATACTTTCTCCAAATTACATCTCCTGTTTTTGAATTTTTTTTCAGCAGTGCAACCTATTTTAAGATTATACTAAATCAAAATGTTTTCAGCGTTCAAAAGAATAGGCTACATTTGAGGGGAAGCGCAGTTGCACACTGGTTGCTGCGATGCAATAATAATCAATATATTAAATTAAAACGCTGGAATTTGAATTATTTTATGATGTGTTTCAGTGAATCGTGAAAGTTCAACGCATGGCGTGACTTTAAAATCTTTTAAATTACATGCCATGCGTTGAACTTTCATGGAAGCAAAATCATCAATGAGGTCTTTATTGTCCCGCTTCTGGGAAAGTCGTAGGAGGGCTACAATATGAGATTTTATGAATGGCAATTATCCAATTAATTCGAAACAAAATCTAAACCTTATCTAAGTACCATCTTCATCAGCATTTATCACATAATATGTAATATTAATGATATGATAATGATAATGATATTCCATCAAGATGGAATTTCTTGAAATTTCAGTTAATTGCCGTCCATGAAATCTCATATTGTAGCCTTCCTCTTTTTTGGACTTGGCAGAGGTCAAATCACTTACAGATAGATGGCGGTTCCGGATGCAGCACTCTTGGGGATCACTAGCTTAGGCCTGAGTCCTTGCCAGTTATGCATAGAAATTCCATTAGATTCCTTGTTGCTTTTAATTTTCCTATGCACCCAAGATGGTGACATATTCAAATGCCTTCCTATCTTTGAGGAATATTGTTTTTTGTTCTTTCAATGATTTGTTAATGTATTTGTGAGCAATTTGGAGATCCTTGTTCCTGAAGGACTACGTCATTTCTATGCTATTGTGTCAAATCATGACTACAATCACCTACTAACATGAGCTGTTTCAACTTAATTTTTTTAACTTATTTACTAGTTCCACTTCCTAACTGACCACATCCTAATTTTTTGGGAATGCACTACAGGCCTCCATGGCAGGAATGGATGTATATTTATGATTAAAATTAAGTTACGCAACTAGACAAAAACTTAAATATCTCGTTTACATACTATCTGCAAGGACATACAAGTTAACAAGTAAATTTATGAATTGCAGTTTCTGTTTTAATGTGCATTTTCCATACTGTCTCAACTTGTTCTGCACTGGAAATGAATGTATATTGAAAGCTAACTTTTGTCTCAGAGCATGACTGATTTTGGAATTAACACAGACCTTGATCACAGTTCTTTTAAACTCTGTTGCTGTGAGCAATTCTCATTAGACGGTCATGGCGAGGTCATTCCACCCCAGTGTTTTGTCAGACCTTGATATTTCCATACGCTGTCCAAAGAAATCCAGCAAGAGCTCAAAAACCAGACTCCACGTGCAAACTGAAGTGTGCATTAAAATGTCCACTGTACATTGCAGTCTGGCCTGGTAAAGCAGAGCTTTACCTGCATTTGCATCAGATCTACCACGCCACCCAAAAACAAACCAAAATAACGATCGCGCATTTTTTTCACAGCGTGTAAGCTGTAAATGGAAATATTACAGGACACATTCCCTTCTTATTTCTACCTGGATTTTTGTTTCCTAACGCCCTTTGATAAGCATAAGAGAACAATTTTGAATTTTGAAGTTTGTAAATGAAGTGTCACCGATTGCTCTGCGCATGCGATTAGCGCTATCATAATTGCACTTGTTATTATTATTATTGGTGCTTTTCTGCATAACAACATTGGCATTACAGTAATTACTACAAAGGCCCACAATAGCATTGACTGGACTGAGTGTTCATTTTTCACTGCCAGTGCCATTAAATCAATTTTATCACAGGATGCTTTCTGATTATTTGCTAATCTTGGTACTTTTATGGACTAGACTGAGTATTAAGGTTTGTTTGGTGGCCAGAGAGTGAAAAACAGTCTGAAAGGTTCACTTTGAATAACACTCCGACTATTTTATGTCAAAATAATCTCATTAATATAAAACAGGCTGTAGCAATTGACAGCTAATGGAATGGCTAACAGCTATGGCGTCTTGTGAAGAAGATTCACTGATGGTTGTTGTTTTTTCTTTTTTGAGATGTCAGCCTTGGTGTCTTTTTTTCTTTCTTTTTTTCGTTGTCATGGATGTTGTTTTTGTTTTGCTATCTGTACTGATCATTTTGAGGGATAGTGGATGGGATGGGTTGGTGTGAGGGTTGGTGATGTGGGTGGGTTGGCTTTGTGGCGGGATTTTTACTTGCAACAAAAAAATTGTATGCACAAAAAAAAAGAAGATTCACTGATCTCTGACACCACACTAAGATAGTTCTCTCTCCAATATGCATCCTGCTCTAACAGGCTTAAATCCTAAGGAGAGGAGAGGGGGCATTCAGCCTTCAACTTTCAGCAAGAAATTCAAGTGAATTCTATTACTTCAAACATTAGTTTTATCAATTCAACAAGTTCAGCAGTCCTCAAAATTAAAAATAAATAAATAAAAAGGAAGTTGTGCGGGAAAAATATTTGTTAAAAATATGCTTTAAATGAATTACTAACAGTAATATAAAACTGAAGTGGCAAGGCCAAATGATTCCATCTACAATTCACATCGATGCACCTTTGAACCTGAGGAAAAGCTGTCATCAGGCTGGAATGAGCGGTGATGTAGAAAAGATTATGTGAAGTAATGAGACAGAAATGCATGAATCACTGTGGGATGCTGTTCTGTTTCAAATGAGATGTTAAAATTCAGACAGAAAGTTGCCTTATTACTGTAAAGCCTACAAATTTAATGTCAGGCTTAATCAAAAATTACAAGAGCCTCGTGTTTGGTTTTTAGCTGTGAGAAATCCAATAATGTGGTAATTTATTAAGAGCGAACTGTTTATTCATTCTTTATGAGTTTTCCTTCTCCAGTCCCCAGCCACTCATAGCACAGAAAACAACTATGGCAAAATCATTATTTTTTTGGACAACCTTCGCAGGAGTAAAAGTGTGCCAAGTCACAATTCTTGGCCCTAAATTATTTTGAAAAAAAAAAAGATACCTGCAAACAAATCACCTGACATTCAGGAGGCTAGGGAACCATTTCAAGCGCTACTGGTCGCATAGTTAAATTAAACATCTTTTGCGATGTGCACGACAAATGAGTAAAAATTTGCGATCTAACAATGCTGGCCTATGTCTATGGGCATATCAGGGCATATTTTGTGCATTTACATGACCTTGTGCAGCACTGACCAGGCAGTGCTTTGAGAAAAATGTCATTGCAATGTCATCAGCAGACACGCATCTCATTAGCAGAATAATATGTTCCTCTAACAGCATTAATAAGACCTCAGAACATAACAGACATACAGCAAAAACTTTCTGGCAGTTCAAACATATGTACTGACCAATATGCAAAAGTCTGACACGCTTCAGCCAAGTTTCAAAAGTGAAGAGAGGTGCTCAACAGTAAATAACAATAAACGTAGAAAAAGACTTTTACCTGGGTACTTCAAAAAGACTACCCAAAAGTAAAAACACTGGAGCACACTTTACAAATCTGCTCGTTTATTGAGGGGAAAAGATGACTGACGTTTCGACTTGCCTCTTCCTCAGAATCAAGTCGAAACGTCAGTCATCTTTTCCCCTCAATAAACGTGCAGATTTGTAGTGTGCTCCAGTGTTTTTACTTTTGGGTAGTCTTTTTGAGGTACCCAGGTAAAAGTCTTTTTCTACATGTACTGACCACTCTGGAGACGTGAAAACAGTTGGTCTGAGGAAAACCAGACTCATTAGATGCATTTTCTCATCAAAAAATTAAAAGCTGGTAGCCTTTCGTGAGTGCAAAGTGCATCAGCTCACAAGGCCTGATTCTAAAAACTAAGGTACTCAATCACCTCTTGGAAATTTTGTTTCCAGTGAAGACAGGAACTGCATCATGGATCAGCCAGTGACTTATTACATGGAAGCTCTCCTCTGTTCTAAACGGTCCTTTCAAAGTTTTCAATTTACACTAAAAATTTGAGCGAAGTATTTGCTACATTCCAGACAAAAGTGACTATAAAAGCTGCATTAACATACCCAGCGTTAACTGTATACGCTACTTTAACACCAAAATTAGAGGTTAAAAGCCCACAGCTCATGCAGCGTAAGACATGACGTCGCACAGCCTAATCTCCAGGCGAGCACACCAGGCAGCCAGAGGCCAAGCGTGTGTGCCGTGGGGATTCGGCGCTGCGCTCGCTAATGAAAGCTAACGGCGTGTTCCGTACTTCTCGACGTTCTCCATGCTGATGGAGCACTTCCAGATGGCTCCCGTGGTGGCGGCCAGGAGCTGCTTGTTCTCCGTCTCCTTCAGGAGGGTCACCAGGGGCTTCAGGCCTTCGTACTGCCTGACGAGGTCACGTGTCGTCTTGTCCTCCGCGCACTGAAGCCAACAAAATCCAGCAAGAACATGAGCTGCGCTATTACCGCAAATGTACAGGGAACCTAATGAGCCAAGAAGTGTCATTAATGAGTGCCAGTGCTGAGGTTTCATTTTTCCAGAGCCCTCCACAGCCACTGAAAATGGTTTGAAATATGAATGGATTCTTTGAGCTATAATTGCAAGGTAATTCCTACTCCAGAATAAATTCATTTTTTTACACTTTTAACTGCAGTGGAACTACAATTATGCCAGGCAGTATACTCCCAATATAGTTTACGACATTACAACAAACGTAAAGGGAAAGAATAATGAGGGAGGCAGGTTCACCTTGAAGATGGCGCTAGCACAGTGCATCTCAAGCTCCTGGTTGTCGCCACTGAGATTTTTGACCAGGTCTTCAATCATTCCCTCAGTCTGAATAGCAATCCTGTAGCTTTCCTGTTCACAAGCCAGAGAAAAGGCGGTTGGGGAAATTCGCTTTCAGTTGTAGGCACTTACTCCAGGAGGGGCACTGCTGGCGTTCACTGCTGGCTACACATTTTCCACCAATTTCTTTCTTGTCAGCTTGGAATAGTTGCCTGTGGCTTTCACATTACGCGCCGCGTCACTCATATGCCCGTGCCAGCAGCACTGGGGCACCATGGGTAGTTTTCTTACGTATACTCTTGAGTCTGAGGCTAACTGTATGCTACACACAACAGGGCACGCAGGCATTCTTCTCATTTACATCTATTTAAGCCTGTTCTGCCAACAACTGGACAAACCGCACAATGCCCCATTTTTGTCGGCTTTGGAATGAAACGTCTGCGTAGCTTGGCAACTTCCGACAGCGGTACATCACAGGCAAAAACCTGAAGGTATTTATATCTGCCACCAAAAATCCTTCCAGAGAGTGTTATTAATACTCTTGTTGAATTCTTTTGTTAGTAAATCACATTGTTTAATATCACATCTGTAAAGCTGACATGGGGACAAAAGATGTTTCAAGAAAATGGGTGCGGTAACAGTGAGTTTAAGCTACGAAACTGGAAGACAGTTGTGCCCTGCTCAGGGACATTTTTGCAACTGTTATTCTGAAAACGCCAAGCGTAAGTGACCCAGTGGATGGTCATAGCAGCACCTAATTCCAGGGAAGGGGATTGATGTTTCCCTTCTAATCACTCTCTCAGCAAGGAGGCCAATCCAAAACACAAAGTGAGAGAACTGATCATCATTAAAGCATGAAACAGGCCACTCATTAATGTCCTTTTTACAAAAAATATCCAAGATATTAAAGAATGTACAAAAGATGTAGCCTACAAAGAGTAAAAATAAGATTAAATACAACAAAAAAAGAGAAGACATAAAATCATGTAAGCAATGTAAATAGCTAGCTGTTGCCAAATTTTTTGTACGCCAAGTTAGCTCAGGTAATGGCAGCCCTGCTTGATCAAAACAGGATGGCGAAAATGGTCTATATGTCGCGCATACATACAGCCAGTAATAACACAGGCCACTTAAGGGGTCAAGCCTGGGTTCACTCAATTTAAGTACTTCGAAACTAAAAACACATAAAAATTGTGTCAACTGAAAAAAGCTCAGAATGGAATTTGATTTTCATCAAATTTAATAAGTTTGTTACCGTGAAAACCATACGTTATTGGCACAAAACTCAGAAACTATACCATATTTTCCTGTAATTATTTTTTTGTTTTGAAGCTAATATCACCAGCTATACAATGACATACTCATTTTGGGTATTCATCCATCCATTTTCTATACCCGCTTATTCCTCACTAGGGTCACGGGGCGAGCTGGACATTTTGGGTATTTTCATGGGAAAATATTTTGAAAAATTATTTGGTCGTAGAATTTTAGAAATGGGTGGCAGAACCTGCCTGGCAGATGGATCATAAATACATGTATCTACCTACCCAAAAATGGCTATGTCATTGTATAGAACATAACAAACTGATGCTATCGTGAAAATATCAGAGCAATACCTTGAAAAATGTGGATTTTATGTCCGCCACAAGCCTGATAAACTATTAAATTTTGCGATGCGAGAAAATTGCGTTTTTATCACGAAACGAATGAACTGGAGGCGTTCACATGATAAAATTCACTTAAAAGATAGTTTTTTGGTCTTAAAACCTTTCATGAATGTTTTTAAAGATTTTTAACAAAATTAAAAAAAATATTTTAATAAATATTAAGTCTGATAAATAAGTCTGAACCTAGTCTTGACCCCTTGAAAACCTCCACTGTATTCACTGAAAATCAAAAGCAGAAAATTACTCAGGCCAGTTAAAAACCTCTGATGCACGCACTGCGGAGTCAAATCATAGCCAGCAATTGATATCGATTGGCAACAAATCCCTAGTGTTTGATTTAAAATGCAAAACCAACACTCAAGCAGAGTGCGATCGCTGACCAAACCACTTCAGGCGTCCCTAACAGACACACACAAATGAACGGCATTACCAAACCCCAGGCAGTATTAACAGATGAATCGCGAAAACATAATTTAACCTCTTTAGGCAGATATAGACGTCATCGTCTGTAAATAACAAAATTTAGCAGCTAAATAATTCTGTGGTCGAATTTCTAAATGTCTTGCTTCTCTGGAATAATTTTCCAGAGTTTCTGTGACACAAATACTGAGTTATAAAGCCAAAACTCATGCAAAAAAAAAATAAATAAAATAAAATAAAAAACTGGCATTATTTGTATTCTGTGCAAAGGGGTTAAGAGACCCGACCCGCAGCAGCCTCAGAGAAGCCCTCAGATGAGCAGAGGAGTAGCGAGCGGTGACAGGAGCTGCGGTGCGCAGGAACACTGGCGGGAGGAGCTGGTCGACGGCTCACCTCGGAGGCGCACTCCTGCAGCGTCCCCACCACAGGAATCAGCATGTTCTCGTGTGGGGATTTGAGGAGGCGCGCCAGCAGTGGGATGCCTCCCGCCCTGCGGATGGCCTCCTTGTTCCGCCTGCTCTTGCTGCAGCTCCAGAGAGCCAGAGCTCCGCACCGCGCCACCTCCACGTCCTGCTCCTGCTCCTGCGTCAGGGCGGCAGAGTCCGGCACGCAGTCCAGCAGCTCCACCTCACAGGGAGAAACACACTTTAAGCCGGCGGGTTCCCTGACCCGGGTTCAGAAAGCGAAAGTCCTCTTCAGTGTTACGCTCCAACCACCTGGAGTCACTACTCGCCACTCAGACGGTAGACTACATACAATGAGCAGGCAGAGTTCATGGTGGGAAGAAACACACGGTTGGACTTTATGATCCCTGGATTTTACACCTCTGCCGTGAGACACAAAACTTCTATTCTCAATGAAAGCAGTCTTCCCTACTTTTGTGCTCGAGTGAATTCATAATTGAGGAGCCTATTGCTGAAAGTTTTTAAATCATATCATCACACACCGTGAAGAGGGGATGAGGAAACATCGTTTATAGTTGATTTTCTCACTTTTCTCAAAATGCACATTTTAAAACTTAAGTACATTTAGCATTGGAGTCTTCAATTAGCAAACTTTATGGGTCTATTATACGGCATATTCAGACCCTTTTCTCCCAAAATAGATATTTTGTGACTTAAGTACTTTTAGCGCCACGGTTTTCAATTCCTGACAAAATTGCATTATGTCAAAAACAAACGCAAAGAATCATGACTCATGGCAAAAATTAACTGAATATGTGCATGAAAAAGGCAAAAAATGAATGACAGTGCATCCTTTCATTGAACAGTTAAGTCATTTTACAGTAATGCATCAATCATCATTTATCAGATAACTCAGTGGTTTGGTTTTTGTGGTGCAAAAAATAGAGCATATAAGGCAGTGCTGTAGCATTTCCATTGCCAGAAATGAAACTACAGAGTTCACTTCCCTTTGCAATCAATTTATTCCATACAAAATACTGTAAGCTCAATCTCTCGTGCCCCAGACCAGGCCTGCAATCAATTCTTCTTTTTTCAGGCAGAAATTTGACAAAAGATAAATCGAATCACCCAGCTTGATGCACAACATTTCCTGAACACAAACACGCATGCACGCAATGTTACCGCATTTTCTGCTAGTTTCAGGTAGTCTATCATTTTGCATGCAATGAATCTTCAGAAACAATATCCAGTATCAGAGATGGAAATATCCTCTGTGGAACTTAGAAAAATACACAATGCTCTAGCTTTAATCATGGCCGCTCCACAAATAAACAAGAAAATCAGGGCACAGTCGATTAAAACATTGTTTCCGCTCCCTGGGGAATTTCTGTACCTTTAGGATGAGGTAACAAAACCTTCGCTTTCATGTTTGAACCAACTGCAATTGAATCTAGACCTTTGTGCTATTGAATCTAGACCATAAAGAGCTCAGTGTCTCAATCATAGGCCCATAAATGCAGCATTTTAATGCAGATTTTGCTCATCTCATAAAGACAGGTGCTAAAATCATTCAAAATGTATCCTTTCTTTGAGTTAGAGAGAATCTGAAGATAGCTTTCATCGTATCTGTTGCCTGGATCAATGTGTAATTAAGCAATAAATCTGAATTTGAGCAATTTTGGCCAGTGTTACTGGCAGTACTCTATGCCTAAAATGGATTAGTTAATGTGCAAAGCAATCAATGAATCGAGCTTCAATATTTTGTGTCTCCATTACAGCTAGGTGCCTTGGTAGTATTAAAATTTCTTGCCAGTACATTGAGATCACTAATGTAGCCAAGCCAGTAAATCTAAGAGGGCTCAGGTGAATAGATCATGTTTTACCAAGCCAATTCGTTCACTCATATTGCTGAACAACATGGCAAACAGCAAAAATGTGGAGATTGAATTCTTGCTAATTGTATGCAAATTAGACCATGACTCCTCATGTCTCTCAGAGAGAAACAATATTGTGTGCGACACACAAACTCTGAGCTACCTATAAAGGCCATGGGCAGCAGTAAACTGACCCATGACAGAGACAACGAGTCGGTAGAGGACCAGAAAGTGTATTTCTGAAAACTGCTCTCACTCAAGAGCTAAAATTAGCCAAACACTGGTGAAATATGCGAGTGGCTGGTCAACTTGCTTCACTCAATAGCCCAAAAAAAAAAAAAAAACAATGGTAATCTATTCAGTTGCTAGTGAAATTTGAACATTCACTAGCTAATTGGCGAAAATAAATCCGGGGGCATGGGGGCAACTTACCAGCTTCCTTATGCCCCCATGTTGCCTCACGGTCCTTCTGCCTCTCCTGAACTTCGCCACATTGGCGATGGTCTCTGCTGCCAAGCACTTGAGCTCCTTCTCTTGGGAGTCCAGTATCTTCACCAGAGTGTGCAGCCCCCCCAAGTCCGCAATGGCGCTACGGATCTGCGAGTTTCGACTGATCTCCCGCAAGATTTTCAGAGAGCCGATCTGAAGGTGAAGAGAAAACCAAACTCCGTTAAGATCCTGCTCAAAAAGTAGATGACTTCAATGGTTTATTAAAATTCACTGCAAAAGTGAAGTACTGTACATCACATGGCTGAAATAAAAAGTCTACTCCCCTTACTGAGAGGTTTTTGAAATTTGAAGCAAGAAGTTACAACAATAAAAATGTCTGATTTTTTCTATATTTAATGTAACTGTCAAACAAAAATGTTTAATTAAAAACCCAACAATACCCTGGTTATATTGTTCTGCGCGCGCACACACACACACACACACACACACACACACACACACACACACACACACACACACACACGCAGGTGTTCCTTGCATGATGAAAATAAATGTAAGATGTAAACCTCTTATTTAAAAATAAATAAATAAATAAATCAACAAAGTCTGCTTGAATTAGACCATAAAAAATAACCAAAACCAGTGGGAAAATGTGTTATAGTCTGATGCTATTAGCTGTCCTTAAAAAGGTACGTTTGATGCAAAAGTTAATATGGCTCATCAAGAGAATTTTGACCTTCGAACATCACAATGACCCACAGCACAGATTCAGGTCAAAGACGGCATGATTCTAGACTCAGTCAGAGCCCAGTATGGCCATCAAAACCTGAGGAATTACCCAACAAGCACTGCACACAGGTGATTCCTAAGCTTGAAAATTTTTGCGAGGAAGAGTGGCAAAATATTTAAAAGACTCAGAGTTCAAATTTAATATAAACTTATTCACAAAGATTTGCGGCAGTAGGAAATGTAAAAGGTGTTTCCACAGGACGTAGCAGTTGTAGGGGGAGGGGGATTAGATCAATACAGCCAAGGTATTTTGTGTCTCTTTTTTTATTTCATTTTTTCTCTTCATTTTTTCCTCTTGATTTTGGATGGTTGGGAAGGCTCATTATAGATGGAAAAAGTCTGACATTTATGCAGTTGTTATTTATAGCCTGACAGTTCAAAAACCTGCAATTTCGATAACGGAGCGTAGACTTTTTATTTCCGCGACAGGGTTTCTCTAGGCAAATAAATGTCAATATGCACAGATCTCTAAATTTCCATCAATATACACCATCAATCAATCCTTTAATATAAATTATAGAGAAAAAAATAATTGCTACCATGTGCTTTTGCCTGAAGAGGACCTGCCATGAAGGCAAACTGGCAAAAAACAAGTTTCTGTCAGCCCTGTCAGAACATCTTTAGCAGAATGACTCACTTTGCATTTGATTTCATCAGTATCCAGTAAGTTGATGAGGACGTCAAGGCCACCTACATCCCGGATGGCCAACTGGCAAGTCTCCTGCGCCAAGTTAAAGTCCCTCATTGAGCACAGAGCGATCACAGTGGCCGGCTGATTGCCTCCCTAAAATGAAGTTCAACACACACACAAAAAAAATGCACATATTAATTTACTTAAATAACAAGCTCGTTAGCCAGCATAACATTATCTACATCAACTTTTCTAATGTAAAAATGGGGGGAACTGACACAAGCTAATGAGGCTCCTGTGCAGCACTGTAGACAAATGCCATAGAATTTTATTGAAATCAGAGTTTCAAATAAAGAACATCAAAATGTAAAAAAAAAAGGTCGCTTTGCAAAGGTTGCTTTCATAGCTGCTATGCAAACGCAGATACACATCATGTCTTACGTTCTCCTCCTTCAAATTAGGCACTAAATAACAGAGACGAGCAAGCAGATTGGGTAAAACCGGCATTTTTTTAGTCTTGCTGGAAATTGAACAAATTTAGTTTATATTATGTTTAAATTCAACATGTTCAGTACATGCACAGCTGAATATATTTAAAACATGTGGTCTGAAGCCTGCTATGGCTGCCTTGAAATGAAGCTTCTCCACAGTCTCCCACTTTAATAAGTATAAAAGTAGATTTTATGTTTTACCAAAACAAGGAATTCATAAAGTATTAAAAGAATACCACGACAGATGGGATGTGGCATATCATGAGTCTGTTGCCAAAGGGAGCCTGGTGGGTTCGTCTGTTTTTGTTGTTTAGATTACCCAAAAATATCTTTCAAAGTGAAGGGAATAACTAAGCGAAAAGGAAAGCTGAAATGCAATAGGTATAACATTAAGCAGTAAGCTGGTGTAACGCTGGACGTGTTACATGGCTTTGAAATGTGATTCCAGAGACAAAGAAAAATCTCTTGGCGAGTGAACAGTCACAGTTTTTCTTTTTTCTCTCGTAAATTAACCACAGATTTAGTTAAATTCTGCAAATTCAAGTAAAGTAATACTGCTTCTGCGTTTATTGGTCACAAACTGCACAAACATCTTCAAAAGTATCACACAAGGTCGATTACTCACTGCCAAGTTATGTCATAATCCCTTTAGCAAATTTGGATAAATAGACAAAATAAAACTGACGACTAATACTCATCACAATTCTCTAAAAAGACTGTGGAAGGTATGGCAAGCAAGAAAATGCATAAAGCGATCACAAGGGCTGTCTCAAACACGCAATTCAGGAGGCTGCTTTAAAAGTGGATGGAGGTAAGTCCCACATCGAAATGCTTCACATGTGCAGCCCATATTACGATTCTGGTCTCAATGTAAACCATTTGTCCATTAACAGCGGTCGATTTGCGGGTCTTTCGTGTTCACCATTTTTATTCTTCAAAGGATTTACAGGGCACGGACCTTATTTCGCGAAAACAAAAGCTATGTTTAGCCGTGAGACGTGGTGGGGGGGATCACATGCTTGCATTTTTCGGCCTTGAAGGTGTTATTTAAAACATGAGGGCCGTCTGCCTGACTATGTGTAAGTGTCCAGCGCTGTGCAAAAGTATGTGCCTCCTTCCCGAATTCTTCTATTCTTGCATAATTGTCACATTTAGACTTTTCACATCATCAAACTACTTTACAAGATAACCAGAGTGCACACAAAATGCAATTAGTAAATGATAATTTCATTTACTAGAGGACTAAAGATATTTAACCCTACTTGGCTGCAAGTGAAAAATGTAT
This sequence comes from Gymnothorax reevesii, assembly GCA_029721435.1. Taxonomy (NCBI): domain Eukaryota; kingdom Metazoa; phylum Chordata; class Actinopteri; order Anguilliformes; family Muraenidae; genus Gymnothorax; species Gymnothorax reevesii. The sequence continues at coordinate 128,863,276 of CM056575.1, read as the reverse complement.
TACTCCCTAAGTTACTAAATAAAGCAATTTTTAAAAATTGGACAATTTAAAAAATGGACAATTTGGTTTAATTTCACTAGACATACCCAGGCATGATTATGGCTAACCCAAGTGAATCTAAAAATCACTTAAATAGGATCAATGTGAAAAAGGCAAAAAGCAGCATATGATGCTGCGATCCACAGATATTCAAGAACAAATGAGAAACAAAGTTGGTGACATGTATCAGTTTGGAAAGGGTTGCAAAGCCATTTCTGAAGCTCTGAGACTCCAGTGAATCACGGTGACAGCCATCATCTAGAAATGGAGAAAACTTAAACAAATATGAACAATCCCAGGAGTGGTAATCATTGAGCTTTAGTGTAAGTTCAGTCAGGCACAGGAGTCAGGCTGCTCACAAGCCTGTTTCTGTTCAATCGTTCTTAACTTTAGCTACTCCCACTCAATTGGCAAGCTTTTATAACCAAGCCAGTGTTCATTCATTTCTCTACACCGCTCCTACTCAGGTTTACAAAGACATCTTCTTCTCATCTCCTCCCACATCCCCACCTGTATAATTATCATTGTTCATTGCAAGCAGCATCTGTTCATATCATGTTTGATAATTTAAACATAAGGATCAGGGTCTGTCTGGCAGTTTGTTATCTCAGGGACATGCTTGCTTAGATTGTTCCAAAGCATCACTCGAGTAGACTCACCACCAAACTCAGATGCAGGTCCTCCTGCAATGAATGGTTAAATCTGACATAAGTATTGTTATGGCCCCAATTTGTTATTACATTTATAACACAACAGCAACAGCAAGGGATGACAAACACAGTTTTAACAACTAAAACACATTTAATTTTTAACAAAGACAAAGACTAATAACAACCTACAACTAAAGACCAAGATTGATAAATAAGAAAAAACAGAAATAATTACAGTCCCTTTTTGGTGGGGTGGCTTGGCGATGTCCTGGATGAAGAAAATGCTCAAACACAGGCAAAGAAATCCACAAAAGAAACGTCACAGGTCTTGAACAAAATGGCAGGTCTGGTCATCTTCTTGCAATTTCTCCTACTACTTTACTGTCTCAATTCTTTTCCTTATATACTCCCCTGCAGACCCCACCCACATTTAGACCTCTTTTTTTTAATTTTCTGAGACTTGCCCCAGACATGTCCAGGACATGTCTAAACATGACTCCAGTCTGAGCTTAACAAAAAAAAGGTAAATACTGCCATCTAGTGGCCTATATTCACATTACACCTCCATTCCAAAAGGGAAAAATTTTGACTCATAAAGGCAAAATTTTTCTTTTCAATACAAAATGGTTAAGTGAACACTTGTCTATATATACATATCATACAATATTCAAACACATGATATACACATTCAAACACGGGATAAGCAATCAGCAATTACATTGTCTGTACCCTTCACATGCTTAATTTCCAAGTCAAACTCCTGTAAAATCAAACTCCAATTCAACAATCTCCGATTCTTGTTTTTCATCTTACTCAAAAACATTAACGGATTGTGGTCAGTGTACACAATCATTGGCTTTTGTCCTGTACAAACATAAACCTCAAAGTGTTGTAAAGAAAGGACCAGAGCCAACAGTTCCTTCTCTATTGTGGAATAGTTCCTTTGGTGGCGATTGAACTTCCTGGAGAAGTATGCCACGGGATGCTCAATGTCATCAGAGTCACTTCTCTGTAGGAGCACAGATCCACAAGCTTGGTCGCTAGCATCGACCGCGATGGAGAATGGTTTGTTGAAGTCAGGAGATTTGAGCACGGGGAAGTGACACAGCAGAGACTTCAGGTGATCGAAGGCTCTCTGGCATGCATCATCCCAGGTGAACTTTACGCCTTTCTTCAGTTGGTTAGTTAGACTGAGAGCAATCTCAGCAAAGTTCTTGCAGAACTTGCGGTAGTACCCGATCATTCCAAGGAAGCGGCGCAAAGCTTTTTTGTTGTCAGGAACTGGAAAGTCCATGATGGCTTGGACTTTAGCATTTATGGGTGCCACCTTACCCTGGCCTATGACGTAGCCAAGATAGGTGACAGTAGCACAACCAAAGTCACTCTTGCTCAGGTTAACAGTCAGGTTAGCCTGGGTCAGGCGCTGGAACAACGTCTCTACATCTTTTAGATGTTCTTCCCAGGAGTCACTCCATGTGATCAGGTCATCGATGTACGCACCCGTGTGTGGCAATCCGGCGATTGTAGACTGTATCATCCTTTGGAACGTGGCTGGGGCATTTTTCATGCCAAAGGGTAGGACTTCATACTGGTACAATCCAGATGGTGTGGCAAAAGCAGAGATGCTCTTGGCCCTCTCAGTTAAAGGCACACACCAATAACCCTTCAATAAATCAATCTTGGTCAGAAACTTTGCTTGCCCTACACTATCAATACAATCATCAATCCTAGGTATTGGAAACACATCAGTTCTAGTTACAGCATTGACTTTGCGATAATCTGTACAGAATCTAGTACTTCCATCAGGTTTTGGAACTAGCACACAGGGTGAACTCCAATCGGAGTTGGAGAGTCTGATAATATCATGCTTTAACATGTACTCAACCTCTTTCTCAGCAATCTTTCTCTTTTCAGGATTCATCCGGTATGGATGCTGTTTTATTGGTTTGGCATCACCAACATCTACATCATGAGAGGCTATAGTAACTCTCTTTGGAACATCAGGAAACAAATCCTCATATTTCTTGATCAACCTTTCAAACTGATCTCTCTGTGAGGGTTCTAAGTGCTGGAGTTTTACATCAAGATTTTGCAACACTTCAGTGTTTGACAATTTACATGAAAGAACTTCAGCTTTAATTCTTGGTTCATCATCTTGAAACTCCCCCTCATCTTCACACGTTTCGACCATTGGAGAATCTGAAGTGACAGCTGCAACCCTAGCATTTCTGTCATGATAAGGCTTCAGCATGTTAATGTGACACAGTTGTTTTGGTTTTCTCCTATCTGGAGTCTTCACAATGTAATTGAGATCATTGAGTTTTGTCAGAATTTCATAAGGACCATGAAATCTAGCCTGCAATGGACTGGACTGCAAGGGAAACAACACAAGGACCTTTTCTCCTGGTTTAAACTCACGGCTTCTAGCCTTATGATCATACCAAGTTTTCATTTTTCCCTGACTTGATTTCAAGTTCTCTTTGGCTAGGTCACAAGCTGCATGCAATCTTTCCTTGAACTTGCTAACATAGTCTAACAGACTGATATGCGGCTCTTTCTCTTGCCATTGTTCACTCAATAATAGCAAAGGTCCTCTCACTTCATGACCAAACACTAGCTCAAATGGACTGAATCCAGTAGACTCCTGCACTGCTTCTCTTGCTGCAAACAACAGCAAATGAACCCCTTCATCCCAGTCTTTCTCATGGTCATAACAATAAGTCCTCATCATTGTCTTGAGAGTGGAATGAAACCGCTCTAAGGCACCCTGACTTTCTGGATGATAGGCACTAGAAAGAATCTGTTTTGCACCTAGTTCATACACAACCTGCTGAAACAATCCTGAAGTGAAATTGCTACCCTGGTCTGACTGAATTTCCCTGGGAAGGCCAAACAACGTGAAGAACTTTATCAAAGCCTTTGAGATTGCAGTTGCCTTGATGTTACGTAGAGGTATGGCTTCGGGGAATCTGGTAGATGCACACATGATTGTCAACAAGTACTGATTTCCAGATCTAGTCTTGGGTAATGGACCAACACAATCAACAATGACCTTAGAGAATGGCTCCCCAAATGCTGGGATAGGCTGCAATGGAGCTACAGGTGAGTCTAACTGGTGTTTTCCAACTACCTGACAAGTGTGACAGGTTTTGCAAAAGTTGGAAACGTCTTTCCGAAGCCCAGGCCAAAAGAAGTGTTTCATGATCTTATCAACAGTCTTGTTAACACCAAGATGACCTCCTAAAGGTAAACTATGAGCCATTGTTAAGATCTCATTCCTATAGACCTTCGGAACAACAATTTGCCTGATCACTGCCCAATCTGCATTGGCAGGGATATCAGGAGGGCGCCACTTCCGCATCAACACACCATCCTTGAGATAATACCCAACTGGAACTGCATCTATTTCTTTTTCAGGAAGGGCTCTCCTCTTTAGTACACCAATTTCAGGATCAATAGTTTGCTCCTCAATCAACCGCTTTCTGGACAGAGACAAGTCTCCAGACACATCAGAATCACCAGACCCATCCGGCTGGCTGAATAGAGAACTGATAAAAGTATCTGATAAGTCCTCAAACGGAGAAACCATAGTAGGCCAATCAGAGTCATGAGGCGAACCACCTGAGTCCTGACTATTCAATGTACTGGATGGCACCACAACATCATCTTCTTTAGCCTTCTTGGCCATAGCACGAGTCACTGCGCAAGAAGGATACAGAGATGGGTCCTCATCCCCATTTTCAGTGCTCGGCTGTGAAGTAAGATGTACAGGGGGAACTACTTTGCCCCCAGCCAGGTCATTGCCTAGCAACAGAGAAACACCCTTTATAGGTAGACTTGACATAAGTCCCACCTTTACCTGTCCTGTAACTAAATCTGACTTCAAGAATATAGAGCGCAGGGGTACAGATACAGTCCTCCCTTCAATACCTTGTACAAGTATGAAATCCCCTGAAGCGGTCTCATCACGTAACTCCAAGGAGTCCATCAACAAAAGTGACTGAGAAGCTCCGGTATCCCTTAGGATATATATGGGGACAGGAGTAGTATGCTCATTCAGAGCCACAAATCCCTCTGACACAAATGGAAGAAATTCCTCCCTCACAAAGTCAGCTGTATTAGGCTTTTTAGCCCCACAAGAAGCAGGCAATTTAGCAGATCGGTTATCTACTACAGGGGTTTCTAACCTTGTTTTCACAAAGGCACTTGGTTTGGTATCCTTTTCTTTTTCTTTCTTAGCTTTAAGGAACCAACAGTTAGTTGTAACATGACCAGATTTCTTGCAATAACTGCAAACTAGACCACTTTTGTCACTGTCAGCTTTCACACTTTGATCAGACCTGTTACTGGATTTCTGAGCACCATCACCAGATTTGTCTTTGTCTTTGGGTGAGGAATCTTGGGTATCACCGTAACCCTTTTTCTGAAATTGGGACCATTTATTGTTACTGCTAGACTGAAATTTGGACTTATGAGTGAGAACATATTCATCTGCAAATTTGGCAGCTGATTGCAAGTTCAGTGCTTGCTTCTCATTAAGGTAGGTCTTAACATCATCCTTAACACAGTTCTTGAATTCTTCAACTAACACCATCTCTTTTAGTGAGTTGAAATCATCCTTGACCTCCATAGAAGTACACCAGCGCTCAAAGCAAACCTGCTTCTCATTAGCAAATTCAACATAAGTCTGATTTTCAGATTTCTTCAGACCTCTGAATTTCTGTCGGTAAGCCTCTGGAACCAACTCAAAAGCTCTCAAAATAACCTTTTTGACAACCTCATAATCAGAGGAATCATCTGCAGACAAAGCCGAATAGGCTTGTTGAGCTTTACCCTTGAGGACAGTTTGCAACATCAGAGGCCAGTGTTCCTTTGGCCACTGGCAACTCTTTGCTACCTTTTCAAAACACTGGAAATAGTTGTCAACATCCTTTTCAGAAAATGGAGGCACCAGTTTTACCTCCTGACTGGCACAAAATTTATTTTTAGTTTCAATTTTAATTTTTAGTTTCTCCATTTGGAGTCTTTCCTCTCTATCCAACTTCTCTAATTCAAAATCTCTCTGTCTCTGTCTCTCTCTTTCTGCTCTTTCCTCTTTCTCTCTCTCAAATTCTCTTTGTTTTTCTTCTCTTGCTAATTTTTCTAACTCAAACTGCCTTTGTTTTTCTTTTTCTTCCCTCTTAAATTCTAGCATTTTTAATTTAAGTTCCATTTCTATATTTGGATTTTCCACTGGAAACTGTTCCAGATCTCCTGGTGCAAACACATTTTCATCAATGTAATATTCAACTATCTCTCTAGCCAGTCTTGCTTTTCGCATGGCTGGTTTTACCTCTGTCAGCTCCAACTGTCTGCAAATTTCTAGCAGTTCTGTCTTTTTAAAAGACTTCAAAACCCCTACGGTTGGTGATGCCAAGAAATCATCCATTGCTGTTGTCAATATATATCTAGGAAAATTCACAAAAACAATTTCACAATTTGGAATGTTAGATTTTCAATAAATTACTCACACAATGGTCTATCCCGGACCTTGAGCCCCCAATTTGTTATGGCCCCAATTTGTTATTACATTTATAACACAACAGCAACAGCAAGGGATGACAAACACAGTTTTAACAACTAAAACACATTTAATTTTTAACAAAGACAAAGACTAATAACAACCTACAACTAAAGACCAAGATTGATAAATAAGAAAAAACAGAAATAATTACAGTCCCTTTTTGGTGGGGTGGCTTGGCGATGTCCTGGATGAAGAAAATGCTCAAACACAGGCAAAGAAATCCACAAAAGAAACGTCACAGGTCTTGAACAAAATGGCAGGTCTGGTCATCTTCTTGCAATTTCTCCTACTACTTTACTGTCTCAATTCTTTTCCTTATATACTCCCCTGCAGACCCCACCCACATTTAGACCTCTTTTTTTTAATTTTCTGAGACTTGCCCCAGACATGTCCAGGACATGTCTAAACATGACTCCAGTCTGAGCTTAACAAAAAAAAGGTAAATACTGCCATCTAGTGGCCTATATTCACATTACAGTATCCCTACTGACCAACCATCATTCCTCCAAAAGTGCTTCAATAACTCATCCAAAAAGTCACAAAAAACCCTGATTAACATTTTAACAAGCATTAAATACTCTGATCCCTTGTTGCAGGATTGCTGATATCTGGCCTGGAAATAAAACACGGTGGAGGGGCAGAGAAATGGGTTGGTGGATGGACGGAAGTATGAAAAGGCACATCAACACAATATGAGGTATCCATACATAAAAGCTCACTAAGAAATTTTGAATGCCTTACTGTTCTGGACAGAAAAAAGCATGAAAAGGCACACCAGCAAAATATGATGTATCCATGCATGGAATTTAGTTCAGAAGGGTTTAGGAGTTCTGGCCTAGTGCAGAAGTGTGAGGACTGACGGATGGACAACAGTCATTCCTACACTGCTCAACAAATTTATTAGACCAACCGTCATTAAAAATGTGAATATCTAAGAATTTTGTCTAAAACTTGTCTGAATTTTAAAATGATTTTGTTATTTCTTCAGCAAATAACAAACTGAAACCACAAAATAGTCCTTATTCACACATAAAAATGCAAAAACCAAAAGAAAACTATATTTTGTATGGCTTCCTTTGGCCTTGATAACAGCTTGCATTCTTGCATTCGACCTCTAAAACTCATTTTAATGTCCAGGAATGTAGGAAAATAACTGTAATTTGGCATCTTAATCAAAAAATAATAATGTTCTTAACAATTTTTTCTGCTTTTTTGTAAAACAGAAAATCCGACAATTCCTGGATAACAACAATAATTGTATTTTAGCATGAAAAATATTATTTCAGTTAAAGAGCTTGCACATACCATTGCAGAAACATAAAATACCATGCTAATCGCACTTAAGACCCCTTGGCAGCGTATGCAAGTTGAATTGGGTGTCAGTTGGATTCTGATTGCAGAAATAATATATGTAATGAAGCCAAGCGCTGATATCAATAACCTTGGCGTGAGCATTTTTCATTTTTCACAATATGCTTCCTGGTGGCCAAATTAAGAGTTGAAATTGGCTGGAATTCAATAAGTAAGTGAAGGATCCATAGACATACCAACCACCCAAAAATGAGAAACCTAGAAGCAACCCTGAAGGTGGTAGAGCAGTAACATCATTGAATTTAAAGATCAGCAGCATTTAAGCAATTAGATGTAGAAAACAGTAAAAAAATTAGTGAAATAAAAAACACATCTAATATGTGATGGAGGGTGATCCCATGTATCTTCAGTAAAAATTAGAGAATCCTAGCTGAAATGATAGGGAAGTTATGGCAATTTTTCATTTTTCACAATAAGCCCCTTGGTGGCCGAAGTAAGAGTCGAAATAGGCCGGAATTCGATAGCTTCGTGAAGCATCCATAGATGTACCGCCCACCCAAAAATGAGACAGCTAGAAGCAAACCTGAAAGCACAAGAGTGGGAACGTCGTTGATAGACAGACAGACAGACGGACGGACGACAAAGGGGATGACAATAAAAAAATTATTGGGAACAATTGGAAAACGTGTCAATAAAAGATAATGATTGAGATCTACTAACTGCAGTCAAAAAGGGACGTGTTTTTGCACACCCGCTGGCTACGCCACTGCATACTTGATAAAACCTTGGGCTCTAATTTCTTGGCGCAGCGCATGGTGGCGCAGGTCGCGTAGCATGGCACAGCCCACGCAGTGGCAATTTCGTGCGGTGCAACACCGTGCGCAGCCACTTTGGCAATTTGGTAGACGGACGTGCGCCGAGATGGGCGTGGCGGCGTAGTAGGGGGACGTGTCACATATTCATTAAGACGCAGTGACAATTTCGTTGAAAAAGTCTCAGCTGGAGTTGCGCAGAAAGCTCGCCAGCTCCAACCTGGTTTACTTTCTGTGTAGTGGTAATTTGGCTGACCGGCGCAGAGTGCACACACGTCACCAAAATCTTACAGGCAGGTTTTCAGAATGTCAGGCACATTTCAATGCAATAAATAATTACAGGAAGCACTATTTAATGTAACTATCTGAATAAGGACATAAATTATAGTATCTATATTGATTGTCCTGATGTAAGATTAAAGGCGGTTGGCACGCGTAATGGAAACTTGACCTGAGTTAATCAATGCAACTGAATCTGAGAGGCAACGACTAACTAACGACTTCACATCTTTCTCAACCAACCACAAACTGCCTTTATATATATATATATATATATATATATATATATAATGCTTGCGTTCTATGCTCAGTAAAGCCGCTTGCACACTGGAGGCGACACAAATTTTTCGCACAACTGATAACAGTCAAAGTCAATGCAAAGACGCGATAGTCGGACAGGGTTTTAATATAGCTCCGTGTCCGAAAGTCATAAAAGTTCTAATTTTTCCGAGTATTCCAGATGGGCAAGAGCAGATTTGGATGGTAAGAAGATTTGGGGCATCTGGAGTGCATCTTCTCCTATTTTTTCCCTTGACAATGAAAGGAAATGCAAACTATAAGAGAATTTTAAGATGTTGTTGCTACATGAGACCCAATGTCAGTTAACACAAAATGCAACTTTTAAGTGATTGTTTCATTTTTAAGGGAAAGAGTGATTCAAAATCTATATCACCCATGTGAAAAAAGAATTGCCCCAAAACCTATTAATTGGTGATGCTGTGAACTGCAATCAAACTTTTGAGATTACAAGTGATAAGTCGTTTGCTTCAGTGTTTTAATTCAGCCACATTGGAGGGTTTTTGAGTATGTACTGCCTGTTAAAGGTAATATCTATCTATATCTCAGTGGGTACAAGTCAGGACTTTGACTAGATCACTCCAAAACCTGCATTTTTTTTTTTAGAGTTGGAATTAATCATGTTTTGTATCATAACCCAACTGCACTTCAGCTGTTGGTCACAAACTGATGGCAGGACATTTTTTTTCAGGATTTTCTGGTAGGGAGCCGAATTCAAGGAGCTTTAAATTCATAGACCAGGCGCAGGCTCGGCGAATGGGGGGTGCGCCACGCCAACGGGGTGTGTCCAGGCATATGTTGCAATTTCGTGCCCGGCGTAGTCTGGCGCAAGTACTCCTCTGTCCAGCCTCTGCCCCTCCTTCCAGCGCAAGTGAAAATGAAGGCGTGTTTGGGTATAACACAGCCGAGTCAAATCTTCGCCAATAAAATGAGCTCCTCTCCTCACCTTTAAAGTGTTGAAATAATGAAGCTTCTGTCCTATATCTGCATGATGCGTTAATGTTGCATTTTACTTTGCTGCTTCAGGCATGTTTTCTGCACCGCTTACGTCTACATTAAGCATTACGAATATGAGTTAGCTGGCTCGCTAGGGCATTCGCGAATTATTACCATTAGCGAACTTGAATGGAATTTCAAAACAAAACTAAGTCAGATCATTCAAACTAATGAAGTTGGAATGAAATACGACGGTTGCTCATTGGGAAGAGAAATGATGGATAGTGTGTTCCTATTATTACACCCTGTTGCTGCTTAAAATTTTGGGATTAACATGCATGGACAGCAATGCAAGATACAAATTTATTTTCAATGTGTGATTTTAACTCAGTACGACATCATAGCAATCAGGCTGTATTCCTTTCCCCCACTAAAAACGACAAAACCTAAGTGACAATAATAGTAGCCTAGTCTTAAGCTGCTTGCACACTGGACGCAAAGCAAATTTTTTGCACGACAGATTGCGTTGAACGCAGTGTCAGCGTGTCTGAAAGTCTGACAGGGTTTTATTAATCTCCGTGTCCAAGACTCACATGGTTTCAATATAACTCTGTGTCCGACAGTCGATAATTGTTTTTAATTTCTTCAAATCTGCTGACGCTTTTAGATATTAAACGTGAATGTTTTGATAAGAGGGCTCAATTCTTTAAGATGAGTACCAAGAATTTCAATCAATGTTTCTGTTTAAGCTCTGCTCAATAAAGTGAGTCGACATTGGTCAAGTTTTCCACAGAGTGAAGTGCAGTTGAGTATACACGCCTGTGAGTAACATTGGCATGAGAGTGGCAATTTTCACTGCTCTGGATAAGGCTTTGAAGTTTGTTTTTATTTTCATTCTTGAAAAGAAAGCTATTTAAGCTTTTAAAAATATTTTAATTAAATTTTCACTCTCCAGTCATAATTTCATTATTGAAAAATGTTTATATTAAAAAATTTTACTGATTTTTTTTTAGGGATTTTTTGGATAGTTACTGGAGGTAATACAGGTGGGAACCTAAAGAGGTTGACCTGTGCGTTATTATTTTTTGAAGTCCTAAAATGTAAAACATATGTTTCCGTGCATCGCACAAACAATATATGGATTGTATAAACAGAATGCTTTTCTCTTATCTTGGTAAGCGCACTCTCGACCACTACTAAGGTGTACTCTTACCTAAAAGAAGAACAAAAATAAGGAAACATTGGTGAATCCCAGAAATCAGTTGGTATGAAAAAAATAAGAGAAAATAGTGCATAAGAACAAAAATAAGAAAAAAACGTGTCCGTATATTGCTTCTGGCATGAGGCCCACTGTCTTTTTCTTATACTAAAATTAGTTGTATGATCACATACATTTTAAAAATGACACTTAAAGCAAAAACTGGAAAGGGTGCAAATACTTTTTCACAACATTTGTAACATTAGATCTAAAAAATGTATCAGTTATGCACAAATGGCAGTTAGTGCAGCTTAACCAAACTATACTCCTTTTCTGATGCAGAGCACAAGATGCATGTCCACCAATACTTCTATTTATTGATAAAAATTTGTAACTTTTTCAGCATGTTGCATTTCACCAGAATCACTCATGCATGTTTTAAAAATGCAATGATGTATTCCTAATGCAAAACAAGGGGTGGGGTATTCAGAATAGGCGGGGTTTTGGTCATATGATTTAGCCCAGCTGAACTGGTCCCTAAGCCAGTTTCTGCCGCTTAGACCCTAGAGCAACTGTTCAAAACTTTTGCTACCGGTGGGATTTGGCGTCCTTAACAGCTGTGATTAAATGCCCTCATAAATTACTTTCAGAGGAAAACTACCTTTTAATATCACACATTACAAACTAGGAAAGAATGAAGCAGATTCATAAATCCACTCAAGGTCGGGGAAGTGTAGCCATGTATCCGAGTGCCTTCAGTCCATCACACTTCCGCTAATCAATCACCCAACATTCACTTCTGAATTATAAATGTTTCACCGGCACTACTTATGCAGAGGTAACCAGGATTTTCAAAATAAGTGAAATTTTTTCATTAGAAAAGCCAAAAATTATCAAAATTATTACCAAACAAAATTTTAAAAAATACACATAAATATACAAATACCAATAGGCCGCAAAAATGAGGACAAATGTTCACAAATATAGTATATTGAGGAACATTTAAGAAAAAGATCATGGAAAAGTAGGGTGATGCAATTCAAGACTTATAATGAATTAAAATAAGCCTTCAGATGTCTGATAAGCATAATATCAGAACCAGGATCAGATTATCACCTAAAAAGGAATCTGAGGTCATTTATGAATCAGTGAGCAGAACCACAGCAGCCTAATTCCGCACTTACAAACTATGTCACTCAAATCACTAGAGGCCCTCACGTGCTCTGGCTCTAACTAAAACCAATATAACTCAGAGTTCTGAATAAGGTGCAGGAAACTCGAAAGGACGCGACCAGGCCAAGTTGTCTGAGTACTCATGCCAATAAGTCACCCGAGCAGCAGTGGTCAAACTGACACAAGGCAGCAGTGATATGCAGGGCTGGCTGGAGTATGTTGACCCTTGACCACTGATCCCAAACAAGTGATTGTGTGTCTGTGGTGCCAAACTGATGTCAGGTGGAGGAAAAGTTACAGTCATTCGCAGTCTGAGGTCAAAGAATACCCAAACAAATTTAGCGGGGCAGAGTATCACAAGATGCTGGGTGGTTTTTACCTCTAACCTCTACAGGGGAGGTGAAAATATGGTGGCTGCCCTCCAAACCAAATATGAGTGAAACAATAGTATTTTTAACTTGTGTCAAACATAAGCACAGATACAAACATACTGTACATGTTCCTTTCTGTACTAATATTTTAGAAGATTAAAAGACACCTGATTTCAGTATTTTCCCTTAAAAAAGAGAAAAAAAAATGCAGCAAATTTCAAGTTACGTATCCAAATATTTACAGTTGATTTTGTAGAGCACCTTCCTAGAGAAAAATTATACATGGAATAAAAGACAATACTATTTTCCTTTATGAATGGTTGCTTTTTCAGAACATGAGGAACGCACTCAGATTCTCTGCCATGGAATAATATTTTCAGCGCGGTAAACCATTTTATTTTTAGGTCCAGAAGAGACTTGGAATGTCAACTTCTCGAATCTGATCATGTTTTCACGGACAACAAATTAAAATTGATGATGTAATGATTAAGGAAAGTAAGCCTGCTAACTGCCAAAAACTATCAGAGCTCATGATTAAAAACAAAAGCCACTGCAATGCATGGAGCCAGTGCCAGTGTAATATTTTAGATTTACCAGTAGCAAAAGGTTCTCACATCATGTTGAGAATAACAATGCAGTACCCCTACATGCCACCAGAGGGTGAAAATTTTGAGGGACAGCTCTGATACAACCAAGAGGCTTTCAACGGTGTTAAAGTGGGCTCCAGAAGTATCGGCACCCACGGCTGGTAATGCTCTAAAAACACTATTAAAAAGCATGTAAAACTATAAAAGCACAATAAATAGATGATGACATAAAGTCAAAATGCCAAGTGAGATATGATACAAAAAATTAATGTTTGAATGGAACTGACCGAAATCATTTTTTTATTTACTTCAAAATCTATTTCTTCCAAAACAAGGTTCCACAATTAATGTATCTCTGGTTCTGTATGTGGTGCAAACACCTTTGGTGAGAATAACAGCATGGAGTCTTTTCCAGTACTGCCTGAGGAGGCTGGGGCACACGCTCCTCTAAATAGATCCATTCAAGATCAGTCACAGTCCAGTTTGCCCTTATAAACTGCCCTTCTCAGTTCAGCCCACAGGTTTTCCACTGGATTAAGGTGATTGCCTTGCAAATAGGTACATTGTGCTCATTCCCCATTTTTTTCTGGAATTTTCTCTTCCTGCACATGCTGAATATCTTTATTTTAGATGTTGAGACAAACCAAACTCATGTCTGTTTTAATGCCATAAAGCCTGCGTGTTTGACAATTAATGACTCTCACTGTTGTTCTCCCACATATTATGCCATTTCACAAAGGTTTTATCGGAATTACCAACTCCTCTTGGAACCCCAGCCAAATCCTCTGAACAACTGCACATGTTGACACTTCCAGACTCCTAAGCAGTCACACTTGCAATGATCCTAATTCCACTTTTCTTCTGCTACCCATTAATGGGACTGTTTGACAGATGTCTTCTTACTGCAAGTCAATGAGCAAGATCACATCACTTTTTTAAAACGTTTGTCAATGTTTGGGAGTCCAATAAATCATAAATCATAAGAATTAACATAATTCACAAGGTTCACAGTAAAGAAAAAGAGATAAAACCACCTAACTCCATTGAATCTTGATGAGTACAAAATTAAACTAACACACCAGGGTCATGTGAAATGGAAAAGACCCAAAACGTTCCAGGTGAGGTTTGAACATTTCAAACATGGGTTGTTTATTCAATATCCACATATCCTTGATTTTACATCTAAGTAAAAGTCCCACACACGACAAACACTGTAATTTGTCAGGCAGTGGCTTTTGGTATTTTCATTTTTGCTGAGTACAACACTGCATCACATGCATTTTACACACTTATGAGGAGACTGAAGATAAGCATCCTGAAAACAAGCAAGAACTGAAGACAGCTGCAGTGCGGCCCCTCAGGGCATCACCAGCGTCCAGTCATGTCACTGCGTCTCAGACTTCAAGCAGTCATTGAATGCCAAGGATATGTGATCAAATGTAAAAAAATTATGACAATGTGTCTCCCCAAAATTGGGTACACAAAAATGCTTTCACTGCAAACGGATCATCTGTTATGTCTGAAAATGTCCTCAAAGTAAAACTGACCGTCAGTACTTCAACCTCATTGTCACTGTGCGCTCTCAGACTGAAAGTGCTGACTGAATACGTGTCACTGTCCAATGAATTATGGCACTCACTGAGCATAAACATGTTTGCCAGCAAAAAAAAACAAAAAACTGTCTTTATCAAAACCAGTGCTTATTCGCTGATATAAAACATATTTTACATACATTTTAGAAATCAGCAAAGCTTCTCCGTTAAAATACAAAGCAGATCATTTCTGTGTCACTTTGAGGAAAAAAAATCTTCTCAAGTATAAACGTCTGTTCATATAAAGAAAAAAGTATTCTTTTGCCTAAAATAAAAACAGATATTTAACTTGGCTCAGAGCTAGTTTTAGCCCGCGATGGTAATGATATTACAAAATGACTACTGGACAAACCCCATGAATAACTTCTCAGTGTGGTTTCCACGCAGAAAGAATGCGGGGAAGCGTAAGTTACAAATGTGTGCTGCTGAGGCCTGTCATCTAACATGCACTTGTACATTCGAATGAAAAAAATAAACCTAAGGCCGGAGAGTTGAAAGGGGTCCTTTCTGTAATTATTTTTTAATCATATCTGGATTTTTGTAGGGAAAGGAATGCGATCATTCTTTAGCAGACTTCAGTTGTGGTTCTGACTAAAAATATTAACCACACAGCCTACGCAAGAGGTACAGCAAATATTTTAGGGAATATAAGATAGATGATCTGTGTTTTCATAAATTTCCCTCAATGAAAAATTATTATTTTTAACTTGAAACTGTATTTCTACCCCCAACCAATGTCAACATTCAATCTATCAATGTACATTATATATTTTTAAACCAGCTAACTGACATCCTTGTATAAAAATTCTAGTTCACAGTCTTGACCCACTAACATAAAGGTAAGCAATGCTGTACTCAGTACATAGTTGTTCAACATTAGAGTTAGTATAAAGCCATCGTTGTTTGCAAACAGGTCATTGCTAACCTGTCAAACAATTAAATCAGCTTTCAGATGTAAAGATTTGGTAAATGGCCACATAAAAGTCTGAAAGCCTGAAGTGCTTTAAACAATTTCTATAATAATGCCTGTAGCATCTCACAGCGAGCTGAGGATGGAATATACACTGGCCAATCATCACGTAAAACTCAAAAATACCCTGATCAGACAACAAAACCATAGTTGCTGCTTCTATTAGTTGCACCTTGCAACGATAAGATAAACCTACTACTGTAGTTGCGCATTCACCTCTAGAGAAAATGGTAAAATAAAAAGCCCAGAAAATAATGACCAGACAGGCAGCACAGAACACAATTTGAGAGGTTGTACCTAATCAACACCACCGCCTTTGATCTTTACCAATAAAACTTCACTTTGACAGGCAGAATATGGGCACAGGCTGGCATATCAGGCATTCTGGACTCTCTTGAATACTGATGCATATTATATGTACAATGTATAGTGTACATCCAAGGGCATTTTATTTCTTTTTCTTTTCAGAAATAACAATAAAATAAAAATAAAACAAATGGTAATCCAGAGCTGCAAATAATCAAAGAGAGATGCAGCTCAGAAGCACAGATTCAGGCTCATGCAGTCAGCAGCCCTTTTAATGGAGGATAAGATCAGGGCCGTCAGGGAAGATGTCGGTAAAGCCAAATTAATCAATGCTGAATGTGGTGAACAAAAAATAACAGACATTTGCATGAATGCGCAGCAGGCAAAAAAAGCTCTTAATCTGGCACCGTGCGTGCAGTGATGCAAGTTTGGAATTAACTTCAAGGGAAAACAGGGCACCACTTGCAGACATGATATCATTCTTGTTATTGTTTGGTTTGAATAAGAGAGCAGGATTGAATTTAAGGATTTGTTTTTCATCTGAATAGGTAGACATGCGGCATTCATTTTGCCTGTACTGCTGTTCTTAAGAACTGGCATATTTGAAATACAGTAAACTAAAGCCAAATTTTGCAGAACTATCAGTACTTTTGTTTCTATATTTTTTTAAAAATGCAGTTATAACTTTCTTTTTTCCTTTCACAAGCATGATATAAAATCAGCCCACTGCAAGCAACGAATTGCAGAAATCTAAAACGTTTTTTAATTGGGATATTACTTTAAAATTCTCAGATTTCACAAGGACTGCCACTTTTACCCTACAGATTTGCAAAGTATCTCGACAGTATTCAAATAACAAGTAATGATGCCATTAACACCAGCTTCGTGAAGCTCCCAACTGATTTTTGGGGACTGGTTGACTGACTCAAATATGGACTGAATCAATTTTGTGGTGAATTTTAGAGCTGTGGTTCTGTGCTTATTACCATCCAATCAAGTATCCATCTCTCCCTTTGACTCACAGCAGATGTTTTTCACAGTGGCTGTTTTTTAAAATTTGTTTATCATTTTCTTTTTAAACACTTTGTCTTGCTGCCCTAAATTAGCGGGTTTTGTGGCCAACACATCAGCAATTCAGGCATAAACTATGTGGCACCCTCTAACTCCATTATGTTCTTCATCTTGCTCTGCAGACCTGCCTATCAAATTGCCACTGGGTTTGACCTCTTTCATTGAAATACACTGCTAATCAGCATTTATGTTAATAATATATTAATAATATGAATGCTTCTGAAGTTGTGGTATAGAAACTTCAAAGTTTAAGCCACTTTTCAAGTGTACTTACTACGTTTCGTCCCTCCCATACATTTTAGATAAAATTAGTGCATTTGCTGATATATGGACTGATCTCCACCTGTACCAAATGTTGAAGGACCAATTTATTTTCTCCCTAAACCACAATGGGCTCTAAATTCATAGACCAGGCACAGGTGCGGCGCAGACACAGCAAATGGGGGGAGCGATACGCCAACGGGGTGTATTCAGGCGTATTTTGCAATTTCGTTCACAGTGCAGCCCGGCGCAAGTACTCCTCTGTCCCGCCTCTGTCCCTCCTGCCGGCACAAGTGGCAAAGAGGGAGGAGAGGAGACCTCAGTGGGTTTAATACAGCCGAGTCAAATATTCACCAATCAAATGAGCTCCTCACCTTTAAAATTGGAATAAAAAAGCCTCTGTCCTAGACCTGCATGATGCGTGAATATTGCATTTTACTTTGCTGCTTCAGACATGTTTTCTGCACCGCTTACGTCTTTATTAAGCATTACAAATATGAGTTAGCTGGCTAGCTAGGGCATTCGCCAATTATTACCATTAGCAAACTTGAATGGAATTTCATGACGAAACTACATTAGATCATTCAAACTTATGAAGTTGGAATGAAATATGACGGTTGCTCATTTATTTCTTCTGCCAGCATCATTGGGAAGAGAAACGATGGATAGCGTGTTCCTATTATTACACCCTGTTGCTGCAAAAAATTTTGGGTTTAACATGCCTGGACAACAATGCAAGATACGTTACACATTTATTTTCAATATGTGATCTTGACTCAGTACGAGATCATAGCAATCTAGCTGTATTCCTTTCCCCCACTAAAAATGATAAAACCTAAGTGACAGTAATACAATGCCCAGCCAAAAAAAGTCACCGTTTAGAAATTAATTAACAAATTCTATAATTGGATCATTATTGTGGTTATTAATATGTTTCAGCTGGCAATAATCATTTTAATCCTGACTGATGAAGTGTGCCGCTACTCATTTCTTAAAAAATCATGTCGGAAGACACATCCTTTGATGATGGAAAAGATATTGCAGTACTACAGAATGGGCAATTTATTGGCCTGTATTTAGCAAAGAAAACCATGAATGAAACAAGTATGAGGAATCATTTTCCCAAACAAATTTGCCACCACAAAGTCCTGACCTTAAAGACATTAAAAGTTATTGAGATGTGCTCAAGAAAGACACCGAATGGTTCAACCATTATGTCGAGAAGACAAGGTCTCGGCCAAAAATGATGGTATTTCTGATCGAAAATAAATATTCTGGCATAGCGTCAAAACAATGACAAGACAAATATGCACTATAATCAGAGCTACAGGGGTTCCAACAAATTTTGTATTTTTTTTGGCCGGAAGTGTAGTATTAAGCCGCTTGACAAATTTTTTGCACGACAGATTACATTCAAAGTCAGTGCGAAAAATTTGTTTCGCGGCCCGTGTGAAAGCAGCTGAAGGACACATACCCACATAGCCTACACACGCACCCACATGCACATCTCTCTCTCTCTCTCTCTCTCTCTCTCTCTCTTTGATCTGACATCAGGACAATCGATATAGATAGGTATAATTTATGTCCCGATTCAGATAGTTACATTAAATAGTGGTTGCTGTAATTATTTATTGCATTGAAATGTACCTGATATTCTGGAAACCTGCCTGTGAGGTTTCGGTGACGTGTGCGCACTGTGCGCCGGACAGCCAAATTACCACAGCACAGAAAGTAAACCAGGTTGGAGCTGGCGAGCTCTCTGCGCACCTTCAGCGGGGCCTTTTGCCACGAAACTGTCACTGCATCATGATGAATATGTGACACCTCCCCCTACTACGCCGCCACACCCATCTCGGTGCGCATCCATCTACCAAATTGCGAAAGTGGCTGCGTAAGGTGTAGCACCGCACAAAATTACCACTGCGCGAGCCGCACTGGACGAAATCACCACTGCGCGGACTATGCCACGCTGCGCCGCCCTGCGCTGCGCCAAGAAATTAGAGCCCAATGAGCTAATGAAAGTTTTTGGACTGTTCCACGTGGTTCTAAGTTTCACAATATTTGGAGGGAAAACTGCTGTTTCAGCAAATACTATTACACAAGTAATTTCTTTACAACAGGGGGCTACAAACAGACAAGGGATTACAATAGAGAATTCAGTATAAAGAAGAACTCCCAGCTTCCCTAAAGGATCCTATAGTCTCCCTAAAATTATTCATTAATCTTTATATCACAACACTTATAGTCAACTAAAGAAGGTCCAAAGCTTATAAAGGGGAATAAGGTACGCCTTCAGAATGTGCACCACACAAGCGGCTTCTCTTTAAAATGCCTTCAATACCAATTGCAATCATTGATCAATTTCAGTGAAATGGACGAACAGACGAACTTCAGCGAGGCGTAAACCATGTCAGAATAAAAATGTCAGAAAATTAAGTCATTGTTTGCAAGCAAACTTAACCAACTGGTCAACAAGGGAAATATACATTAGCCTAAATGCAATACCTGCACCGCACAGAGTACCAATTTAAACATTGGCAGATCCAAAAAGCATGGACCAGTACTGTGACTGAATGGGGCATTACTCAATTTTCTTATTGCTCGAGTTTATATTTCTAAGGCCCACAATGTTTTTCGTATACATGACAAAACAAACCGGCGGGTAGGCGATGAGTGCACGAAGCTCTTGAAGTGTTTCCAAGCCAGTTAAGCCACATGTATTTCACAAAAGTCCTGACAAATTAATATACACCATATGTTCCCTAAAGACCTTCAGTGCAACTTCTCATTTATTTATCGTGGTGCAGGCAAACTGCGCGATAATGTACAGCTGTCTTCCAACGACCATCCCAAAATTCTGGCTCAGTTGACTACCCTGTGTCAAAAACCACAAACAGAGGAACCAGACTTACCATTTTGATAAGATTTCTCAAAGGAAGCCATTCTTAAAACAGAAGTACCTTATACATGTATGTTATTTTATCCAACCGGCAGGTAAATCTCTGAGGACACTATGACTTCAGCCATTCACAAATCTGAGCTAATGTGTCGAGCAGGTGGAAGAAAATATCCACCGAAGGTGATGATAAAATCGCATCTGTAGTGGAGAACTGAAATTACTGTTCATGTAACAAACCATAAATTCTAATATAATGCAAAACCAGGTCAGAGCGGCAATAAATAAAACAAAAATGATAAAAAGCTGTTGATTTTACACAGTGACAAATAGAAATATGGGCCCCATCTTCTTAATGGCTGTAACAGATACTCATACTAGGTTTTCAATGAGTAGACGTCTTGTGAAGCATTACTGCTAGTTTAGGCATGAGAGTGAAATCAGATTGCATCCAACAGAAAGTTCCGAGAATGCGAGATGCAACAGCTCAGTCTTCAGAGAAAGTGGATTCCCGTCATTTCAATCCATGCGGAAAAAACAAACTACACTGTAAAATGTTGAGTATGCACTGAAGGCTTGAACTCATATGATCCATCCACGCCGAAGAGAACTCCCTACAAGTCTGTAAGAGTTGATTTAACTCTGAACACTTCACTGTGAACACAAGGAGGCCCAGCCTGGATTCATCAATCCAACTGTCAGCTCTTTCTAGGATCAGACACTGGCCTCCCCGATTCAGGACAGCCGTAACTTGTCCCCAGGGACATTTCTCCAGCAGTCTGATACAGAGAGGCTAAAGGCCTGGAATGACAAGCTAATATGCTTTCAGCAGCTGAGATTCATGTAAGTGAAAGGGATAGGGGAGGAAAAATGGCAGTGGAGTAGAGGAGAGATTTGCGGAGTGGCGTGGAGAACTGTACTGCTGCAGCACAGCACTGTGGTAATACCAGGATTATGCAAGATCTCCGGGCTTGAGCAGAGGGAGGTACGCCATCCACCTCACCTTTAAGTACTTCACCAGTTTCTGGATCTGCCAGCCTCACCTTTAAGTACTTCACCAGTCTCTGGATCTGCCAGCCTCACCTTTAAGTACTAGACCAGTTTCACGATCTGCCAGCCTCACCTTTAAGTACTTCACCAGTTTCTGGATCTCCCAGCCTCAGCTTTAAGTACTTCACCAGTTTCTGGATCTGCCAGCCTCACCTTTAAGTACTTCACCAGTTTCTGGATCTGCCAGCCTCACCTTTAAGTACTTCACCAGTTTCTGGATCTGCCAGCCTCACCTTTAAGTACTTCACCAGTTTCTGGATCTGCCAGCCTCACCTTTAAGTACTTCACCAGTTTCTGGATCTGCCAGCCTCACCTTTAAGTACTTCACCAGTTTCTGGATCTGCCAGCCTCACCTTTAAGTACTTCACCAGTTTCTGGATCTGCCAGCCTCACCTTTAAGTACTTCACCAGTTTCTGGATCTGCCAGTACTCCGAGGGCAGGTCCGTGTTATTCTCCGGCCGGCGCTCCGGCTGCTCCTCATCTTCCTCGCTCTCCGAGGAGCTCTCACTGAACTCAACGATTCCTGTCCCCCCTCCGGCACTCTTGCTTTAAAGGAACAACAGACAAGTAAACGTTACGGGAGGCAAGGCTGTGCTCAAGGAGTAGAGTTTCTAAAGGACGACAGGGCATGCTCAATCCACAATTCAGTCACATTACACGAAAGTGCCTTCAAACAAACATCATTATTCGACTTTTAGCTTCTCTTGCAGATCTTCAGAGCTCAGTACCTGCCAACTGATAGAGAGGTGATAAAATGTAGCCACGTTGTGGGCATCGAACCTATAAATAGCACCTTCATATTTACATCCAAAATTAGGTTTGCAGTAATTATTAGCCGGTTATTCATCATAAACCTTAAAATCCAGGGTGAGAATTCCTCAGCGCTCAAGAAAAGGCCATCCTTTTCAAGCCGAAAGCCCCTGGATTTCCGTTGGATTTTCTGTGGCATGCTGCCACAGCTATAGAAGTCTCAAGCCTTTTAATGCCTGTTTCCATTTAAGATTGCCTGATTAAAAATCAAACAATTTATTAGGTGAATATCCAAGGCTGATACATAAGCCTTTAACGATTAAGAAATTATTCATAAATAAATGAAAAAGAGATCACCAATATCCTACACTGACAATGTCAATGCAATGCACATGATATTGTGTGGATGGCAATAATACACAATTAATTAATTAATCGAAAATTTACTCTGAATTCCCTCTCCCATGTAAGCATTTTTTTCAGCAGCGTAATTTAACTTGTTTAAAATGTTTTCATTACTGAAAGGAATGAATCAAAAATGGGAAACATCTTCTTAAAGGAGGATTATCATCAGGAAATTTCTGCCCTCCTGTTATTTCAATTAGTTAATCTCACGTTAGTTTAACTGCATTCATATAGCTCAGTTGGCTAATTGACGAAAAAAATCTAATTTAATTGAGCCCAGTGGGCAGCGCCATTATTTTCCGTAGCATCTGTCTCATCGAATTCTCGGGCGTGAGATCGTGACGTCAGCGTGGCGGTCTGGCGCTTCCAGGCATTATGGCCGATGCACTCGATTTAATGAGATTTTCTCGTCAGCGAATAGATCCAAAATCGCTTTGAAAATGCTGCATTGTCAGGCATACGGTTCCGTCAACGACACTAAACAGAAGATGGCCAGTGTGACAATGCACACGTTCCCAAAGGACAGGGATTCAATTCGCCGTTGGGTAATAACCTCGCACAATCGTACAATGCATGTCACTGTTGAGGGATGCTTTGTCTACACTCTCAGCCAGCGTGCTCACATCACGATCCCGCGCTTCCGCGGGCTGAAACTCTGTCTTGCGTGGTTTGAGTTTAAAACAGTGGTGGCCTCCATTTTGGCATTTATCATGGTAATTACGGGAAATAATTACATGGGGAAGACTAATTATCTTGTGGGAATACTTGAAGGGGGTGCTGGTGGACTTCACTGCGGTTAACACAAGTCAAAAAAGGCAAGAGTGAAAATCTTCCTTTAAACACATCGAATTCCTAAAATTGGAGCGAAATGGCATCACTTATAAGCCTCAATAACGTGTGTAGTTTTATGAGCTTCAGGAATTCAGAATCTTCTAAAAACATATTTATGTCGTTATTCATGTCGATAAGAAAATGCCTTATAGTTGTGTGATGCAATGAACAAAAATGTCAGCTGAAAACAAATTGTTCAGTCATTCTATTACTTCGCTCTTACAAACGAGCAAATTAATATATGGTTGCCAATTAGATGTGAAGGGGGCAATCGCACAGTTGCAGCCACAATTTGATAATAATTAATTTGTAAAATTACCAACATTTTGATACAAGTTTTCTTTGGGGCATTGATGATTTGATACCCAGAAGAGGACTTGCATCATAACCGATGGTAATTTAAAGTGCATCTATTGAGTTACTTTTCATTGGTCATTCTTGTATTCTTGAAGTCCCATAGAAAAGGTTTAAGTGCGTCATTGTTAAAAAAAAAAAAAAACACTTGAGTTTTCTCATGCTGGTCATTTCTGCAGTATCTGTGTGTGAAATACTCTGCTGAGGTCTCGGCTCCGCCCTTCCAAAAACCCCAGTGTGCTGATCACTGACTTGTGATTGGTCAACCACATTACATGCGCGTCGGAAATGTCACACCCTTGATCATTAATGGATTTCCGCACCAGAGTGTAAAAGAGCTTTAGAAACAAATACTGGTGTAGCCTTGTGGGCATAACCCGCCTGATTCAAGGGCGTGCGAAACTGATGATGCTTGCTGCAAAAAGTCAACTGGTGACGTCACCAATTAATGAACAAAATTGTCGAGAGCTATCGGGGTGTTTCAGGCAGCTCTGGAGCAGTGTGTTTAGAGGCCGAGAGCATCTTCTGGAGGTGACTTCAAGTTGTTTTCCAACACAGACCTTTTACATGCACATAAAACTATATGATTCACACAATGACAATAAAATAATGAAAAACCATAACAGCTGCCCTTTAATAAATGAATTATTATTGCGTCATGGCTACTTTCTCTCGCTCAACGAATTGGAGAAAAGTAAATTGGAACCAGTTTGGAGGTATCATGCATTTTAAAGTGAGGTTCCTGAAGGGTTTTTATAACTCCAATAACACTGAAAATCTGGTAGGGAAGAGGTTAACTAGAGATTTGGAAATGTGAAACTAACAAATACGGTGGTTCCATACTGCAACGTACACACAACCACATATGCAGATGTTCTTTAAAGGCAGTTGGCCTGTTCAAGTAACTGTATCATCAAACAGGTATGCCATGATGCAATGAAATTCGGTACACTCGCGGAGTGGACCATAGGGAAGTCAGTCCAATGTAGCGAGATTGCATTTCCAGGGAGCGCAGTATCAGAGAAAAACAGCCGCCGCAGTTTCTGCTGCTGAAGACCCTGTGGTGAACGCAAACCGCATTTGCTGTAAACCTCTGCACAGTCCCTGTGCGTCCACTACTGCAGTACGGTGAAAGAGCCTCACTGTGCTCCTATCTGTACGAGGTCCAAGTTTGACTGGAGCGGAGCACGGAGCTATGAAAGCACATTCTTCAACTAAACCAGTAATTTTACTGACAGCTTGTGCTCACAGTCATAATCATATGACAGCGGATAGAACTCTCCCTGAAACTATAAACGGAGTTGGGGGGGGGCAGGATAGTAGTTGTCAACACGCAATATATGCCAGTATGAGACTAAATCTCGGCAAATGAAAGGGTTTACCGTCAATTCGTTAATTCAAAAATAATAAAACAGGTTGGTATGACACGGCAATTCCTTCAGTCATTCCAGCTCAGCTGATTTCTCCTCTTCGCTTTGCAGCCAGTCCCTATACAAACTTGTCCGACGGGAAACGGTCAACTCACGTTTTTTGCGATGACAGACGTCCAGCCAGAGAAGACACAGAGAAATTCGTCCTCTTCTTACTTCCTGACCTCACAGCTCCCTCTTGCATTTCAATTAACTTGTTATTAACCACGCGGTTGGCTGACTTCTTGCCACCTGTGTCCCTGCAATACAATGAAGACAACTCCGTTTTACAAGAATTGCAATATGGAGGCAACTGAAGGATTCCAGTTGTTGCATTAAATGCCAACTATTTATCAGCAACTGTAACATACCGAAAATTACAGCAAAAAAAAAAAAAAAAATCACAGTTCCAAATGAGCATCGTTCTGCTAAGGAACAACTGAAGCATGGAAATATTCACGGCACATAAATCTCATCTCTAATAAGGAAACAATAATTGTAATAACAGAAATAATAGCTAAGCTGTGCTCCAGCAACTTTCAATCTTTAAACATCTGCTCAAGATTTTTTTTTTCCTTGGTTAAAATAAAACTGGAGACGACCAATCTGTCCAAACCATGTGTGACAGCTCCGAGACACATTTTTCTCTCCACATGCTGTATCTCTAACCGATAAGGAGCTGTCACTTAATAGCTCAGGCACTTAATAAAAAAAGTCTGCACGCTCAGAACAAGCTCCCGTAGTACAAGTTCCCTCTGTATAAAATAATTGCAGCATGTGTGTGCAGAACTTGGGTTTGCGACACACGGCACATCACGATTTCGCCGAGAACACTACGCTGGACCCGAGCCCCACCGCAACACTCAACGAGGGGTCACTGCAATATTTCAAAGACACTGAGGAGTGGAACTGTTGCGCACTCAGGGGGCGATGTTAGGCCGAGGTTCTTCCATTTCAAAGATGGTTCTGGTTTCCTGCCGCTGCCCGGCTTGTTCTGCGAATGCCGCTGTCTCGCCTTTTCGAGCACATTCTTCTCCCTGGGCTCGTAAGACCTTTGGGTTTGGCCTTGTTCCTCAGCGTCAACCGGTTCCACATGTTCCGTCCTCTGAGTCGATGGAGGCTCTTCGTTCGCTGTGAAACCCCGCTAAAAACAGGAAAAAGGTCTTTCTCAATTTAAGCAAAAATGCCAGTGTTAAAAATGGCAATAAATTTTATCCATAAAATTATAGAAACTTAGAGAGTCATTCAAAAGCTCATCCTCTGAGAGACTGTTCACGTAAGAAAGTCACTGGTTTGTCCTGCTTATGTCAGGATAGATGGCATAGTTTCCTGCCTAGATCTGATATGCTCTTTTTATACTTTTAACAAGCAGATCCCACATTATTGTTTGAATGGCTCACAACAACATTCTAAAGCATGAAGGACAAAATAATATGAATAATGGTTATGGGTTTGCATTTGTACAAGCAACAACTTATATAAAAGTGCCTTGAGAACATACCAACAGTGTGAAAATAATTTGACCTCTCTTTTGCAAGAAATACCACATTTCACTGCTTTGCAAAGAAGTCTGCTCAATTAATTTTCTGAACGTCAAACGTTTGCTGGTTTTGTGCATTCTATCAACCAAGGCTTTCAGCTTGGCACGAGGAGAGCAAAGTCTTTATGCCACTGTTATTCAATGATGATTTTTAAGTTTTTCAAGTCTATTTTTTCCTATACAACCCGCGCTAGCATGCCAAGTGGACACATGAATGGTTTGCAGGCAGGAAATATATTAATCACAGGCACCTGCTAACCAGAAACTGGCTCACATTCCTAATGTTCTCATTTAAGCTCCCTCTTGATGTGAGGCTTTAACGCGGCACGTTAAAATACGGGAGTCCTACAGCACCGGTCTGTCAGTCACTTGGCTTTAACCAAAGGACTGCAGGGCAAATAAACTAGAATACTACTTTTATAAAAGTGATGAAAATTGACTGGGTCCTTAACACTCTTTTCATCATCATTGCATTTATTCATTAGAATTTTAAAACATTTTGTTTAACCTTTATTTTAACTGGATGAACCACTGAGTTATTTCATTTCTTTTAGGTGGAAGACCTCCAGTGAAACAGGGAAGCTCAACTGCAACATAAAATAATCAGACAATAATGACACATAATAGGGCAAAATTATAACTACTATTCATTATCTACCGGGCTGGCTTACAGATATAAGCATATAATTATAAAAGCCAGATGAAAAACATTATAGAAATCATGTCTGAAACATTCAAAACAAAGTTTTTTCAGATAACCAAAATATTGAAGTGTGTCATCATAAAAAGAAAAAAAATCAAGTGACCGGGAGAAATTGCTATAATCAAATGTAATTAACCTCAACGTGTCCAAGGTGGTGCTAGGATTTAAGGGTTTTAAAAACTTGAACAGCCAAACCCTGCTAATCAAATGTCCAAAGTAGCCAAAAATAATCGCTGAAGTATTCCAGTAAAATTAAAACACTTAGCTAAGACCGTCAAAAACTGAAACGGCTACTGTGCACATGGCAGCCGGCCAACTGCCTTTACAGAGTCCCGGAGCATCGCGCCAAAAAACACATTTACTAAACATTTCTGTCATTCCAGAAACAACAACAGAGCAGGAGAAGTGTCAACTTCACAGGGCTGGATTTTGATTAATGGCTGTGTGGAAACGTGTGGGAACACCTCTACATCTAATGACAGCTAAAGTTTAATTAATTAATTAATTTTTTACATTTATTATCTAGGGGAAATAATTAGCGCAATTATCATGGGATGGAGCAGGCTGCACGCACTGGTCTGACAAGATAGACACGATTAATTTTTCGTGACAGCCTCAAACCTGGTTGCAGGCCTCCTATCACTTTTGTTACACACTATGGGTGTCATTTTGGTGTGTCAGTGGGCTTTATATAAGGAACCACACCAAAGACTTTTCTTTCATTGTTGAGCATGATTGATTTATTTCCAGGAAGCCCAATCTCTGTAAGAGATTATAGCCATTTTCCAGGATCCTGCCACCTCTCAATGTTATCGGAGTTGCTGTTATTCAAACAAGATTTCTCCACGGTCGATGAAGTAGGTTCTCTACAACCGGATAAAGTTGAGGAGAATATACAAAGTGGACCGGTACAGTAAACTATTCCAATCTGCAGAAGTTCTGATGTTGAGACGATCTTGGAACGGAAAGCTCAGCGCCAGAGACATGACTTTAAATATTAACATGAAGTTCGAGATCTTGTTTGAATGACTGAGTCAGTCAGAGTATTAAATCCTGCAATGACCATGAGCGTAATCAATTCCAAGTCTTAATCATCTGGAAATTTCAAAAGCAAGAAAATTTAAAAAATCAGAAAAAAGATCTTTCATCAAAAAAAATAGTTCTTTTCTCTTGGCAGTCCTCAGTCATTTGATTAAGAACGTCTAATGTAATAAAAATATGTAATGATATTCCTAGCACTGCAAACATTTGAGTTTTGCTCAGAAAACCCTGTTATTATTGGCTGTTAAACTGCAAGCTCAAGTTTACTTGGCTCTTCAGCGATTCAGCTTCCATTCAACTTTCATCACAGCCGAGCTGTGAGCTGTCAAACTGAGTATTTCTGAACCGACAATCGCATTCACAAGCTAATGAAGGTGAACATTTTGTCCTTAAAAGCAATTACTTGCCTGCATCTTCAAAGCTAATGTTTGGACCTGAAATTTTTGGTCACTTATGGACCAAAAATGCTTGAACACATTAGAATGCCATCAGATGGAATCGCAAATAAAATAGTTTAATGCATTTAATTTATACGTGGAAAAATCAATTTTCATCACCTTAACAGGCTCTCGGGTCTTAGGCATTCTGTCGGATCACATCTTGGACGTTCAGTCAAGACTGCCACTAATGCTAATGTTTACAGAGTGTCCTTAACAATCTTCACGCATAAAGTTCTACACTCTCAACATTCTTTGTGTGGCAGGCCAAAGGAGGACCCTGGCGGGGAATTGAACCCCAGACTCCCGGGTAAGAGTCAAACGCGCTGACCACATCAAAGAGCCAGGCTCCTTGGCAAGGTAGCCAGGGCGCGTACCTATTAGGAGGCATTTCTAGTGACAGGACCCTTCAACTGTCACATTTACAATAACCAATTTCAACTTGGGTTTAAACAGGGTCCATGGGTTCTTTATTGTCCCTATATAAAACGTAGGTTACATGTTATGCAGGCTGGACATTCTTGTTGAAATGACCGTGGGTCAATAATAAAATGCAGCAAAGACATAAACCATCATATTTCTATTATGGATTCAGTAAATGCTATGCAGCTATGGGCTGAATGGCCAAGTATGGCCAGCAAGTATTAGGTTCTTAAGCATACTACTCCTCGTCTTACAGTTTGGACAGGCTACCTAAATGACCGTCATGTACAGGTTTGGAGCCCACTGAACGTCTCAATTTCAGTTAGTTGTTCTACTGATTATGAGTGTCCTGTTACTTCTGTAATAGATTAGTCAGTGTTGCAGTCCATTTATAATTCAAACTCTTGTCCATTATGTTTTACATCTGCAATCTATATAAACAGATACTATCTCTGAGGTTTTGCAAAGAACATGCTCGGCAGCAGGGGCAGGGGGAAATCAGACTGCATAATGTAATTTCCGTTTTGATAGCTTAAGGATAGAATTATATTTCAAAAGCAGTGGAACATACAACAGAACATTCAATTCTGATTTTGGTCTTTGTTTACAGAATTAGTTAAACATAGGCAGGACTAATATTTCAGTGTTGAGTAGACCAGACCTTTTTCTCATAAAAAAAAAAAGTGCGTGTCACTGAAACACAGCTTATGTGCAGGATGCGTCTGGATGACAGTTGCTCTGTGCCAACACAGCTGCTATAAGTTAATTCTGACTGACCGTATTTCACCATAAAATTCTGAAAAGCATGTACAAAAGGCTTATTCTTCAGTAATTTGGCCATTTTTTTTTAAAATAAAATTGCAAACTCAAATTTACTCAAATATGCAGTCACAGAAAGCAGACTATGAGTAGTTGAAAGCCAAAAACTTGATTTTTTTTCAACAGAGACAAGTGAGTAGTGATGGGTTAATCCATCATTTTGCTATAAACAACAAGCAGTATTTCTTTGCACGATATTTGAAAGCATGTTTGAAAAATACACAACAATTTAAAAAATGTGGATGAATATAAAGTCTCTTTTCAAAGAGCACAAATCACCTGTTTATTGATGTTTTCTGCAAAATAAGGAGATTTCTTTTTCAGAAGCGTCACGAGGTCTTTGTAGACATCACTTTTCCTTTCAAAGGCTTTTTCATCTCCTCCTTGCTTTATGCCCTTAAAGAAAGAAAGAAAACTTAGAGTCAGTACAACAGGTTACTGCTATTTATGCATACAGCTAAACAACATACTTGCAGAAACGTATGGTACAAAAATTAAATATACGGTATCTTGGTTCTGCTTTCTGCGGTAGCAATTGAGGTAAACCAATCTCCCCGCTGGTCCAGAAGCATTCTTCCACCGACATTTCAAATCTAGGTCCCAAAGATTGAATGTTCAATGTTCTACCACCCCACCAACATCTGGCCTTTAGATAGTCATGTTGTTTTTAATGGTTCAACAGCACTGCTATGTGTAGTAAGTATTACATGCCATTGCATAGCCTCAACTGACCCAAGTTAGGCCAACAGCAGGTAAGATGATGCAGAAAGGAGTGAAACAGAACAGGCATTAAAGCAAGAAGGGCCAGAAAAGCAAAGAATGGTGGTAAATAAATGAAAGGTAACGTGATGGAGGGGGCGAGCAGGCATGAGCGATGAATTTGGGAAAATAAATGTTGCAACAATGTTATCGGACTGTTTTATCTACTTTAAAATGGTTCAGCAACTATGCAGCAGCACAGAGATAATGTTATGTGTCAACTAGGGTGTGGTAGAGCAGGTATGAACTGTATGACAATGGGGAACGGTGCTGTAGAGGGGAACTGTCCGGCAGTAAAGGATAGAAACAGGGGGAAGGAATGCGGTTAGAGTCTCATTATACTTTCCGAAAACAGCTGCGGACTGAAATTGCCAGAAACTTTAACGTATGTATTTTTCAAGATGGAACCTGTCATGGAGATAAGGTGCTCCGCTCCATATCCCGAGCACACGGATGGAAAGAAAGGATAGATGGTTCCAGGGACATGGGTGATTGAAGGCTTTGGATGCTGAGACAGTCCACATGGATGTATAGTGAAAGCAGCTGTGATACTTTAGAGACATTCCGGCAAAAAATCTGGCGAAGCAGATCCAGGTCTACTGGAGTTGGAGTGACCGACCGTAACCAAACGGTAAACTGCTGAGCTGCACTTACACCCTCGAAGGGCTCATGGCATCGTTTTAAACTGGTCGTTCAGACCTTTCAAAATTATGCATATAAAAGAGGAGTAGTTTTAGAATATTTCAGCATTTGTCTTTTTTCACTAATTAGACATCACGACACATCAGGAGCGCTGTGTTGATGAAGAGCACTCATCGGGTTGTCTTTTACGACATACAAGTGCTAATTGAAAGCAACGCGTACTTGAATTTTTTTTATTTTCAAGAAACTTTTGCTTTGATAATTTTCCGTATGTCATTCATTTCTGGTCATAACCAAATCCCCGAGCCTTGGTGTTTTCAAAACAACTATTCACTCTCAACGTTTTGCCGTCACTAAGTTAAATGGAAAGCATAGAATACTGAGCTCCTCGTTTCCCCAAAATGTTCATCACAGCCACTTTAAGTACTCGATGACAGCAGCAGAATCAATCATTCCCATTAAAACCAAATGGAAATGTAATTTTTCTTTTTTTTACCTCAGTATTCACAGTGATCTTCAGCCAGACATATTTTTGGTAATATGTGGACCATATTTTTGTTTTAAGGCTTTTAAACCTTCAATGAGTAACTTATATCATAAGGCTTGACAAGCAATTCTTTCATGGACTGAGGACTTCTGCGATGCGATAACCAGGATCAATATGCAGTAAAAAAAGACAGCCCTCTGTCTGAGATGAACCACACTTACCAGCTAATGTTCGTCACATTTATTTCCCTTGATTCTCTATTCTTAACACTTACCCCGTTGAGATAAACCCCTGCAGTGCTGCAGGTGATGTACAGAGGATCAGTGTCACAAGTTTCGATAATGAGGTAGAATATTTCATCATGGACTTGTCTCCACGGTGGGCTTCGACAACCATTTGGAAATTCATAATCTACACAATGATAAAAAAAAACACAGAGCTGAAGAATTATTATTTTTATTATTATTATAATAATAATAATTATTATTATTATTATTATTATACAGCATTCATGAGGAAATACTATGTATCTTTTCCCTGGCTAAGTATTCACATATTGCGATGACTAACTTACAAGATTAATACTCCACTACTGCCAAAGTTGCCAAAAGAATGTTGATTTACAAGTCTCCAGTAAAATTTACAAGAGCAATTTTTTGGGAGGTTGTTGGTGTGATTTCACACTGGTATTAATCATCTTTTGAAAACATGGCCTTATATTAATCAATGCAGTATCTCCAGTTGGAAGTATTTGTGTAGAAGGTTTCAATTTCCCTAAACGTAAGGGACACATTTTTCAGAGACCGGCATTTTTCACTCATGAAGCGATGCACTTCTAGGATCTTACCGCAAACCCTCCCCTCTTTAGGTGAGTAAAACACTGATTAATCTCTCAGTAAACTCAAATCTGGCGTACATAATTACTCCCACATTTCAAAATTCAGACAGTCTGTGTTTGCAACTATCCAGTATTGCCCATAATGGCAATCAAATTTTTTTTTTATAATTTTTGGAGATGTGAAAGTAATTCAAACCTGATGTGTATTCAACAGACTTCAACACCCCTTTCTCCTTCCCGCCACAGAAGCTTTTGAGCAGCTCCACATCATTCTTAACTGCGGCGGAGCCGAGTCGAACCTCCCTGCAGAAAACAAACAGGCTAATTAGTTCTGGTCGTATTGGGGCTTGGGCCCTAATAAACCCCGCCTGATCTGGCAGCGTGTATTCCAGTTCTCATGGATGTAAAACACAGATTGAGATTCATGTGTTATCAATCCCAACACATCTGACAAACTCCTCGGTGAGAATGCTGTAGTGAAGGCTTCAGAGAGGAAAAACCGAGCTCACTGACTGATCTGCTTCAAGGAGTTGCTCAGCAGCGATGTATCAAGCTGCTGAAGCAGCAAAAGCAACTTCCTTCTGACTTCTGTCTCTTTGTTCGCATTGTCCTCGGTCCCTTTCTGCAAGGGACGCGACACTGATGCGTCCTCTCCCTCTACTGCGGCAAAACTGGGTCCAAGTATCTTTACGACCGGGTCTCTGTTAGCTGCGTAAATGAAAGAGGAATCACAGTAACATATCACTAATAATACTGATTTTAAGATTTTTTTTAAACAAAGCATGCGATACAGATTATCAAATTTCAGTTGCAAAAATTTAAACAATAGGAGCGCATAATGAGCCATAGAATGTGTTGTAAAACATTACTTACAGCAGGAAGAGGACGGGGGGAATTTCAGCAGCATGATATTAATTCATGATAGGCATCTAATTTTTAAGATTTCCTGCTCACCTTCAAGGCACGCTCGAACTTCGCTTAATTTCCTATTTTCTGCCAGCTGCAATAATTTTGAGAGCTGACTGAAGCAGCACACAGAGACAGTTGAGGATGAAAGCTGAAGAAGTGGCTGTCCATCGCTGGCTGCTTCCAGTGATTTCACTGCAGGTCCGCTAAAGAGAGTAAACAAAACTGAGTACATACAGTAGTGCTCAAAAGTTTGCATACCCCGGCTGAATTTGTAAAATAGGTAACATTTTTTTTTAATTTGAATGGCCAAGCAAAAGACATTTCTTTTATTGTTCATTGGACTCATATCCAACTGTAGGTCATGTAGAATGGCACGATCATCAAATTAAACATAAGTAATAAGGGAAAAATTTTATGAACCTTGTTCAGAAGTGTGCATACCCTTATTTCTTAATACTGTGTATTTCCCCCTTTAGCTTAATGGGGGCTAGAAAGCCGACGTCAGCAATTGTTTAGTAAAGCAGGGCGATGTTCTGCATAACAATTACTTGCTTGATATTTCATCTACCTGGTGTCATATTCATTATTAAAATCCGATGGCTGCAGCGACGTTTCCCACTGAAGTGGTTCCTTGAACACAAGGTTCGCTTCCTGGGGGTGCTTGGAGCTGGACTGCTCAACAAAGCGGAGGATTTCCTTTAACAGGGTTTCGTTCATAGGAGTGTCCTCCAGTTTACCAGCTCCAGAGCTTGCGGTCGTCCACTGTGCGGCTCTGGACAGCGCAACTCCCATGGCTTCCACTATAACGGTAAATCTACAGAGAAGACTGATGATGCGACGATTAAGAGAAGTAAACCAAGGAACGTAATCTTGCTGTCTATCTTATATGCTTCAATGGAAACAATAAAATGCATTCTATTGATACCCACAGAATGTTGCGCTGTGACATATCATAGGACTGCCGGCAGCCAGAATGAATTGAGAAGGTATCAAAATCAATATTATGACCACGTCAGCTAGTTTACCGGCTTCCAACATGCTCAAGGAAAGAAAATACGTTCCAGCAGTGCAGTGTTCGATTTCATTAAGCTTTCCAGAAGGATCGACCAGAAAGATGCATGAAGTAATACGCAGAAATAAATGTGCCTTTGGAACACTATTTTAGTTTTGTTACATGAGTAGCCGCAATAATATTTCTGAATTATTATTATTATTTATTTTTTTTTAACTTACAAATGGACGTAAGGAGTTCCCACCACACCACCAAGTTCTCTGAGGCTCAGTTGCAGTGTTGTCCCGGTAACCGGACATGCATGTGCAAAGCAGCCAGTGCTACTGTTGCTGCGATACGATTAAACAACGAATACGTGAGCGGGTCAAAAAACACGACATCGCGCGTCTCACTATAAGTGAAAAGAAGTTCTGTATCAAATACGTTAACATCAAATTATTCACTTTTCATTTCAAAAGAACTGTAATATATTGCTTGTCTTGTCTGAGAGGTGAGCATTGGTTGTGATAGCCAAGCGCTGAAAAAATTATAAAAAGATAAAGCTGAAGAAGAGAGGGTGGTAGCCTAACACTGCAAGATTTAACAATGATAATCCAGAATAATTTTAATATTTATCATTATGATGCATCTTTTTTCCTGCAGTGAGATGAGCTGTTTTTTTTGGAGTGATCTAAAGGGAATGATTTTTTTTTTCCTTTTTTATTTCTTGGTCTAATCCGTGCGTGTCACTTTTCATTATTTTGTGATGCATCATTCAATTTTAGCTCACCTGGACCAAAGGTGACTTTCCAATCTGACTTCAAATATGGCCACAATGGCGGCCAAATTAAAAATGTCACATTGAGCCATGTCTCAGAGCTGAAATTTGGCATATGGGTAGCTTTAAGCCAGCCCCAAAACATATCCGATGGGTCTTATGAAAATTTAAAATTTGACCTTGATTTGACCTCTGGACAGAAGCCTTGCCCACATTTCAAGTGTTTGATATAAACATTGTATCTGAGACCACTGCTCCAATGAAGTCGAAACATATTCCTATCAATGAGGACACCAAACTTTATATAACACTTTTTGGTCTGATTCCAATATGGCTGCCATGGCAGTCATATTGAAAATGCTATATAGAGCTTTTGATAGGCTATTTCTGCAGTAATTGAGCCAAAATTGGATAAATTGGTAGCTTTCAGCAAGCAACAAAACATTTCCAGTTTGACCTTAATTTTACCTCTGGACTTGGGTCACTCCCATATTTTCAGATGGTGGATGTAAACATATTTTTTTTTTCTGAAACCACTGCACCAATGAAACTGAACCTTAGAAGGCATGTACCTACCCATGAGGACACCGAACTTTCTAAAAGACTTTGCCAGCCAATTTCAGACATGGCCACCATGACATCAAAACTTTGGCCTGTATTTTCAGAGTCAGATTTGTCAAAATGCATACCATTATATCTTTGAATGTAAATTATATGAAGACTGTAAAGGAAAAAGGATCAAAGTCCAAAATTTGCATTTTGTGTATTTTATATATATTATTTTTTTTTAATATTTACTCAGTGCTTTGTTTCCCAGATCATTTTGAATTTTTAATTAAAGGAGCAGTATACCGACCTACATGTTTTGACTTAATCTTATAACAATTAAGTCCAACATAATATCCACGGTCGATTTTTTTGTCCATACATACCCCTTGTTCTTTTAAATGACCATTAATTAGCCAGAATTGCGGTTTCCTAGATGCCGCCATTAATGGCACAAGTGGCATGAGAACTTGCAAGATCATAATGTCACTGCGGCTGCCACATGCATTCATGTGAATGATGCATGCAATGTCAAAATGTCTGAATACATGGATATCTAAATAAATTAGACCACCAACCAATTTAAAATTGTTCATTGAGCGAATCAACTGTTTGATTGCAAATTGAGCAAAGTAAATGGGTGGGGGGTGAAAGCAATTGTCGCATAGAGGAGGATGATTTTGAAGACCTTAACTTTGCTTAGTTCAGCGCGCAGTTTGCCTGAATGTGTTTGCTTGATTAATACATTTGGCCATTGTGTGCAAATTAATTTTTTTCAATTATGAAATAAAAAAATGTTTAAAATTTGTGGCACAGATTTGCCTGAACGTGCTGGCCCTGTCTTCGGTGCACTTGTTCATTGCTTGCAATGCGGAAATAATTTCTCTCTCACATTCACGTTTGATGCGCTTCACACAATGTTTTCTACTTTGTGTATATTTTTAAATGCTTAAAAACCAGGGCCATCTTAACATGACTTTATTCTTAAGAAATCTTTTTTATAATATGTGAAAGTTTTCCGACGAGAGGTGGAATTCAGAGGTCTGCTATTTACTCAGATTACTGACATTATTTCAATCTAGCACGGTAGCCTGGTTCAGTATGTCTGCTTGTCATTATCTCTTCTAAATCATTATTGGCTTGATTTTGGTTTTGATTGGTCAGCTGGCTGAATAAATGGCTTGATTACAAGTTTGGCAAAGTACACGGGAATTGATTTAGGGTGAGCTAATTATGCCAAGGTGACGGCAGCTGTCCAGCCTCGCTGGTAATTAGCAGACTTCAAATTGCACTTTTCTTTCCTGAAGAAATGGCCTCTGATATTAGTTCACCTCTAAATTAAAGTTGTGTCGGATAAAAAAAGGTAAAAATCAAGCTAATCTGTCTGCCCAATAGAGGCAGACAGAATCTCTGTCATTTAACAATCTCAATGCAGGACCGCAGGACAGTGGAAATTCATGGCACTGACAGCCACACTAACGTCACGATTAGGGGCGTCCCAAGTGGATCGAGGGTGAATTTTCGTCTGCTGTGGTGAAAATGGCCCGGTCCACTAGTTTTGTAAAATCGCTAATAAAATGAAAGAAATTGCAAAATAAAGAAAAGAAAGTCGTAGGAGCTTTTTTCATAATATATTGACATAATAACGCCCAACTTTCCCAGCCACGATAGTCCTCCTGTAATCATTACTCCACAGTGTGAAAATGTGACACTGCAGTCTTCATATACTACATACTACATATCTTCATAATCTGTTTTCAAATGTAAAGACCCGAGGAGGGAATATCAGTCTCATTTCTGTGTTGTTTAGGATAGTGAATTTGGTCATGAACAACATGTTGCAATATTCATGTATATTCATCCCTTCATTAAATCTTCTGGGCATTTTTCAGCTTGAATAACATATTTTCAGTGTTGTACCTGCAATCAACATATAGTAGCCTATACCTGTAGCTGCCATCATCATATACCAATAAAATATGTCTAAATGGAAAAATGGACATTTACCAATTACATGTAATAATAATTTACTTGTTATATCTCACAAATGTAATTATAACAGCAGCTTACTATCTGTGTTTACGTATGTAGGTGCAGTATATGACCAGTGCTGTCTCCAGCATTGTGTACTACATATGCCTTTAATGGGTATGTAGAGAGAGGGCTGTGTCAGTGCATCACTTTGGCCCTTTTCCATAGTCAAGAAAGACAATAAAATATGTAAAAACTAATAGGTCATAGCTTGTCATAGGTTACAGGTGCCCAGGTGAGCTACAGTGCATTGGCTCAATTTTTGTAATAATGGATGAATTTTAAAACTATCTCCTAAACTGGAAAATAAATAACCAAATGACATGATACAATATTTAAACCACCTTAAAGAACACATAACCATTGAAATAATCTCAGCCCAGCAGTCCAGCATGAATCCTCAAAAACAGATAGAAAAGGAAAAAAAGTGAAATGGATTAGGAAGCCACAGCCCATGTATAAATCTGTGCTTAAAATGGAAAGTCTATTTTTACATGTTTTCTTAGGCTCTGAGTCTACAGAACAGTCGATTCAGGGCCTCTTGATAAACTTCCTCTAGTCTGTAAGGTTTGGCAGGAGGATGTATTCAAACAGTGTGTTGACAAAAAAAAAAAAACCTTTTTGGAGAAAAATCTTTACTCTCTTGGCCTCAGACGAAGAGCTCATTCAGTTGAATGGCCATTATAGGTTATACTCTCAGTGACCTGGGTTCAGAAAATCAGGCAGCTGTGCCGCTGTGCAGGACTGGCTGCAGTTGCAGAAGTTGACAAGACGAAGGGTTTCTGTGCTTAGAATGATATTGCAGTTGCATCCAAGAGCAATATATTTAATGTCTTGTGGTGATGTGAATACGTTAAGTATGTTTAAAGGTACAGTGTAATCAAGTCACCTTAAAGAATAGCAGCTTGAGAGCACATATGTATAGGAGCAAAAACCAAAAAAAATATTTTTTTCATTTAAACTGAAAAAATACTTAAACGTGCATAAAATAACATTAGTTTAACATACAGTATTTCTCTCACTTAATATTATACCATAAAAACCTGTAATAAACAGCTTTCTGTGATTATGGGCTTTTTCTTGTCAGAGTAAATGACCTCTGAACTCTGCTTGTCAAGACTGTTGAGCAAACTGTGAGGCTATAGTCAGCTATGTAATGAAAATAAGAAAGATGTGCTTTCCTCAGAAAACCTGAGATAGAACAGAAAATGAAAGCACAAAGCTTGAGTTTTTTCAGTCATCATGATAGATGTATGTTTCTGGGCAGAAAATAAACCAATTCTAAGTGGTAGACACCCTCTCCAGAATATGAGGACTGATCTATAGGACAAATATGTTGCAAGAAACTAGGCCTACGCCGTCGGTAGCCGACAGCAAGGTATATCTCCAAAATTCCTCAATCCTCGAAGCCCCCTTTATTAGATTCCCTTTTACAAAACTAGACTTACAATATGAGGCAAATTTGAGGTCTGTGTAAGTAATTGTTCCAGAGATATGGTTAAAAAAGTGATTTTTTTCAATATATAGCGCCACTTGGTGGCAAACCTAGGAGTGCATACTTGTCCAAAATCTAATCAGCTCTTCCTCTCTACCATATCTACCCATATGCTAAAAATGAGAAGCTGGTGTAAAGTATTTTGTGAGTTATTGTGCTAACGGCTAAGATCTGCGGACATGGCGGTGGCGGCGGGAGGGGCGCAACCATGATATCCCCTAAACCCATATTTCGGGGATATAATTAGCTCCACCAATCACAGTAAATCGGTTGGACAGAATGTTCTGTATCAACCCGCAACATTGGTGGAGTTCGTCCAGATATTTGTTTGGATTCTTACCAATTACCATGCGGGTCATCATTTTTTTATATTTTGAAAATTTAATTTTAAAGACTGGATAAGTTGGGGCGCCCTGGTAGCACATCGGCCTAAGCGCGCGCTCCATAAAGGCTGGGTCCTTCCCGCGGCTGCCCAGGTTCGATTCCAGCCTGGGTCACTTGTCACGTTCTCCCCAACTTTCCTGTCACTCTCTACTATATTACTGTCAAATAAAGGAAAAAATCCCCCCAAAAAATCTTTAAAAAAGAAAGACTGGATAAGTTATATTCTTGCAAAAATTGACTTCACAACTATGGCCATTAAAGGCACTGAACTGACAAAATGTTATGAGATGTAGATACCAGGATACAAATTGGTATTACGCATTTAGTGTGAATTTTATTTCACCATTGCTCGTTACTTTGACTGAATATAACATGCCATCACCATTAATGCAAATGAGTATTTCTAATTGCCAAATATAAAATATATCCAGCAAACTTCATGTGGATCCTTCGATGTACAACACTCAAAATCCATAATTGATCCAAAACTTCAGATAAGACCTTCTACAGAAGTTAAACAGGATTATGTTATTTTATCTAAGGAACAGTAATTTGGGCAGCTGGGTAAATTTGGTTGTCTCTGAGGATACCTCCAACAGAAGAAATGCTCCATATGCTTGCTTCATGACAAAAGCCATATTGCCAAAGATGTAAATTTACATTGTTGATGTTGGTCGCTCATAACAAGGACTCCATTACTCATTCATTTCAACAGGAAAACCAAGGTTATTAGCCTGATTTTAAGATCATTGAAGACAAATAGCATTGTACAATATGTTCAATTACATTTCTGCAGACATGTAGTGCTTATTGGGTTATATTGCAAACATATACAATAAAAGGAGGTAAAAAAATCCCTCATTGAATTGAGACTGATCCGAATCAATCGGCTGCTAATTAGAGGAAGTTCAGACACCTGGCCACAAATCATAGCCATCTGATCGATAATGAAGTAATAAAAGACAAAATAAATGGTCATGAGGCAATCCTCCATTGCATTGATGTTTCAGGCAGAAAAACTCTAGTGGTCAATACTCTCTTTTTTTGGTCCAATGGACCAAAGGAAGCTGATGGGAGCACTTGACGGCGTCAGCATCTGTGTTAACTTTGATCTCCTTCTGCCAAACCACTGAGGGGATCACTGTGAAATTTAGTGGGGTGGTGCATATAGATGTACAGATTAATATTTATTTGAGGCGTCACCTCGGTGAATATTACTTGTCCAAGATAGTTAAATCATTGGATTCCCCCTCAACTGAAGTAAGTATCTCAACAAATCACTTTTCGGCCCCTCATATTCGGAGGGGCTCCGTATGAAATGTGACATGGCTTATTCAATATTTTTGACAAAACCCTTACAGTTTGGGTGAAAGTCTGCATTTCCTGCATATCTCGATCGTTCCTTTTCAAATCCATTTTGGAGGCAGACAAAGTTAAAACTCTGTGTCACAGTCGAGATATTTATGGACTTAACTGGACATTGGATCAGGAACTGTATTGAAAATATGCAGTCATGAGGGTCAGAAAATTTTGATTGTATGTTCATTCTGACGTGGTTTGCAAGTTTATTTGTTTGCCTGTTACCAGAAAGGCTCGTATTTGGCTGCTGTATAGTAATGTCCTTCAAATGCTTGCTCCGATTTAAAATTTTTATTTAATCGCTTATCTTTTTGTGTCCGTTTGGGATAGTAATTTTTCGTCAGTGGATGAACGCAATATCTCAGAATAAACTCATAATGATTTGCAGGGAGCTTTTCTGCAAAAAAAAACAATGCTGTGACCCCCATGGCATTACATTCTGTTTTTCTACTCAGGTTTTTCCTTTAATTTGTCACCTGTCCGTGTCTAGCCAATGATCTCATTAGGAGCCCTAATTGATTTTTCCTTCATTGTTAAATGGAACAACATGTGCGGGCAGACAGAACCCAACTACCCCAAATCTAAAGTAAATATAGCTTGTGGTAAAAGCACCTGCTGCTTCCTTTAACTTAATTCAGCAAAATAAACATACCAAGCTCTTGTGTTTTTATTCGCCGGTCGGGTGAAGCCTTTTGTAGAAATAAAGGGAAAACATCTTAAAGCGATTTAAAAAGGTACACGAGCCAAAATAAAGATCGTAATTCCATTGATGGCATGTAGAGAACTAAAACATTCCATTAAAATAAAGCATTTGCCA
The DNA here is from genome assembly GCA_029721435.1 of Gymnothorax reevesii. Lineage (NCBI taxonomy): Eukaryota > Metazoa > Chordata > Actinopteri > Anguilliformes > Muraenidae > Gymnothorax > Gymnothorax reevesii. The sequence goes on along the minus strand of CM056575.1, from coordinate 128,821,165 downwards.
AAGCTTTACCTACTTGTAATTGAATGATAGGACAGAGTGATGGATGATGATGGACTACGTCCAAAATGACACTGGTAGGCATACTTGAAATAGTGCTTGCTTCTGAATTTTCAACATCCTAACCCAGAAAAACTTGAGGCTCATGTGGTAGATTCTCGGAAGTATTCCACATTTCAGCCAAGGGCTTCGAAAAATAACACTGAAAATCAACAAAACTTGAAAAACATTCAAATTCAGGACTACTATTGAGTGAGAGATTGTAAAGAGAGGGACATCAGCAAGACATTTTTCAGCTATGTTTGCTCTCACAGCCATTCAGCAAACTGCACAGGGGGGACTCATTGAAGCGTGCCTGACCCAAAGAGAGTGAAGAGAATTAATAACCCATCATAGCTTTTTAGGAAGAAGACTTTATAACTCAAACATGCTTTTTCAAATGATCCCATAAGTCATTATCAGTGGTCTCTCCCTCAGTTTTATTTGCGGTTAGATCAGTCAATGCAAAGTGACTCATCCTTGGAAAAAGAGTTACTATATTTATAATTGCATAAATAATGCTCGGGATAATTTTCGCAAAAGATTACAGGAACTGGACAATTAAACCTCCACAAACTGGTTTTACTTTATATTGATCTCATTTTACCAACAGGCTGCCATGGAGAAGACACAATAAAGCTGATGCAAAATCATTTCGGCAAGGAAAAAAAAAATCTGACTCTTAAAGTTAATGTCTCTGTAACAATGAATATGCTTCTAAAACTGAGGATGGTAAGTTAACCAGTAATTATGGATTTTAACTGCCGTTTGTAGTTTTGAATTCTGAGCAGCAATGCTTTCTTTGGATGGGATTTCTGCTTGTCATATAAAGAGATTAAAATACATTTCTAAAGCTGTTCGTAACTGCTAACACCAAAAAAAATAAAAAATAAAAAAATTCCTGATTTGCAAAGCACTGTAAAAAAAAATGTCAAACTATGGTTGGATTACATTCTATATATTTACTATAACTCTACCCTTGTTTAGTGGGATTTTTTTTTCTGGATTATATGCATGTTTTTTAAGATTGACATATAAAAACATCATTGAAGTACATAATTTAGTCACAATTTTACATATTTTAAATAACAGCTGTAATTCAAATGATCTGAAATGATTGATACTTTCCATTGTGGCTGTAACAGTCAAACTACCCAAACCATCAGTACAGACATCCAGCTGACCATGTCCACTCTGTGGTAACAGCATTGGCTCCTAACAATGAAAGTTGGACCCATGTTATAATTGAGCCCTGAGCAGAGACATGGGAAGAAAGGGAACCAGCGCACTGTATTTAAGGATGTTTGGGCATGCCAATGCATATCATTACATAAATGTGGTTCGAACGGCAAAAATGATTTTGGTGGGAAAATGCAGGACCAAGAAAATGATTTTTAAAGTATGATGTAGTTGCATCAAACCAAAAACAAAAAACGGTCCAGTGCGGCACAAAACCATGTTGAGTACTTTATTTTTGACAACAGAGCATCTTTTTTATGCTCTGGGCACTGGAAGGACACCTAAAGAAAGAGATTCAAAGATGGAGTTTCTTAGAATGGATACAGGACATAGTCTTGCACAAGGGGCTATGGGACAATTGAAAAGGGCATAGGGCTCAGTCCTTAAGACAAGTGTCCTTATTTCAGACAGAGTTCATCTAAGGTCATCCCAGCACAAGCCATGGCTCACACTGGGAGATGTTGACCCCCTGTTGACATGAGCTCTAACTCCACGTGCCAGACCAACATCAGTCCAGCAGTCCCCAGCCTCTCCTCAAACCACTGATAGCAACTGGTTCCATTTCAAAGTCACTCAGCACACTTGAATAAAAACACAGATCATCCACTCCCGGTTTACCTCCAGCTCAATACCCACGCACTCTTTCCCCCCTCTCCTCTCTTTCAATTGAAGTGTTGTTATTTTGAAGCCGTTTGTGTTTGGCCCAGTCTCGCTCAATAGCACTCTCAGAGATTTTATGCATTTTGACAGTTGTTTAATAATCCGCCCTGGAGATTTGCGGGAGCTCAATCAGCTCAAATGTATAACAGAAGGCTGGGATGAGACACTTCTGTCTGCCCTAAAGTGGAGAGGAGGAGCAGTGACAGTTCAGGGCTCTCAGTAGGGTTGCCAGTTCGCTAATATTCATCGAAGTACAGAGCGTAGTTGAAAAATGGGATGCCTCTGAGGAAAAGTGAATGAGACTCTTTGTGGGAAAGAGGATTATGAAGGAAGGCAGGTCATTAGTGCAAATCCTGCTGCAACTTGAGGCCAGTACTCAGGATGACACCGTTTCTGCGATTTGAGTGTTTCTGAAAAACAAAAACACTTACTGATGATAAATGTTCGGAATAAATTCAGAACATTCAGGCATGCAAATGCTGTAGCACTAAGAGCAAGTAAAAGACACTACTGTTTGAAGTTTTTGGAAGGCAGTCCTACTGCCTGCGCAAATTAGCCTTTTGGACTGTTTTGTCACATTGGAACATAAGTCTACATCTGGCCTGGACGACAACCAAGCAAGTTTGAGAATTCCAGTTGAAGCGAACGATGCAGTCTGATCCCGTTGACCTCAGGACTAACAGGTCCACAAGTGGCTGTGTAAAGGAGGTCTCCTGACCTGCCTTGTCCAGGAGACATGGTAAAGATTGTGGCCAGTCAGCTGAATCGTTATTACAATCTTAGCCTATTATTGGCACTCAGACAAATTCAGAAGAGGCTCTTGGTTTGTTGGCGGTCACCTCAGTCTGCAGAACATCACTCATTAATGGACTTGTTAGAAACCAAAGCCTCTGCTACCAACACCAACAGTTCTAACCCCAACAGCAACACCTGCAGGGACCTCCACAATTGAGACAACCTTCAACTACCTATTATTTATTCCAAAAGAGCCACAACGCTCCTTTTCCATCTGTCAACACTGAGATTACACCAATACACCACAAGCTATAGGTCTATTTCATGATTTCTACACTGGGTTTCCTCAAATGAAGTCGGGAGAGAGCCCATTAGCTCCATTAGGGGAAAAAATAAACAATATCCGGGCAAAAAAAGTGACTTTAATGAAGAGCAGTATGCATCTGCTCTGGTTATGTTCAAGCATGTCATTAGGAGTCTGACAGATTTATATGAGGAGGAAGCCTTTTCATAATCCTGTTCCCATTCCACAAGACCTGGCTGAGCATTTGCCTGCTGTAATGCTCTGCAGTGAAGTTTGACCGAGCAGCCTCACAGCACATGGGTCTTTGCTCTGCCTACGACCTCGACTGAGGAATGACATCACCCAACAAAGGGACACAACCCGGTTCAAATAGTAGTTCCCTGTGATTCCTCCATTACGGGAACCAGACAGTTCTCTCTCTCTGCTCTGGTTTAACTTAATAACTGCCATCGTCCCGCTCTTGGTTCCCACAGAGCCATTCAGAAAAGTGTAGGGAACTGCTTTTCGGAAACAATAACACTAAGGCAAAAGTTTTGCAATCCTGCCTCCTTTCAACCCGAGGGAAAGTGACAAAATGCCAAAAATGTCATGGTGCCATGTTGGAGGGAGGGGATGCTGTGTTAATTTGTGTGATTTTTATGGCTTTTGCCTGAAGCCAAAGAGAGGGCGTCTTTGTTTTTCCACAAACTGGTTAGCGTCACCATCACCAAGAGACCTTCATCTGCTGTCAAAGCTCTCAGGTTTGTGGGTCGCAACAGAGATCCCGAGCTGGCTCCCAAAATGAGGCGCCAAAACACTCCTGATGCTAGTGCTATTGCAAAGCCTAGTACAATGAAGTGTGAATGCACAAATTTAGTAGTTAAGCTGGTGTACTCATATTTTCCTCTCTGTCAAGATGTGGGCTTACATTCAGTGCCAGTCAAAGATTCGGACATTAAATCAAAGACTGGGAGGAAAAATGAAAACAAAACTTTATTTCCAAAAAAAAATTCTGAATGTTGATATAATAAAAAAAAAAAAAAAAACATGTTCATGAACAAGAGTTGTCAGAAAGACAACAAAGCTCGCCGGGGCAAGGTTAAAGTTTTTCTGCACGCGGACGGACGCGGACGCGGATGCCGGGGGTACGACAATAGCTCTCCGGACATTATTCGTCCCGGCGAGCTAAAAAAAGGAACATGCTCATACTTTTACTTTTTCTGATACAGTTGTGGTAGCAGTGAGCACTCACCGACAGATGTGCAGTTTAAGATTGCTTCCCATTTTTCAGTCTGTCCAGCAAGTTGCAGATTAGCTTGATTTTAATCCTCTTGTTGAAAAATGAATTTTTTTTGTTTGTTCATTTTTTATGTATGGCTTATGAATTTTAAAATTTAGGACACTATCACTGCGTGTTCACTTAATTTCTTACCTTGTTCCAATTTTTTATGTTACTTAAAGACCCTAAAACGCTAATTTTGCACTAAAAATACAAGTACAAAATAGCATAAGTGAGGTGTGTACAGATTTTTGGCAAAAGGTGCGAGGCTATTAGATGACTCACAGCGCTTTGAGTACGAGCTTCTGGTCATTCTTCTTCAGAGACACTGAATGTCCTTAAAGTGTGAAGAAATCAGCTCACACATTCCAAGGTTATGCTTAGAGGATGTACACTGTAACATCTGCATTTGACAAAACACAATCAGGCAGAGAGATAATAGATGCTTCAAATGAGTACTGTAAATTTAAACAAATTAAAAATAGTGCCAAGGGCACTGTAGCTCATCTGGACAATAAATCTGTAGTGGCCTCTAGTAAAAAACGTTAGATTAATACTGTATATCACTTGATCTCTGACACATCCATGAATATCTGTTATTTATTAATGTCATCTTATTACCCCAAACTATAGTGTAATACTGGAATCATAAATTTGAAAATGTTATCAGTATTATTTGCTTAAAATATGGATCTTCAGTCGATCGTTAACAAATTTATTTGCAAAAAGGATATTTAGCAATTAAATAATTGGAATTAATGCCATGAACTAATCAAATGATTATTTCCATCAATAAGATACCAACTTTGGTGAAAATCTCCAGTGTTTGAAATTATATGTAGTAAAAATCAGTCAGTATGTGTGGACTCTTATTGTCACTTAATTACACTCAATAGATACCAAAATTCGAAATTCAGCTCAATTGCTGAAAAATAAGACAATTAAAAATTGGTTCAGAATGCCATGAACAAACTTTGATGTGCTCATAGGTAGGAATATCTGTGCCAAATTTCAGCTTCATTGGCCTTACAGTTTTGGAAAAGACGTTTACAGACAAAAGACATACTTACAGACGTGGCAAAAAGTGCTGCACGGCAAAACCCGTGATATATATTGTTTGACTTGCCACAGAGCACCCATATACCAAATGTCAGCCTGATTGGTGCAAATATGCCTTTAATAGAGCAGAATAAGGAATTTTAAAGATAACTGCCTGGTGGCCACAGTGGTTCAGAATGCCTTGAGCAAACCTTGGTGTCCTCATGGGTAGACATATGTATTCAAGTTTCAAGTTGATTTTCCCAAAAGTTATGAAGAAGATTATGTTTACAGACTAAACATTATCTTTTACAACTAAAAATGACAGACTGTAAAATGCAATTCTGCCTGCTGTATTCACCATTGAGCTGTCGAGGCACAAACTATCATAGGTGTGTATTCCAAAGGTCATTTTATCGCCTCCTGGACCAAGCAATATGAGCATCAGACAAAAAATGAATATTGCCCATAATACATTCAAATAAATACAATATAATGCAAGGATATTATAAAAGACTAGCTGCTTTGTTTTACCCAAGGATTTTGAATCTCACGTGGGAATTTGGCTCTTCCATTTTAGTGGGCTGGACAGAGCTTATTGACTGTCTACACTCATAAGCACCCAAGTAGTACGGAATATACAGTAGGTCCACTCTTGAAGAATGGCCTTCTGCCACAGCTGAGTCGCTGCATTGAGCTGACTATCACTCACAGGGAAAAGAAAATGACAGTAAAGATACACCAGGTGAAATCGGAACATAAGCTTCCATTCACACCAGAAAAACTGATTGGTCAATAGGACTGCTTGATTGCATAAATGACTACTATGTTATATGTGCAAGACAAAAAAAAAAGAAAGAAAAACTATGTTGACGAACTGCATCAGACTAAGGGCTTTTCAATTCAGACAATACCATATCAGTGTCTTCAAAGGTATCCAGTAGCCTCTTTTACATTAAGAAAAGAGCAAAATGCATTAAAATAAAAATTAAAAATGATATTGTGGCAGATCAAAACCCAGCTGTGTTATTGCTTCAGCCAGAAAAGTAATGCAAGGATGAACATGTGAGCACTCAGTGATGCTTCACCGTTGATCAATGCTGCCTGAAATTTGCTAAATGGCATTAATGAGGCCGTACAATCAGAGCTACGTTGACAGAATTGACCTTAGAAGACGCACTGAAAGGGAAACTGTGCCACGAGCTCATCTGTTTTCACTGCTTTCCTGAAAGAACCTTAAGCCCAGCAAGCCTAAAATTGGATTAAAAAAGCAGGCAAAACAATAGTTTACGACATAAAGGATTAGACAGTCCGGTCGGCTGCGGCCACAAGAGTGTAGTTAATCCCGAAATCCCGCTTCTCCCCTTTTTTGCGAATTATTCAGCCAATACTGTCGCCATGGCAACAGAGATTGACAGGTGTTATTAGTGAAGTATATCGCATGTCCATACCAAATATGAAAGCAATCGGTCAAAAACTACAGCCTGTGCAGCATCCACAAGGAAGAGTGTGTGTTTCAGCACAAATGTGCACATTATTCAGCCAATTTTTTTGGCAAATAGTTTAGAGTCCACCAAAGTGATTCAGGATGATTTGGATAGAATCCAGAATTGGGCAGAAATGTTGCAAATGAAATTTAATGTAGCGAAATGTAAAGTTGTACTTGTAGGTAATAAAACCATCAGACAGGATTACTTTGTGGGAGGTTTATAACTGGGATGTGCTGCACAAGAGAAAGATCTGGGAGTGATTGTTGACCAAACCCTCACAGGTTCTAGCCATTGTGCCGTAGCAGTGCAAAAAATCCAGTCGGATGCTGGGATACATTGCCGAAAGTATTGAGAACACATCCAAGGAGGTTATGCTACTCGGACAACCCATTTGTCAGACCACATCTGGAGTATAGTGTACAGTTCTGGGGACAATACTTTACGAAAGATATAGAGAAAATAGAAAATGTTCAGAGCAGAGCCACTGAGCTAATTCCAGGTATAAAAGATGAAAGCTATGAGAAAAGGCTGAAGATCCTTAATCTCTTTAGTCTTAGGAAAAGGAGACTCAGGGGTGATCTGATTGAGGTCTTTAAATATGTTAAAGGGATTAACAAAGTGAATTATGTAGGATTCCCTTGACCAAGTGTTATTAGTAAAACTCAGGGTCACAAATGGAAGTAGACCAAGGGTAAATTTAGCATTGATATTAGGAAATATTCTTTCATCCAAAGAGTCATTTTGATGGAGAATAGCTTGCCTGGCTATAATGTTGAGGCAGAAACCTTGGGAATTTTCAAGAGCAGGCTTCACTTAAAGCAAGATACCATTGAGTCATTGGGCTCTAATTTCCTGGCGCAGCGCAGTTGGCGTAGCGTAGCGCAGCCCGCGCAGTGGTAATTTCGTCCGGCGCAGCCCGCGCAGTGGTAATTTCGTGAGGTGCGCAGCCTTTAGTAGACGAACGTGCGCCGAGATGGGTGTGGCGGCGTAGCAGGGGGAGGTGTCACATATTCATGAAGACGCAGTGACAATTTCGTAGAAAAAGTCTCCGCTGGAGTTGCTCAGAAAGCTCGCCATCTCCAAACTGGTTAAATTCCTGTGTAGTGGTAATTTGGCTGACCGGCGCAGAGTGCGCACACGTCACCGAAATCTCACAGGCAGGTTTCCAGAATGTCAGGTACATTTCAATGCAAGAAATAATTACAGGAAGAACTATTTAATGTAACTATAAGCTCCGTGTCCGAAAGTCATAAATGTTCAAATTTTTCCGAGTATTCCAGGAATTATTAGACGTGCTAACTTATGTTTGTGTTCGACCCTCACAAAATTCAAATTGAGAGCTATCGACTTTTCTTGGTCTTTTTAGCCTATTCATCTGTTTTCTTCCGTTGAAGATAGACATCAGTATTTATTCGGTCTTTCTTTTGAAAATTAGTCAGATGGATCGAACAGATTCACGCTTTATTTCCACAGCAGAGATAAAATAGTGCTTGCAATCAGAGAGCAAATCAATTCCATGACCATTGACAGTGTGAAGAAATTATCGCATGCACGATCAAGACTGTCCGACGCGAAATGCAAAATACTCCATGTCCACCAGCCAGCAAAAAGTAAAAGTATTGATATGAGAACAGATTTATAACGAAATAAAGACTAAAAATATATCACCAACAAACGGGATATAGGCTACAACAAAGATGACCCGCCAATAAATAAATCGCAGTGTTCATTGGATGTTCTGCTGTTAAAATGTTTATTTTTATTCTTTATTTCGTTATCAATCTGTTTCAATCGTCCTCTTTTTTTTTGGCTGACAGACACGGAGGCATTGTGCATTGTTCCATGCCAGTGTCGACTCGCTTTACTGAGCAGAGCTTAAACAGAAACATTGATTGAAATTCTCGGTACTCATCTTAAAGAACTGAGCCCTCTTATCAAAACATTGACGTTTAATATCTCAAAGAGGCAGTAGATTTGAAGAAATTAAAAACAATAATAGACTGTCGGACACGGAGATTTATTAAAACCCTGTCAGACTTTCGGACACAAGACGCAATCTGTCGAGCGAAAAATTCGTTTCGCGTCCAGTGTACAAGCGGCTTAATACTAGGCTACTATTATTGTCACTTAGGTTTCATCGTCTTCAGTGGAGGAAAGGAATACAGCCTGATTGCTATGATCTCGTACTGAGTTAAGATCACATATTGAAAATAAATGTGTCACGTATCTTGCATTGTTGTCCATGCATGTTAATCCCAAAATTTAAAGCAGCAACAATTTGTAATAAAAGGAACACGCTATCCATCGTTTCTCTTGCCAGTGAGCAAGATTTGACTCGGCTGTGTCGCCTTCTTTGCCAACTTGCGCTGGAAGGAGGGGCAGAGGCGGGACAGAGGAGGACTTGCGCCAGGCTACGCCGGGCACGAAATTGCCACATACGCCTGGACACACCCCGTTGGCGCGGCGCACCCCCCATGCGCCGCGCCTGCGCCTGGTCTACGAAATTAGAGCCCATTGAGTATCTGAAGTGATATATTAATAGAAAAAAATAATAAACTGGTAAGCCCAGTTGGGCTGAATGGCCTGTTCTCATCACTCATGTTATCTTATGTTAATACTGTCACCATGGCGAAACTAATTGATAGGCGTTGTAAGTGAAGTGTGGCACATGTCCATATCAACTATGAAAGTAATTGGTCAAAAATTGCAGCCTGTACTGCGTCCACAAGGAAATCATGTTTTGCTGCTAATTTGCATATTATTCTGCCAATACTGTTGCCATGGCAACCAAAATCGATAGGTGTCATAAGTGAAGTGGATCACATGTCCAAACCAAATATGAAAGTAACTGGTCAAAAATTGGTCATATTATTCAGCTTATAATGTCGCCATGGCAACCAAATTGATAGGTGTCATAAGTGAAGTACAACACCTGTCCATGCCAAATGTGAAAGAAAAAAAAAGAAAAAAATTACAGCCTGTAGAGCGTCCACAAAAAAGTGTCCACAGACGAAGGCAAAAACAGAAGCATGCAGCTGTAATATTGCTTTTGTGTCAGGAGCAGAACAAAAGATACGTTTTAGTCATTAAGGATGAGAAAAGGTTGTTTTGGTTTTGAATATTGTTTGTACGCATTGACACACAATCATCCTCTCTCTACCCAGTGGAGACTCATGATTCAACAGTTTGTGCATCAAAATAAAGCCACAAATTCGGAAAGTTGGTAATCAGTGTTACTTCACTTCACTCGTCTTGAAATGTTTAGCAATCAATACAAATTACTATATGACGTATTATATGATGTCTGCTCTCTCTTGACCGGACGAGGCGAGCTCCGCCGGTGACTGTGAACAGTGATATTCACTGCGCAAGAGGTGAATATAACAATCCGACAACCTTGAGCTAATAATACTGTAGATTAGGCTTCACCGCAGGAGCTCCTGACAGTGTCTATATTTGTTGTCGCTTCATCCCTGTGAGAAGCTTTATGTTAGTTGTTGCCCTTCTCTGATTTTATATTACCAAATAGGACCATACAATAAAACAGCTATTGACTTCAGTTATTGGTGAATCCAATGATTTATCCACCTTGGACAAGAGATATTCTCCGAGGCTCCACCTAGCGTCGGTGAATATCATTTGTTCAAGGTGGATAAATCATTGAATTCACCTCAAATGAAGGGAATAATTGTATAATGTACCCACTACAAATATTGCATGTTTAATGCAAGAAAACTGCACTGAATCTAAAGAACAAGTCACAATTGGACAATAAATTATTCAGCCATGAAAACAAAATATCATAATGTCAAAAAACGGTAATGTAGCAATGTAACAGAAACCTTTTTTCGTCACAACCATAGTACCTGCAGGAGGACACAAGGCACTCAAAACCCTCATTTTCAGCTTGCAATTCCAACCAAGGTCCCTCTCTGCTTTTAACACTAAACACTTAGGGCTCAGGGCCTAGCAATTAAAAGCAGTATGTGAAGGCTGAGGGCTCTCTCGGGAACTCAGAAGGCTAGTTTAAGAAAATACAGGTGGCCAGTTTCACCTTCCTGTAATGCAGTCTATGCTTTTGCAGACTCTGCCTCCTGTATCCTGGTTATGCTCTGTGGATGTTGAAATCATGTCTTAGAAAATAATATAAAAAACACTGGTGGTTTCCCCCTGAACTTTCGCCCTCCGGAGTGTGCACACATACTTTATAGACACTCTGCTCTACTCGCATCTTTTTTCATTTTTCCTCCAGACATCCAAGCGTTATGTATATTGCTGTTCAGGTGTGGGGTAACAAAAAAAGAAAAAACAAACAAAATATAAAAATTCAGCGTCTAAACCCAGGCATTTTCCCCAATATCCTAATTTTATAATTGACTGAGAATATAACCGGCACTGAAAGGTTCATGCCTACAGTATATGCAATGAGGTAATGTTCCGCTAATTAGTAGAAACGCAGGGTGGGCGAAAACTTCTAATCAAGTGCAGGATGGCTTAAAAACTTCCCTTCAGAAGTCAAGGATGTTCCTGATCAAAAAACCCCTGCCCCCAGGTTTTTGTTGTGACATTGACCCATGCAACATTGTCTGACAAAATGTCAGAGGAAAAATGCAACACAGTCCCATAAAACTTTGCGATAGTGTGCCTCTTGAAAACCAGGAACCAGAAACAGCTGGGAATAATATCTCCACCCAAATGGAGGCAGTGTAGATCATCATTGGCAGTACATTGGATCCATCACACTGAGAGCAGATCAGGGGAAACAGTAGGCCTAAACTGTGCAATTCACTGCATTAAATCAAGATGATTGAAGCTAATATCAGGGGGGCGAGCAATTCTTCAAGGGTTTCTGAAACTCATCACAATCCATGTATAGCTGTCTGCTAAATGTCACTGATGCCCAACAACATTCTACCGTTTCCAGCCAGTAAACTCATCGCACCCATACAGTGTCATCCCAGGAAACCCCGGTCTGCAGACAAATGGTGCGCTCATATGAAAATTTATGGACGTGAAAACAGATACAATAAAGAGCCTGTAAGGGACCTATTTGTGATATCTAAACCTCCTGGAGTGACATCAATCTTCCTGATCCAAGACAGAAGCTCATAATTTAATCCTATAGATTCATACTCCCAAAGCAACCAAGTTAAAGCATCACAGAAACTGAAAGGAGGAGACGACAATGGGTGGCAAAAAGAGAAGTAAAGAAAGAACCAGTTCATTTTGGGAAGCTTCTGAATTTCTTTGATCACAGGGGAAGCCACAGCTCCATGCAGATTGAAGCCTGATGTTGTTCCAAGGTACAGGTGGAAGCAAAAGATGATTTGTTTGGTTAAATCAGTGAAGGACCTCTTGGGCAGGCAAGAGGTTTATTGACATTTATATCAAGATTTATTTTAACAAATCATTTCGACTCTGGGCAAAAGAACTCTACCCTTCTCGTGTATGCACTCTCATGTACAGAGGGAGGGGGTCAAATTAACCCAGACCTCTTGGCCTCCCTTTTGGTTAAATTGTCTCTAATTCATTTGATTGAGTTTTGGCTTGAGAGGAGGGGAGACAACATTCAATCTGCAAAAACAGAAAGTAGCTGGGGCCTCATCCAAAAGCCCCTGATTGGCCGTGGCACTCGGCGAGAAACCTAATCCAGTAACATGTGTTTCTGTCCTCTTAATTTTCATACGTAAAAAGCACCAGAGACTGATGCAATGCAGCGGGTACCACAGAGTATTTGGCGCGAGTAGGTGGTGCACAAATTACAGCATCGTCTCCCGCAAGTTGGTATCCGTGCGGCGACAGGACGGGGGTAGCCAAGGAAAAACCCTGTGTCCTGGCGTCACTTCTACAATCGCCAGGGAGAAGGCATGTGAGAGCCTAGTGTCGACGTGCTCAACCCCCCCCCCGAAAAAGGGGGGAAAGCCTGCATCAGTCACATCCCTGCTGTGTGGATGTCAGTCACCATTCTTCTGGAATTTTCCTTGGGCAGGAGTGATTTGGCTCCAGCACCGCGCGCTCATGAGTAATTCACCGTTCCGCCACACATTTCAAAAACAATCTGAGTAACACCCCACATCCAACACAGAATCTTGCTATGGTGGACATAATAAAATAAGCACACTGGAAAAGAGAACCTTGAAGTGACGCACAGTGTTTGATGGAGTGAAGCACTAATTGATAAGGGCCAGGTAGAGAATTCACCCTGGAAGAGGGGTCAGACCTGTCCCTGAAGTTACTTGAAGAAAGGGGGACACAGCTCAGCTCCTGGAGGGCAAGTATGTCACGCTCCAAGCGAGTACCCCGGCTGCTGAAATGCTATACAAGTCATAACAAACTGGCTCCTAAAATGGTTGAGAGCGAACACTTCAACTTAGAGGCCAGCCGTCACCTGCAGTTCATGTTTTCGAATAAATCAACCAGGGGCTGCTGAGAGGCTTGCGTTACATGGATGAGTATCAGTGTCTTCGATCAAAACTGGTTGGCCAGAATCTATTAAAGTACGTTGCGTCATGAGTGACATGCAGCTAGCGATTGCACTTGCCCGAGTTAGGAGTGTTTACTTAAGTCTGTTTTTCTCTCTAGTGACCCCTGCTGGCTGTTTGTGAGCTGTTGTATTGCTTACCCAAATGGCATTCTGATTTGACTCTAACTTGTGCAAGGATGGCGGCAGGCATTGAAGGGCAAAGCTGCAGGCTGGTGAGAAGACCCCCGACGACGGTATTCTCTTGAATTATAAATGTTAGCGCCACAAGTACACGGCCATTAACAGAAAACGGAGAAGTAAAAATTAAGAAGCCTCAAGCCCAATCAGATAAGGCAAGTAAATGGAGACTCAAATATCAGATTCATGACGAAATAAAATGGGAAAAAATTAGGCTCAACAGGAGTTCATGATGTATTTAAACAAGGCCTCCATAGCTCAATATGGAACTATGTTCAATAACAAAGAAATAAAAACAATACCAAATCATTTTCAGTTAAAAATGGAAGGAGGAAGCGCTACAGGGATGTAACGATTAACCCAACAAGCGCTCTGTGGGGCAAGTAAAGGGACAAGAAAAAACAAATTCCTTGAAGTCTTGATATTAGATGAGACAATCAACTGTGTCAGTAATCCTGGTGAAGACCTAAACTTGATATACAGTACCAGTCAAAAGTTTAGACATACCCACATTTTTCTTACATTTCAAAAAAGAAATGAGCACCCATTATTTTGCAAACCAGATTTAATTCTTAAATCCATAAAACTAACCAGCATTTGTTATCGTTGCTTAGCATACTCATATATATATATATATATATATATATTTATTTATTTATTTATTTTACAAGGACAGCCATATGGCAAAGATGAGTTTGCAGCTGAGTGACTATGTTCCCAAAGATGTGCTGCACTTGCAGTTTGTTTCTCGTTGACCTTTTTTCCCTCCAATAAGTCCCAAAACAGCTTGACTTTAATTCAGACGTTGTAAAATGGAAAGTAGTTTGTTTGTCTGGTTTTTTTGCAAAATATGGCTGCTCTGACAATTACAAAATTTTGAACACTATTCAAACAAGTAAATCATTTTCTTCTAACTTCTGACTGTTTACCTTGTACCAGATTCCATTAGAGATTATGTAGAGAAGATAGACCGTTTAAACTTCTCGGTAAACTGAGCGTTGTGACATTAGCAAAGTGTGTCCAAACTTTTGACTGCTACAGTATGTTGATCTAACTTATTGCCTATATGCTCAAAGAATAAATTCAACATATTTGTTTTCATCCGAAGATAGGGTGCCTTAGTTTTTACCGCCGTTGTTGATCTCATCTTATACAAAGCAAGACCTTTTTTGTACCATTTTCAGACAAAAGCTTTCAGAAAGACCAAGAAAACAATGCACTACCATGGAGTTGTGTTATCCCCTCAAAGATGCCCCAGACAAAGCAAAAGTGAGTCGTGGGAAATCTCAGGGAATGTTCTGGACATGAAATCCCACTGAACATCCAGCACTGTCTCACAAGCCCCACTTCCTCAGGATCAAAACTTGGAGATACTCACACCTGTTAAAGGCAGATGGCTTGATCGCTTCGGAGTTTGTTTTGAGTCTTCTTCCTTGATATGGGCAAACTCGGTGAGGTCTCCTGCCTACCTTGACCCTCTCCACATCATTGACCCAAAAGCCTCAGGGCCACAATTAACACATCAGTGCTGTAGGCTCCAAACCCACCTCCGGCCCCTCCAAGAGCCATTACCTCTTCTTGACCTTCCTGAGACACGCCCAATCTGCCGCTTGTTAAGTCCGGCACTACAGCCATCAAAGTGCGCCTTGTGGAAAAAAGGAAATGCGAGGGTAGTGTAACTCCTTTGGCTCCAGATTTGTGTTGGAACGTCATCAAGGTGATTCAACCAACTCCCCCGAGCACCCCTTGAGATTTCTCCAGACTCTTGCGGCAGCCATCAATTCTCAAGGTCCGATGACATCTGAATTAGCAATTTAGCCACTCCTCAGACAATTACTGCGCACCGCCAGCATTGTTCCATGATCAAATTTCCCTGCAGCAGAGCAAGGGGGACAGGGGGACCACGCGATTCATGCCTCACTCCAGGGCAAAGGATACCCGCATGCCAGCATCAGAGCTGCTAATTACAGACAGCGAGAAAAATATTATTGCTCTCGTACTCACGAGAGAAAGAGGGATCAAACCCTAATGTGGCACAGCTGAGGACTGGGACCTTCAGCCCTCTTCTCTCCTGTGCAATAACTCCGGGAGATGAAAGGTGCTTCTTGTTTTGCTCGGGGGGTTATTTACACAAGTGCTGAGCGTGGACACATCTGGGGTGTCTCTTCTGAACCAACCCCTCGGTAGGCAACTGCTGTCAAGGGCAGAGAGTCAAATTCCAGGGACATGTGAAATTTCTAATGCTTTGGAGTTGAGCTTCATCAACACAACACTCGAGCCCTCTTCAGCCCGAAAAAAAAGTTTGCTTTGGATTACACTTTTTTCCATACACTTTTTTATACCCTTCAAGAACCACCTCAATCACAGAAAAAATGGTAAAAATGTACTCAAAAAAATGTTAAAAATTAAAAAAAAAAAAAAAAAAAAAAATGTATTGTCAAACATCCATTTGCCTTTTCATAGAAATTCATTTCAAAGTTACCAAGTCAATTTGTAATGCAAAGATTGATAGAAACCATATAACACCAGGTTTAATGTGCAGTATTTAATGTACAGTAAGAAAACAATCAACTCATTTGCACAGACAGTGAGCTTGATTTCAAGAATAGAGGGTAATATTGACAATTCACCCTTAAAACCAAAACACACAACCAATCGTTTTGGGGAGGGGGGGGGGGGGGGGGGGGGGAGAGACTAATTAACAGAGGCTTCCAGCGGCATCAAGTTAAAACATAAATATCTCCGCTAACAGATAAACCCTTTGCATGACCTTCAGATTTTTAATAAAACAGGAGTGATTTGTGCCTTTTTTTGGTTTCGTGGGTGGGGGAAAAAACTAATTTCCTTCCTAAAATGATACGACTTATTGATGATACTGAAGTAACACCAGGCAAACGTCAAAAACTGAGTGGAAATCTGAACTACTGAAACACCATCAGAAGTGAAGTGCTGGTGACCGAATCTGGACTAAACGAGGTATTTACTGTGAATGGAATGTTGTGCTGGATTGTAGTCTGTGGTCAGGGCTGGACAGGAAGACCTGCAGTAAACCGAGAAGTTAGTCTGCTTTGCTACAACCTCCCAATTACACACTCAGTCTCCGCAGCACTGAACATTGATGGGTATCTCACAGTGGGAGTTTTTAAGAGAGATGATGAAAAAGCAACAGGCTGAAATGGAAACAGAGGGCAAGTCAGCACGAGAGTGAGAGTAAGTATCCAAATAAGCACCAGCTCTAACCTTTAATAAATAAAACCATGAACCCAAAGTCAAAAGCAGCTATGCATTTGCATGCAACTATGAATCTGGAAATGCTTAGAACCGAGTGTTAGGTTCCTTGTTTTAGATTCATTTTATGAGAATAACTGACTGTACTCCACCCCAATTACACAAAATTGAGAACATTTCTGGTAAAAGAAAGCCAAAGCCCAGTCTCTTTAATGGATAACTGTAATGTTGGGCACCTTCAGGACCGGAGAGGGAATTAAAATGGCTCCTGCACAAAATATAAAACCAAACAAACTGATGTTCTGTGTAGGGAATGAAGGGGCCTTGTGCCATATTTACTTAGGCACGAACAGTGGCTGTCACATTAATGACCATCTCCGTGAGGTACTGTATCTATATAGTATTGCTCTTAAAAAAAGTTGGGAAAGAGACATATAAAAGATATGTAAAACGGCAGAAAATATTAAAATATATTAATTTATCACAAATAAAATGTAACAGTGCCCTCTTTGTATGTAATAGTCGTTTTCTTCTTCTGCTACGCCATTGAAATCTACTTCCGTGGCGTTTCAAACTCGAAGGTCCTGCCAAATTTTTTTAAAACTTTAAGACCGACAGCGAACATTTCCCCCTTTCTCACGCAGGCTGTGCACTATACATATATGTACATGTAAACCATTCTTCCAGACGATAATTCCCTTTGGTTTCTATTATCTAATGCTAAAAATACGCTAGGTAACACCGTTGTACAGGGAGAGCGTTGGCTGGGAGTCACCCTCAGACTGGGTGTAGGCACGGTCAGTACATATGCAGACCAAAATCCACAGCTTTCGCCACTTCCACAAGGAGACGCAAGTGACCCTCTTTGACAAAGACAACCATGATGTTATTCCCGTGTTGCTGAGCGGCAACTGAGCATTCAGGAGCATGTGCACAAATACACACGCACAAACACAAGCTCTCAAACACGTGCAACAAAGTGAAATCTTGCAAGCATTCCGAGGGACTTCCTTACACAAAATAAAAATGTCTGTGCCTTTATCTCTTTGTTCATTTCACCCCCGCCTCTCTTGATCTTTTTTTTTTTTTGTTATGAGTGAGTCCAGCTGATGGGGACCCACTGTGTCTCAGTCTCCACCTTCTTCAGAGCGATCTTTAGCTCGCTGAAGGCCGCGGTGAGGTCATCGTTGACAATGACTTTGTCAAAGAGGTGGCTGTATTGGCTCTCCATTGTTTGGGCAGTCGTGATCATTTCCTGGAAGTCTTCCTCCTGAGGGAACATGTGAGAGAAATAACCGCTATAACAAAATCCGACAATGAGAGTTACACAACACACAAACCGCAAAGTCAACACTGTACTCAAATATCCACAAGCGCTGTATTTCCGAAACAAACCTAAAGGAATTTTTATGATTTTCTCTGAGAATGAACAGGCCATATTTTCACTTTTCACATAATGTATTCAAAAAAAGACAAAAAATACCATCCAACCCTCCCCTAACAGGATTTTATAATTGTTTTTCTTCTGTCCTGCAGTCAGTCTGACAGGTTTTGAAGCCTGGGTCAGCTGTGTTAATTTCCATTTTGGCACAGTTGAGACACAGCTAAGGACCAGAAATGAGCACGGCACACGCTGAACAATGCTCCACAGGCATCTGCCTAATTTTTCTGTCTCATTCCATCATCACCCGTATATACATTTACTCCTCTGAGAGGAAAGTTACTCCTTTGAGGATATAAGTAAAGAGAGGATGATTATATGCGTTTCTAAAAGCTCTTTCACAGTTGGAATTTCCTCTTTTTGGTCACGGTCTCCCACCCATTTCTCAACATCAATAATGGCCTGACCTCTGCAAATACCAAGTTAGCTGCCATAATTACCTGTTTACGTTCCACTTTAATGCCACATGTTCAATCAAGCCCTTTGAAAATACAGCAGCGTTCACACTGCCGTTTACAGCTTTGACCACCCTTTTTTTGCAAGAGGAACATTGCATTCATTTCACCCCAGACATCGAGCTGGACAGACAAAATCTATTCGTGCCAAAAACACAAACATTAAATGGTTCGGGCATGCTCACTGCAAGCCTTAGGACCAGAATTTCTGAATCCTTTTGAGTCCCCCAGGAACTGAAGCCCCGACCAGAGTATATTTTTGGCAATATGCAATGATTTCCCCCAATATTTGATAATTAAGCAACAGGAAATTGAGTACAGAGTTGTAATACAAAAGGATTATTTTAAAATAACATCATAGAAAATGAGTGTATCAATCAGAGATCTTATTCTTTCCTTTACGTGGCAGAGACCACTTGTACCATCGACCGTCCGTTCATTAAAAAGTCTGTTTTCAGTCTCATATCCCACACTATCAGCAGTGATGAGAAAATACAACCTTATAACACATCGCTAGCTTTCTAACCACAAGGCTTTTCCTCAAAGGCTGGCAGTACAGAGCAACTTCACTTAAGACGCTGAGCCCAGCCCCGAACTGCCTGCAAAAGATGAAACTACTTTCAATTAAGAGTTCCAGGATTTCCAACTGAACTGAAATGCAAGTATTTTAGGTATGTTCAGTGGGGATAAAGATACTGTGCTGTGAAAAAGTATTTGCCCCTACACAATTTCTTTTTGCATATCTGTTGCACTTAAATGTTCCAGATCAGACTAATTCTAACACTAGACAAAGATAACAGTAAACACAAAATGCAGTTTTTAAATGACTCTTTCATTAATTGAAGGAAACAAGAAATCCAACCTTACCTGGCCCTTAGTGAAAAAACAATTGCCCCTTGGTTACTTAATCAACCAAAAAAAAAAAACAAATTTAATTGATAATTTGGTTGAATTTCAATGGACACCCCGAGACATGATTACTTTCTACCCTGTTGAATCTAAACATCACTTAAATTGAAGGCAAAAACAGCACATGATGCTGCCATCTAAAGAAATTCAAAAACAGACAAAGTCATCACAGGCTGTTCCATGGTGAAGGTGCTCTCGAATACAATTGAGAAATGCAGCTTTTTTTCTTCCCTGTTATCAGACAAAACTGTCAGCTCATTTAGTCAGCTCATTTAGATGATGTTTCCACGCAGACAATTCTGTCACATATCAGGCAAAATGAAGGCTGCATTTCTCAGCTATATTCCGAAGTGAATTCACAATGAAACAGCCAGCAATTAGGTAACAGCCTAACAATGCAGCCTACAAAAGTGCCAACCCACACTTTGAGGAAAGTCAAAGGTTTGTCTCACATTTGCTAAAAAACATCTTGATGACACAAGACTTCTGTGATAATATTCTGTGTATTGATGAACCAAAAATGTTCTTGAGCACAAAGATTCTGGTATATCTGGTGTAAAGGTAGCATTACTCAATGAGAACATTATACGAACATTCAAACATTGTGGTAGTAATGTGATAGGCTGGGGCTGCATTGCTGCTTCAGGACTTGGGCAACTTGCAATTGATAGTACCATCAATTCTGCTTTAAACTCAGAAATCCTGAACGAGAGTATTAGGCCATCAATTCATGACAGCAGGACAATGATCGGGTTCCTGACTGACCAGCAGCGATGCTGTGGCATGACCTTAAACAGGCAGCTCATGCTCAAAAAACCTCCAATGTGGCTGAATGAAAACAATTCTGCAACAGTGGGCCAAAATTTCATCACAGCGATGCAAAAGACTCATTACAAGTCACTGAAAACATTTGATTGCAGTTGTTGCCACCAAGGGTGGCACAACCATTAAATAGGTTTTAGGGGGGTAAATATTTTTTCACATGGGTGCAATAGGTTCAATAAATTGAATAAATAAAATGATCAGATAAATGCAGCATTTACCGTTTGCTCATGTTGTCTCTGTCTTATAATAAAATTATCTAGATGTTCTGAAATATTTAAATATAACAAATAAGCAAAAATACCAGAAATCAGGAAGGGGGCAAATACTTTCGCGCAGCACTGTACTCCATTCATTTTCAATCCCTAACATAAAGCAACATACCTGTTTGAAATAAAAATAATGATGAAAATAGTATTCATATGGTAAAACAAATGGCACTTTTTTTTATCTCTTCCCATTTCAGAGCCAGGGAAAAGACGAGATAAAAAGAGCAGGATCTGGTCATAAGCACAGATTTTACTGTTACAAATCTTTCCCATGTTGGAAAGTATATTTTTATGGATTCAAATAAAAAGTGCACCTGCTTCTTCACATCTCTACTTCTCCCTTTCAATCTTTCCATCTCGTCCCCCCGCCCCTCGCTCCCTCCCACAGATGCGTTTCAGGATGGACACTAGGTTTAAATCTCAAAAAGTCAGTGTGCTCCCATTTATAACGGTCAAGGAAGACAGTGCTCTTTCGTGGGACAGTTTAAAAAGACAACAGCCATCAAACTCTAACAGTCACAGCCAACGGAAATTTTTTCCTGTCAGGCACCAGCCTTTCACCACACAGTATTAATCACAACACAAGGCGTTTGTAATAGAGAAATGCAACTTAGCCTGCAGCAGGGATTAAACAGTACACTTTTGAGTTGAAGACTTAAATTAACACATTTTAGTAGCTTGAAAATGACATCAGTATTATTATTAAGCCACACAAAGGCTAAAACAATAGAACGGAGCATATGGTCTGTTTTAACAATGAAAGGACTATTCTTGCCCATAACTCCCTCAATGGACTGAACAGGGATGTACTTATTGTAAAAACAGACTATTCTCTTTTTTGGGGGAGATGGTCAGCAGGTCGAGGAAGAGACGCTTTTCGACCCTGCATGCGTTTTCTCTTACACATCGAATAACGGAGACATGGTTGCCCGAAAATAAGTTTTCCAGAGACTGGAACAGTACTCTAAGGTGAGGACCTCACAAAAATGGAGCTTTTTGTTGTAGTGTCATGTTTGAGGGATATTGTGGTCACAGGGGAATGTTACGGCAGATATATCATGAGACGGAGACCAGTGAAATTAAAAAAAAAATGTTAAAGCATCACTTACAAGAAAAACA
The DNA here is from genome assembly GCA_029721435.1 of Gymnothorax reevesii. Classification (NCBI taxonomy): domain Eukaryota; kingdom Metazoa; phylum Chordata; class Actinopteri; order Anguilliformes; family Muraenidae; genus Gymnothorax; species Gymnothorax reevesii. The sequence continues at coordinate 128,799,501 of CM056575.1, read as the reverse complement.
TTGAATATTAGACAAACTTCATACCTAAACGTGAGATCTCCGCCCTTAAAAATGGCTTGCTGCCTGCACATTGTGGGTCATACAGTCAAAACTGTATCACCGACTGGTGACCATAGAAGAGAGGCCTAAACTGGTAGAACATAATTAGCCCAAAGAAGAATGCTACTTTATGGTAGCTAAATGGTCAAAACCAAAACAAATGGAAAGAAAAACAAGAGGCCCATGGGCCTTAACGGTCACCTGAGTATAGTATATCCAATGTTAAACCATGGCCATTAGGCGTGGCCCTAATTTTGACCCCAAGGATCAGATTAATGGAAACCAGTATCATAAGCAAAAGAGTATTCTAAATTGTATGTATATAACTTGTGGCCATTTTCTTTAAGCAAAGAAGATTTCTCAAGCCATTTTGACACTTGGGCCCTGCCCCTTAGCCCGTAGCCCATAATATCATCTCATTGCTGTAATGTCAATCAAGTGTGAATGATTTCCAGTAGAAATTAAACAGAATATACCCAAAAGTATAATTTTCCTATATAAACGATAGTAAACTAGACCCCCTCCCCAGGGGCAAACATGGAGCCTGGGGGTCATGAAATTCACAATTTTTATAAAGCACCTCAAGACAGTTCCATCTATAAAGATAACTGGTTTCTAGCATATCTAGGTATAAAAAAGTAAATGCAAGACAATAGGCTTGCACTAAAAGAGTTAACAATACATAGACTTGGTCGGTGCGGTCTGTGAATATGCTCATAAAAACTTAATTTTGCGTTCAAACAAAAAACGCCTCAGTGAAAGGAAGGAATAATACCTTCATTAACATATGTCAAGTTACTTTTCTACTTCTGAGGTAAAACCGCATCCCGCGGGGCATTTTCCCCTCAAACTGTACAGGCAGTTGCCAAGTACCAACCACAGGTTGTTGGTTTTCTCCAGGTATACTCCAGTTTCCTCCAAAACCTAAACATGACACATCCTTAAATGACCCTTACTTAAGTTGTTGTGTTCACAATATGGCTTATGATGACAATATAACAAAGGGCAATAACTCCATCAAATTTGATTGAATCGGTCTGGTTTTCGAACTTCTTTGAGATCTTATAGATATAAGTCAGCATGCAAAGTTTCATGAAAATTGACCAATATTTACTAAAATTATTGTGTTCACAAGGTTGCTTATGATAATAATACAACAAAGGGCAATAACTCCATCAAATATGATCGAATCAATCTGGTTTTCGAACTCGTCCAAGATCTTATGGATGTAAGCCTGCATACAAAGTTTCATCAAAATTGGTTCATAAATACTTAAGTTATTTTGTTCACAAGGAAAAGTTTACGGACGACGGACGACGCAAGACGCACAACGACGGACAAAAGGGGATCGCAATAGGTCACGCCTTCGGCTCAGGTGACCTAAAAATTATACAGTGAATTTTTGACAGAAGTTGAAATTGAAATTTGTAACAATTATAGTCCTTGAATTCATTACCACATAAATATATTGTGATTTGAAAATCTGTTTAACACATATGCTGAATGGGTGTGTCGGATGTGAACAGCATGAGGGATATGACACTCGGCGAACCGTGAACTTCAGTTCAAATGTTCACAGTCAGCTAGAGTGCTTTAACGTGCATCAACCCTCCACCCAAGAGCCACAACATATCTACAGTCTCATGGCCACCAGCAGTTAATGGCCATATTAACTGGGTATTTTACTAAATGAGCTTTTCAAAGTGAAACCTTGCGAGCGACCCGGGGATAATGGCGCAAGCACAGAAGCAGACGAAACGCAGAACGAAGCCATCCTGTCAGCACGGGGCGGAGGATGAGGTCTCTGCCCCATCACTGAGCACACCAGTGCCTCGCCCCGAGGGACTGTTTAACGCCGACCTCGGTGGCTGATGTACGCAACGTCTCCTCGGCGATGACGCAGCCTGCCCTAGCTGTGGCCCGACACACTGAGGGGGGAGGGGGCGCCACGCGAGCTGTGAGCCCCACAAACTGGGAAACCCATCAGCGCCAGAAGTGGGGGCCCCAGGCTCTGTAATTGGTTTCATGTGGGATGTGGGTTTGGACTGGGAGCACAAGGTGTGCAAAGTCTCTACTGTCATCACAGCTGAGGCATCCTGCTTGGGGGTCTGCATTAGACACGAAGTGCGCGGAGTATCGAGTAAAAGTTACTGAAAAAATAAACATTAAAATTTCTATCGAATATATAAGCAGCGCAGGTGAACGAGTACGTTTTTTAACAAATTTCTCTTTCTATGTGACACATACAGGTTATTCAAACCTGTTCAAATGATTAAGATTGCAAGAGGAAAAAAAAGTGACATCTTTTTCAAATGAACAAATATCAAGAGCATTTCACATCATAATCTTATGTTATAAAGGCGTAACTGTGGCAAAATGTAATCACAGTGGTCTGCATTTTTTAACCCATTTATTCCTGAATTTTCTTTTTTTACTTTATGTTATTATACTTCAAAATACCACTCTAATAGTCATTCAAACAGGACACTTTTTCTTAACAGTCCTCATGTGAGGACGCTAGGCATAAATGGGTTAAGCAAAAAAGAAAAAAAAAACAAAAAACTTTTTGTTTTGGGTCAAACATTTTCTCAGTAATCATCAAGTCCTCCAAAGTCTGCAAACAGTGGACTGTTTTATATTACTGTGCGTGGTCAGACACAGTTTGCAAAAACTCTTCCACTGAACAAGCAACAAAAAAAGCAGACATCACTGACAAGCATCACTGAACATGCAATAAAAAGAAAAATTGAAATCGACTCCCAAACCCTTCTGTACCCATTTGAGCCTTACCGAGAAAAGTTTGACTGAACCCTTGTCATCCCTGCTGGAGATAGTTCTGGCATTTTTCCTGGTCTCTCGCAATCGGTCTATCGGTGGAGGCTTCACAAAAACTACATAAGGTTTGAACTCCGGAGTCCGTAAATGCTTTATGGTCTGCAATATTCAAAGAACAAAGAAGAGTTTACGATTAATTATCCCTTTATAAAAGTCCATGTTTCATGACTGCTCAATATGGCACCGGTAATCTTTAAACAACAATTAAAGGATTTACTTGTGAACCGTATGATTAGTACACTATTAATACAGTCAAGGGCAGTGTAAACGGAGCATCAGCAAGGTAGTCCATTCCAAACCAACCTTTGGCCAATGAGATTTATCAATCAGTAGTACCCAACTATTCAAAACATCATTAAAAGGCTTAAGGAGAAAACCCATCTTCATTTAATTAAATAAATTGAAATCTGGACAGAAGTAGAAACAAAAATACAAGGATTTTAACAAATATTAAATGACACACAACATCTGAAACAGAACTACAGCAAATATGCAGCTGCTATCACCGACATGCTTCACAACGCACAGATAACCTCACTATGAGATCCGAGTCTGCATTTACTATTCACAGCATCAAAAATATATATACACGTTTATAAATCTCTGTGTTTTTTAATTTGGTATCATGGCATATGAAGTCTGACTGAGGCTGAGATCAGGGATTGGAAATATGTCTGCAATAGAAGCACATCAGTTAAGTCGCTTCATTCCTTGCAGAAAAGAGCATAAATCAACAGTGAGCAGACAGGAACAGGTACAATATCGACATGCCAAAGGGAAGCACGAAGAGGAATTGAAATGTAAAACTGATGCTAGAGTTAATCCGGCTCCGCTGTCTCACTTGATGGTGTTGACAAGACACATGGATCTCTCTCACGATGTGAGGCTGTGAGCTGCGCAAACGCTTTTGAGAAACGCCGCGATAGCCGCCATCTCCTGCCGAGCCAGACGCGTGGAAGAACATGGGGGTGAATTTTTGCGCCAGATTCGCCAATATTACTAGGTCTTCACTCAACAGGAGCTAAACAACACGACCAGACTGGAGACAATATGGAGACGGATGGGATGACTGTGAGAAAAACACGGCTCTTGCAAACTCGACAGACGCCGTCTCAAAATGGCAATTTGGGAAAAACTATCTGTCAAAACTCCACGCAAATATCCTGACAGTTAAATCCCTGGAGAGGAATTGTTGAGTGATCTTATGAAACACTGTCCATCACTGACATCACAACCTTGCTGTCGTCACATATTTTCTTTGCTATTTAATGCCATAAAAGTCCAATCTGTGGATAGTCAAAATATGGTTTCAGGGCAAAAATGATGCATCATCTGCATGAGAGACAGTGTAATTATGAACTAAAAAATTAACTGAATATTAAAGCATAACCAATTTTATATATAGGCAGGGTATATTTTCACAATGTTTGTATTTTCCATACCATTGACAACACAGAGAGAGCAACAGAAAAATACATACGCACCAAATACCAATACACTCTCACTGGAGGTCTAACTGCATACTACTTCCAGTTTTGATTGGGGAAGAATCTGTCACGAATGGCAACCAATGACATGTGCCTGTCGAGTTGCTAGGGGGCAGCAGTAACCTGAGCAATGCTGACTGCCAGAGGCTTAACCTTACACAGGAAGACTAAGCTGTGTTACACCGATATTGTCCCCTGGTGAAACATGCACAAGCTAAAAACTTAGTTTGTATGCAATAAAATCAGCTTTACAGTTAAAATAAGCAACAACCAATCAAAAAAGAATTTTTTTTTCTTTAAATGCATCAAGTGGCAACTGGATTCTCAACCAAACAACCAAAGAGACCCTTAAGCAAAGAAAACTGCAAAAAGTGCACCATCATATTATGGGGCCATCTCAACACAGGTGCTGAACAGGCAAAAAGCAGCACAGCCAAAAAATGGCCCTTTCTCCAGCTGGCTGTCCGCAGGCTCATACACCAGGGGTGTGAAAGAGGTACGTTGGACGCAGTCAGTCACTCACATGGGGCTGGACGTCCAGCAGGCAGACCTTATTCTTCGACAGGACAGAGCGTATGGAGTCCAGACTCGTACCGTAGTAGTTGCCCTTATACTCGCCGTGTTCGATGAACCTGCAAAGGAGAGTGAGAAGAAGTTTCCAACACTGCAGACATCACTGAGCTTTTGTAAGGCCCCCATGTATTTCAGAAAAAGAATTGTAGCTTTAGCATACATGTACATAAATCATTTGCTATATACTGGAGTGGTTTTTGTTGTTGCCTGACAATAAGTCACGATGGGAACTCTCCTGACCAAAGCTTAGGCGTTAGAATGGGAGCTGCAGGATGCAGCACAGTACCCAGTACCCAGGATGGAAATGCAGAGGACATAGTACCTCACAAGGTTCAATAAAGAATATTTTATATCAGTGTTAAAGATCGAGCATGAGTATGTAGTCTTGCATGAAAATTCTCACCTAAGATTATGTAAGACAAGGAAATTAAAACATACCCAATACCTCAATTAACATAAAGGAAGAGACAGATGGCAGACCAACACAAAAACAAATTAGCTTCTTTCTGACTGACACTATGACTCATGACAATGCATTTAATTAATTCTACAAAGCTGAACTTTTAGAAATAATTATTTAATCCAGTGTTACTGCCACTCCACTGACCAGGCAAATTGCAGTTTACATTCATATCTGTCCAGACTCAAACTGTATAAGTAGTTAAGACTTAGAAGGAATTTAATAAAGGGTAATTTTATTAAGTGTATATTATGGCAAAATAGCAGATATATATCGACAAGTTTGATTCCAGGGAATAATTTCCAGTGAGAAACATGCTGTTTTCACATATTTTTACAGAGGAGCACACAGAAGTGATGGAGAGATTCTGCAAATGTGGGAACAACAGAAACTGAAGCTCAACATCAGCAAAACCAACTCGGTGTCCAAATAAATGTGATTTGGTCACCATTACCTCTCTTGTTCCCGAGTAATGGCATTGAACAAAAATAATTTTAGCACAATATAATTATGTTTCAGTGAAACTGGCCTTTGATCTTTTGTAATTCAAATGTCATCAAGTCACCATTTCACCTTATTAGACGTTTGTGTGAAAATTTGTTGCAATTAGCATATGAATTATCAAGTAATGGCCAGAAATGTATTTAGTGAGGTTTCAGTGACCCTGACCTTAGACCATTAAAATCTAATGGGCTCATCCTTGCAAAGTGAATATTTGTGCCAAATTAGAAGAAATTCCCGAGATAACGCATTCACAAGAATAGGATGGACAGACAGCCGGATGGACAACCCTAAAACATAATGCCTTCGGCCTCGGCTCTCGCCGGGACAGAGGCATAAAAACCAAGGCCAAGCAAGAATTACATTCTTGAAGGCGCACATTTAGCTTTCAGTCACTGAATAAGCATTCTTCAGAACAATTCCAGACATACTGGCACGGTAGATTTTTATATAATCTACTGCTATTCTTTAAATGAGAAACACCTGTCTGTAAAAACTAAAATAAATTTTAAAATACGAATGCCAAGTCTCTCTTATCTAGATTTCCTCAGCAAACAAAAAGAAAGATTTTTCCATCACATAAATGCAAACCTGCTTAATCACATCAGCAAATGTAATAAGTGTGCTTTTCCGCAGAGAGCTACATATCACAAGGCAGAAGCTGTAAACTGTTATTCATGTGAATTAAATACAATTAAAGATAAACTATACAGTATGTCATAGGGCAGAAGCTGTTAACAGTTATCCATGAGTTGAATACGACTAAAGAAGCAGATGATGTGAAAATTTATGCAAAAATGTGACCATATTGTGCTCATACAAAATTTCATTCATGAATGTGACACTGTATTTTAGAATATGCTGCACCAGGCATCGAGGCTGCTGAGCGGTTTAAGGTTAAATGAGAGAATGGCAGCTAGTGTTCATTTTTAGCATGTTCAGGGCTTTCCTTGGGAAAGGAGCGCAGGGGTCACAGGGGTCGAGCGCTTCGGCGCTTCAGAGGAGATTCACCCCTTTTGGCTAAGGGCACGGCGGCACATTGTTCTGCTAGCATGCAACGAAGCAAAACAAAAACAAGAGGCCTCTGGCTTTGCGCCTTATAATTACCCCAGTGTCTCTACTTCCCAGAGCCAGGCCACAGAGCAGCAATTCTCTCATTTACCTCCTGCTAACCAAAAAAACATAGCATGCCTGCTCTGTGCCACGAACCACCCAAAAATACAGGCCGTCACTCTACACACACACACACTCAAACACACTCATTCACAGATGCACACACACAGTCACAAAGACAGACATACAGACACACGCACACAGGGAAACGGCTTCCTCTTTGCCGCCAAATCGGGCAGTAAAAACAGCATCCATCACTTATGTTGTCGATTCCATGCACTTGTTGACTGGCTGTACTTTCAAGATCGGGTCACAGACCTGTCACGGCCACAACTGAAGGAGAAAGCCTCTGTGACCTACAAGTCGAGGCCAGACTATGGTTTGACCACGTCAAGTTGTTTAATTGGCAGTTAGGATGATGGCGGGTGGCGTTATGTTAGCGTGCTCTGTTCATACTGACTCGCCCTCCCTTCCTCCTTGTGCACGAACATGTGTACACGCATAAACCGACACACGCAAGCATGCGCAAATGTATATATGCGTGCCTGCAGACACACGCACACGTATGTTGTGGATAAATAGCACATACAGATTCAGGCATAAGAATAAAAATGTGACAGGCTTTAAGAAGGCAACTAGAGTGATTGCAGTTGGAGGAGAGAGATCCACATTGGGCTTGAAGACACAGAGAGAAGTATAAATGCTTGACTTACTTGTTATTGTGGATGTCGGTCTCAAACAGGTGCTTGGAGATGAAGTAATACTCCACAGCGTCGCTCTCCTGACTCCTCTTGGCTCTGCTGGTGTCTGTGTGAGACAGACAAGTGTCAGGGTCACGGAAAGATCAGGACGAGGTCACAGCCAGGTCAGTCCACCAACCGTTAACAACCCCAAAACAACGCCCTCTCAGCATGTGAATATCTCCAGCATTACACAGCAACAAACTGGCAATGCCTTACTTACGCAGACAAAATTATTCAGATTCGTCTGGCAAAACAGAGATGTTCAAGGTTAAGAGTCAGTCAACCGGTCCACACAAAATACTTGATTTAATTTCATTGCAAAAATTGTTTATATCAGGGGAGCCTATCCAACAGATTTGCCGCCAATACGAAAACAGAAAGCCAATATTAGTTTTCAAACAAAAAGGTTTGCCAGTTCATAACCTCTTTAGTGAAAGAGAATACTTGGGACTTTGATCGCACTCACGCAGGTATCTTGCAGTGGTATACGCAGTAAGACCGATCAACACCAAAATATACCTTTCATATTCTATACATGCTTTTCCATCATATAAAAGTTGCAAAATGTAGACAGCATTAATAAAATATAATTTTCATTAAAAAGACATGACATCTACAAGACTGAATAAACCAGAGGAAAAAAAGACTTGTGTATAGATCTAAAAAATACAGTAATAAAAAAGGACAGCTATGACTAGACGTATAATAGTAACAGTGGTACAAAGCTACAGTAGATGAACAGAGCAGACAGTCAAGTACCCAAAAGATGCAATAAGTTATTGAGAAAAAGGAATATAATAGTAATTTCAAGCGCTCATGAACGCCAATATTTACATGCCAGTAGACTGCTGCTACTAAACTATTTAATGCCCATTATGCTGAGCATGAAAGCATGTCCTGCGCATGACTAGTGAGGGAAGGATGTAGTGAGCTGACACTCACAAAAGAGAGTTTGACAAGGAGTCAGAGGTGCTCAGAGCGCAACAATCAGCCTGTGCCGTCCCAGCCCCACAACAAACCATAAAGTTTTATCACTGTTTGCCGGCAGCCTGTGCCAGGAACGTGCTGTGGCGGAGGTGCACCCCTTTTCCAGGAGTGGGGTCGCACATTAAGTGACCAGTCTAGTGGCACGCTCACGAGCAGGGCCAGGATCCGGGCGCGATCTGGGATTCGACTTTAGGAGCCCAAGAGTCCTCGGTAAATCATTCCTCTGCAAAGAATAACTCGCTCATCACGGTCTTAATCTCGAGCCCTTTCGAGAAACAGCTTGCTGACAGACTGTCATGAACCTTAAAGGTCATGTATACAAGTGTATGATGCCACAGGGACAGAGGCCTGCTCAGGGCCAAGAGAAGCAGCTCCGACACCTCCACAGCTTCTGTAGCTCCACAGCGCAGAGCAGCCCAACAAAGACACTTCAGTCCATTTGTTCTGGAATGACAAGTTCAATCATGGAAAATTTCCATAAGGCTGGAGTGCAATCACAAATCATCTCCGCTCAAATCACCAATTTCATACCTTGTGTTGCCGGCTGGAGACCATTTTATATTTTCTTGAGGCAAAAAAAAAAAAAAAAATCAGAATGCAAAACACAAATGTACTGCAACACTCGTGTTGCATCTGTGTTGCACCCCGCAAACAGTAAGTGATAAATATCCCTGATTTGAATGGTCTGGCAATATTTTTAACAGAATAAGAATACAGTCAGTCTCTCTTTGTTAACATAAACCCTGGAGTTCAACACCCCATCTGAGACAAAGTTCGTAAGCAATATGTGCTTTATAACAAAGAATCATATTTGCAAAAAAAAAAAAAAAAAAAAACTAACAGATCTTGAAGATAAAACTACAATGGGGTGCTACATTAACACTAGAGACATTAAGTGCCAGACCGTTAACATGATAGCTTTCCCACATCCATTATGCACTTGCGAGGAACAAACGCATCAATTAATTCAAGCTGCAAAGCCCCCCCTAATGTAGAGTTATCAGGCAACTTTGCCAAAATATAAATTAAAGGCAAGATTTAATTCGCTCTAACATTACAGCATGAGAAACGGGCAAATTAAAACTTTTCCCTTGATCCCCAAAAAACACTGAATGTTAGCGACCGCCGTCTCCCTCCTTGTTCAACGGTGCTCAGGAATATGGCCAATGGTCATGGGCTCCCTGTACAGATGCAGGAGCAGGGGCCGGGGCCGGGGCCAGAGGGTGAGGCACTGGAATGGCATGTGTTCGGGAGGCAGAAAAGCACAGACGCAGACACACACAGACAAACCCTGTATCAAAAGTACACAGCCACACACAAACACACCCCTATCAAGCATGTAAACACAGCACACACAATCAACTACATACACAGTGCACTCACATCAAATACACACACACGCACTCATATCAAATACACACACACGCACTCATATCAAATACACCCACACGCACTCATATCAAATACACACACACGCACTCATATCAAATACACCCACACGCACTCATATCAAATACACACACACGCACTCATATCAAATACACCCACACGCACTCATATCAAATACACCCACACGCACTCATATCAAATACACACACACGCACTCATATCAAATACACACACAGGCACTCATATCAAATACACACACACGCACTCATATCAAATACACACACACGCACTCATATCAAATACACACACACGCACTCATATCAAATACACACACACGCACTCATATCAAATACACCCACACGCACTCATATCAAATACACCCACACGCACTCATATCAAATACACCCACACGCACTCATATCAAATACACCCACACGCACTCATATCAAATACACCCACACGCACTCATATCAAATACACACACACACCCTCATCTCAAATACACACACACGCACTCATATCAAATACACACACACGCACTCATATCAAATACACACACACGCACTCATATCAAATACACACACACGCACTCATATCAAATACACACACACGCACTCATATCAAATACACACACACACACACTCATATCGAATACACACACACGCACTCATATCAAATACACAAAAACACACACACTCATATCAAATACACACACACGCACTCATATCAAATACACACACACGCACTCATATCAAATACACCCACACGCACTCATATCAAATACACACACACGCACTCATATCAAATACACACACACGCACTCATATCAAATACACACACACACGCACACACTCATATCAAATACACACACACGCACTCATATCAAATATACAAAAACACACACACTCATATCAAATACACAAAAACAAACACACACACACGCAGGACATGACCATGCACACCCACTACTGGATGTAAAAGAAAAAAAAAAAAAAAAAAACTTTATTTGATTGCATTGTATCCTTTGTGATCACAGTGAGTCAGGACCTAGGTTAAACATCTCATCCAAAAGATGAAATTTGCAAAGCAGTGATCAAATCTCACAGTGGACACTTGAATAGACACAGAAGACAGTAATTAAACATTTAAAGAAATTTTTGGACCCCATATCCTTGGTGTACTAAATGGAACATCTAAAACTTTTTGGAATTTGTTGCATTTAAAGTAAAATTACATACTTTAATAAAGAAGAACCAATTCAGTTTCCCCCATAAATTGACGAGATTCTGGCGGCTGAATAACCGTGTGTTGACCATACATGCGCACAGATGGGAGTGGGGGTGGGAACGTAAAAATAGGAAAGGGTTCTGGAAGACATGGAATTTGCTCAATCTCCCCCCCAGCCAACAAGATGAGAATCTCCCCCCACCCCCCAGACATCGGTCTGCCACCACACATTGCCTCCAAAAATTCTGTGGGAAACACTGCAATTAAATGCCTAGTGATCCCAAACTTCTGCATGGGAGAGTCCATGTTCCTAACACCACGCCTTACTGGGCATGACCTTAAGACAAACATGTAGTACCTCCACACCACTAACCAAAAGCATAATCTCCTTTTCAAAGCAAATATATAGCTTAGACAGTTACCTGTTATATGCAGTATCAGAGCCGAAGAAGACCATCCTTTTAGATCTCCATCCATTACATTTCCATTCAAAGCTTTATTTGTACCCTAAATCATAGCTTATGTCTCATCTTGATGGATCTTCAAAGACAAGGACACAAAGGCTTGGTGCTTGATTGTATCAATACGGTGAGATGGCGATACTAAAATCATGAGGTGGTGAACTGACATACCTATGAACTGTGCTTTACAGCTATGAGCATTAACACTTTCACAATATAATATGACAGCAAGTACTCCTACCTGGATTTGTTCACTCCTCTAGAAGTTCCATAAACGGGATGCCAGAAGCATCTACAAAGACCGTGGGCTTATGGATTCTGGCATCAGATCCTCTTAACACTGAGCCACCATGTCTAGAACTATATGACTCGTTTACAACATTACTTCTGAAAAATGCACGGTCTGAAACGTGCACCGCGTCCCTCATGCCAACAGAGAACAACAGCAAGAGCAGCCTTACAGATGTGAAAAGCAAGCGGAGAACTTCCCTAGATGGAAGTCATAGAATATCTTGATAATTTTGGAATAATGAGCTGATGTGGGGATTCGGAGCAGGTTTCCACATGTTCAGGTCTAATGCATTATGTGGTTTGGGGATTAGACCTCCTCAGGTGACGGCGAGGCGGGAGACTCACGTGGGATAGTCACGCTGAAGTGCTGAGGGTCCGAGATCAGCAACTTCCTCTTGAGCTCGTTCAGACCCACCCCTGTCGGCCCTGAGAGACAGACGGGAGACAGACAGAAATGACCTTTTTGTTCAATCAAGAAAAAGGAGAGGTAAAGCCCCAGCCGTGGCCTGGGATTAACACACACGTGTCCCCAGCGACGAGAACAGAATCGCTGCTGCTGTTCACACTGGAGGCCCCGAAACACGAAGGAATGCTATAGCTTTTCCGTGGGACGTGGACGCTGATAGATTTCTCTCTGGCTTGGCCTCAGTGCGTGGGGTGTGATTGTGTTTACAGATGCCGTACGACGCGGTGGGCTCCTCGCTGCTGGCTACTGGTGGGGTCGGCAGGTAAGGAGATGGGGGAGCGGAGGCGCAGGATGTGAATAGCACAGTCTAATATACTCAGCAAAACAGTTAAGGGCCGCTGAATGTTTTCTCTATTATTTTCTCTGTTCCTGAGTTTCCCAAGATGCTGTCAAGCTGTGGTGAGAACACGTGGCGATCACACAAGATTTTCAAATGACTTTGGACATTGTTTGACATTTTGATTTAATGGTCGGGACTTGGTGTGATTCTGGTCTTCTCTGTAAATACCCGGTTTTGGGGTAATAAAATTGTCTGATCAAATGTTTTGACGGGTTTTGTGTCTTGGATCAACACCAACGACATAAACAACACTTGGTATTTATGTTCAGTTTTTAACATTTTACATACTTGTCTCATAATGGAGTGGTCCTTACATTTTTTTTATAGAGTATACCTTTTAGCGCTCCCTACTGTAGTTGTGAAGAAAAAAATAAGAAAAGCAGTATTAAAATTTGCGAATCCTGGCATGAGACGACTTCGTTGTGCTTACCCGAACAGACTGAAAAATCAACTCTAAGTCAGTCTCGTTGCCCAGCTGAGTTTTCCCACCGCCTCGGGTCAAGTTAAAGGGGGATGCAATGTTGATTTGTCTGCAACTCCTGAGCCTTTCCCTTTTCCAAAACGAAAACCCCTGGAGCTCGTATCGGACTTCTGCTCTCAAAAGAAGATGCAACGCTTCAGCGAGAACCACAAGGCATATGATATTAATTTAAGCAGCGCTTGGGTGTTCGCGTGTTTAAATAGCAGGGATGCAGAACAGAATTCTCGCAGTCGAGGTGTTTGTCCGGGACTCGGAAGCACAAAGGAGCCGTTGATACACTGGGACTCCTGGAACGGTTGCCATTATAATCTTTCATTAAATGAGCTCGCCTCATTAAGAACTTTTATTCATTGTGGTTTTCAGGGCAATATATAACACAGACACCGATTTCTGTAACTGGCGTAAGCTTAAAGAGAAAAGGCCCATTAAACATAAACATGTTTTCTACCCTAATGAGTTTACCATTATCCCAGCATCAGAAAAGCAGTCCATCTCCGCTGCCAAACACCAACACCTTTACTGGCCACAAAACACATTCCTACTACCCCAGTTTCCGCATTTCTGATTGGTCGCACATGTCCGAAGTTACGTGCGTTAAGTGATAAAACAAAAGCCGCACTCTGGCTTATTCCATTTCACCCTGAAAATGAACTGACAGCTTTGGCTGGCTTCAGAAAGCACGGCTGGCTTCAGGGTAAGCAGCAAAGTCCACCAGAAATCTGCAGAAGTTCCCCAGGAAAATGTTTGAGGTGAGCGTGATTTCTTCAGACTACCAAACGGAGCTTACTTCTGACACTACCAAAATGCCAGGAGGATTTCTCTCCTGTAACATAAATTCCTTGTCTAACAACAGAGAGAGTGGCTTTTAAATGTTATCGTAAGAGTCGAAAATGGAGAAGAGTGGCATCACGTGCATTTAATGGCTCCCTTCTCAGCTTCCTTCAGTAAGAAGGCGCGCAGTGCTTTCAGGGGTGTAAAATGAAAGTTTGGCAGCTATAGTAATCAATGTTGGAATCTGTGGGCACCCTTTGTGGACTCTCTTTACAAGCAGACTCATCCATTGGACAAAGACAGGTCCAGGTTCTCTTACAGTTGTGCAAATTTAGCAAAATAACTCATTTGCATCATTCATTACCCACCGTTATTCAGTTCTAATAAATTGTGGCAACTTTCCTTAAAAAGTCAGAACAAGTACCCAAACTGTATGTGACAAATCTAAGAAGGACGACCCGTCTGCCAAAGAAGACGACCATAATATTCATTACAGAGAACTGAACCCTGTGGCGGGATTGCGATCTGAGCAGAAACAGGCCATTCTATAAAGTGCCATTGTTTTGATGAACCTTAGCACTGCAACACGGTCACAAACCTTGAGAAAAACACAAACCAAATAATGGCCTTTACAAAAATGTCCTACCTGCCCTTTATTTCTTGTGTCATGTTCCTTGACCCGTTTGGAATTTTGCATTGTACTTACAGACTAATAAATTTAACAACTGCCAGAGAATGTCAACGCAAATAATGACCCTCATTAGAGAAATGGCTCATAATTTGAATTTAATAACTTTCAGGCGAACTCCAAAGCAGATACGCAGCCAGAATGGCTTTAAGCCTCATACCCATTTTCTAATCAGCAGAATGATGCTATTCATTCTGGCGAAATCCATGGTGAAAAGGGTTATGTGGACTTTCAGTCTGCTTGCAGATATGTACTGTATATTTACCATTTTGGAAAAAAAAATCTGTACAACTAAAATATTATACATAAAATATTTTGGGATTTCAGGTATACATAGCATTCGTTTTTAAGCATTTACTTATGGAGTTCTCATTGCTGTTATGTAGTTTTAAATTCTGAAGTAAGATTTTCACTTGACGGATGGCCCCGTTCAGCATGACCATCGACAGTACATGAGAGAGAAGGGTCAGAGAGAGTTTCACTGTTCTCTCACCATCTTTCCCCCACACATCCACACTGGTAGTCAAATGAACACCTTGAGGTGATTTAAACATGAAGAAAGCAATGACAAGAATGCGCTGCCGCTCGACGCGGACAGGCAGCAGGCCAACTCAAGCAGCGGCGCCTCCCGCCATGTTTTCAAAGACATGCCTACTGCCCTGGTTCCTCAGACACGAGATGCCGAATGCCTTTAAGTAAATGAAAAAGAAACAAAAACACCCAGGACTCCTGGGCGGAAAAGAAAGGAGCCAAAACACAACGCAGAGCTCCCCTGGCGTCCGCTTCGCTGGCTGTGAAATTACCCATAGGTGCGCTCTTAATTATGGGACTGGATTGAAAATATTTACATAAGAGTGTAAGAATTACCGCAAAAAAAAGTGCAGGAAGAGGAATTCTTTCTTCTGGCCTGATGCGTTGGCAGGATAGTGAGGGCCGTGTTTAAATGGCCCACTGACTGAATGTAACAGCGGCCACGGTTGAGCTGCCTTACAGTCACCCCCGGTCAGTCCTGTCCGGGACACAAGTTCCAGAGAGCAATACTGCTCATTCTGTTTAATTTAACATAAAATCCAAACTGCAGTTGGAGCCGCAGTGTGCGATTTCCGCAAAGAAATCGTAGAGGCTTCACTGAATCGCAAAATATGGTGTGGCGCCATTACAGGGAGGTGAATGAGCATGCTGGCATGGGTATGAATTGTGTGTATGTTTGTGTATATTAATTATGCACAAGTAATTGTTTTTGTTCAAGAGCCAGAGTAATGGCTCAGTCCCAGGTGAGCGGGAATCCAGCCATCCAGCACTCACCGACCAGAACCACCAGCCTGTGTCGAGCCCCGGGCTGCCTGCGGTAAGGGGTGACCTCCTCGTAGGTGGGAACGTCGGCAGTGTCGTACTGGTCACTCTTCTTGCACTCGTACATCGACTTATTGGTCTTCCTGTCCCTCCTACTGAGACGGAAGCTCCGGCGCAAACCAGCTGCGAATTACAATAAAATATATATTTTAGATGCGTTACACAGACATAAGCTCCTCTCCACTGCGTCGACTTCAGTCCTTCTGCCCCTAGGCAAGAGAAACGGGAAGCAATGAGTGTGTGCGTGCATTTGCATTTGTGCGTGCATCTCTGTGCACGGGTGTACTGCCATCTTATATTTACAAAGAAAAACGCCACTGAAAATGTCCACACAGCTTTTAACAGGATACCACACCACTGTTCACATTAGTATACACTGTCTTGCCAGAGGTTGGTGGATAGGATTTTTAAAATTATACCCGATTTCCTTTCATTTTATAAGTACTACTGTATGCAAATAGTAATAGTTTCATCATCGACAGCCACATTTTCTTAGAATTAGAGTTTTCAACCATCAGGCCCTGTTTTCCTGATTGCCAGCCCAGAGAGATTCTCCAGGTGTAAATATGCAAATGATACAGCCCAACCCATGCCTTTGCCTTCTTAATCATGATTCACAGCCATCCCTTACTTTCAAACAGCGTAGACTACTTATGGCAGGACTCACTGCAGCAAAAAAAAGCCATCTTAAGGCACTGGTATCACCCCAATCTGCCCTTAAAAGAATACTGGCTCACCATATATCAGAATGTAACATCACTTCAGTGCACAACTGCACGTCTCAACAAGGCAAAGCCTAAAATCATACAGGCATGGTCATTGATGACCCGGTCCATTCAAGACCTCCAGAAACAAACTAGGACCCTAGATAACCCCCCCCCCCTGCCATTTTAAAAATTTTTTCCTTTTCTTTTCTCCTCCAAATAACACATAATCTACTACTAGATTTTGTAACAGTTGATTTATGCGCTGTATTATTTGTTTGTATCTAATGTAGATTGTGATTTATGTATTGTCAAAGTATGTCTCAATAAAAGGGAATAAAGTTGATCACAAAAAATATGCAAATGACTTTTTCATACTGTTTTCAAGGACATTAACAGGCGCACAAACAGAAACGCAAACATCAAGGTCAGGGCTCCCTCATATTCTCATTAATGCAAAAAAAGTGTTTCCAATCATTTCTAAGGCAAGTTGTGTAATGTACCTGTGGTTTTTCCATTCAAAACAAGGCCTTGATTCATGTCTCTTGATTTTTTCCTGGTGTTTAAAAGGAGCTCACTGAAATACAACCCGCAGCTTAAGAGGCGCTAGTAAGAGTTATGAGTTCGGTTGGCAGTATCAGCTCATTTTTTCTACATGCAAATTAACTGCCAGATTTTTCAGTTATTTCCCCCCCAAAAAAACTATTTGGGTTTTTTAGTCATTTTAAATTTACAATAGCAGATGGGGGGCTGTTTCAGCAACAATACTGACAGACCAGTTCATCAAACGAGGCTCACCCAGACTGCCTCTTCTACAAAGGCTTCATTATGATTTCAGACCACAATCTCAGTTTTAGTCATCAGCCCAGCCTGCATAAAAAGGAGAGAAACTCCCTCCTTACATGAAACCTGAGGTCAAATTCATGGCAGATTACAGTTAAACCAAAATCCCAATCCAGAGAAAAGTAATACCAAATTTCTGCAAAAGGCAGTAGGATTTTGGGGGGTTTTCGCCATTTTTGGCAATTAACGAACTCAGGGATATGACACAAGATGCCCGAGACAGATTAAGGAAGCGTGAAAATTATGGGCTGGAAAGAAGGGGGAAAAAAATCTGATCCAATCCACTTAATACTTTCCACAATACCGAGAAACCGCTAGCAAATTCTAGATGGGATAAGATGGGGCAACATTCTTCTCAGCTTGTCCTTTCCAAGCAGGGGCTTCATGAAGGACTGAGACCTTAGCAATGTAAAACATGACATGCTGTTTTATAAACAACCCCCAGGTACAATACACAATATAGCACTTGCACAAGTCGCCTCGCTATGTTTCGTAACAACAACAAAAGAGAAGGCAGATTTTGTGTACAGGCGAGCTATGAGCACATATGGTCACAGGAGGGTACGACAGGTCTTGAGAAAGAGAGCCCATTGCGAGATCAATATAAGAGCAGGCTTCCAGAAATACGGACTCCAACCACATTCACCAGACCAAAAAAATCGTTACTCGCCACTACCTTTACACTGTTTGCTCACCTTACACATTGTTTTTTGGTTACTGCAATCACCACTGTGTTGTGAGTCATGGGGGGCGTGCCTCTACCCAATTAACTCCGCACCTTCTTATGTTGTCCGGTCAACAGAGGAAAAAAAGTAACGCGCCATCTTTTGAATAAAGTCACTCAAGGTTATGCTGGCCGGATTGTGCTGCCAGTAAAAAGCAAGACACGTGCAGTTCATTGACTGTGCCAGAGCCATTCCCTCATTCTTGCCTAGACAGGCAACTGCATGAGTGGTTTAGTGCCACTTTAAAGGACAGCCGACCTGCGGAATTTCATAATCCGGGCAAGTCAGTACCACACGAGCTGCCAGACAGCCCACCCAGATATTAAGGCAGCTTTTCCTCATGGTCAGGGTGGCTGGGATGTGGAGAAACTAAAGTACTTCACCACGAGCTGCTTTGTGGACGTGTGACGAGGATTAGAACCGAGGAAGGAAAATCTGTTCGACCAAGAATGGAATGACTCAATTTTTTTGGACATGACCCGTCTTAAAGCACTTGGCGCTTGGTTCGTTGTCAAGCCTGAAGACCAGAGAGACAGACACTGCCGCGTTCCTTTTTAATGGAACCGGACACGTGATGCTTTGGGCCTCACTTTGATTGAGCAGATGAGCTCCTATACACACACACACACACACACACACACACCCTCACATGGGCACACACAGGTTTGTTTTTTTGTTTTGTTGGGACATTCCATAGACTTCCATTCATTCCTTATTCCCATTCCCTGACCTCACCCCTCAACAGTACATACCTAAACCTAACCCCAACCTTAACCTAAGCCCCTAACCCTAAAATAGCTCAACCTTTATATGGGGACCTGAAAATGTCCCCCCAATTACAAAGATATCTGGAATTCCACATCATGTGGAAACATTTGGTCCCCACAAGGGTAGGTAAGCATGGTGCGCACGCACACACGCACACACACACACACATGCGCGCGTGCGCACACACACACACACACACACACACACACACACACAGCCACAGAACCACCCGGTATGCACCCAGGGACTTTCCGGATGGACTTCCACCCGATAAGGGCTGCGTGTGCCCCTATTGATGGCATGCACTGCAGAACAACCTGCTGATCATCGCGAGCAAAGTCAGGAAGTGACTAATTCCCTGGGAGAATAAGTCTCTTCCAGGTCCAATCTCACCTTCTCTCGATGACGCGAGCTGCACTCTCAGAGGAGAGCAAACACACGAAGGCACGCGCCGTGCTCTCTACGGCCTGCACAGCCTCCACCACACCACAACATTCCCATTTTCCAAATCCCCATAATAACTTGCAGCCCTGTAGGAAATTCAACATGTGCCGTGAGCTGCCCACGGGACTACTCACACAGCGAACTGCTAGCTCCTCGGTTATTCTGCAAAGCGCAGCGCTGTCTGAAAAAAAAAAAAGAAAAGAGCTGCAAACTTAATCAATAATGATGTTACGTGAGTCTTACAAGCTCCAAGTCTGCAGTAACAGCAGGTTTAAAAACCCAGAAACCCAGAGGAAGGAACAGAGCTCAGGCCTGACAGATGACTGAAGCTCAACCACAGTTTGACCATGTCTGCACAGTCGGTGGTGGTGAGGGTGAGGTAATCCTCATACAGACCAGCTGAGGAGTCTGGGGGTGTTCTGGGGAGGGGGGGGCGGAGTGTTTATCTGACCAGCGAATCACTTTCTGCAGTGAAGCGCTGACGGGGACAAGTGCATCCTGACAGTTAGAAAAGGCCGAACGCAGGAGAGGAGGCGTGACAACCCTAGAATTATCCCCCTCTTGCAGGTCTAGATTCAGCGGGTGTTGCTCTTCACGTGTGCGTGCGGTTCTTCATTCCAACACTTTGCTGGCTGCAACATACTGGGGCAAAGAAATGTGGTAACCATTACCAGGTCCTTTTCACAAAAAAATGCATGAGTTTTCAGTTTAACAATATGCTAATGACTATTTGAGATACCAAACAGATTAGGGGAAAGGATGGCAGACTGAATACTTGCCCAAAGACAGCCAACCTCTATAAGAGGCAAAGGTCTTGCAGAAACAGAATTTAAAATAGGTATAAATAGCAATTTCCTTTCAGGAGATGACATAGACTATCATTTAAAAAAAAAAAAAAAAACAATACATCATTGTAAAATTAACTTTTGCCTTACCCATAGCATTCTCCCCATACAGACACAAAATTAGGTTCCCTAAATCTCCAGGACTTCCAGCCGTCATATTAAAATTTTTATTTAATTTTAATTTTAATTTGATTTTAAAATGGCAGCTGGAGGTCGGTGCTCTAAAAAGCATTAGGGTTTTACCAGAAAACTCTTGTCCCACACGATGTCCTACAGTGGCGTCTCTAGCGGGAACGGAATGAACAGTGTACTGACAGGAGAACCTCGCCACATTGAGAAACTGTCCCTCTCTGTGCCCCACCCCACATATCTTTGCGCCCGATTCCATTAAAAGCTCATGGACAGGTTTCTATACCTTTCATAGCACTTCAGAGGCTGGCAGAAACTTGTGCATGAAAGTAAAAAATATGGACCATGGTGCCATAATTTAGCAGAAGTACCCGAACAAAAGTGATATTCCTCCCCAGCGCAGAGCGCAGTAGGGTTATTAGCCGAGTAACTCTGCTTTTATCGAATAATATTCGTTTTTCCCTTCCATCTTATCCCTGAGCTCTTTAGGCAGAAGAGCGTCAGAGCTGCACGCTGCCCAATTTACAAAAAGAAGCCAGTGCAAAGAAACCACTTTGCGGCGTCTTCCTCATGACTTCCGGTCTCAGACCACAGAGCGGAGACGCGTACGCCAGCGACATGGACTTGGAAAGGTCCTGCGTTCCTGTTTGCCTCATCAGTCAGTACCTCTGTGGCAGAAAGGTCTGGACAAGTCAGGCCACCATAGGGGCCCCAGCATCACGGCCCAGGGCCCAGACAACGGACCGAAGTCTTCATGGCCTCCTGATCTTCAAGCTCAAGGTGGAGACCATACCCTGTTTTACCAATTACATGTCACCCAACACATGCTCATGAGAGTTTGCGAATCTGAGCGTCACTGCTTCATACAAACATACAAGGGTGAAGTGTAACGATGAGAGCAGACGACTCAACCCACATATCCTCATCATCTCCCCAACGAGCCAAACCGAATCCATCACTGTGTCAAGCCTGGAGGTCCGGCATATTCCAGAGTCCACAGGTCCACACTAAATTCCAGAAACTGACTCCACACAGTTAACTCCATCAATCCATAGCGTCAGAGTGAAATGTTCTCTCCAGTTCCCAGCAGTATATATACAGTAGAATGCATCATGTCACAACAGCTGCATTACTTGGGAGAATATAAAGCCAATAATGAATACTTTCCTCACATGCAGTTTACGTAAGACTATGCACAAGTCTTGCTGCTCTTCTTTTTGAATATGATTTTCCTTCAGTTTACTCTAAGGTAATAGACAGCACATTAAAGGTATAGTTTGGGTTTCCTGAAGTGGGGCTGTCTGATGTACTGATCCCCATCACCTGCAGTAGATACTGGTAAGCAAGCTACCAGTTTGTGGAAACTGAACATAGTACATTGTGTTACGCTGACGAAGAAGCATAACAATACACTACTGTGGACAGGGACAGCAGCAAAATTCTCAAAGAAAGTCCAACGAAAATTAACCAATATCCGTTATAGCGTCCGCTATATTCAAAATATCCTCAGTGCTTTACCTTGCCGTCAGACAGGGAATGTATTTTTTGGGGATCACATTTTCACAACTATATCAGAATGTGAGAGTTCTACGATCGAGAAAATGTAAGTGCCAAAGGAAAGGGCCGTCTGATGACAAGGTAAGAGTGCTAAAAACGTTCAAAATACAGTGCACACTTAAATGGATAATGATTTATTTTAGGTGGGTCTTCTTTTTGGGGGCTAATCGATGTCTTGCGGCTGTCCCTGTCCACAACCATGTACCGCAAACTGGGAGCTTGCTGACCATTACCTACCGTAGGTAATAGACTGACAACAGATAAGCAGCTCATATAATTCCAATGAAAAAAAAAAAAAACTTCCCCTTAAGTTCAGTAGGATATTATATGACCAGTGCACTTTTTGCTTTAGCATCACAACCTGTGCACTACTTAAAAAGCCATAAAAAGAAAGAGGAATGACGAAAGGACATGCGTGTAGGGGAAATCGCCGCACAAACGGCAAGAAAATTGCCGTCGGAATGACGATCGCCGACTTTGAGAGAAAATAGGAAAAAAAAAGGTTGGAAAATCAGCCAAAGACCGCGAATGCAAATGCATCAAAAACAGCTTTATGAGAAACCAAAAATTCTATATCCTCACAGAGATCTTTCTGCCAGGCAATGTGGCCAGTTGTGTGGTGGGAGCCCCGTATTCCTTATTTGCCTTTGTTGTTTTCTGTGTTTTCCTGGGGTCGCTTCAGTCTCCGGGGACATGATTTACTGTAAGACGCATGACCTGCGCTGACTGGGATGCCGGACAGGCACATGACCGCGGCCTAAATGAAAAAATTGAAAGGCTGAGGTCAGGACGAGGCAGTGTGAGACGCACCAGGCAGGCGGGTACACGATGCGAAGGATGAGGCCGCCCAGTTCAGCACTATTGAATGACAACCCCTGATTGCTTTTGGCAGACACAAGCCTACGCACTAAAGGGTCTAAACTTAAAATGCTCTGGGTATCCTGTCAAATTAAAATGACAAAAAAGACAAAAAGAAAACAAACAAAAAAAACACTGAGCTTCTTGAACAAGCTAAAAGGGCTCTGAAACCAAACCAGTGCTCCTCTCTGGTTTAGCATTCCCCTTAATATAGCACTTAAAATGGCCACAGCAATTGAGGACAGAAAAAAAGAGAAATTATAAGCTGGCCAGACTGAGAACAGTTGCTCTGGCAGGCATGCAACTTGTGATTTGCCAGAAAGTCGACTGTGGCAATGGCAACGCGATAACACATACTGCACGCAAACGGAACTGAAAACAGCATCGCTAATAGCTCCCAAACAGGCCTCCAATACCCATCATTCTGTGGGAAGGGCGGAGCACAGAATTCTTAATGGATGGAAAAGAACTGGGCAGCTTGAACCGTGGGAATGGAGAAAAGACTGAAAAACACATCATTTTACGCAAACGTACATCTCGTCAACAAACACGCAAAGCATCGGTACTTGTCAGGCTAAATGCAATTGACACAGTTGTTCTTCCTGGCTGGCGAGGTGCAGCAAGCAGATGAAATAGACAATGAAACTAAAATAACAACCAGTGTGTCTCCTTATTTTCAAAGAATTGTAATTCATAGCAATAAGGTGTTTTATTTTACCAATACAGTTAGAGTGCTGTGTGGAGGGAGATAAGTAGATAAAATACACAGGCAGACAGACAGACAGACAGAGGACTCCAAAATTACTGGCACTCCTGACTGGCAATACACAAACGATACTTTAAAAAAAATTCTAAAAAATACATTTATAGAGAAACTCTGAGTCACAACATACGAGAAATATGATACAATATTAATATTCCAATGGAACCAAGCAAAATCATTTCCTGATTTAATTAAAAATAACTTTCAAGCATTCACAATTAATGGCACCGTTAAGGATTATTGTAAATAACATCTACCAAAACAAGTATCTATCACAGAGTGACAATGTCCCCTGCCGCCACATTTTACAAAACAAGAACTAAAGAGTATAAATCTTTGAAGGCTTGCTATGACCTTGAAAATTATGTCAAGGTCACCAAAATCGACTGGTGTCTAGGGACTCCAATACCACACCTTGGTATTGAATTTGATCAGGATTGGATCAATGCTTCTTAAGATATCATGCCAACAAGAACTTCAATGTTAAAATCTTTGAAGGCATGCTGTGACCTTGAAAATGAGGTCAAGGTCACCAAAATCCACAGGTGACCGGGGATGCTAATACTAGACCTCTGTGCCCAATTTGATCAACACTTTATCAGCCTTTAATGAAACATGGAACCCTTTCATAACCCACTTTGAACTCAACAAACTGCCAAACCCACCTCCATGACCTCAGACCCCAGTCACAAAAATTATTACAAACATCACACTATGACTCTTTAATCTTCACACCCTATTTCCTTATTAAAATAAAAAGGAAAATAAAGCTGACCTCCCAAGAGGGGGGGTGGTGGAAAAAAATAATAATAATAATAATAATTTGATCAAGTTTGGAGCTCTGGTTCTTGAAATATTGTGCCAACAAGTCAACTTGAATGGACGGACAGTCGTGAATGCTTTGTCCTGCTCTGTGCTAAACGCGCGGCGGGGGACAATTAAACTAGGTATTAAATTCCACTTCTTTAAGTTTTATCAAAGTGAATGCTTCACAGGACATTAGAAAAAAATCAATTATTGAGTTAGTCCGACTATAAACGGACTTTTAAAATACAGGTAAACATGTTAGTCTGACTGGAATTGCATTAATCAAATCGGGCTAACACACCCAGATAATGCATTTACTAGTCGCATTATTCCTCAATCTATACGCTTGAATTGAACCAAACAGGACTATGCGCTCTGCGCATGCTGACCCGCATCCAACAAGCAAGGGAAGCCGGGAGGTTCGTTTCCCGAAAGCATAGATGCTAATGTACATAGTTGGAACCACAGACTGTGAATGGGCAAACTCTGTTAGTTGCTATCTTAGTTAGCAACTACACTCTAGAAATGCAGT